>CM035142.1:71068269-71793269 GCA_020205605.1 Panax ginseng | reverse complement strand
AGCGAGGTGTGCCTGATAGATTAAAAGAATCAGCGACCGTTAATAGCGACCGCATGCGGTCGCTGACTATTTAATGATGTGGAAGTATTAGTGACTGTATGCGGTCGCTGATTGTGAGAGGTAGCAAAAAAATAGGGCGCCAACATTTCCAACCAATTTTTAGGCGATAAAATTGTAATAGCGACCACAGTTGGTCGCTAAAACAAAACAAATGACTACATTCAATTCTGATGCTACGCCATGGCGATCACTAATAATAGTATCGCTACCGAGGTGCGGTATTGATATTGTTATTATTTATTCTGACATTTTCTTGTAGTGTTCGTGGCTTATCAAGATAGTATTCCACATTTCTTTTGTTGTGTTGCACGATGATACTTTATCAATTTCAGCTTAGACCATGACTCTTGAGTTGTAGGAAAACATGTAGCTTTCATTTTCATCCATGTCCATTTGAGTCTTGAGTCTACCATCATCATGTCTAGGAATAACAAGTTTATTTTCAACTACCAACCATTGCCATGGGTCTCTCTTAAGATAAATCTTTATTCTGAATTTCCAAAAGTTGAAGTTCTCGCTTTTGAGCAATAGAGGTGTCCGGCCTGTGGACTGACCTTCTTGAAAATTAAGGTGTTCTATAGGATCTTTCTCTACGACCTGCAAAGATCAATATTAGTAGAGTCTTTCTCTGATACCAAATGTAATTCTATAAATAAGTACACCTAGAGGGGGTTGAATAGGTGTAAATACCTAAAAGTGATCTACAATAGTCACTTTTTGAAGTTTACTAATATAACTATAATCGGACAGCTAATACATGTCTGTATTAGTATTTGTTCTTCGTCTGTTATAATCAGACAGCTAATACATGTTTGTATTAGTATATGTTCTTCGTCTGTTATAATCGGACAGCTAATACCTGTCTATTTTAGTATAATTTTTAGCACGAACTAAACTAGAATCTACATAATATTAAAGCATATAACATAAACAAAAAGAACAGTAACTCATGCTAAGATTTTTACGTCTGTTATAATCGGACAGCTAATACTTGTTTGTATTAGTATATGTTTTTCGTCTGTTATAATCGAACAACTAATACCTGTCTGTTTTAGTATAATTTTTAGCACGAACTAAACTAGAATCTACATAATACTAAAGCATATAACATAATAGTAACTCATGCCATAATTTTTACGTAGTTCAGCCCCCTATCCTTTACCCTAGTGGTCTAATCCACGTCCAATGCCAAATGGTATTGGAGACTCACTTTATTAAAATAATACTCAGCAATTTACACAGAAAATAAAACTCCTTGTTACAACGACGATCGATTGGACACCTCTTCCCCCTTTGCACTTATGTAACACCTCTCACCTCTGAGACTTTGATACCTTCGTTGAACAGACTGAATATTACAATAACAAATCCCCAAGCCAACCTAGACTTATACTTTGTTTACAATAGATATTATGAGATGGATTACAAAGACTCTGCTATTAATCTGAGACCCAAAGAAATGACACAATGACTTGAATATGACTCAGATATGATTCAAGAAGAATGCTCTGTGAATTTCAGCTTTGTAGTCTTGTATATCCTTTAGCCGTGTAAACTATATATATATATATATATATATATATATATATATATATATATATATATATATAGGAAATGAGGCAACTGTGACACCCCCAAATTTGGGTTACCTGACCCCCGAGTTTGGTGTTCACAATCCACAATATAATACTATTTAACTACCCATTCATATATAAATAGGAATACATAAGTCATTAATATATGTTGTTAATACATAAGTCCCAGGTCCACTAACCTTAACATTACATTAATACCCCTTTAGATATACAAAAAGGGTTTACAATACAATACAACATAATAATATTGTTAATCATAACTAATTTATAACTATGCCTTTTCCCTTGTTCTTCTTCGCAGCACCTTCTGCAACTTCGTCCCTAGCTGAAAAGTTTAATTTAGCAAGGGTAAGCAACAAGTTTACTCCGCAAGTTAAGACATACAATAAATGAATACAAATCAATAAGAACAGACTATCTATTTTGATATAATGAAACCAAAGTTCGGTGAACTTTGAAATAGCTGAACTAACCGTTAATCAATAACAAGTCTTCTCGTATTCTGGGCAACACAATAATATGATAATAAAAGAGTACAACGCTTTCAAAGTTTCTACGATATTCTAATGAATAATCAAGAATCAATTCTACGCAATTACAAAGTGGAATGTTTTCCAGATTAATGCTGAGCGATCACTATAGATCTAGAACTTCTTTTCTCAGGTATCTATCAAAGATTTACTTTGATACATACGTAGGAGTATCAGATAACCATAAAGATTAAATCATACCCTTTGCAAGTACTTAGAGCCGGCCAACTCCTTGTACCCTATATTATGCATAATACTTAACAGTGCGCAATGGTCGAATATACGACCTAAAATGTTCGCTTTATATAAAAGGTTGTTCTTCTCAGTCTCAGAATCAAGATTATGATTTAACAACGAAATACTATGATTTCAAATTCTAGTTACTTCTTGATCTAGCCGAAATAATTGGCATCGATCTGTCAATAATAATTGAATTCTCTTCTCGAACCTATCAAGTTTTAATAAATGTTCGTCTAGTCCAGAATAATTGGCTAATATATTTCTCAACATAATTCGACAATAAACAGGAATTATCTGTACTGTCAATATTAGCTTCTACAAATTGAAATATCCAACAACAGTTATTCTACGAATATATTTTCAGAATAAGTAATTCAATTTGAATTATTAAATATGCACTAACTGCGAATAATCAACAATAAATCCCTGGACGTGTTATAATTAACAATAATTAACCACTATAATAATTGAACAATATTAACTCAAGGTTGAGTTAGGAAACTTGCCTTCCGCGTTGATTACAGCTACACAATAAACTTATATGCGTTCGTAAGACCTATAACCAATAATATCGGTCTCACAGTTAGCACCATATTTCATAACACGTAACACTGTAATTCACAGTCAAACTTCTCTTAGGCACATTACCACATATTCACATCAGTGTTTATAACCTATATAAACATTTATCAAGTCTAACTATTTTGGTCTGGTTGGACTTCGGTCCATTCTTGGAGTTCTGGTCACCCTATCCAATAATTAACACAATTATTATCAATTAAATTCAGTTTCAAAGCTTCAATATTAATGTAGATAAGTCATATATCATTTATAATATTTTTCGGAAGCTTTTAAAAATTTATAAACAATTATTATAATTTATAATAATTTTTCAAACACTTAAATCATTTTTAAATGATTTAATTATTAAATAATCTTATCATTATTAATATTTAATAATATAAAAATATTAATAACATACTTGTCAAAATATTAAAGTTATTATTAATAACTTAAAATATTTTTAAATCATTAATATTCTACTTAAATGATTTTAAAATAATTAAAATCATTTTTAAATCATTTCCATTAATATTTAAATATTAATGAAATTATCATCCAAATACTAAAAGTCATTAGTTATAACTTCAAATATTTTAAAATATTTTTCTCATTTTTAAATGATTTTTAAATCAATAATATTATTTTTAATTCATTTATTTAATATAATAATTAAATAAATCTAATATCATTAATATTAATTTATTAATGAGAATTCTCAAAAAATATTGAAAATAATATTTTATAATTCCAAATATTTTCTAACACTTTATTCTTATTTAAAATGATTTTTAAATCAATAAAATCATTTTGAACTTATTTATTTAATTTAATAATTAAATAAATCTAATATCATTAATATTAAATTATTAATGAAAATTCTCTAAAAATATTAAAAGTTACATTTTATAACTCAAAATATTTTTAAATACTTTATTCTTATTTAAAATAATTTTAATATAATTAAAATCATTTTTCTTTAATTTATTTAATACACTAATTAAATAGCATTAATATTCAAATAATTATAATTATTAATGAAAAATATTCCAAATAGTCGAAATTATTTTCAGAATTTAAAATGATTTTTTAAACCATTTTTAGTAATTTTTATAATTTATTTCTATTTTTAAATAATTTCCGAAATATTCACAAAATAAAATAAATAAAACCGTCGCTATAGCCTATAGCGACACTTGTCTGTCATCTTAGGTGTTCTTGGTGCTCAAGAACACTGTCAAACAGTGTACAAGGCTCATGGTTTGACTGCTTTTATCTTCCAATCCAAAATGTTTCTGGTTCAGGTTAAGTATTGATCACGTAGTGTTTATGTAACACTACATGAAACAATCTTCATCTCGGTCATACACCAAACTAACAAGACGATCTGTGCATTCAAAATCATTGTCAGACGGTTTCTGGGTTTTCCCAGAAACCCAACAGTTCATCTCGGTACTTTCTAGATCATTTTAATCTATGTTCCAATCACGATATTTGTGATTTTATAGTTCCCTCATGTAGTATTAATGACAAGGAACAACGAGATGTCAATATCTAAATCCAAAAATATCAAAATCTCCAGATTCAATCTGGTCAAAGGTTGTCAGAAAATTCGTTCTTACAGTTTCTGGGTTTTCCAGAAACTGTGTCCGTGACCAAATGGCTAGGTTTGACCATTAATTACATTCCATATGTTGATGAGATAAGAAATCTTAAAGCATGGATCTATTGTTCACATAACCAGCTACAGATAAGTTACAACAACAACATCATAACACTAAAAAACCTGACAGATATGAAAGCTTGAAATCATTGTCAAACGCTGATCATGCATTTCTGGGTTACCCAAATTATACTCGGTCATACCCGGTCAACGGGTTTTAACCGATTATATCTTCGAATTCAGACATCTAATGACTCTGATTTCTTTTGCAGAGTAAAGAACTCATACCATGCTACATATAACAACTTTAAAACAACAGAAATCCTAAATGAGCAAAGATCTGTGGCCACTGACATTTCTTGTCAGACCACAAAAAATGCTCAAGACCAGTTTTTTTTTTTTGAAAACTTCATTTTAAGGCACTTTGATGCTATGGATTCATGACAGATCATCATAGATCTTCATAAAACATCCATTAGCAAGATTCTAAACACATAAACACAAAGTTTATCTAAGCATACAAGATCAAATTAGATTTTAGGTTTATACCTTCTTTCTTCAAATCTTTGATTTTAATCCTCCTTAGTTGTTCTTGGTGATCTAGGGACTGATATTGGGACTGAATTACTTAAGATTTTCGTAGGTTTAGGAGAGAGAGAGTTGGTGAGAGCATGAAGCAAAATGGCTAGCTTTTTGTGAGTTTCTCTCTCCAAAATCTATATATATTGTGTAGATGTAAGTATGATCTGATATTTTCGGCTGGTGGAGTTGAAATTTGTACTCACAAAGTCAAATGAGTTGTTGAACTACTAAAGTTTATGGCCATTTTAGAAGTTAACTAAATAAAAATGAAAAAGGGCATTTTGGTCTTTAGCAAATTGATTTTAATGGCAATCTTAAAAAATACACAAACCTTTAGGGTTTAACCCTAAGGTTTTAAAACATCAAATTCTAGAATTTTCTAATTAGAGTTTAAGAATAGAAAATTAAGAATTTAAAACTAAAATTAGGGTTTCCTAATTAAATTAGGTTTTCCTAATCATATCAACGTTTAATAAATATATTAGGCCTTCCAATTAGGATTAGGGTTGCCTAATTAGGGTTTAGAAATCCCGAATATGAAATTAAGGTTTTAATTAGAAAAATTAAAATTTCTAAATTATAATTAGGGTCTGAAAAATAGAAAAAGATAACTAAAATATAATTAGGGTTTTCTAATCATATTAAACTTTAATACACACATTAGGCTTCCCAATTAGGATTAGGGTTTCCTAATTAGGGTTTTAGGATTCCCGAATATGAAATTAGGGTTTCTCGTCTTTCGATTAGAGGTTTTAACTGTTTAATTGATTTTCTAAATCTGAGATTAGGGTTTCTAATCCCTTATTAGGGTTTATTAATTACAAACCTTATCCGATCAATCATTGATCAAAAGTTTTATTCAGTACAAACACATATTTATCAAAATAATTATTTTAATGTTATTTTCTATCAAATCCCTATCCAGGAATTAGGGTTAGGGTTTCTAAAGCTGTTAAGCACAACTCTACTCTAATTTTATTAGTCAATACACAAATTGACCTTCTCGAGACTCGTAAAAAAATGAATGGGTTATCAATATTAATATTAAATAATAAAAAAAATTATTCGTAAAATTTTGAATATTCGAAATCTCGGGTTATCACAAGAACGACTGTAATATCCCGAGTGTTGATGATAACGATCCTTAGAAAAGGAAATGAATGGGTTAAAGAATATATAAAACTCAAATATAATTGAGTTCAAGTGAAAGTTATGAAATGAAACCTAGAATTTGTTAAAGTAATGAATGTAGAAGGAAATATAAAACCTATATTTAGATAAAATGATGAAAGATTACTCTGAGTTATTTGTTTAATTTGTGTCTTCGATTCTGGGGACAGAATCTTTATAAGTAGGAAAGATTGTAACGAATGAGTGGTTTGAGTTGTGATTATGAGGACAAAATCCTTGTAAGGAGGGAATGATGTAACAATCTAGATTTTTAATTATAATATTTAAATATTTATTGAATTATATAAATATTTAATGGATGGGTTTATCGTTGAATAAATATTTGTTTAATTGATTTGATTTGATTTGGTTAATTATTTATTTAATAAATAAATAATGAGTTAAGGAAAGTAATTATTTTGAAATAGTAATCTAATTTAATTTAATTATTAAGTTAGAGAGTGTATAATGATTAAATAATTTATCTAATAAATTGTTATTGGTATTTATTAAATTAAGTATGAAAACTTAATTAAATAAAGTGTGACAAATAACTATATTATAAAGTAGTTATTAAAATAAATTAAAATAGTTTTGATTTAGTTTGTCAAACAAGGCTTAAATATATTAAGTCTTTAATTTTAAAGAGTTTTGCCAAACAGAGCCTTATGACTTTTGGATTTTTAAATTTAATTTATTAATAATATAAATTAAATAAATAAAATATAAATAATGCGACGCCCCCAAAATTAGGTATACATCACTCATTCTGAGTCGTCAGATACATGGTACAAAATTCAAATACAACTTCATTTATCAATTGTTGAGCTGTCGTATAGAATACGACCACAGTTAACTGTGAGTTTTAATACAAATGTATGTAACTCTCATGGTGCCTCGACCACAACCTTACAATGGTACTTTACATAAAAGTATAGTCAAAAACTGTTTTAGAAATTAAAATCTTTGGGAAGTGCTCAAGGAAACCTTCGTACTTGGGAGGCCATGCGTCTAGGTTATAATAGATATCATATGTCCACAGAATTATCCTTGGTTGACATAATAGACCCCAAAGAAAAACGAGAAGATTACTATCATCTTCTTTCCAATGGTGAGTCTTCTCTTGACATATAACTATCTCCACTGTCTCCAAAGGAATATTATATTTCAAATAAACTCCAAGATCATATAGGTAGTGCCCGTAGATATACTCAGCAAGTGAATGCGCACAACCCTGTATTATAATAACACGAGGTTGTATGTCATTAAACATCTTGTATGATAGTGGCAAAACACCCTTCCAAAGTTGGGTTCACCTCACCCTATTTGATTCACCAAATATAACTACTAAATGTTGTATAGAATACAACACCCTTTTCTATACTATTTAGGGAGAACCTCCACAGCTAGAGACCACTGTTCTATTCCCCTGTTATCTCCGCTCGACCCGACAACACTCTTACGGCAACACTCTTATTAACTGAAAGGAATTTGTGAAGCAAAAAGGGTGAGCACAACTAGCCCAGTAAAGAATATCATGATTAAAGATAATTAAATTATCAATACCTTTCATCAATAATAAATCAGAGATTTAGAACATATGGTAGATGATAAAACTTTTCAACCATAGTTGCAGCGGAACGAGCAATCCATTAGAAGAGTCAAATAGACCATAAGGTCTATTATCTTCTCTATGTTAAAAGTCTACCAATAATGTTTTATCCCTGTAACATCAATCAACAATTCTCGTCCACGATCATGTGAATAACACATAATCACAATTGTGATTCTAAATTCCTCTTCGTACCCAGGACGAAGATAATTTTCATCACCTGTCTTCTTTGAAACATCAAAATCATGGTTATACCAAATCACAATTCACCGTCAGAATCATTAAATCATCTTTGCACTACGGCTAAAGATATTCATTATTATCACATCCATGAATTAATATTTCATTCTTTGAGACTCATTTCAATAAATAATCCACATCATCGAATCATCCACGCACTCTGGTGCCAAGGATATTCTTTAGTATCACGACCACGAATTATCCATGCACTACGGGCCAAAGATAATCGTGTTTTCATCAACGATCTGATCATGCCATAAAACAATTCATCTTGCACCCTTGTCAAGAGAATCCATAGCCATAATCATACCAAAAGCGTCCATCAATGCACTACGGGCCAATGAAGACTTTTTCCACATCATTTGTAACATTACGGTCATGATTATACCGAATAATCCCTGGTCATAATCATACCAAGTCCATTTATGCACTACGGCCAAAGATGACTTTCAACACAATATAAGCATGATGATGATGATAATGATATAAGAATCAATCAAATGAGATAAATGATAAATATTAAACATTTATAATACAATTTATCCACCGTTCAATAATAACCAAATGTTATCAATCACTTAATAATCTCATAATCTAATATCATTAATATTATAACAATATTTTAATCATTTCTTAAACTTATAAATAATTTATTTCAACTATTTACACTTTATCAAATAATACATTTAATCATTCAAAAATGCCATACTCATAAGATTTCATCATCAATGATCAAATCTCTCATCAAAAATCTGCATATACCCTATATAGGATTCTCAAGCCATAAAATCCTATTTTCCAATTTTATTACTTCACATAACATATTCAATTCATTTTCTCATAACTAGTTTATTTTCATGAAAAATACCAAATCAGTCCCAAAAATATTTCTTTTCTGAGATTTAGCAGAATATAGTCCCATCTTGAACACATATTTTTTTCAGAATTTTTAAAATTCATTTACTATTTTTCATATGGCTAAAACTTCCGAATATTTAGACATTTATCATAAATTGTACTTTTGTCCAAAAATTCTGAAATTTACAGGGTATACTCCTGAACTCCCAATAAAAATTTCACCAATTTTGGAGTTAATCACAAGGAGTTATAAGAGTTTACTTTTAAAATAGTCTTTTCCCATAAAATCCATAACTCTTAATCTATACATCCAAAAAAATCGCCATTTTTGGACACAATTTAGAAAACTCATTAAATTATCATTTCAAATTTTTTCAGAATTTTTGGGGGTCAAAAAAATTACGAATCACTTACTGGCGAAACCCTTTTAATGAAAATACTATTCGTATGAATACGAATGATCATTCACCATGCATGTGGTAATCCACATAGACAGGTTATTCCAACATAATAATAAAGAATGGGATAACCGAAGGATTCACCATGCGTGCGATAGACTGCACAGACAAGTTATTCCCAACAGAATAATAAAGAGCGGAACCGGTCCCGCCAGAAACGCATATGACGAGGATATTCCGGCCAGATTAGTAAAGGCGGAACGGTCAAAGAAATTGCATGGCTGCCAGGATATTCCAACAGAATAATAAAGAATGGAATAACATAAGAATTTCACCAAGTATAGGGTATCCCGCGTATACAGGTTATTCCAAAAGAATAATAAAGAATGGAATAACAGAAGTTCTCTTCACGAATAAGAAAGAAAGAATACCCCTTACGAGTATAACAAATAATATCCCTTACCATAAAAGAAACTGAATATATGAGTAGGGAAGGAGCAGAATACTTTTCTATAGCTTCTCTATAATTTCTCTCTCTAGAGTTTCAGTGAATTCGTAAGAAATAATGAAGGAACGAGCTTCTATTTATAGAAAAATGGATACGCATAGTAACTAACTCATGAGCAGTCGATTGATTTACTTTAATCTGACGGTCCATATGTAAAGCAAAATCTTTTAAATAAAATATAATATATTCTATTTATAATCTAATAAAATGAATAACTTTATAAAAGATTTTACTATGCAAACCTTATGTAAGGCCTTATGCAAACAATATGCATAATAAAATATAATATATTCTAATTATTGTCTAATAAAATAGATAACTTTATAAAAGTATTCTGTTTTATATAAAAAGATTTTACTATGCAAAACACTATGCACAATAGAATATAATATATTCTATTTATAGAATAACTTTATAAAAGTATTCTTTTTTATATATAAAGTTTTTCTGTTTTATTACATTAATAATACCAATAAAACAAAACTGAGTGACTTATCACACAAGCATCAATAATCAATACCGTGCTATTTACCAA
Source organism: Panax ginseng (assembly GCA_020205605.1). NCBI lineage: Eukaryota > Viridiplantae > Streptophyta > Magnoliopsida > Apiales > Araliaceae > Panax > Panax ginseng. Next base: position 71,782,717 of record CM035142.1, on the reverse strand, counting down.
AATAGAAAAAAAATTTGAATACTTTTATTTCATAAAATTCGGGGTCTCACAATCACCCCTCCTTATGAAATTTCGCCCTCGAAATTTATGTACGTACCTGATATTCGAAGAGATGAGAATACCTTATGACGCCCCCAAAATTAGGTATACATCACCCATCTTGAGTCGCTTGGATACATGATACGAATTCAAATACAACTTAATAATACAACCGTCGTGGTGTATAATACGACAAAACATAAACTGTGAGTTTGAATACAAATATTGTCTACTAGAGAGTATACAAACTCAAAAGGAGTCCTCATTATAATTATTATCACACTATTTCACAGAATAGTGAGGATTACTAATGCACCATCTAGGACCATCACTCTGTTCCTCGACTAGTCCCAGCTACGTTCTCATTTCCTGAAGAGAACAGTGAAAGAAAGGGTGAGCTCAACTAGCCCAGTAAGAAATATTATGACTAAGATAATGCAGAATAATTTATCGTTAGCCTTCAACGATGTTAAAGCGATAAAATATAATAACTATCAAGTTTAAGCTGCAATGAACAAGCAATCCATTAGAAGAGTCAAGTAGAGAATAAAATCTAGTATCTTCTATGATTTAAAAGGTTTTCATCACTTTTATATTTGAGACTCGACAATAAATAATCCACATCATCAAATCATCCCTTGCACTACGGGCCAATGATATTCTTTAGTATCACTACCATAAATTATTCATGCACCACGGCTTAAGATAATCATGTTTTCATCAGCACGGCCATGATCATGTCATAAAATAATTCATCTTTGCACTACTGACCAAAGAGAATCCATAGCCATAATCATACCAAAAAGCGTCCATCAATGCACTCACGCAGCCAATGAGGACTTTTTCCATATCATTTGTAACATTACGGTTATGATTATATAAATAATCCCCGGTCATAATCATACCAAGTCTATCTATGCACTACTGAATACGAGATGACTTTCAACATAATATAAACATGAGGATGATGCAAATGATATATGAATTCAATAAAACAAGTTCAAGAATTAATTTATCCAGGAACTGATAACGTTCAAATTGTCAACATGATACTGCTTTGTAGAGTAAAAGTCAAGAATGCTCAGAAGAATATATTTTCATGAAAAAAATACTGGATGAAGCGCAAATATCAAGGATATTCCACTAATTTCATGGAGTATAGAAGTCAAAACTTTAACCAACTGAGTATAATAAAGAATGGAATAACAAAAGAAATCACCATGCATGCGATAGGCCTTACAGGCGAGTTATTCCAATGAGAATAATAAATAACGGAACCAGTCCCGGCGTAAAAGCGGACATACTGAGGATATTTCAACGAGAATAATAAAGAATGGAACCGAGTCCCGGTATAAAACGCATACGCATGAGGATATTCCGACGAGAATAATAAATAATGGAACCGAAGTCCACGTAACATACGCAGACGAGGATATTCCGGCGAATAATAAAGAATGAAATAATAGAAGAATTTCACCAAGTATAGGGTAGCTGCAGTATACTGAGTTATTCTAATGAGAATAATAAAGAATGGAATAATGAAGAATTTCACCAAGTATAGGGTAGCTTGGCGATATCTGAGTTATTCCAAGCAGAATAATAAAGAATGGAATAATGAAGTTCTCTTCATGAATAAGAAAGAAAGAGTACCCCTTACAGTACAACAAATAATATTCCCTACCTTAAGAAGAAAGTCTTTGGATATATGAGTAGTGAAGTAGTAGAATACTTTTCTTCTTTCTCTATAGTTTATCTCTCTAGAGTTTCGGTGAATTAAGTAAGAAATAATGAAGGAATGAGCTTCTATTTATAGAAAAATGGGTTTGCATAGTAACTAACTCATGAGCGATCCAGATTGATTTACTTTTAATCGTGCGGTCATATTTAAAGCAAAATCTTTTAAATAAAATATAATATATTCTAAATATTGTCTAATAAAATGAGATAACTTTATAAAAGTATTCTATTTTATATAAAAAGATTTTACTATGCAAAACACTATCTGAGACACTATACAAAAACTATGCATAATAAAAAAATAATATATTCTATTTATAGAATAACTTTATAAAAGTATTACATTTTTATATAAAAAGATTTTACTATGCAAAACACTATGCAGACACTATGCAATACTATGCATAATAGAATATAATATATTCTATTTACAGAATAACTTTATAAAAATATTTTGTTTTATATAAAAAGATTTTCTGTATTATTACATTAATAATACCAACAAAACTGAGTGACTTATCACGTAAGCATCAATAATCAAAACAGTGTGCTACTATGCAACCACGCGTATTACTGTACTTTTACTACCGAGTAGTTCAACAATATTAACGGTAAAACTTCCGCCGTTATTTTTATAAAATATTTTTGCCGTTTTCTCAATCCGACAATAATTTCGTTGCGGGGGCCACCAATGATTGTGCGATTGCACGAATATTCCCTAATAAAATAAATATTCCCCGACCAATCGAATATAATACGACAACTTGCATACTTTGCAAAATTTATAAATACTGAAAGTAGTATGCATACAAGCCAATCATGTATGATGATAAAGCATATACTTTGTAATCAATCTTATTTATTTATTAATAAAAGAATTATTTATTAAAGGCATTTATTATCTATATGGTGCTGTTTTAACAATATGTGATAAACCCATAGTTTTAAGCAATGCTTTTAAAATCATGATGAGATCATGCTAATGAGATCTAAATTCCTAGATAGCTTAAAACTAAAATGTTCCCAATCAATGAATTACTAAAAAGGGGATTAGTGAATCCGGATAGATTGGTACGTACGTTGCTTGCTCATTGGATGAGGATGATTGATCTCATGATCATTTGTGTGGAGACACTAAAGCAAATATGTAGGTGCTTATTAGAGAATAAGTTCACTGAACGTGACTCGCTAAGAAATACCTAATGGAGCCCATTTAATTAAAAGAGTTTAATTAAATAAATAATACCTTATTTTAATTAAATAGGGTTACCTGATATCTTTATAAGAGAGTCTTATATCGGATATCAAATATCACGTAATTCAAATAGTTGAGAAATACGCCCTTTTTTTCTATAGAGATATGAAAAACTAGGGTTTGAGCCAATACACCTTCTTCTTGAAAATTCTTCTTCCTTGGTGGATCACCTCTAGAGGCCATACACTTGGGTGGCTTACATTGATTGAAAGGAAGGAATCTACCCCGGAGATTCAAGGAGATCATGAGAGAATAGGAGTTGAACTTCGTACTGTGGAAGCTCGTATCTACAAGGGTATGATTACATAACTTTTTATTCTTCGTTTTAATTAATAATATGCATAAAGGATGATCCGGGTAATTAGTTTGTGAAAAATTTTAAAATCTGAATTTATATATTATGCTTTCACTATTTTTGCAATTTGATTGCTACTTTGATTTTCACAAAACCTAACAGTGGTATTAGAGCCAAACTTTATGCGAATTATTAATTATTTATGATTCCATATATGTATGGGTATGTATTTTGAATAATTTATTGGGCATTTTTTTGTTGTATAAAATTAGTATTTTATGAGAAGAAAAAAAAATATGGCGTAAACCTGTTGCTATTTTTTTTGGGTATTTTTTTGTTGAACGGTTTATGTTAAAAATAGCTTTTCGTGTAAAGCAGAGATGGTTTATATATTATATGATTCACGTCAGATATGATATTATATATAATATTATATATGATAGTTATATATATATTGTTAACATGTGATCCTGACATCTTCGGTAATAATGAGTATATCATATACAGTAATTATATATATCATGTTACCTGAAGCTTTTTTATATATATCATATATAGTATTTATATTATAATATATATATATGGTTACTTTTTATATGATTACATGGATGTGCAGGAATCAACATGTTTTGTATTAACGTGATTCGCAAATTTTTTTTTAACATGCCACACCGTTCGGTTAAATGAATATTATAATATATAATATTCTAAATAATAGTTTTATAATTAAAATAAAAGAGTTTATTTTAATCTTAAAATTGGATTTCATGCAACTTAAAATTGCCCATTAAATGATATTCATATATATATGGAATGATTTTATTTATTGATACATATAATGATATGTATGATAATAAATGAGGTTGATTATGGACTATTGACCAATATGATTGGATTTATTTTGGTTGGATATTTGAATGAATGGGTTTTATTAAATGGGGTCTGCGTACCTCGTCTTTTCTGGTTTTCTTCTGATGTAAATTCTATCTCTCTCCTATGTACTTCCCCTTGACTGTTGATCAAGGTTTCTATTAAATTAAATAGTTTAATGTAATAAGATTAGTTAGAATTTTTTCGAAGAACCAGAGATCAAGGAGCAAGGAGCACTCGAAGACCCGTTTGTAATGGAGCCCAGATTTAAATGTAATAGTTATATTTAAATGTTTATTCTTGCACCCTAGGGTTTGACCTTTTGGTTCACTTGGTGGCTCTAGTGAATCAAACTAGAATAAAAGTCCATAATCAATCCGGGTAGAATATAGTATTCTATATGTGCATGCTAGTATTATATATATTATATATTATGCAAACATGCTTTCCATGTTTAATAATATGACGCGTATTTTATATATATATTTGAATGCACGCTAAATAAGATGAGACTAATAATAACAAACCCCTCAATGAAATTATATTAAGTTGTAACGTTCAAAGATATTTGGAATATCGAACGCTGCCTTCTAACATGATAAAAATAATAGAGCATTAAATATTTAGTATGAGTTTGTTGTGCACACACAAGGCGAGTATTAAATATTTGAGATGTTGTTTTTATTACATTTGATGTTTATAAGGAATTGAACATTACCGCTTTGTTGTGCACACACAAATTTGTAGTTTTCTCTTCACTTATATGGAAATGCTGGGTATGACTTAACTTAAATCATTTTAGTTCGGATGTGCACACACTTAACTATTATGATTTAAGAGGCAAAATATAAGGAGTTACATGATGATGTAATTGACAAAGAGTTGTCTACCTATTTATTTATATATAGTTTGTTGTGCACACACAAGGCTATATACATTTGAAATGGGATTCTTATTCTCACTAGCAAATCTTTAATTAGATATTGTCAAACTATATTCATGAGGGTAATATAGTTTGAAGAAAATAGTGGGAGATACCAATATAAAATAAGACCTAATTTATTTTAGTAATTAATTAAATGAATGTTTGCTAAAATATTATCTTTTTACATGCAGAATTTTGAAAATATCACATTCACTAATTTCACTGCGTAGCATACTTGATACTAACAAACTGACCGAACCGAACTACATGGACTGGTTAAGGAATCTGAGAATTGTTCTCACTGCTGAAAAGATTTCTTATGTCCTAAATTCGCCCGTACCTTCTCACAATTTGTTGTGAATTTTCACATGAATAAGTTGGACGTCAGCTTGCCTGAGTTACTTAACATGTTGAAAATTGCTGAAGGTCACTTCCCATCCAAGAAGAACCATGTCTTACTGGTGGATGATTCTTCCAAGAAAAGGAAGAGGCCCAAGGTATCTTTTGAAAAGAAGAAATCCAAGAAGGCTAAGGGAAACGCGAAAGTGAAGGATCAAAAGAAACCTGATCCAGCTAGCAAAGGAATTTGCTTCCATTGCAATAAGTCGGGTCACTGGAAGAGGAACTACAAGGATTATCTTGCGGAACAAAAGCAGAAGAAGCTTGGAGAAACTTCGAATCCTAATCAAGGTTTGTTTATGATTGAAATTAATTTTTCTGAAAGTCAATCTTCTACTTGGGTATTGGATAAATTTGTGGTTCTCACATATGTAATAATATCTGGGGATTTGGTTAGAAGTAGAAAAGTGAGCAAGGATGAGGTCGTCCTACGAGTGGGAAATAGAGCAAAGGTTGCTGCATTAGCTGTAGGGACTTATTGTTTAGCACTGTCTACGGGCAAATCCATTAGTTTAAATAATTGTTATTTTATTTCGTCACTTATTAAAAACATTATTTCAATATCTGTATTGGATATGGATGGTTTTGACGTTATAATAAAGAACAATAGTTGTTCTATTTATAAGAATAATGTTTTATATGGTGTTGGTAATTTACGAAATGGACTTTACATTCTTGACTTGCATGAAAATATAGTTCAAATTGAACAAACTAATAAAAGGAAAATAGATAATGTTAATTATACCTATATGTGGCACTGTAGACTTGGTCATATTAATGAAACAAGATTATCAAAGTTGTATAAAGATGGGCTCCTAGACCTATCGGACTATGAATCATATCGAACTTGTGAATCTTGTCTCATGGGAAAAATGACTAAATCTCCTTTTAGTGGAAAATGAGAAAGAGTTACAGACTTGTTAGCGTTGGTACACACGGATGTATGTGGACCTATGACAACGAATGCACGAGGAGGGTATTCTTATTTTATTACATTCACTGACGATCACTCAAGATTTGGATATGTGTATTTAATGAAATACAAATATGAATCATTTAAAAAGTTCAAAGAGTTCAGAAGTGAAGTAGAGAAACAAACGGGGAAAAGTATTAAGATCCTTCGATCAGATCGAGGTGGTGAATACTTAAGTAGTGAGTTTCTCAATTGTCTTAAAGAAAATGGTATAATCTCACAATGGATTCCACCCAGGGATGCCACAACTGAATGGTGTATCTGAAAGGATAAATCGAACACTGTTGGACACGGTTCGTTCCATGATGAGTTTTACCGATCTTCCGGTGTCATTTTGGGGATATGCCCTAGAAGCGGCTACATATCTACTAAATAAGGTTCCCTCGAAATTCGTCCCTAATACTCCATATGAGATGTGGACAGGGAGGAAGCCTAGTCTTAAGCATGTTAAGATTTGGGGATGTCCAGCTTATGTGAAAAGGTTTCAAAATGATAAGCTTGGGACTAGATCTGATAAGTGTACTTTTGTGGGATATCCTAAAGAAAGTTTAGGATATTATTTTTACAATCCTACTGAATAAAAGGTGTTTGTTGCCAAACATGCTGCTTTCTTGGAAAAGGAGTTTATCCTTGAAGGGGTCAGTGGGAGGAAAATAGATCTTGAAGAAATTCAAGAACCACAAACCACTACAGATCAAATGGATGAACCTGTCCAAGTAGAGATTCCTTCTACACAACACCCTATTCGTAAATCTTGAAGAGTACCAAAGATACTTGATAGGTATGGACTTTTCATAAAGGATGACGATGAGGTACGCATCATAGATGATGATGATCCATTGAATTATGAATAGGCTATGAGTTGTAAAGACTCAGAGAAGTGGCAAGATGTCATGAAATCCGAGATGGACTCCATTTATGAAAACCAAGTATGGACTTTGGTCTCACCACCTGAAGGCATTAAGCCTATTGGGTGTAAATGGGTCTTTAGAAGAAAGGCTGGAGCGACGGCAAGGTAGAGAGACCTATAAGGCCCATTTGGTGCATAAAGGTTTCAAACAAAGACAAAGAGTTGACTATGACGAAACCTTCTCACCAGTAGCAATGCTCAAGTCCATTCAGATTTTGCTTGCGATTGCAGCTTACCATGACTACGAAATCTGGCAGATGGACGTGAAAACGGCCTTCCTCAATAGGAAACTTGAGGAGGATGTGTATATGACACAGCCAGAGGGATTTGTTTCAAAGGTTAGAACAAATCAAGTCTGTAATCTAGAACGATCCATTTATGGATTGAAGCAAGCTTCTCGTAGGTGGAACATCCGTTTTGATGAGACAATCAAAGAGTTTGATTTTATCAAAAATGAGGATGAACCATGTGTGTACAAGAAGGTTAGTGGGAGCACTGTTTCATTCCTCGTATTATATGTTGATGATATATTACTGATTGGGAATGATAATCCTATCTGGTTATCTAAACACTTCTCCATGAAGGACTTGGGAGAAGCATCCTATATTTTGGGGATAAAGATCTATAGAGATAGATCTAAAAGGATGCTTGTCTTGTCCCAAGGAACGTACATTGACTCGATACTAAAAAGGTTTAGCATGGAAGATTCCAAAAGAGGTCTCATGCCGATGAGCCATGGAATACATCTCTCCAAGAAACAGGCCCCAAAGACACCTGAGGAGAGAGACCGTATGAGTAAGATTCCTTATGCTTCAGCAATAGGATCTATCATGTACGGTATGATATGTACTAGACCAGATGTCGCTCATGCACTTAGTGTAACAAGCGAGATATTAGTGAATCCGAGGAGAAAACCTTTGGAAGGCAGTGAAAAATATCCTAAAGTACTTAAGAAGAACTAAGGATGTATTTCTTGTCTACGGTGGGTCTGAATTGAAACTAGAGGGCTTCACAGACTCAAGTTTTCAAATGGACCAAGATGACAGTAAATCCGTTTCGGGGTATGTGTTTACCTTGAATGGTGGCGTAGTGAGTTGGAAAAGTTCCAAACAGCAAATAATTGCTGATTCAGTGACAGAGGCAGAGTACATAGCTACAAGTGAAGCTGCAAAGGAAGCTGTTTGGATGAAGAAGTTCATTACCGAAATTGGTGTGGTTCCTAGCATTACAGGACCAGTACCTTTATTCTGTGACAACACCGGAGTCATTGCGAGCTAAGGAACCTGTGTCTCATCAAAATCCAAACACGTGTTAGAAGTTAGTTTCATTTGATCAGAGAGATCATTGAAAGAGGAGACGTCACCCTGGAGCATGTGGACTCTCAAGATAATATTGCATATCCATTTACTAAAGCGTTAACACAACAGCAGTTTGATCGTCACTTAGAGAAGATGGGTATGAGATACCATGACGATTGGCTTTAGTGCAAGTGGGAGATTGAAAGTAGTATGCATACAAGACAATCATGTATGATGATAAAGCATATACTTTGTAATCAATCTTATTTATTTATTAATAAAAGAATTATTTATTAAAGGCATTTATTATCTATATGGTGTTGTTTTAACAATATGTGATAAACCCATAGTTTTAAGCAATGCTTTTAAAATCATGATGAGATCATGCTAATGAGATCTAAATTCTTAAATAGCTTAAAACTAAAATGTTCCCAATCAATGGATTACTAAAAAAGGGATTAGTGAATCCAGATAGATTGGTACGTACGTTGCTTGCTCATTGGATGAGGATGATTGATCTCATGATCATTTATGTGGAGACACTAAAGCAAGTATGTAGGTGCTTATTAGAGAATAAGTTCACTGAACGTGACTCGCTAAGAAATACCTAATGGAGTTTTACTTGTCTGTCAATAGGAATTCCTGTAGTGATAGTAATACAAATGATCCTTAGACTTGAGATCATCATAGTATCTTATATATAATGAATTACACTTTGACTTATTCCTTAAGACTCTTAGAGTATATCAAAGGCTATGCTTGGGTGTAATAAGTTATATATGAAGATAATGAATGATCAATAAAGAATCTACCACTTCTAGTAAAAGAAGAGAAATTTTCTATGTGATTCGATAAATGACAACCCAGGAATCCTTGGCCAAGGTGGAATGAAATTAGAAAATAGTTTCTAATTTGCATTCATTAGGAGTTGTGCATTTAGGAATCGAAATACATATAATTAAATAAAATAAGACTTGACAGTAATTTCATGTCTTTTATTTAATTGGGACATTGTATGGTAGAAGGATTGAATTGTACGGTAACTATTAACTTAAAGGTTCTTTTATGATTAATGTTGAAATCTATATTATTTGGAAAGTCGTTGATCGCTAGGGAGGCTTATCCCTATTGTAGAATAAATATTATTTATTTAAATAAATTAATCATTTTATTTATTTATTTAAATAAGATTAGAATTGTTCTAATTGATTTATTCACAACCGGTTTAATATGGAGAACCTAAAGGGTCACACCATAAAAGGAAGAATAATTATTTAAGAAGTTAATGGCATAATCATAATAATATGTTAAGTATATTTAATTTAATCTATGGTGATAGAATATATTAAATAGCTTAATATTTATTATTTAATATTTTAGAAATATTAAATATAAATTAATAAGAGGAGTCTTATTAATATTATTACAATTATTATTATTTTAATTTCTAAAATTGTTTAGGAATTAATTTAATATAAGTACTCTCATTTATTCCTAATAGGATTAGGAGGGAAAATTAGTTAAAGAAGTTTGATTAATTATCCCTAATAAGATTAGGGAGCCCATTTAATTAAAAGAGTTTAATTAAATAAATAATACCTTATTTTAATTAAATAGGGTTACCTGATATCTTTATAAGAAGAGTCTTATATCAGATATCAAATATACGTAATTCAAATAGTTGGAGAGTACGCCCCCTTTTTCTATAGAGATATGAAAAACTAGGGTTTGAGCCAATACACCCTTCTTCTTGAAAATTCTTCTTCCTTGGTGGATCACCTCTAGAGGCCATACACTTGGGTGGCTTACATTGATCAAAGGAAGGAATCTACCCGAAGATTCAAAGAGATCGCGGAGAAGTAGTAGTTGAACTCGTACCTGTGGAAGCTCGTATCTACAAGGGTATGATTACATAACTTCTTGTTCTTCATTTTAATTAATAATATGCATAAAGTGTAAGACCCCGAATTTTATGAAATAAAAGTATTCAATTTTTCTTATAATTACTATTCATGAGTTACTATTCACGAGTTACCATTCACGAGTTACTATTCACGAATACTATTCATGAAGCATGATGATGATTTTTATACGATAATTCTTTGTTAGATTATTTTATTTTATTGATTCAATAATTCTTTGCTTTGATATTTTATATTATTGTTGTTTCAATAATTGTCACGCGTACAATATTTTCCATTATCGGATCAATAATTCATATTATTTGGATAATATTATTAGATAGCATTATTGGCAATGTCTAGAAAGTTACATCAAGGAGAGGTTTGGTCATCTATCTAATTGCGCGATGAGAGGAGAAATCCTTATTGAAAGCCCCCTCTTTCTCGAACCCGTGCAGTTTGTCGATATTGTGATTACTGTAATATTATTTGTGAATAATTAATTATTGATTTATATGATAAGGAAAATATTCATTTTATGTGGTTATAGATGGAGAGAATTTTTAATGTGACAATTGTTGAAAATTGATATTTTATCTTTTCTGATAAAATATATTATTATATTACAGTAATATAATAATGGTGATATTTTTATATTAAATGTGGGATATATGAGTATATGAGGAGGAAGAGTATTTTTGTTGCATTAAATGATTAACACATGTTTTGTGTGTCGGTGGACCCCATTTCTTGACTGAAATTTGATTATAGCATGTAAAATCGTTCGTTTGTGGATTTCGATCAATATCTGTTTAGAATTTGGAAAAGCTTTCTTCTGCAAAGTTGTAGAGAATTGAATACTATAGAAAATTACGAGATTCGAATTTTTTGATAAAAGAGCTATTTATTATGAATTATTGAAGTTCCGGAATAACTGATTTTTGAAGTTTTAAATCTTTTTTAAAGAAAAACGTTTTTATCATTGTTGTGGGACCCACTTGCACATGTTAGATGCTGAATTCAGATGGTCAAGGTGGGCTAAGGAATTTTTTTTATATATATTATTATTATATTAAATTTTCTGCTTTTGTGTTCTAAGCAATTTCCTATAAATAGGTGCTTAGGTTAAAATTGAAAATCACACCAGAAACTGAAGTTTTCTCTCTATTTCTCTCTCTATATTATAGAGTGTATTCTTATGAGTATTTTGATATCTTGAGTGTTGCTATACGGTGCAAGTTCGTTCAACGTTATTCCAGTCAGAAGTACTGCTCTTTTGAGGTAAGGGATATTGTCGTTAGTTTGTAAGAGTTATTATGTTTTTCAATTTCGAAATTTTTCTGGACCTTCAAAAATTCTGGAAATATTTGAAATGATAATTTGATGAGTTTTGTTGATTGTGTCCAAAAATGGCTATTTTTGGATATATAGATTAATAGTTATGGATTTTATGAGAAAAGACTATTTTAAAAGTAAACGCTTATAACTCCTCGTGGTTAACTCCAAAATTGATAAAATGTTTATTGGGAGTACATCTATATAATATCAGTATACCCTGTGAATTTCGGAATTTTTGGATAAAAGTACAATTTATGATAAATGTATGAATATTCGGTGGTTTTGGCCATGTGAAAAATAGTAAATGAATTTTAAAAATTCCGAGAAAAATATATGTTCAATATGGAACTATATTATGCTAAATCCCAGAAAAGAAATATTTTTGGAACTGATTTGGTATTTTACATAAAAATGGACTAGTTATGAGTAAAATGAATTAAATATGTTATGTGAAGTAAGAAAATTGGAAAATGTGATTTTATGGCTTGAGAATTATATATGAGGTATATGCAGATTTTGATGAGGGTTTTGGCTATTGGTGATGAGATCTTATGAGGTTGGCATTTTAAGATGATTAAATGCATTAATTAATAAAGTGTAAACAATCGGAATTAATTGTTTATAAGTTTAAGAAATGATTAAAATATTGTGGTAATATTAATAATATTAGATTATAAGATTATTAAGTGATTTATAATATTTTGATTAAGTTGTTATGAAATCATTGATTTATGAATCTTACTCTTGAGATTAAATCTATATGCTGATTATATTGTTTTTATATAACATTCTTATAACCCTAATGATGATATTTCTCTTTGACTTGAGTGTAAAGATGGGTAGATTATTGGTATGATCATGACTATAGGTTCTCAGAGACATAAGTAAAGAGCCCCGAGCCTCTATCTGGTGACTTCCTGTTGATGAGGGATGCACCGAAGCCAGACTCTCCGTAGGGGCGCCTGCTCATGCGGTGGAAAAGCGATAGAGTACCTTTGTGAGGTCTTGTCCATGGTTGGGACATGAGTCACAGTTGGTATCAGAGCTTAGGGATATGATCTCTGGCGGAGATCGGGGAATAGAACTAGGAGGGAAAAGACGAGTAAATCCTTCGCTAGTGTGTCCTACCTAAGCTGAATTTTCTTTCATATGTTGACAAATTGTGATATGTCAATTAACCTTTATTTTGAAGCTATATTCTAGAATGATATCTGAAATACAGGAGATGAACAATAGAGAAATCACGAGGACGTAGAAGATGGAATCTGAAATGAAAGCAAAGGTATTCTCAACTCTTTGAAATACCAGGTACGTAAATTTCGGGGACGAAATTTCATAAGGAGGGGAGATTGTAAGACCCCGAATTTTATGAAATAAAAGTATTCAATTTTTCTTATAATTACTATTCATGAGTTACTATTCATGAGTTACTATTCACGAGTTACTATTCACGAATATTATTCATGAAGCATGATGATTTTTGTTACAGTAATTACTGTTCAGTATTTTATTTTATTGATTCAATAATTACTGTGTTGATATTTTATATTATTGTTGTTTCAATAATTGTCACGGTACAGTATTTTCCATTATCGGATCAATAATTAATATTATTTGGATAATATTATTAGATAACATTATTGGCAATGTCTAGAAAGTTACATCGAGGAGAGATTTGGTCATCTAATCATTGGCGCCCGATGAGGAGAAATCCTTATTGAAAGCCCCCTCTTTCCTAGAGGCGTATGCAGGGTCTCACAATCTCCTCCTTATGAAATTTCGCCCTCGAAATTTACGTACGTACCTGGTATGTCGAAGAGGTGAAGATACCTTGACTTCATTTCAGATTCTAATTCTTGAGGCATAACCTTTGAGTGTTGAATACGATTCTTCTTATCCATGATTTTAACATGTATCTCCTTATACGTTAAATCTTCTGCTATGTCGTTTAGTTCTAATTTAATAATGTGGTTCGGGTCGTCCACATATTTACGTAACATCGATATGTTAAAAACATTATGAACACGCAACATACTTGGCGGTAAAGCGAATCTATAGGCCACAGTTCCTACTTCATCGAGGATTTCAAATGGACCAATTAAATCGAGGGTTGAGATTTCCTCTCTTCGTCGATTCTTACTTCTAGAATAACGCCCTCTTGAACCTTCTTCTTCACATTCATCAGCTCCGGGTGTGTAGCTTGAGCAACTTTAACTTTATCGATTAAAGTCGATTCTACTCGTATATTCCTTATCTTCACGTGGGTCCCTAGAGTCTTTAACTTTATCTTCATCACTTGTAAGTTATACAAAATGAGTCTTTGTGTTAACAACATCGCACTCGTAAACGCATACGATCTTCTACTCAACGCGTCAGCTACCACGTTCGCTTTCCCATGATGGTATTGAATGGTACGATCGTAATCTTCAACAGCTCGAGCCAACGTCTTTGGCAAGTTATACGTTCGTTTTAGTTGAAGAAATATTTGAGGGTTTAAGATATGGGTTTTGTACTGGGGTCAATACAAAATTCGATTTCCCGCTCTAGGGGTAGGCTAAGAAGTCTTCAAGAATACGTCAAGAAATTTATTAACAATAGAAATATCATTCAAAACCGTGACCCTCATCCAAGACTTGGATAATACGTAACATTGATACCTATCAACTTGCCATCGTCATTCACGACGTCGCCTACAGAAAATCTGGCTTCGGTGTATTCCACACAAGGAAGTCAACAACGAAAAGACCGGGGCTCTTTACTTATGGCTTGATATGACAATGATTGACTTTAGTGGTTTGGTTACTTTAAATTCGCATAACAGGTTGGTTAGGAGTATGAAAGCTAAAAACCTTACAAAAAGCTTGATGAGTAGTTAACCAATCGATTCCTAAAATCGCATCAAAGGCAAGTTTTTTTTCAAAGAGATAAGATCGACAGGTAACGTGAAAGTGTTGATTTGAATCAACAAGATTTATAAACAGTGGAGGTAACGAAGGTTTCTACTATCGAAGTTTCAACCAATAAGTCAAAGTCTAATTTCTCCGAAGTCAAATTTAAAAGTTGAATGCAAGCAAGAGATATAAAAGAATTGGTGGAACCGGTATCTAATAAGGTATAATCTTTGTAAGAATTTATAATTAACTAACCCGTGCTAACTTCGTTCGGGTTACTCGCTTTTTGAGAAGTCATGAAAAACGCTCTTCCTGAAACCACCGACTTTGTTTTGTCCATATCCGCCTTTGGTGCCACCGTTCTAGCTAGACTTGACTTCACTATAGGACAAAATCGAGCTAAATGACCTTCTCTTCTTGAAATTTTCACTTCTATTATCTTGGCTATGATTACCACTGAAGTGGTTACCATTCTTGGCATGATAATTTCCCCCACGATGGTTATCATTGTTAGATGGCCGTCATTTGCCATTGGTATGATTATTATCGTGTTGTTGGTCGTTACCTTTTGGTTGAGCTGACTCAATGGTCTCATGTGCTTCCTTGCTTATCTCAGCATTTTTAGATGCCATTTTCAAACACTGTCACAAAACAAAGGTTAATTGACATGTAACATATTATCCCTATATTCTGACCGACAAATTAAATATCAAATAAACTTAGGTAGGTCATACTAACGAAGGAATTCCCCATCTCTCCCCTCCTAGTTCTTGTCTCACATCTCAGCCAGGGATCATATCCCTAAGCTTTGATACCAACTGTGACGCCCCCAAAATTAGGTATACATCACCCATCTTGAGTCGCTTGGATACATGGTACAAAATTCAAATACAACTTAATAATACAACTATCGTGTACAATACGACAAAATATAAGCTGTGAGTTTGAATACAAATATTGTCTACTACTAGAGTATACAAACTCAAAAGGAGTCCTCATTACAATTATTATCACACTATTTCACGAATAGTGAGGACTAATAATGCACCATCTAGGACCATCACTGTTCCCCGACTAGCCCCACTACATTCTCATTTCACAGAAGAGAGAGTGAAAGAAAGGGTGAGCTCAACTAGCCCGATAAGAAATATTATGACTAAGATAATGCGAGAATAATTTATCGTTAGCCTTCAACAATTGTTAAAGCGATAAAATATAATAACTATCGAGTTTAAGCTGCGGTGAACAAGCAATCCATTAGAGAAGAGTCAAGTAGAGAATAAAATCTACTATCTTCTATGATTTAAAAGGTTTTCATCACTTTTATCATTTGAGACACGACAATAAATAATACACATCATCAAATCATCTCTGCACTACAGGCCAAGGATATTCTTTAGTATCACGACCACGAATTATCCATGCACCACGGCTTAAGATAATCATGTTTTCATCAATGGACCTAATCATGCCATAAAATAATTCATCTTTGCACTACGGCCAAAGAGAATCCATAGCCATAATCATACCAAAAACTGTCCATCAATGCACTACGGGCCAATGAGAACTTTTTCCACATCATTTGTAACATTTCGGTTATGATTATACCGAATAATCCCTGGTCATAATCATACCAAGTCCATCTATGCACTATAGGCCACAGATGACTTTCAACATAATATAAACATGAGGATGATGACAATGATATAAAAATTCAATAAAACAAGTTCAAGAATTAATTTATCCAGGAACTGATAACGTTCGAATTGTCAACATGATACTACTTTGTAGAGTAAAATTTAAGAATTCTCAGAAGAATATTTATATGAAAAAAATACTGGATGAAGCGCAAATATCAAGGATATTCCACTAATTTCATGGAGTATAGAAGTCAAAACTTTAACCAACTGAGTATAATAAAGAATGGAATAACAAAAGAAATCACCATGCATACGATAGACCGCACAGGCAGGTTATTCCAACAAAATAATAAATAACGGAACCAGTGCAGGGTAAAAGCGCTTGCAGACGGGATATTCCAACGAGAATAATAAAGTATGGAACCCGGTCGGCGTAAAATGCCACGAGACGGGATATTCCGACGAGAATAATAAATAATGGAACCGGTCCAAGGCGTAACGCACAGTGCAGGATATTAAACGAATAATAAAGAATGAAATAATGAAGAATTTCACCAAGTATAGGGTAGCAGGTGTATCTGAGTTATTCTAATGAGAATAATAAAGAATGGAATAACGGAAGAATTTCACCAAGTATAGGGTAGCAGCGTATCTGAGTTATTCAACGAGGAATAATCTGAGAATGGAATAATGAAGTTCTCTTCATGAATAAGAAAGAAAGAGTACCCACTTACGAGTACAACAAATAATATTCCCTACCTACCTTAAGAAGAAAATCTTTGGATATATGAGTAGTGAAGTAGTAGAATACTTTTCTTCTTTCTCTCTATAGTTTATCTCTCTAGAGTTTCAAAATTGAATTCGTAAGAAATAATGAAGGAATGAGCTTCTATTTATAGAAAAATGGATCAGTATAAGTAACTAACTCATGAATGGTCCAGATTGATTTACTTTAATCGTGGTCCATATTTAAAAGCAAAATCTTTTAAATAAAATATAATATATTCTATTTATAATCTAATGAAACGAATAACTTTATAAAAGATTTTACTATGCAAACACTATGCATAATAAAATATAATATATTCTAATTATTGTCTAATAAAGCAGATAACTTTATAAAAGTATTCTATTTTATATAAAAAGATTTTACTATGCAAAACACTATGCAGACACTATGCAAACACTATGCATAATAAAATATAATATATTCTATTTATAGAATAACTTTATAAAAGTATTCTGTTTTATATAAAAAGATTTTACTATGCAAAACACTATGCAACACTATGCATAATAGAATATAATATATTCTATTTATAGAATAACTTTATAAAAGTATTTTATTTTATATAAAAAGATTTTCTATTTTATTACATTAATAATACCAACAAAACTGAGTGACTTATCACGTAAGCATCAATAATCAATACAGTGTGCTACTATACAACCACGCGTATTACTGTACTTTTACTACCGAGTAGTTCAACAGTATTAACGGTAAAACTTCCGCCATTATTTTCAGAAAATATTTTTGTCATTTTCTCAATCCGACAATAATTTCGTTGCGGGGTCCACCAATGATTGTGCCATTGCACGAATATTCCCTGTTAAAACAAATATTCCCCGACCAATCGAATATAATATGACAACTTGCATACTTTGCAAAATTTATAAATACTACCCACAACTATAACATTATCTCAAATCCACACCATAATATTAAAAAAATATTTCCAGAAAATTAAATCATTATTCATAAAATCTGGGGTCTCACATACCTTGCTTTCTTTTTGGATTGTACCTTCCCGGTTATATCCTCTGTATCATGATTTTTCCATTGCTCGTCTTCTGTATTTCAGATATCATTCTAGAATATATCTTCAAAACAAAGGTTAATTGACATATCACAATTTGTCAACTTATCAAGTAAACAATTTCAGCTTAGGTACGTCACACACTAGCGAAGTATATAACTCGTCTCTCCCCTCGTAGTTCTAGACTCTTATCTCCGCCATCGACCATATCCCTAAGCTCTGATACCAACTGTGACGCCCCCAAAATTAGGTATACATCACCCATTCTGAGTCGCCAGATACATGATACAAAATTCAAATACAACTTCATTTATACAACTGTTGAGATGTCGTATAGAATACGACCACAGTTAACTGTGAGTTTTAATACAAATGTATGTAACTCTCATGGTGCCTCGACCACAACCTTACAATGGTACTTTACATAAAAGTATAGTCAAAAACTGTTTTAGAAATTAAAATCTTTGGGAAGTGCTCAAGGAAACTTTCGTACATGGGAGGCCATGCGTCTAGGTTATAATAGATATCATATGTCACAGAATTATCCTTGGTTGACAGAATAGACCCCAAAGAAAAACGAGAAGATTACTATCATCTTCTTTCCAATGGTGAGTCTTCTCTTGACATATAACTATCTCCACTGTCTCCAAAGGAATATTATATTTCAAATAAACTCCAAGATCATATAGGTAGTGCCCGTAGATATACTCAGCAAGTGAATGCACACAACCCTGTCTTATAATAACACGAGATTGTATGTCATTAGACATCTTGTATGATAGTGGTAAAACACCCTTCCAAAGTTGGGTTCACCTCACCCTATTTGATTCACCAAATATAACTACTAAATATTATATAGAATACAACACACTTTTCTATACTGTTTAGGAAGAACCTCTACAGCTAAAGACCATTGTTCTATTCCCCTTTTATCCCCGCTCGACCCGGTAACACTCTTACGACAACACTCTTATTACCTGAAAGGAATTGTGAAGCAGAAAGGGTGAGCACAACTAGTCCAGTAAAGAATATCATGACTAAAGATAATTAAATTATCAATAGCTTTCATCAATAATAAATCAGAGATTTAGAACATATGGTAGATGATAAAACTTTTCAACCATAGTTGTAGCGGAACGAGCAATCCATTAGAAGAGTCAAATAGACCATAAGGTCTATTATCTTATCTATGTTAAAAGTCTACCAATAATGTTTTATCCCTGTAACATCAATCAATAATTCCCGTCCACGATCATGTGAATAACACATAATCACAATTGTGATTCTAAATTCCTCTTCGTACCCAGGACGAAGATAATTTTCATCACCTGTCTTCACCTGAAACATCAAAAATCATGGTTATACACTACTACAAAACAGTAAATAGACAACGCGAAAAAAATGTTGTGGTTTCTGTCAGAAAAACGTCGTGGTTAAGGGTGTTGTCTATTTGACACCCTTACACAACGTTTTTAAAACGCTGTAGTTAAGCACAATACACAACGTTTTTAAGGAAAAAACGTTGTATATTTGTTTTTCAAAAATTAACAGATGCTTAAAAACGTTGTAGAAGGTATGATTCCACAACGTTTCTTTGATAAAAATGTTGTTGTTTAGTATATCAGACAACGTTTTTTAAATGTTGTAGATTAAAAAGAGAAAAGAAAAAAAAGATTTGGTTCACCTATATTACCAATGCACCTGTAATATGCTAATGCCATGCTATATAGCTAAAATTACAAAGAATATTAATACCGTATAATACGTTTACATCCCAATAATTCTTTGTAATGCCAATTACAAAAAATATTATATTAATACCATACAATAAGTTTACATCTCAATAATGCCAAACTATCCATACATCCTACAATTTTTAGTTTTGATTAAAACTTAAACAATTACATAAAAAACAATGAAGTTAACTTGAAAAGAAGAGGACAAAGCAAAAGGAACTTAAATCCAAAACCTCCAACTCGTCACTGTGAACCACCTTCGAGAGATCTAGCCATACATTGCACACCCATCATTCATAAGAAACTACGAATCGCCTAATAGGAAATCAAGATTAACAAAAGCCTATTTTATACAAAGGGTACAAAGTTACAAAGTAATCTTTCCTAATAGATAAGACGACTTGATGAGTAAGACTAAAATAAATTCACATTTCTTATCAACCCATAAACATACCAAGTTTGCAAAGAAGTCATTTGTCGTGAGATATCAACTTTGAGGGCATGCTTGCTTGTCTTGTACAGATTTACAAGAGAATCTTTCCCAAGATTTTCAACCTAGAAAGAGAAAAGCACAATTAATTACCCCAAATTAATTGCACAGTTTACAACATAATTTCAACTTAAAACCCATAATTGCCCTAAATGAATCAAAAAGCACAATTAATTAAATCCATACGATTGAAATAAATGTTTAGCAAGGGTGCCATTGGGCATATACCTAGCAACAAGCGACCTCTCGTCACCATCACAAAGAATACCCAATCAAATTGGCTAACCTCTTGTATCTCAACTTCCCAACACCCCAAGCTTCATCCTTCAAAAAGAAACCCTAATTTTAAAACCCATTTACCACAATAAACCCCAAGGCTTCAATTCAATTCCATCAATAAACAAGTAGTTAAAATTATTACTACAAACTGTTTAGGATCGGGCCAGCCATTTTGCTAAATTTCTTAATAGCAATCCACCTTCGATTCTGCGGTAGACCCTTGTATACCACATTTGGGGTTTTTTAGCCACTCTCGAAATAATAAACTCGATTTGAAATTGTTGGTGGCGACTTTAAGTTGGCGAGATTATGAATCGAGTCTCAAAAGCCACGTCCCAAGATTTTGACAGCGGCATCATCGGCCTTGGGAGAGGAGGTGAAGCTTATCAAAGGCGAGGGTATTTAACTACATGAGCAGGGTGGGAGTGACACGGAGTTTCGGAGGGGTAAGCAAGGACTTAGCGTCGAAGACTTGAACCCAGATCTGAGTGGGATCCCGTGGCGAGGAGGCGTTCATCCGGAAAAAAGAGGCGGATGTGGCTGTATCTTTGAAGGCGGAGATGGTGGCTATGGGTGTTAGGCTTGGAGACGGTTGCGGAGTGAGTGGCGATGAAGTGGTGAGGAGAAGTTGGCGAGAACGAGAGAGAAATGGATGGAGAAAAGTACAGAGATAGAGATAGGAGAGAGAAGAAATTCTATGTTTTTCAATTTTGAGCTCCGTGTTTTTCAATTTTGAGCTCCGTGTTTTTTAGATACATAACGTTTTTTTAAAAAACGTTATCTAGTTAAAATCAAAAAAATGCATTTTTAAATAGATAACGTTTTTACATATATATCTACAACGTTTTGTTTAAAAACTTTGTAAAAAAAAATACCACAACGTTTTTATAAAAAACGTTGTCTTTTAAGCGTTGTCTATTTAGTATTTTGTAGTAGTGATACCAAATCACAATTCCTGTTCGTAATCATTAAATCATCTTTGCACTACAGCCAAAGATATTCATTATTATCACATCCATGAATTAATATTTCATTGCTGAGACTCAGCTCAATAAATAATCCACATCATCGAATCATCCCTTCACTACAGGCCAAAGATATTCTTTAGTATCACGACCACGAATTATCCATGCACTACGAGCCAAAGATAATCGTGTTTTCATCAACGGTCCTGATCATGCCATAAAACAATTCATCTTTGCACCCTTGGCCGAAGAGAATCCATAGCCATAATCATACCAAAAACTGTCCATCAATGCACTACGGGCCAATGAGGGCTTTTTCCACATCATTTGTAACATTACGGTCATGATTATACCGAATAATCTCTGGTCATAATCATACCAAGTCCATCTATGCACTACGGCCAAAGATGACTTTCAACACAATATAAGCATGAGAATGATGACAATGATATAAGAATCAATTAAATGAGATAAATGATAAATATTAAACATTTATAATACAATTTATCCAACGTTCAATAATAACCAAATGTTATCAATCATTTAATAATCTCATAATCTAATATCATTAATATTATAACAATATTTTAATCATTTCTTAAACTTATAAAAAATTTATTTTAATTATTTACACTTTATCAAATAATGCATTTAATCATTCAAAAATGCCATACTCATAAGATTTCATCATCAATGATCAAATCCCTCATCAAAAATCTGCATATACCCTATATAGGATTCTCAAGCTATAAAATCCTATTTTCCAATTTTATTACTTCACATAACATATTCAATTCATTTTTCTCATAACTAGTTCATTTTCATGAAAAATACCAAATCAGTCCTAAAAATATTTCTTTTCTGGGATTTTGCAGAATATAGTCCCATCTTGAACATATATTTTTCTCAGAATTTTTAAAATTAATTTACTATTTTTCATATGGCTAAAACTTCCGAATATTTAGATATTTATCATAAATTGTACTTTTGTCCAAAAATTCCGAAATTTACAGGGTATACTCCTATTATATACATGTACTCCCAATAAAAATTTTACCAATTTTGGAGTTAACCACAAGGAGTTATAAGAGTTTACTTTTAAAATAGTCTTTTCCCATAAAATCTATAACTCTTAATTTATACATCCAAAAATCGCCATTTTTGGACAAAATTTAGAAAACTCATTAAATTATCATTTTCAAATTTTTCCAAAATTTTTGAGGGTCAGAAAAATTACGAATCTGCCCCTGGCAGAAATCCCTTTTTAATGAAAATATTATTCGTATGAATACAAAGGATCATTCACCATGCATGTGGTAATCCACATAGACAGGTTATTCCAACAGAATAATAAAGAATGGAATAACTGAAGGATTCACCATGCGTGTGATATCTGCACGCAGACGAGTTATTCCCAATGAGAATAATAAAAAGGCGGAACCCGGTCCCACGTAAAACGCATGTATGCATGGATATTCGGTGAGAATAGTAAAAGGCGGAACGAATGTCAAAGTGAAATTGCACCGACGAGGATATTCCAATAGAATAATAAAGAATAGAATAACGAGAAGAATTTCACCAACTATAGGGTATCCACATTATCTGAGTTATTCCAATAGAATAATAAGGAATGGAATAATGAAGTTCTCTTCACGAATAAGAAAGAAAGAATACCCCTTACGAGTACAACAAATAATATCCCTTACCGTAAAAGAAACTGAATATAAGAGTAGGGAAGGAGAAAAATACTTTTCTATAGCTTCTCTATAATTTCTCTCTCTAGAGTTTCAGTGAATTCGTAAGAAATAATGAATGAGCTTCTATTTATAGAAAAATGGACTGCATAGTAACTAACTCATGAATGGTATAGATTAATTTACTTTAATCTGACGGTCCATATTTAAAGCAAAATCTTTTAAATAAAATATAATATATTCTATTTATAATCTAATAAAACGAATAACTTTATAAAAGATTTTACTATGCAAATACTATGCAGGAACTATGCAAACACTATGCATAATAAAATATAATATATTCTAATTATTGTCTAATAAAAGCAGATAACTTTATAAAAGTATTACATTTTTTATATAAAAAAGATTTTACTATGCAAAACACTATGCACAATAGAATATAATATATTCTATTTATAGAATAACTTTATAAAAGTATTATGTTTTATATAAAAAGCTTTTACATTTTTATTATATTAATAATACCAATAAAACAAAAGCGAGTGATTTATCACATAAGTATCAATAATCAATACTGATCTTTATTTACCAAAATATAAAAAAAATTGAATACTTTTATTTCATAAAATTAAGGTCTCATAAATATATATATATATATATATATATATATATATATATATATTGGTAACAGATAACTTATTAGCATGTAGTTAATATAGTAAATGGGTTTCTAAGCATTTGAAAAGTGAGCGTTGGTTTTAGTTTTTTACGTATAGTGTATTTTGGGTTAAGCCTAAGAAAGGAAAAAGAGAAGAAAAGAAAAGGGTTTTCAAAGAAGAAAAGAGTTCTTAGAAAATTGAGAGAGAAAAGGCCGGGATTCCATTTCAAGCAATTTTCAGTGAAGTGAAAGAATTTCTTAAACAAGAAAAGGTATGTTTTATCACCTTCATATATATGTTTTACGTTCTCTGTGTTTGTGTTCTTGAAGTTCACCCACCGTGTATAAAGTTTTTACAAAATTTCTGTAAATTTAGTTATATAACTGAACTATGGTGATTATGTGGGTTCATGATGTTAGAACAATTGTTTAAACAAGGATTATTATGTTAATTGAGTTTAAAAGAAAGAGAAATGGTTTTTACAGTGATTACATGTACTTGAACATGT
This sequence comes from Panax ginseng, assembly GCA_020205605.1. Classification (NCBI taxonomy): domain Eukaryota; kingdom Viridiplantae; phylum Streptophyta; class Magnoliopsida; order Apiales; family Araliaceae; genus Panax; species Panax ginseng. The sequence continues at coordinate 71,758,095 of CM035142.1, read as the reverse complement.
TTTGGAGTATAGCAAAATTAGTATGTAGTTGTATGCTAATTGTGAAATTGAACCTTATGTATGATTAATTGGGTAAGAACTTCATGAGAACGTAGTTCAAAGGAATGAGTTCGACGGATAATTGTGGTTTACAGTGTTAAACCTTGTTAAACAACGTCAACAATGGAGTTTTGTTTAAAAATAGTGTTTCAAGGGTTTAACTTCTCTTAAATTATAGTTTAAGTTGTGCTAAATTTGTATATGTATGCTTGGTAACGTGTATGTGTAAATTTGTAAGTAATAAGCATGTTAATTTAGATGTTAGCAGTGTTAAATAGACAGAAATTAGTTATTCTGTTCTCCGATGGTTGGGTTCTGCAAGTTTCGACGACTGGCGTAAAAAATAGAAAATGGAAATTCACGTACTGTAACTGAAATTCACGCCTTGACGCCAATTTTGAGTTGCAGCACCGCTGGCTAGCTTAGTCCTCATACCTTAGCGCCGGAATTATAGTCTGAGTCAGACAGTTTTGACCTCCTGTAGTAAATTGGCCATAACTGTTTCATACTAACTCCGATTGAGGTGATTCAAGATGATCCAGAACGAGGACGAATAGACCTACAACTTTTGTTCTTTAAGTATTTCAATTTGAGGTCTCTAACGGTAGTCAAAATGGTCATCTTTAGGACTGTTATGTTTTCGGGGGAAATCAGAGGGCTTAGGGCATGCACATATGCTAGTATAGTGCTTCTGATGATAAAAGATGTTATTCTAAGTTATAAAATATGAATATTAGTAAATATAATGATGATTAACATTAATAAATGATGTATTAGATAAGTTGTATAAGCATACTAAGCACACACACGAGAGAGATGAATCCAAGGTAGTATTTAATGAACGTCGAAAACGTCGTACTAAGTGTTAATTAACTTAAAAAGTGTTTCCATTCAATTGAAATGAATATTATAAGATATGGAATGGATTTAATATAAACCAATAATTAGTCCTAGCAAGACTTAAGCACTTGAATGAACTTTGAGTTTGACTAAGAAGAAATATAGTGAAGATATAAGTTAAAGTTAACACAATCAAGTTGAACATTGTGTATTTATTAATAGGAAAGATTATGAGATGTGGAGTAGAGTTTACATTATAATTACTATGTGTTGTTATGTGACTAATAGTGATGTGTATGATTATATAAATGTGTAGGGCACGTGAAGTGCAGATAACTGTAAGCTGTTAAACTGTTATTGGTAAACAACGATCAAGGCAAGTCTTTCGGTTCCTATTTTCTACGTGGACTTGATGAACTGTTTTAAATTGTATGATATGTTATACATGTTGAAATCATGAAATGTTAAAGTCAATTTATGACTACATTGTTTTGGTTAAATAAGGAGGATTGAGTAAGGAACTCAATATTTATATTTGCTATATGAATTAAAAGCATGTATGCCATGTTACTTTAATTATTATGATATGTATGTTTAGCATATTATTTTGTGTTATGTGATGCATGAAAACTGTTAGATTTTATTGGACTGTCGAGCTCACACTTGCAAATAACTATTTTTGCAAGTTAAAGATTTAAGGTAAGGATATATGCTACGTGAATTATAGAGATCCATATTCACGAATATTACTTATGTTTTATGGGAAATGTATTTAATATTTTGAATGTAACATGTTGTTGAATTGTAAGTTGAGTTATCCGGTGTATATGGATATCTATTGATGATGTGAGACTTTGTATAGTCATTTTGTTGTAACGATTCATGATATAGATTTGAATAGAAGAGATGTAATGTAAATGTTGCGATTTAGGGCAGTAAAGAAGGAAATGTATAAAAGTTTTAAATATTCCGGATTTTTAGTGATTTTAATATCGTATAATGATGTAAAGATAGATTAAAGTTGTATTGTTAACCATCGAGAAAGAGAATATTATGTATAAATTTTGGGGAATTCTGATTGGTATAGTTGATAGGTTTGAAAGGAAGGTGTATAATAAAGAGGTGAAGATAAATGAATAAGCTCAAATATAGTTTGATCAATAAGAAGTAATTTAATAAATTTATAAAGAAGGATTTAAAACATGCGAAGAGAGGATTCAAAGAAGAATCTCATGAGTTATAAGGAATATGAAAGTGGGGTTATCCAACTCCAATAATAAGGATGTAAGTGATAATAAATAGACAATGTCTATAAGAAGAGAATGATAAAGAAGTTAAGAATAGAGAGTTATATTTAAGTATGGTGCAATTGTACTCTTTAGTAGTTGATGTATGGTATCCGGGCTAAAGATTCCTTCATACAATGAGGTATATATCTGAATTAGTAACTCAAAACCTAGTTTGTTGGTTGTTTGTGGGAAACCACTAAAAGCGTACCATATTGAAACTATTAGAGACTCGATGTGTACCAAGTATAGAAAATGGATATGTATGATGAAAATGTGGAACTCAGAATGAAATTTTGAGTGATGTAAATGAAGTTAGAAATTCTTAAAGGAAGAATTGTTTTATAAACAAGAAGATTCAAAGAAGAATCTTGAAGAGATATAAAGATGAGAAATGGGAGTTACCTAACTCCAATAGTCAAGATAACGAATAATGTTGTAAATGAAAAGGAAAGAAAGAGGATGATCGTAAAACAAAATGATCACGAGTTAAGAAAATAATTTTAAGGGAGATGATTATAGAATAAGATCACGACGTGATCATTTAAGTTATAAAAGGAAGATGTTTGTAATGTTTAAATGATTATAGCTTAATGCTATGAAGATAATGTACTATGATATAATACGAGATAACTCGTGAGGAGTTATAGATAATGTGATACAAGAAATTCAGTATCGAGCAAAAGAGCAAGTTATAAGTAAGATAGAGTTAGGTGGGATTTCAATTGAGGACTCATGTGATGGCTAAGTTATACAAACCTTTGTATGGGCGAGGGTTTTTGTGATTGCGCTTAGTTTATCATATTGATAATCATTGGAATGTTGGTGTCGCGCTTATCAATGTATATGTGGCGAAAAGGTGATTCTTTTCTCATGTGTATGTTTGATAGTTAGAAACTATTAAGATTAGTTAGATATTATAAGGATTAGAGTGCGGTTCTTAAAACTAATGCATATGGTAAGTTAAGTGACTATAATAATAATATGGTATGTTTTGAACCCCTCGTGAATGGACGCCTATGGTCTGACTAGGATAAGTTCTTAAACTCATATTATTGTGGCAAGTTCCTGAACTTCCAATGTGTAGTAAGTTTGATGAACTGGGGTATAATTAAGTATGAATGGAGTGTTGAGGATGATATGAATAGATAGACCTATTAAGCAATGGGTTATTATAGAAAGTGGGGTTAATGGTGGAAGCACAGGTATTCCAATCTTTTAGCTATGCTAGACTTCAAAATTTTTGACATCAAGCTAAATTCGCACTATATGCCTTTTAAAAATGATTTTTTACTCGCAACACATGGTGACAAATGTGTATGTGTGGACTTCGAGACACTGACACATTGTTACCTGTTGAGATATGATATCACTAAAACTGGATTTCAAAGATTTTTGAATTGTTTAAAGAAATGTCTATTCTAATTGCTTCGGCTAGACAAAAACGATTTAAAATATATCAAAATATATTTTATATATCATCAATGTATCATGGAACACAGTGCGAGAGATGATAAAAATGATGGAGTCATCAATGCGGTATTACTTAGTGTTGGATGTGATCTAAGGATCGTCAACCCACTATGGTATGATGTAGTATGATAAAATCACCAAATAGACGGAATCCTCAAGCTGATTTGTAAATACAGTGCGGTATCATGACGTCATAAAAAGATTTTTAAGAATTCTTTATGATATGAGAATACATATGTATGTATGTATATGTATTTCGGTTGATGTCCGAATTGTTGTAGAGGTCTATGCTATTTGATTCAGCTAGACAAATATTGAAAAATATTCATGAAATTCAAGAGTTTCTTGAGAAGTTATGCCAAACCAAATTGTTTTGGTGCGGATCCAGATGTTGAAAAGCTGAGATGAACAACCCTATTTATAGGGGTTACACTTAGTTTATACTTTGCGCTGAAATATTTATGCACAATACATTGTACGAAATATTGATCCCCATAAGTACGTGGAGCCCTTATAGTCTTATGACTGTTAAAGTTAAAGTTGAAAGATTACTTATAACTGTGGACATGGTTCGTGGTCATTAGACCCTCGGTTGAATACTTGCACTCTAAATTCTGAGATGAATGACTCTTTTATTAGAGGTTACGCTTAGTTCACACTTTGCGCTGAAATGTTTGTGCACAATACATCGTACGAAGGGCTTAACACCCTAAGTACGGAGGTCCATATAGTCTTACGATCATTAAAGGATCAAGTCGAGATATACTTGATAAACTTTGGGACGTAGTTTAAGGTCTTATGACCCCTCGGCATGATTTGGAATCTTTTAAATTCTGAGTTATTCATACTTGCTTCCCAATTATTGAGCAATTGTGGAAGATTAGATCATGTTATTCTAAAAGCGAATATGGTAAGGATGATATTCCTTAGAAAAAGTAAATCGTAGAATGCAAACCTTTGAATGATAAATAAATTGAATAAGTGAGAAAAGAAATTTTGAAATGAGAAGGAGATGAGTTATCAAAGAATAATGTAAAACTTTTAATAGAAAAGTTAATAATTGTAGAAAGATCTTTACGGAAAAAAAGTGGTTATAGAAACTAAGGAATGAATAAAGTATTAACATAAAATCTATTTTGTTAGATTGAATGAATAAAAATTTCGAGGACGAAATTCTTAGAAGAAAGGGTAAATGTAATATCCCAAGTGTTGATGATAACGATCCTTAGAAAAAGAAATAAAAGGGTTAAAGAATATATAAAACTCAAAATATAATTGAGTTCAAGTGAAAGTTATGAAATGAAACCTAAAATTTGTTAAAGTAATGAATGTAGTAGGAAATATAAAACCTATATTTAGATAAAATGATGAAAGATTACTCTAAGTTATTTGTTTAATTTGTGTCTTCGATTCTGGGGATAGAATCTTTGTAAGTAGGGAAGATTGTAACGAATGAGTGGTTTGAGTTGTGATTCTGAGGACAGAATCCTTGTAAGGAGGGAATGATGTAACAATCCAGATTTTTAATTATAATAGTTAAATATTTATTGAATTATATAAATATTTAATGGATGCATTTATCGTTAAATAAATATTTGTTTAATTGATTTGATTTGATTTGGTTAATTATTTATTTAATAAATAATTAATGAGTTAAGGAAAGTAATTATTTTGAAATAATAATCTAATATAATTTAATTATTAAGTTAGAGATTTTATAATGATTAAATAAAATTTATCTAATAAATTTTTATTAGTATTTATTAAATTAAGTATGAAAACTTAATTAAATAAAGTGTGACAAATAACTATATTATAAAGTAGTTATTAAAATAAATTAATGTAGTTTTGATTTAGTTTGTCAAACAAGGCTTAAATATATTAAGTCTTTAATTTTAAAAAGAGTTTTGCCAAACAGAGCCTTATGGCATTTGAATTTTTAAATTTAATTTATTAATAATATAAAATAAATAAATAAAATATAATAATATATATATATATATATATATATATATATATATATATATATATATATATATAGGTGTAGATAACTTATTAGCGATGAGTTAATATAGTAGTCGAGATTTTTAAGCGTTTAAAAAGTGAGCGTTGGTTTTAGTTTTTACATATAGTGTATTTTGGGTTAAGCCTAAGAAAGGAAAAAGAGAAGAAGAGAAAAGGGTTTTCAAAGAAGAAAATAGTTCTCAAAAAATTGAGAGAGAAAAGGCTGGGATTCCATTTCAAGCAATTTTCAGTGAAGTGAAATAATTTCTTAAACAACAAAAGGTATGTTTTAAAACCTTCATATATATGTTTTACGTTCCCTGTGTTTGTGTTCTGAAGTTCACCCACCGTGTATAAAGTTTTTACAAAATTTCTGTAAATTTAGTTATATAATTGAACTATGGTGATTATGTGGGTTCATGCTGTTAGAACAATTGTTTAAACAAGGATTATTATGTTAATTGGGTTTAAAAGAAAGAGAAATGGTTTTTACAGTGATTACATGTACTTGAACATGTTTTGGAGTTTAACAAAATTAGTATGTGATTGTATGCTAATTGTGAAATTGAACCTTATGTATGATTAATTGGGTAAGAACTTAATGAGAAAGTAGTTCAAAGGAATTAGTTCGATGGATAATTGTGGTTTATAGTGTTAAACAACGTCAACAATGGAGTTTTGTTTAAAAATAGTGTTTCAAGGATTTAACTTCTCTTAAATTATTGTTTAAGTTGTGCTAAATTTGTATATGTATGCTTGGTAACGTGTATGTGTAAATTTGTAAGTAATAAGCATGTTAATTTAGATGTTAGCAGTGTTAAATAGACAGAAATTAGTTGTTCCGTTCTCCGATGGTTGGGTTCTGCAAATTAAGACGCCCCAACGCCAAAAATGGAGTCGCGACCCAGAAATTCACGCCACAACGCTGAAATTCGCGTCCCAAATTCAATTTCACGCTGCAACGCCACTGGCTAGCTTAGTCTTCGCGCCCCAGCGCCAGAATTATAGTCTGAGTCGGACAATTTTGACCTCCTGTCGTAAAATAGCCATAACGTTTACATACGAACTCCGATTGAGGTGATTCAAGATGATCTGGAATGAGGACGAATAGACCTACAACATTTATTCTTTAAGTATTTCAATTTGAGGTCTGTAACGGTAGTCAAAATAGTTATCTATAGGAATGTTGTGTTTTCGGGGGCAATCGGAGGGCGTCGGGCATGCACATATGCTAGTATAGTGCTTCTGACGATAAAAGATGTTATTCTAAGTTATAAAACAAGAATGTTAGTAAATATAATGATGCTTAATATTAATAATTGATGTATTAGATAAGTTGTATAAGCATGCTGAGCACACACAAGATAGACGAATCGGGCGTGTGACGAATGAACGTCGAAACGCCGTACCAAGTGTTAATGAACTTAAAAAGTGTTTTTATTCAATTGAAATGAATATTATAAGATATGGAATGGATTTAATTTAAAACCAATAATTATTCCTAGCAAGACTTAAGAACTTGAATGAACTTCGAGTTTGACTAAGAAGAAATATAGTGAATTATAAGTCTAAAGTTAACACAATCAAATTGAACATTGTGTATTGATTAATAGGAAAGATTATGAGATGTGGAGTAGAGTTTACATTAAAATTACTATGTGTTGTTATGTGACTAATAGTGATGTGTATGATTATATAATTGTGTAGGGCACGTGAAGTGCAGATAACTGTAAGCTGTTAAACTGTTATTGGTAAACAACGATCAAGGCAAGTCTTTCGGTTCCTATTTTCTATGTGGACTTGATGAACTGTTTTAAATTGTATGATATGTTATACATGTTGAAATCATGAAATGTTAAAGTCAATTTATGACTGCATTGTTTTGGTTAAATAAGGAGGATTGAGTAAGGAACTCAATCTTTATATTTGCTATGTGAATTAAAAGCATGTATGCCATGTTATTTTAATTATTATGATATGTATGTTTAGCATATTATTATGTGTTATGTGATGCATGAAAACTGTTAGATTTTGCTGGGCTGTCGAGCTCACTCTTGCAAATAACCATTTTTGCAGGTTAAAGATTTAAGGTAAGGATATGTGCTACATGAATTATAGAGATCCATATTCACGAATACTACTTATGTTTTATGGGAAATGTATTTAGTATTTTGAATGTAACATGTTGTTGAATTGTAAGTTGAGTTATCCGGTGTATATGGATATCTATTGATGATGTAAGACTTTGTATAGTCATTTTGTTGTAACGATTCATGATATAGATTTGAATCGAAGAGATGTAATGTAAATGTTGCGATTTAGGGCAGTAAAGAAGGAAATGTATAAAAGTTTTAAATATTTCGGGTTTTTAGTGATTTTAATATCGTATAATGATGTAAAGATAGATTAAAGTTGTATTGTTAACGATCGAGAAGAAGAATATTATTGTATAAATTTTGGGGTCGTTATAGTTGGTATCAAAAGGAAGGTGAAGATAATGAAAGAATAAGCTCAAATATAGTTTGATCAATAAGAAGTAATTTAATAAATATATAAAGAAGGGATTAAAACTTGCGTGAGAGGATTCAAAGAAGATTCTCACAGAGTTATAAGGAATATGAAAGTGGGGTTATCCAACTCCAATAATAAGGATGTATAGTGATAATAAATAGACAATGTCTATAAGAAGAAAAGGATAAAGAAGTTATGAATAGAGAGTTATATTTAAGTATGGTACAATTGTACTCTTTAGTAGTTGATGTATGGTATCTGGGCTAAACGATTCCTTCACAGAGCGGAGGTATATACGAACTAGCAACTCAAAACCTAGTTTGTTGGTTGTTCGTGGGAAACCACTAAGCGTACCATATTGACACTGTTAGAGACTCGATGTGTACCAAGTATAGAAAATGGATATGTGTGATGAAAATGTGGAACTCGAATGAAATGTTGAGTAATGTACATGAAGCTAGAAATTCTTAAAGGAAGAATTGTTATATAAACAAGAAGATTCAAAGAAGAATCTTGAAGAGATATGTAGATAAGAAATGGGAGTTACCTAACTCCAATAGTCAAGATAACGAATAATGTCGTAAATGAAAGGAAAGAAAGAGGATCGTAAAACAAAATGATCATGAGTTTAGAAAATAATTTTAAGGGAGATGATTATAGAATAAGATCAGGACGTGATCTGTTTAAGTTATAAAAGAAAGATGTAATGTAATGTTTGAATGATTATAGCTTAATGCTATAAAGATGGAGTACTATGAAATAGTACGAGATAACTCACAAGGAGTTATAGATAATGTGATACAAGGAATTCGTATCGAGCAAAGAGCAAGTTAAGAGTAAGATAGAGTTAGGTGGGATTTCAATTGAGGACTCATGTGATGGCTGAGTTATACAAATCTTTGTATGGGCGAGGGTTTCGTGCTTGCACTTAGTTTATCATATTGATAATCATTGGAATGTTGGTGTCGCGCTATCAATGTATATGTGGTGAAAAGGTGATTCTTTTCTCATGTGTATGTTTGATAGTTAGAAACTATTAAGATTAGTCAGATATTATTAGGATTAGGGCGGTTCTTAAAACTAATGCATATGGTAAGTTCGTGACTCATAATAATATGGTATGTTTTGAACCCCTCAAATGAATGGACGCCATGGTCCGACTAGGATAAGTTCTTAAACTCATATTATTGTGGCAAGTTCCTGAACTTCCAATGTGCAGTAAGTTTGATGAACTGGGGTATAATTAAGTATGAATGGAGTGTTGAGGATGATAGGAATAGATAGACCTATTAAGCAATGGATCATTATAGAAAGTGGAGTTGATGGTGGAAGCACGGGTATTCCAATCTTCTAGCTATGGTTAGACTTCAAAATTTTTGACATCAAGCTAAATTTTTAAAAATGATTTTTTACTCGCAACGCATGGTGACAAATATGTATGTGTGGACTTCGTGTGATGCCCCCAAAACAGGTATACATCACCCATCTTAGGTCGCTAGATACATGGTACAAAATTCAAATACAACTTAATTATACAACAGTCGTGTAAAATACGATAAAACATAGGCTGTGAGTTTTAATACAAATATTGTCATCTAGACAATGTCCAAACTCAGTGGAGTCCTCATTACATTTATTATCACACTATTTCACAGAATAGTGAGGACTACTAACGCACCATCTAGGATCATCACTCACGTTCTCGACTAGTCCCGACACGTTCTCATTTCTCAAGAGAGCGGTTGAAAGAAAGGGTGAGATCAACTAGCCCAGTAAGAAATATTATGACTAAGATAATGCAGAATAAATTATCATTAGCCTTCAACGGTGTTAAACTGATAAAATATAATAAATATCAAGTTTAACTACAGCGGAACAAGCAATCCATTAGAAGAGTCAAGTAGAGAATAAAATCTACTATCTTCTATGATTTAAAAAGTTTTTCATCACTTTTATCGCTGAGACTCAGCTTAATAAATAAAATTGAATCATCCCTGCTCCACGGCCGAGGATATTCATGTAATCATCAATGGCTATGACTATACCGAATAATCCCTGGTCATAATCATACCAACAACTGTCCACCAATGAACTACAGGCCATTGAGGACTTTTACCACATCATTCGTCACATTACGGTCATGATTATACCGAATAATCCCTGGTCATAATCATACCAAGTCCATCTATGCACGTAAGCCAAAGATGACTTTCAACATAATATAAGCATGGTGTGGATTTGATATAATGTTATAGTTGTGGATAATATTTACAAATTTTGCAAAGTACGCAAGCTGTTATATAATATTCGATTGGTCGGGGAATATTCGTTTTAACAGGGAATATTCGTACAACGGCACAATCATTAGTGGACCCCCACAACGGAATTATTGTCGGATTGAGAAAATGACAAAAGTACTTTATAAAAATAACGGCGAAAGTTTTACCGTTAACTGTTGAACTACCCGGTAGTAAAAAAAGCGATGTCTGGCGTTGTTTCATAGTAGCACGGTATTGATTATTGATGCTTACGTGAGAAGTCACTTAGTTATACTCAATTATTGCTACACAGATAATTCTTTGCATATCTCTCATATTAGTTATTCGATTATTGTCAAGATTATCATCGCATAATATGTTATTTTATTAAATCAATAATTGAAGCGACAAAGTTATTCATATTATTAAATTGCAATATTTAAAATGTCTAGAAGTTACATCGAGGAAAGACTTGGTCACCTAATTCGCGCATGATAGGAGAAATCCTTATTGGAAAGCCCCCTCTTTCCTGGGAACGACCTGGTTGATAAATATTGTGAGTTATAATATTAATGATGAATGTTATTAAAATTAAAGTTGTGTTCGGAGTTGAATTTGGAGACGCGGACGTGATATTTGAGTCCGGAACGATGAAATTAGTAAAAATAGTCTATAAACACAAAATTTTCCGGAATTCACTATTTGGTCAAAAAGTCAACAGTTGACATTTTCGGGAAAAGTCAAACTTCGAAATTTCAAAATTTATATTTTTGATAAAAATGGTTTCATTGTGTTGGAATTATTTGTGTTAGTGAAAATCGACAATTATTTCGATAATAATTGATGTCTGGAGGTTATATTGACCAATTAAGTATTTAACCTTAGGATAAATGAGCAATTGATTAATATTATTTCACATGATTATAACTATTTGTTCACATGTGTATACTATTGTTTCACATTCTTGTTACTATTAGGGGAGTTGGTGCAAGATTGATAATACTTGCACATACTAAGTTAAAAATGGAGGTATGAGCGGAGTACTATATCGTAATTCATATTTTCACATGTCTAGAACTATTGATTCACATAATTTACTATTGAATCACATTATTTACTATTAGGGGAGGTGGTGCAAGTTTGATAATACTTCCATGACTAAATTAAAAATGAAAGAAAAGTTGGAGGTATTGTATTTGTAATTTTCGAGCCCCAAAGCGTGCAATTATCGAAACTATATTTTCTATAAATAAGCTCATTCTTCCTTCATTTCTCACCAATTCACAAAAGCTTTAGAGCAATTATTATAGAGAGAAATTATAGAAAGAAGAAGAGAACTCTGCTACCTTTTCCAATATCCAGTTTTTCTAAGGTAGGGAGTATTATTTCTTTTTTATCCATGAAGAGAACTTCTGTTATTCCATTCTTTATTATTTTGTTGGAATAACTCAGATATCATGAAAGCTACCCTATACTTGGTGAAATTCTTACGTTGTTCCATTCTTTATCATTCGTTGGAACATCACGTTTATATGCGTTCTGCCTGGGACCGGTTCCGTCTTTTTTATTATTTTGTTGGAATATTCTACATGCATGCGTTTTACGCCGGACACGATTCCGTTATTTATTATTACATTGGAATAACTCGCCAGCGATCTATCGCATGCCCGGTGATTTCTTTTGTTATTCCATTCCTTATTATACTCGGTTGGTTAAAGTTTTGACTTCTATACTCCATGAAATTAGTGAAATATCCTTGATATTTGCGCTTCATCCGAGATCTTTTCATGAAAATATTCTTACGAGCATTCTTGAATTTTACTCTACAAAGCAAGATCATGTTGACAATTTGGACGTTATTAGTTCTGGATAAATTAATTCTTGAACTTGTTTTATTGAATTCTTATATCATTGTCATCATCCTCATGTTTATATTTTGTTGAAAGTCATTTGTGGCCTATAGTGCATAGATGGACTTGGTATGATTATGACCAGGGATTATTCGGTGCAATCATGACCGTAATGTTACAAATGGTATGGAAAAAGTCCTCATTGGCCCGTAGTGTATTGATGGACAGTTGTTGGCATGATCATGACCATTATTGAATACACAAATATTCTTAGCCCGTAGTGTTTGGATAATTGTGGTCGTGATACTAAAGAATATCATTGGCCGTAGTGCAGGGGTGATTCGATGATGTGGATTATTTATTAAGCTGAGTCCCAGCGATAAAAGTGATGAAAAACCTTCTAAATCATAAAAGATAGTAGATTTTATTCTCTACTTGACTCTTTTAATGGATTGCTTGTTCCAATGCAGTTAAACTTGATGGTTGTTATATTGTATCAGTTTAACACTGTTGAAGGCTAACGATAATATATTCTACATTATCTTAGTCATAATATTTCCTACTAGGCTAGTTGAGCTCACCCTTTTACTTTCATTGTTCTCTTCAGGAAATGAGAACGTAGCAGGGACTAGTCGGGGAAAGGAGTGACGGACCAGATGATAGCATTAGTAGTCCTCACTATTCAGTGAAATAGTGGGAAAATAAATGTAATAATATTGAATTTGAGTTTGTATATTGTCTAGACGACGATATTTGTATTAAAACTCACAACTTATGTTTTGTCGTACTTTACACGACAGTTGTATAATTAAGTTGTATCTGTATCCTGTACCATGTATTTGACGATTCAGAATAGGTGATGTATACCTATTTTGGGGGTGTCACAGTTGGTATCAAAGCTTAGGGATATGATCCCTGGCTAAAATGTGAGACTAGAACTAGGAGGGGAGAGACGGGGAATTCCTTCACTAGTATAACCTACCTAATTTTTTTTTGGTATTTAATTGGTTGGTCAGAGTATTGGGATAATATGTTGCATGTCAATTAACCCTTGTTTTATGGCAGTATTTGAAATGGCATCTGAGAATATTGAGAATAGCAATGGGGCACAAGAGACCGTTGAGTCTCCACAGATCAACAATCAGAATAATGTGCATCAGGAAGGCGACAATCCTCATGCAAATAACAACACTGACCAAATGATGAACGATGGAATGTTCGGAGGCTTTATACAATTCATGCAACATCGGTAGAGCGGCTCTGTTCAAAATGCGGTGGAAACACTTTGGAAACTCTCGGACGGTCATCGCTAAAGCAGTTCAAGGAGTGGGACCACCCAGAGTTTATTGGAGAGCCAAAAACACTTAAGGCTGAGCGTGGATAAAGCAGATCACCAAGATATTTGATGTCTTGGGATGCTCCGAGGAGCAAAAGGTTCCCTTCGCCACCTTCATGTTGCGTGAAGAGGCGATTCGTGGGAATCAGAAACATACCCGACTGGACGCGACTCAAGATGTCTTGGGAGAAGTTCCAAGAGCTATTCAACGACAAGTACTTTCCCGAAAGTATTCGTCACATGAAGGAGGTGGAGTTTATCAAGTTGGAACAAAACAATATGACCGTGTCGCAATACGAGGCTAAATTTGCGGAGTTATCCTGGTTTGCATCCCATTTGGTCGATAATGAGGAACGAATGACACAAATATTTTTAAGAGGTTCGAAACCGGAGATACGTCAATATCTTATTTCTCATAAACTGTGTTTGTATTTAGATGTTGTAAATAGGGCTCAGTTATTGGAGCGCGATAACGAGTCAACACAACCAAGAGAAAGCAACCGGCAGAATGAAAATACAAGTGGTAACAGTCATCGAAACGGTGACAACAAGCGTGGAAGGAATCAACATGCCAGAAATGGTAACCACTTCGGTGGTAATCATAGCCAAGACAATAAAAATGGACATTTCAAGAAAAGGAGATCCAACAATGATGGAAAGATGTTAGCACCAGCACCCATTGTTAAGGAAGGAGAACGACCACCTATCATATGCTTCAAATGCAGAGGGGAAAGACACATCAGTCCAAACTACGCGATGCCGTCCAAAGCATGTTATAATTGTGGAAGGGAAGGTCTCTTAGCTCGATTTTGTCGTTCACCGAATACAAGTTCAGCTAGGATGGAGGCACCAAAGGCCGTCCCAGAAAAGTCAAAGCCGGTAGTGCAAGGGAGAGCGTTTGTCGTGACCTCCCAGAAAGCAAGGAACCCGAACAAGGTTATCATGGGTAAGCTTATCATGAACTCTAGTGAAGTCTATACCTTATTTGATACCGATTATACCCATTCTTTTATTTCTCCTACTTGCGCTCAACGATTAAATTTGACTCCGGAGAAATTAGACTTTGACTTATCTGATGAAACTCCATTAGGAGAAACCTTCATTACATCTACTGTTTATAAGTCTTGTTTGATTCAAATCAGTAACCGCACTTTACTTGTCGATCTTATCTCCTTAAAAATATTTGCATTTGACGTGATTCTAGGGATTGATTGGTTAACTACTCATCAAGATAAAATTGATTGTTTTCGTAAGGTTGTTAGCTTTCATATTCCTAATAAACCTATTATGCGAATTCAAATGACCAAACCATTAAAATCAATCACGGTCATCTCAAGCCATAAAGCTATTCGTTTATTGAAAAACGGATGTCAAGCTTTCTTAGCTCATGTCACGGATTTAAACAAAAGTACGTCAGATTTGAAGGATATTTCTATTGTTAATAAATTTTCTGACGTATTCCCTGAAGAACTTCCTGGCCTACCCCCAGAGCGTGAAGTTGAATTTTGTATCGACCTTGAACCCGGTACAAAACCCATTTCCAAAGCCCCATATCGAATGGCTCCTATTGAAACTTCAGGAGTTAAAGACCCAATTGCAGAAATTGTTAGACATTGGTTTCATTTGTCCTAGTACGTCTCCTTGGAGTGCTCCTGTTCTATTCGTGAAGAAGAAAGATAGGAGTATGTGACTTTGTATTGATTATCGGGAGTTGAATCATGTCACCATCAAAAATAGGTACCCATTTCCACGTATTGATGACCTGTTTGATCAGTTACAAGGAGCACAATTTTTTTCAAAAACCGATCTTCGTTCTAGATATCATCAGTTGAAGGTTAAAACTGAGGATATTTCAAAGACTTCCTTCAAAACTTGGAACGAGCATTATGAATTCTTAGTCATGTCTTTTGGATTGACTAATGCTCCTGCTGCCTTCATGGATATGATGAACCGAGTATTCAAGGAATATTTGGATCATTTTGTGGTCGTCTTTATTGATGACATCCTCATATATTCCAAAATCCGTGAAGATCATGAGCAACACTTGAGGCTGATACTCCAAAAGCTTCATGAAAACAAGCTATATGCCAAGTTGAAGAAATGCGAGTTCTGGTTTGAGGAAGTTGCATTCCTTGGGCACGTGATATCAAGTCGTGGAATATCTGTTGACCCAGCAAAGATTGAAGCTATTCAAAGCTGGGAGCAACCTAAATCAGTGACCGAAGTACGTAGCTTTCTCGGATTAGCTGGTTATTATCGGAGATTCGTGGAAGGATTTTCTCAAATCGCTACTCCATTAACTCAGCTGACTCGAAAAGATACAAAGTATGGTTGGAGTGAGGAATGTGAGAAGAGTTTTCAAGAACTCAAGAGGAGACTCATTTCAGCACCTGTTCTGACAATACCATTTGGCTTGGAGGGATTTGTCATCTACAGTGATGCTTCAGGCAAAGGGTTAGGATGTGTTCTCATGCAACATGGGAAAGTCATAGCCTATGCCTCACAACAACTCAAAGAATATGAGAGGAATTACCCTACTCATGATCTAGAGTTGGCAGCTGTCGTTTTTGCGCTTAAGATTTGGAGGCATTACCTGTATGGAGAGAAGGTGGAGATCTACACGGATCATAAAAGCCTCAAATATTTCTTCACCCAAAAGGAACTCAATATGCGACAACGACGTTGGCTTGAACTATTGAAAGATTATGATCATACCATCCAATACCATCCTGGAAAAGCGAACGTGGTAGCTGACGCACTGAGTAGAAGATCATATGCGGGTACAAGTGCAATATTGTCAATGCAAAGGCCCATTTTGTATGACTTGCAAAGGATGGAGTTAGAGATAAAGACTCCAGGGACCCACATGATGATGGAAAACCTACGAGTAGAACCGACTTTAATCGATAAAGTTAAAGCTGCTCAAGCTACAGACCTGAAGCTAATGCGTATGAAGAAGAAAGTGCAAGAAGGTACTATGCCGGAAGCAAGAATCGATGAGGAAGGAATACTGAAGTCAACTCAAGACTTTGTGTTCTAACAACCCCGATTTAAAGTATAAAATCATGATGAGGCGCACAACACACCGCTTGTAATCCATCCTAGGAGTACCAAATGTATCATGATCTTCGACATACATTTTGGTGGAGCAATATGAAGAGAGAGATAGCAGAGTTTATCTCAAGGTGTTTAACTTGTCAACGAGTCAAGGCGGAGCATCAAGTACCGAAAGGTCCATTGCAACCACTTGAAATTCTAGAATGGAAGTGGGAACACATTACTATGGATTTTGTTGCTGGTCTTCCCAAGGTTTCTCAAGGCATAGCTGCAATTTGGGTCATTGTTGATAGATTGACCAAGTCTGCTCATTTCTTACATATACGAGAAACTTATACACTTGAACGTCTTGCTCGTATGTACATAAAAGATATTGTAAGACTTCATGGTATGCCAGTATCCATAGTTTTTGATCGAGACCCAAGATTCACTTCAAAATTTTGGGTTAGTTTGCAAAAAGCTATGGGCACGGATTTACGATTTAGCTCGGCATATCATCCTCAGACGGACGGGCAGTCAGAGAGGACCATTCAAACTCTTGAAGATCTATTAAGACTCTGTGTCCTTGACTTCATGGGAAGTTGAGATAAGCTCCTTCCATTGGTGGAGTTTTCCTACAACAACAGTTATCAAGCAAGTATTGGCATGGCTCCATTTGAGGCATTGTATGGAAGAAAGTGTCGATTCCAAGATATCTTTGGGATGAGGTGGGTGAAGCAACGTTGTTGGGGGCGGAGTTGATAATGTATGACTCACGAAAAAGATTCAAACGATCCGACAACGTATAAAAACCTCACAAGATCGACAAAAGAGTTATGATGATCTTCATCGAAAGGACGTGGAATTCGATATTGGAGATCATGTGTTATTACGTTTTTCTCCATGGAAGGGAGTTACGAGATTTGGAAAGAGAGGAAAGCTCAACCCTTGATTCATTGTCCCATTTTTAATCCTCGATCGAGTAGGAACTGTGGTGTATAGACTTGCTTTACCGCCATGTATGTCTCTTGTTCATAATGTTTTTCACATATCCATGTTACGTAAATATGTGAAAGACCCGAACCACATTATTGAGTTAGAACCGGACGAAATAGAGGAAGATTTAACGTATGAAGAGGTTCTTGTTAAAATCTTGGATAAGAAGGAACATATTCTACGCTCTAAGGTTATACCTCAAGTCAAAGTTTTGTGGAGAAACCACGATGTTGAGGAAATGACCTGGGAGTTAGAATCTGAAATGAAATCAAAGTATCCTCACCTCTTCGACATACCAGGTATGCACCCTAATTTCGAGGACGAAATTTCATAAGAAGGGGAGGTTGTAAGACCCCAACTTTTTGAATAAAGAGTTATTTTTCTCGAAATATATTTTTGAATATTATGGTGTGGATTTGATATAATGTTATAGTTGTGGATAATATTTACAAATTTTGCAAAGTACACAAGTTGTTATATAATATTCGATTGGTCAGAGAATATTTGTTTTAACAGGGAATATTCGTACAACGGCACAATCATTGGTGGACCCCCACAACGGAATTATTGTCGGATTGAGAAAATGACAAAAGTACTTTATAAAAATAACGGCGGAAATTTTACCGTTAACTGTTGAACTACCCGGTAGTAAAAGTACAGTAATACGCGTTGTTGCATAGTAGCACACGGTATTGATTATCGATGCTTACGTGAGAAGTCACTTAGTTATACTCAATTATTGCTACAGTAATTACTGCATCATATCTCTCATATTATTGATTCGATTATTCTCACAGTATCATCTGCATAATATATTATTTTATTAAATCAATAATTGAAACGACAAAGTTATTCATATTATTAAATTGCAATATTTACAATGTCTAGAAGTTCTGTCAAGGAGAGGTTTGGTCACCTAATTGCGCGCATGATAGGAGAAATCCTTATTGGAATGCCCCCTCTTTCCTGGGAACGACCTGGTTGATAAATATTGTGAGTTATAATATTAATGATGAATGTTATTAAAATTGAAGTTGTGTTCGGAGTTGAATTTGGAGACGCGGACGTGATATTTGAGTCCGAAATGATGAAATTAGTAAAAATAATCTATAAACACAATATTTTCCGGAATTCACTATTTGGTCAAAAAGTCAACAGTTGAATTTTTCGAGAAAAGTCAAACTTCGAAATTTCAAAATTTATATTTTTGATAAAAATGGTTTCATTGTGTTGGAATTATTTGTGTTAGTGAAAATCGACAATTATTTCGGTAATAATTGATGTCTGGAGGTTATATTGACCAATCGGGTATTTAACCGGATAAATGAGCAATTGATTAATATTATTTCACATGATTATAACTATTTGTTCACATGTGTA
This sequence comes from Panax ginseng, assembly GCA_020205605.1. Classification (NCBI taxonomy): domain Eukaryota; kingdom Viridiplantae; phylum Streptophyta; class Magnoliopsida; order Apiales; family Araliaceae; genus Panax; species Panax ginseng. The sequence goes on along the minus strand of CM035142.1, from coordinate 71,739,086 downwards.
TACTATTGTTTCACATTCTTGTTACTATTAGGGGAGTTGGTGCAAGATTGATAATACTTGCATGACTAAGTTAAAAATGAAGGTATGTAGCGGAGGTACTATATCGTAATTCGATATTTTCACATGTCTAGAACTATTGATTAACATAATTTACTATTGAATCACATTATTTACTATTGGGGAGGTGGTGCAAGTTTGATAATACTTCCATGACTAAATTAAAAATGAAAGAAAAGTTGGAGGTATTCAGATTGTAATTTTTCGAGCCCAAAAGCGTGCAATTATCGAAACTATATTTTCTATAAATAGAAGCTCATTCTTCCTTCATTTCTCACCAATTCACAAAAGCTTTTAGAGCAATTATTATAGAGAGAAATTATAGAAAGAAGAAGAGAACTCGCTACCTTTTCCAATATCCAGCTTTTTCTAAGGTAGGGAGTATTATTTCTTTTTATCCATGAAGAGAACTTCATTATTCCATTCTTTATTATTACATTGGAATAACTCAGATATCGTGAGCTACCCTATACTTGGTGAAATTCTTACGTTGTTCCATTCTTTATCATTCTGTTAGAACATCCACATGCATGCGTTTCTACATGGGACTGGTTAAAATCTTTATTATTTTGTTGGAATATATCACATGCATGCGTTTTATGCTCTGGGACTGATTCCGTTATTTATTATTCTGTTGGAATAACTCGCCAGCGGTCTCTATCGTATGCTCGGTGATTTCTTTTGTTATTCCATTCCTTATTATACTCGATTGGTTAAAGTTTTGACTTCTATACTCCATGAAATTAGTGGAATATCCTTGATATTTGCACTTCATCCGAAGATCTTTCATGGAAATATTCTTCGAGCATTCTTGAATTTTACTCTACAAAGCGATTATCATGTTGACAATTTGGACGTTATTAGTTCCTGGATAAATTATTTCTTGAACTTGTTGTATTGAATTCTTATATCATTGTCATCATCCTCATGTTTATATTTTGTTGAAAGTCATCTGTGGCCTATAGTGCATTGATGGACTTGGTATGATTATGACCAGGGATTATTCGGTGTAATCATGACCGTAATGTTACAAATGATGTGGATAAAGTCCTCATTGGCCCGTAGTGTATTGATGGACAGTTGTTGGCATGATCATGACCATTATTGAATACACAAATATTCTTAGCCCGTAGTGCATGGATAATTGTGGTCGTGATACTAAAGAATATCCTTGGCCGTAGTGCAAGGGTGATTCGATGATGTGGATTATTTATTAAGCTGAGTCCCAGCGATAAAAGTGATGAAAAACCATCTAAATCATAAAAGATAGTAGATTTTATTCTCTACTTGACTCTTTTAATGGATTTCTTGTTCCGCTGCAGTTAAACTTGATGATTGTTATATTGTATCAGTTTAACACTATTGAATGCTAACGATAATATATTTTGCATTATCTTAGTCATAATATTTCCTGCTGGGCTAGTTGAGCTCACCCTTTTGCTTTCATTGTTCTCTTCAGGAAATGAGAACGTAGCAGGGACTAGTCGGGGAACGGAGTGACGGACCAGATGATAGCATTAGTAGTCCTCACTATTCAGTGAAATAGTGGGAAAATAAATGTAATAATATTGAATTTGAGTTTGTATATTGTCTAGACGACAATATTTGTATTAAAACTCACAGCTTATGTTTTGTCGTACTTTACACGACAGTTGTATAATTAAGTTGTATTTGTATTATGTACCATGTATTTGACGACTCAGAATAGGTGATGTATACCTATTTTGGGGGCGTCACAATAGCTATCTTTCAATGTACCATACCCATATAACATATAATCCATAATTGATAGAATACACATGAACACCCACATTACCTAAACCACTATATGTCTATGTGATTTACAAATAATTAGGGTTTAATTCCAAGTTCTCAATTGACTACGAATGGTGCTTCGGTATATGTCTATCCTAAGCACAAATCATACATCCCATCACAATGTAGAACATACAAACACAAGCTATCAAGATCAGATCTAAACACATACTTCATCTCTCAAGTCCATATGGGTGATCACAGTAATTGATTGTCAATCAACTAAGCAAATAAGCATAAATCTTAATAGACAATCCCATAGCAATCAATAAGGTTAACAATGAAGTATATCGAAATAAACTAAGCAATAGAATCCATTGTAATCTCAAAATAGAGTTTAGCCCATCATAGAATCAAAATCCATCATCCACAATAGATTACACATTGAGAAATAAAGATAGAAGTAAAGAGAAGTTAGGGAAATAGGAATGCAAATCTGATCTCTCTTGCTCCAATTCTGAATTTCCTATGCTCTCCAATTGCTTCAATCTTCAACTCTAATATAATCTAGGGTTATAATCTAATCTAAAAAGAAAGAGAAGAAAAGAGCATATATAATATGTTATGATCCCCCAAGGGTGGAATCTCCTTTTATTGCTGATAATAAGTCTAATATATAAGACCTAATCGAACTCTCCCCTCAGTTACGCTTCCAATTTCCAATTTAAAATAAAGTCACTAGCTGCAGTCAACGTTGCGCGCGGCTTCGCGCCCCTCCAATGTGTCTCTCACACGGGCGCGAGACTTATAGTAAGTCAGGATGTCCACCAGCCTCTCACATGGTGTGCTCGCCCTCGAGCCTAATATCGTGCTGCCACGTAGCGTAGCACACGATCTGTAGATTCTGGTTCTAATTCTGCAATATTGCTGCTGCTGTCGCTTTGTCCTGCTGCTCATTCCTTCAATGCTTGGTCTCCTTGCTCCATTATACCTTCATGCCATACATATCCCCGCTTGTGCCTCGCCTTCAAGCATTCATTAGCCTCGTACCCTCTAATACCACCAAATTAGGCCAATTTTTGCACTTATTCACCAAAAAGGAGTTTTAAGTAAATGCAATGCAAACTATCATAAAATGCAACTAAAACACAATAAAATGTACTTGAGATGGGCATAGTTCGCATGAATTGGTATTCAATAAGTAGGTATAAATACCACTAATCAAATACCCCCAAACTTGAACTATTGATTACCCTCAAGCAATGCAACATAATGTAATCTAAATGCTATGCAAACTACGTTACTATGATAATGAATCCCCAGATTTCCAGCCATGTTAAGAATTCCAATAAGATATGCTTTAGAGAAATATCAAGATCCAAGTACAAAGCATCAAACTAAGCTAAAGGTATAATGACATACAATCAGATAATCCTAACCTGCTATAAAGATGTTGTGTGTGTGTGATGTGTTCACAGATAAGCTTGACAAAGATGAAGATACCACATGCTAAATTGCTTAACACAGAAAATTGAAGTTTAAATCAAGAACTGCATATAGTAATGAGACATCAACTACTCCAACACATCAATACAAATTAAGGTTCAACAATGGGTTTATTCTGCTTTATTTTTACTCACGAGGGCGATTTTCGCACTTTCCCGTGATAAAACTTGTTGGGTAAATTCTAGTTACGCACAACACGCAAGTATACGTGGTCAACAAGTAATAAAGAGTAAGTAAAGTATCATTTCCACGGAGAATTAACTAACAAAGTTCACCAAGCATTAACCCATAACCATCTCAGTCGTATTTAAACGAATGATATTATATTTTATATTTAAACTATTAAATTAAATAAACCTAACTATTCCTAGAGTGAGACTAGATAATGAAGACATGAGATTACAATTTCATCAATTGACTCATTCAAATCCATACACTTCATGTTAAGCCAAACTAATTGTACCGATTTGTTAGTCGAGAACACTAAAGTAAAGTATAGTCATCTTTCAATGTACCATACCCATATCATATATAATCCACAATTGATAGAATACACATGAACACCCACATTACCTAAACCACTATATGTCTATGTGATTTACAAATAATTAGGGTTTAATTCCAAGTTCTCAATTGACTACGAATGGTGCTTCGGTATATGTCTATCCTAAGCTCAAATCATATATCCCATCACAATGTAGAACATACAAACACAAGCTATCAAGATTAGATCTAAACACATACTTCATCTCTCAAGTCCATATGGGTGATCACAGTAATTGATGGCCAATCAACTAAGTATATAAGCATAAATCTTAATAGACAATCCCATAGCAATCAATAAGGTTAACAATGAAGTATATCGAAATAAACTAAGTAATAGATTCCATTGTAATCTTAAAATAGAGTTTAGTTCATCATAGAATCAAAATCCATCATCCACAATAGATTACACATTTAGAAATAAAGATAGAAGTAAAGAGAAGTTAGGGAAATATGAATGAAAATCTGATCTCTCTTGCTCCAATTCTGAATTTCCTATGCTCTCCAATTGCTTCAATCTTCAACTCTAATCTAATCTAGGGTTCTAATCTAATCTAAAAAGAAAGAGAAGAAAAGAGCATATATAATATGTTATGATCCCAAGGGTGGGTGGAATCTCCTTTTATTGTTGATAATAAGTCTAATATATAAGACCTAATCGAACTCTCCCCTCAATTACGCTTTTAATTTCCAATTTAAAATAAAGTCAAGAGTCGTAGTCAACGTGCGTGTGTGGCCGCAGCATGCCTCCTCCAATGTGTCTCTCATGGTGTGAGACTTACGATGAAGTTAGGATGTCCAAGGCCTCTCAGACGCAAGCGCCACTTAAGCATATATATGCCACGTGGCTGCAAAATTTCTCATGATCTATAGATTCAGTTACGATTACGCAATATTGATGTTCTTTGCCGCTTTGTCTGCTTGCTCATTCCTTCAATGCTTGGTCTCCTTGCTCCATTATACCTTCATGCCATACATATCCCCGCTTGTGCCTCGCCTTCATGCATTCATTAGCCTCGTACCCTCTAATACCACCAAATTAGGCTGATTTCTGCACTTATTCACCAAAAGGAGTTTTAAGTAAATGCAATGCAAACTATCATGAAATGCAACTAAAACACAATAAAATGTACTTGAGATGTGCATAGTTCGTGTGAATTGGTATTCAATAAGTAGGTATAAGTACCACTTATCAATAACCTTAGAGAAGGAAGGTGAAGATAATGTAAGAATAAGCTGAAATATAATTTGATCAATAAGAAGTAATTTAATAAATATATAAAGAAGGGATTAAAACTTGCGTGAGAGGATTCAAAAAAGAATCTCGCAGAGTTATAAGGAATATAAAAGTGGGGTTATCAAACTCCAATAATAAGGATGTATGGTGATAATAAATAGACAATGTCTATAAGAAGAGAAGGATAAAGAAGTTATGAATAGAGAGTTATATTTAAGTATGGTACAATTGTACTCTTTAGTAGTTGATGTCTGGTATCTGGGCTAAACGATTCCTTCACAGAGCGGAGGTATATACGAACTAGCAACTCGGAGCCTAGTTTGTTAGTTATTTGTGGGAAACCACTAAGCGTACCATATTGAAACTGTTAGAGACTTGATGTGTACCAAGTATAGAAAATGGATACGGGTGATAAAAATGTGGAACTCGAATGAAATGTTGAGTAATGTACATGAAGTTAGAAATTCTTAAAGGAAGAATTGTTATATAAACAAGAAGATTCAAAGAAGAATCTTGAAGAGATATGTAGATAAGAAATGGGAGTTACTTAACTCCAATAGTCAAGATAACGAATAATGTCGTAAATGAAAGGAAAGAAAGAGGATCGTAAAACAAAATGATCACGAGTTAAGAAAAGAATTTGAAGGGAGATGATTATAGAATACGATCATGACGTGATCTGTTTAAGTTATAAAAGAAAGATGGTATGTAATGTTTGAATGATTATAGCTTAATGCTATAAAGATGGAGTACTATGAAATAGTACTAGATAACTCACGAGGAGTTATAGATAATGTGATACAAGGAATTCGTATCGAGCAAAGAGCAAGTTAAGAGTAAGATAGAGTTAGGTGGGATTTCAATTGAGGACTCATGTGATGGTTGAGTTGTAAAAATCTTTGTATAAGCGAGGGTTTTGTGATTGCACTCAGTTTATCATATTGATAATCATTGGAATGTTGGTATCGCGCTATCAATGTATATGTGGTGAAAAGGTGATTCTTTTCTCATGTGTATGTTTGATAGTTAGAAACTATTAAGATTAGTCAGATATTATTAGGATTAGGGCGTTTCTTAAAACTAATGCATATGGTAAGTTCGTGACTCATAATAATATGGTATGTTTTGAACCCCTCAGCGAATGGACGCCTATGGTCTGACTAGGATAAGTTCTTAAACTCATATTATTGTGGCAAGTTCCTGAACATCCAATGTGCAGTAAGTTTGATGAACTGGGGTATAATTAAGTATGAATAGAGTGTTGAGGATGATAGGAATAGATAGACCTATTAAGCAATGGATCATTATAGAAATTGGAGTTGATGGTGGAAGCACGGGTATTCCAATCTTCTAGCTATGCTAGACTTCAAATTTTTTAACATCAAGCTAAATTCGCACTATGTGCCGTTTAAAAATGAATTTTAATTCGCAACGCATGGCGACAAATGTGTATGTGGACTTCGGGACACTAACACATCGTTACCTATTGAGATATGATATCACTAAAACTGAATTTCAAAGATTTTTGAACTGTTTAAAGAAATGTCTATTCTAATTGCTACGGCTAGACAAAAACGATTTAAAATATATCAAAATGTATTTTATATATCATCAATGCATCATGGAACCTTGGTGCAGAGATGATAAAAATGATGGAGTCATCAATGCAGTATTACTTAGTGTTGGATGTGATCTAAGGATCGTCAGCCCACTATAGTATGATGTAGTATGATAAAATCACCAAATGACGGAATCCTCAACGGACTGTAAATACAGTGCGGTATCATTACGTCATAAAAAGAATTTTGAGAATTCTTTAAGATATGAGAATACATGTGTATGTATGTATGTATGTATATGTATTTCGGTTGATGTCCGAATTATTGTAGAGGTCTATGCTATTTGATTCAGCTAGACAAATATTGAAAAATATTCATGAAATTCAAGAGTTTCTTGAGAAGTTATGCCAAACCAAATTGTTTTGGTGCGGATTCAGATGTTGAAAAGCTGAGATGAACAACCCTATTTATAGGGGTTACGCTTAGTTTATACTTTGCGCTGAAATGTTTATGCACAATACATTGTACAAAAGATTGATCCCCCTAAGTACGTGGAGTCCTTATAGTCTTATGATTGTTAAAGTTAAAGTTGAAAGATTACTTATAACTGTGGACATGGTTCATGGTCATTAGACCCTCAGTTGAATGCTTGCACTCTAAATTCTGAGATGAACGACTATTTTATTAGAGGTTATGCTTAGTTCACACTTTGCGTTGAAATGTTTGTGCACAATACATCGTATGAAGGGCTTAACACCCTAAGTACGGAGGTCCATATAGTCGTATGACTATTAAAGGTTCAAGTTGAGATACTTGATAACCTGGGGACATAGTTCAAGGGATTGTGACCCCTCAACATGATTTGGAATCTTTTAAATTCTTGAGTTATTCATACTGCTTCCCAATTATTGAGCAATTGTGGAAGATTCTTGCTATTCTAAAAGGCGAATATGGTAAGGATGATATTCCTTAGAAAGAAGTAAGTCGTAGAATGTGACACAGAATAATAAATATATTAAATAAGTGAGAAAAGATATTTTGAAATGAGAAGGAGATGAGTTATCAAAGAATAATGTAAAACTTTTAATAGAAAAGTTAATAATTGTAGAAAGATCTTTGTGGAAAGAAAGTGGTTATAGAAACCAAGGAATGAATAAAGTATTAACGTAAAATCTATTTCGTTAGATTGAATGAATAAAAATTTCGAGGACGAAATTCTTAGAAGAAATGGTGAATGTAATATCCCGAGTGTTGATAATAACGATCCTTAGAAAAGGAAATGAATAGGTTAAAGAATATATAAAACTCAAAATATAATTGAGTTCAAGTGAAAGTTATGAAATGAAACCTAGAATTTGTTAAAGTAATGAATGTAGTAAGAAATATAAAACTTATATTTAGATAAAATGATGAAAGATTACTCTGAGTTATTTGTTTAATTTGTGTCTTTGATTCTGGGGATAGAATCTTTGTAAGTAGGGAAGATTATAACGAATGAGTGGTTTGAGTTGTGATTTTGAGGACAGAATCCTTGTAAGGAGGGAATGATGTAACAATTCAGATTTTTAATTATAATATTTAAATATTTATTGAATTATATAAATATTTAATGGATGTGTTTGTCGTTAAATAAATATTTGTTTAATTGATTTGATTTGATTTGGTTAATTATTTATTTAATAAATAATTAATGAGTTAAGGAAAGTAATTATTTTAAAATAGTAATCTAATTTAATTTAATTATTAAGTTAGAGAGTGTATAATGATTAAATGATTTATCTAATAAATTGTTATTAGTATTTATTAAATTAAGTATGAAAATTTAATTAAATAAAGTGTGACAAATAAGTATATTATAAAGTAGTTATTAAAATAAATTAAAGTAGTTTTGATTTAGTTTGTCAAACAAGGCTTAAATATATTAAGTCTTTAATTTAAAAGAGTTTTGCCAAACAGAGTCTTATGGCTTTTGGATTTTTAAATTTAATTTATTAATAATATAAATTAAATAAATAAAATATAAATAATATATATATATATATTGGTAACCGATAACTTATTAGCAGTAGTTAATATAGTCGTCAATTTCTAAGCGTTTGAAAAGTGAGTGTTGGTTTTAGTTTTTACGTATAGTGTATTTTGGGTTAAGCCTAAGAAAGGAAAAAGAAAAGAAGAGAAAAGGGTTTTCAAAGAAGAAAAGAGTTCTCAAAAAATTGAGAGAGAAAATGCTGGGATTCCATTTCAAGCAATTTTCAGTGAAGTGAAAGAATTTCTTAAACAACAAAAGGTATGTTTTAAAACCTTCATATATATGTTTTACATTCTCTGTCTTTGTGTTCTTGAAGTTCACCCACAGTGTATAAAGTTTTTACAACATTTCTATAAATTTAGTTATATAACTGAACTATGGTGATTATGTGGGTTCATGATGTTAGAACAATTGTTTAAACAAGGATTATTATGTTAATTGGGTTTAAAAGAAAGAGAAATAGTTTTTACAGTGATTACATGTACTTGAACATATTTTGGAGTATAACAAAATTAGTATGTGATTGTATGCTAATTGTGAAATTGAACCTTATGTATGATTAATTGGGTAAGAACATAATGAGAACGTAGTTCAAAGGAATGAGTTCGATGGATAATTGTGGTTTACAGTGTTAAACCTTGTTAAATAACGTCAACAATGGAGTTTTGTTTAAAAATAGTGTTTCAAGGATTTAACTTCTCTTAAGTTATTGTTTAAGTTGTGCTAAATTTGTATATGTATGCTTGGTAACGTGTATGTTTAAATTTGTAAGTAATAAGCATGTTAATTTAGATGTTAGCAGTGTTAAAAAGACAGAAATTAGTTGTTCTGTTCTCCGATGGTTGGGTTATGCAAGTTTCGAGGCCATGTGGCGCGTAAAAATGGAGCCATGACCCGATAATTCACGCAAGCAACGCTGAAATTGCGCCTCAAACGCCAATTTTCTTATTCTTTATTTACCATCGGGCTAGCTTAGTCCTCGCGCCCCAGTGCCTGAATTGTAGTCTGAGTCGGACAGTTTTGACCTTATGTAGTAAAACGGCCATAACGTTTTCATGTGAACTCCTATTGAGGTGATTCAAGATGATCCAGAACGAAGACGAATAGACCTACAACTTTCATTCTTTAAGTATTTCAATTTGAGGTCTGTAACAGTAGTCAAAATAGTCATCTTTAGGACTGTTGTATTTTCAGGGGCAATCGGAGGGCGTCGGGCATGCACATATGCTAGTATAGTGCTTCTGACGATAAAAGATGTTATTCTAAGTTATAAAACATTAATGTTAGTAAATATAATGATGCTTAACATTAATAAATGATGTATTAGATAAGTTGTATAAGCATCTACCGAGCACACACAGAGAGAGGCGAATTAAGGCGTGTGGCGAATGAACGTCGTAAACGCAGCAGTCAAGTGTTAATGAACTTAAAAAGTGTTTCTATTCAATTGAAATGAATATTATAAGATATGGAATGGATTTAATATAAATCTAATAATTATTCCTAGCAAGACTTAAGCACTTGAATGAACTTCGAGTTTCACTAAGAAGAAATATAGTGAATTATAAGTCTAAAGTTAACACAATCAAATTGAACATTGTGTATTGATTAATAGAAAAGATTATGAGATGTGGAGTAGAGTTTACATTACAATTACTATGTGTTGTTATGTGACTAATAATGATGTGTATGATTATATAATTGTGTAGGGCACGTGAAGTGCAGATAACTGTAAGTTGTTAAACTGTTATTGGTAAACAACGATCAAGGCAAGTCTTTCGGTTCCTATTTCCTACGTGGACTTGATGAACTGTTTTAAATTGTATAATATGTTATACATGTTGAAATCATGAAATGTTAAAGTCAATTTATGACTGCATTGTTTTGGTTAAATAAGGAGGATTGAGTAAGGAACTCAATCTTTATATTTGCTATATGAATTAAAAGCATGTATGCCATGTTATTTTAATTATTATGATATGTATGTTTAGCATATTATTATGTGTTATGTGATGCATGAAAACTGTTAGATTTTTGTCTTATGACGTCGAGCTCACTCTTGCAAATAACCATTTTTGCAGGTTAAAGATTTAAGGTAAGGATATGTGCTCGTGAATTATAGAGATCCATATTCACGAATATTACTTATGTTTTATGGGAAATGTATTTAATATTTTGAATGTAACATGTTGTTGAATTATAAGTTGAGTTATCCGGTGTATATGGATATCTATTGATGATGTAAGACTTTGTATAGTCATTTTGTTGTAACGATTCATGATATAGATTTGAATCGAAGAGGTGTAATGTAAAGGTTGCGATTTAGGGCAGTAAAGAAGGAAATGTATAAAAGTTTTAAATATTTCGGGTTTTTAGTGATTTTAATATCGTATAGTGATGTAAAGATAGATTAAAGTTGTATTCTTAACGATCGAGAAGGAGAATATTATTGTATGAATTTTGGGGTCGTTACAGTGACTAGTTCTACTAGTGACGCAATAAATATCTATTAGCTTGAATAATACCCATCATGATATAGATAATCATATATTATTTGCTGAAATAAAGGAGTCAAATATATCAAAGAATAACAATGTTAGAGCTAATGCTCCTTTAAATAGTTGAAAACCTATTAACAATTCAAATTGGAAATAAACCTCATTCTTTAACTAATCTCCCATTAAAATTTGAATTGGTAACAACAGATAACAGATATATATGAAAGATATATCCCAACATTATTAGATCGAAAATATAACATGGTAATATAGAATATTAGTGATAAGATTTAGACTCCAACAGTAATAACTTGTTACCTTTTACTTTGAATTAAACACCAAATCCAATCTCCTTAAAATACTTCAATTCAGATTTGAATTGGTCTTCACAGCAAAACATATTTAGATATAGCAGCAAAACAGGTATAGAAAGATATTTCCTAGCTATATCAATTTCCATACAATTACTATAACACGTGGCAAATTAACCTATATTAACACACATATTAGAATAATATGTAATACTTCAACCTGCAGTAAAATTTCTTTTAGGCCACCATACAAAGTAATTATTCAATCAACCTGTTATAAAGTCATCCCATGCAATAACCCATGAAATACATTATATAATTAACATGCATAAACATATTTGACCAACATGACCCAAACCAATATAATATCAATTCAGCCTATATATGCATTATCATCATTAAAACCATAAAGTGTATATACTATCAATAGTGATTTCAATCAAAATACCCTTATTTTCTAGGTCATAATCAAAATACATCTATGTTTTCAATCTGCTATAAGGCTACTTCCTTAGGATCCCCACCTAAGGTTCATAATTTAAAGCTTTGATACCAACTTGTGACACTCTCAAATTCGGGTACTTCATTCCCACATGATTTGGTGCTCACTATCCAAAACAATCACATCTAACCACCCATAATCAAGGATAATAATATAAGCTAAATAACTTAAACAATAACTATTCCCATTAAAGGGTTACATCAACTTAAAACAAATTCCAGGTAATCTAACCTTAAATTATTACATAAGTTTGCGGAATACATCATATAAACAAATAAGTTTCAGAACATAAATTTTGTCAACTAAAATCAAACAAGTCTTCATCACTTGTTCATCTTGCCTTTTCCCTTACTCGTAGACGGCTCGTCAACTTTCTCAACTTTAGCTACAATGTTATACGCAAGAATGAGCAAACAATTGCCCACAAATATAATGATGACAACAATAATATCATAAAAGTAGACAATGAATACTGAATAATAAAGAACTCGACCTTTGAATCAAGATTAGAAAACCAAATCAAAATATATATATGAGGGTCTCAAGACCATGAACCATATCCCATGTTATTAAGTATTTCTTGTGACGTTCCCAAAATAGGTCCACACGACCCATTCTGAGTCGCCAGATATCACACTAAAGAAATCAAATACAAACTTCATTTATACAACTGTTGAACTGTCGTGCAGAGTACGATAATACATAAGTTGTGAGTTTTAATAAAATATATATAACTCTCATGGTGTCTCAACCACAACACCTTACAATGGTACTTTACATAAAAGTACAGTCAATAACTGTTTAGAAATTAAAATCTTTGGAAAATGCTCAAGGAAACCTTCATACATGGGAGGCCATGCATCTAAGTTATGATAGATATCATATGACTCGAGAATTATCCTTGGTTGACCCAATAGACCCCAAAGAAAAATGAGAAGATTACTGTCATGTTCTTTCCAGTGGTGAGTTTTCTCATGACATATAATTATCTCCATTGTCTCCAGTTGAGAATTATATTTTAACCAAACTCCAAGATTATATAGGTAGTGCTCATAGATATAATCAGTAAGTGCATGTGCACAACCCTGTCTTATGATAACACGAAGTCGTCTGTCATTAAACATCTTGTATGATAGTGGCAAAACACCCTACCAAAGTTGGGTTCACCTCACCCTATTCAGTTCACCAAAATCAACAGTTAAAATGACGTATAAAATACGACACACTTATCTAAAATTCTCAATAAAATTATTTTCATACTGTTTTAGGGGAAACCTCAACATCTATAGACCATCGCTCTATTCCCCTGTTACCCTCGCTCGACCCAACTACACTTTTATTACCTAAAAGGAATTGTAAAGCAAAAGGGTGAGCACAACTAGCCCAGTAAAGAATACCATGACTAAAGATAATTTAAATATCAATAGCCTTCATCAGTAATAAATCAAAAATTTAGAACATATGGTAGATGATAAAACTTTTCAACCATAGTGGCAGTGGAACGAACAATCCATTAGAAGAGTCGAATAGACCATAAAGTCTATTATCTTCTCCACATTAAAAGTCCACCAACAATGTTTTATCCCTGTAACATCAATCAACAGTTCCTGTTCGCAATCATGTGAATAACTCATAATCATAATTGTGATTCTAAATTCCTCTTCGCACCTAGGACGAAGATAATTTTTATCATCTATCTTTACCTGAAACATCAAATATCATGGTTATACCAAATCACAGTTCCTGTTCATAATCATACTAATAAATTAATATTTTCACTATGGGCCAAAGATATTCATCAACAGTACTCATCTTTGCACTACAGGTCAAAGATATTCAACAACAGATCATCTTTGCACTACGACCAAAGATATTCAACAACAATTCATATTTGCACTACAGGCCAAAGATATTAATATCTTAAAGAAATATATAATCATTTCAGAATTTATATAAACAATAATTATAACCATGTTGATCAATTCACCTTTGCACTTAAGCTAAAGATATTCAATTAGAAATTCAATGGTCATGATCATACCAGTCAATAATTCATCTTTGCACTATTGGCCAAAGAGACCCCATAGTCACGATCATACCAATAATCTACCCATCTTTACACTTAAGTCAAAGAGAAATTTCATCACCGGGATTATAAAAATGTTATATATGATAATAAAAATAATATGATCAAAACATGGATTTAATTTCAAGAGTAAGATTCATAAAACAACGATAATTTGGTCAGAAAAAGAAACCAATTTTGTCCTGAATAGTACCCCATAAATAGTAACTCGTGAATAGTAACTCATGAATAGTAACTCGTGAATAGTAACTCATATTCGTAAATAGTATCGTATATATTAATAGTATACGTGAATAGTACTCATAAAAGGAAAATACAAAAGAAATGATATCTCATTCGAATATAATAGAATATACGAAGCTCTGAATGGATTTTCACCGCCATGCAGTAATCCACGTCAGATGCATCATTTCCACAATTTAATAAAGAATGAATGAATACGAAGGGTCATTCACCATGCATGCGGTAGTCCGCGTGATGAGTTATTCCAATGAGAATAATAAAGAATGGAATAACAGAAGAATTTCACCATACATGCGGTAGTCCGCGTAGACAGGTTATTCCAATAGAATAATAATTAAAGAATGGAATAACAGAAGAATTTCACCATGCATGCAGTAGTCCGCATAGATAGGTTATTCCAACAGAATAATAAAGAATGGAATAACAACCCTTACGAGTATTGAAAGAAAATAACTCTCTTCATGAATATGAAAGAAATAATACCCCTTACGAATATTGAATGAAAATAATATTCATATGAATACGAAAAAAATATCTCTTCAGAATATGAAATAAATAATATCCCTTACGAATACAACAAATAATATCCCTTACGACTGGTGAACGAAAATAATATTCCTACGAATATTGAACGAAAATAATATTCATACGAATACGAAAAATAATATCTCTTCAGAATATGAAATAAATAATACCCCTTACCTCAGAAGAAGACTGGATACTGGAATAGTGAAGTAGCAGACTTCTCTTCTTCTTTCTCTCTCTATAATTGCTTTGTGAGACTTAGTGAATTGGTGAGAATGAAGGAAGAATGAGCTTCTATTTATAGGAAAATATAGTTTCGATAATTGCACGTTTTGGGGCTTGAAATATTGCAGTATAATACCTTCATCTTTTCCTTCATTTTTAATTTAGTCCTGGAAGTATTATCAAACTTGCACCACCTCCCCTAATAGTACATCATGTGAATCAATAGTACAATCATGTGAATCAATAGTTCTATATATGTGAAAAAATAATTACAGTATAGTACCTTCATCTATACCTTTATTTTTTAATTTAGTCATGCAAGTATTATCAATCTTGCACCACCTCCCCTAATAGTACATGCATGTGAATCAATAGTACACACATTTGAATAAATAGTTATAAGCATGTAAATTAATAGCAATTAATTGCTCATTTTTCCGATTAATTACCCGATTGGTCAATATAACCTCCAAAAGTCAATTATTATAGAAATAAAAGTCGATTTCCACTAACACTAAAAATCTCACACACAATGGAAGTATTAATTTCATCTTTAATCAGCATGAACTTATTCATTATTAATGTGAGACCCCAGATTTTATGAATAAATATATAATTTTCTCGAAATATATTTTTGAATATTATGGTGTGGATTTGATATAATGTTATAGTTGTGGATAGTATTTATAAATTTTGCAAAGTAAGCAAGTGGTTATATAATATTTGATTGGTCGGAAATATTCGTTTTAACGAGGAATATTCAGTATAACCAAGCACAATCATTGGTGGACCCTACAAACGAAAAGTATTGTCGTAGTTAGAAAATGACAAAATTATCTTTCTATAAAAATAACTATGGGAGGTGTTCTAGTAAAAACTGTTGAACTACCCGATAGTAAAAAGTACGATGAATGGCTGTGGTTGCATAGTAGCACACGGTATTGATTATTGATGCTTACGTGAGAAGTCACTCAGTTATACTCAATTATTACTACAGTAATTGATGCATCATATCTCTCATATTATTGATTCAGTTATTGTTACAGTATCATCTGCATTATATGATATATTATTAAATCAATAATTGAGATGGCAAAGTTATTCATATTATTATTTGCAATATTGACAATGTCTAGAAGTTCTGTCAAGGAGAGGTTTGGTCACCTAATTGCGCGCCAATAAGGAGAAATCCTTATCGGAAAGCCCCCTCTTTCCTGGGAACGACCTGGTTGTTAAATATTGTGAATTATAATATTAATGATGAATAAGTTCGTATTGATTAAAGATGAATTTTATAGTTCCATTGTTGGAATTATTTGTGTTAGTGGAAATTGACATTTGTTTCGATAATAATTGATGTCTGGAGATTATATTGTTCAATCGGGTATTCGGGGCACTTTTCGTGTCAGAGTACTATTCACGAGTTACTATTCATGAGTTACTATTCACGAGTTACTATTCATGAGTTACTATTCACGAGTTACTATTCACGGGTTACTATTCATGAGTTACTATTCATGAGTTACTATTCACGGGGTACTATTCACCCGTAAGATATATTTCTATTCGGTCCAAATCATTTTTGGGTACAATATTATTCCATGAGGAGATGTATTAATTTTTCAGACCTTTGGTTGAATATATAATAGTAAATCAATATGGACCGCTAGTGAAAAGTTATAATAGTAAATCAATATGGATCGCTAGTTTAAAGTTTTAATAGTAAATCAGTATGGACCGTTGTTTTAAGTTTTAATAGTAAACCAATATGGACCGTCCATTTAAAAGTAAATCAATATGGACCGTTCATGAATTAGTTACTATTCAGTCCATTCTCCTATAAATAGAAGCTCATTCCTTCATTATTTCTTACTTAATTCAATGAAACTCTCTAGAGAGAAACTATAGAGAGAAAGAAGAAAAGTATTACGCTACTTCACTACTCCAAAGATTCAGTTTTTTCTAAGGTAGGAATATTATTTTTGTACTCGTAAGGGTATTCTTTCTTTCTTATTCATGAAGAGAACTTTTGTTATTCCATTCTTTATTATTCTGTTGTAATAACCTATATACGCGGGATACCCTATACTTGGTAAAATTCTTTTGTTATTCCATTCTTATTATTCTGTTGGAATAACCTATTTATGCGAAGTACCGCATACATGGTGAAATTCTTCTAATATTCCGTTCTTTATTATTACGTTTAATATCACATCTGGTAGGCGTTCTGTGGGACTGGTTCCATTATTTATTATTCGTTAGAATATCATCGCTCTGGCGCGCGTTCTTGGGACCGGGTTCCATTATTTTTATTCTATCGAATATCTTTGTCGTGCATTTACGCCTTGGGACTTGGTTCCATTATTTATTATTACATTGGGAATAACACATGCATGCCTATCGCATACGCATGGTGAATCCTTTCGTTATTCCATTCTTTATTATTCATTGGAATAACCGGTTTATGTGGTTTACCACATGCATGGTGAATGATCCTTTGTATTCATTACTTATTAAATTGTGGAAATGATCTCAGATCGTGGATTACTGCGCATGGCGGTGAAAATCCATTTGCAGTTTCATATATTTTATTATACTCAGTTGGTTAAAGTTTTGGCTTCTATACTCCATAAAATTAGTGGAATATCCTTGATATTTGCGCTTCATCCAGTATCTTTTCATTGAAATATTCTTCTGAGCATTCTTGAATTTTACTGCACAAAGCAGTATCATGTTGACAATTTGGACGTTATTGAGTTCAAGATAAATTAACTTATAAATCTTTGAAATTTATTCTTGAACTTGTTTTATTGAATTGTCATCATCATCATGCTTATATTATGTTGAAAGTCTTCTTTGGCTTACGTGCATAGATGGACTTGGTATGATTATGACTAGGGATTATTTGGTATAATCATGACCGTAATGTGACGAATGATGTGGTAAAAGTCCTCAATGGCATTCGTAGTTCATTGGTGGTGATGTTGTTGATATGATTATGACCGAGGATTATTCTCGGTATAGTCATGACCATTGATGATTACATGAATATCCTTGGTAGTGGAGCGAGGATGATTCGATTTTATTTATTGTCGAGTCTCAAATGATAAAAGTGATGAAAAACTTTTTAAATCATAGAAGATAGTAGATTTTATTCTCTACTTAACTCTTCTAATGGATTGCTTGTTCCAATCGCAGATTAAACTTGATGTTTATTATATTTTATCGGTTTAACACCATTGAAGGCTAATGATAATTTATTCGCATTATCTTAGTCATAATATTTCTTCATCGGGCTAGTTGAGCTCACCCTTTCTTCACTTTGTTTTCTTCGGAAATAAGAACGTATTTGGGACTAGTCGGGAAAGCAGTGTTGATCCTAGATGGTGCATTAGTAGTCCTCACTATTCTATGAAATAGTGTGATAATAAATGTAATGAGGACTCCATTGAGTGTGGATATTGTCTAGATGACAATATTAATATTAAAACTCATGATTTATGTTTTGTCGTATTTTACATTTAATCGTTGTATAATTGCTGTATTTGAATTTTGTACCATGTATCTGGCGACCCAAGATGGGTGATCTATACCTGTTTTGGGGGTGTCACAGTTGGTATCAAAGCTTAGGGATGTGATCCCTGGCTGAGATGTGAGACAAGAACTAGGAGGGAAGAGACGGGGAATTCCTTCGCTAGTATGACCTACCTAAGTTTATTTGGTATTTAATTGGTCGGTCAGAGTATATGGATAATATGTGACATGTTAATTAACCCTTGTTTTGTGGCAGTATTTGAAAATGGCATCCGAAAATGTTGGGATAAGCAATGAAGCACATGAGACCATTGAGTCACCAACGATCAATATCCAGGATAATGTGCAACAGGAAGACAATAATCCTCAGGTAAACAATAACACCGATGAAATGATGAACGATGGGATATTCAGAGGCTTTATGCAATTCATGCAACATCAGGCGAGAGAGACTCATGTTCATAATGCATGTGGAAACAATGGCAACCCACGGTCGGTCACCGCTAAGCAGTTCAAGGAGCTGGGACCACCGGAGTTTTTGGGAAAGCCAGAACCACTTAAGGCGGAGACGTGGTTAAAGTAGATCACCAAGATATTTGATGTCTTGGGATGCTCCGAGGAGCAAAAGGTTCCCTTTGCCACCTTTATGTTGCATGAAGAAGCAGATTATTGGTGGGAATCTGTAAAACGTACCCAGCCTGACGCACTCAAGATGTCTTGGGAGAAGTTCCAAGAGCTGTTCAACGACAAGTACTTTCCCGAAAGTATTCGTCACATGAAGGAAGTGGAGTTTATCAAGTTGGAACAAAACAATATGACCGTGTCGCAGTACGAGGTTAAGTTTGCCGAGTTGTCCCGATTTGCATCCCATTTGGTCGATAATGAGGAGCGAATGACGCGAATGTTTCTAAGAGGTTTGAAACCCGATATACGTCAATACCTCATTTCTCACAAACTTTGTTTATATTCAGATGTTGTGAATAGGGCTCAATTATTGGAGTGCGATAATGATTCAGCATAACCAAAAGGTTACGACCAACAACATGATAATAATCGTACCGGTGGCAACAGCCATCGGAACAATGATAACCATCGTGGTGGAAATTATCACGCCAAGAATGGTAACCACTTCGGTGGTAATCATGGCCAAGATAATAGAAGTGGAAATTTCAAGAAGAGAAGGTTCAATAATGATGGAAAGACAACAAAGACCAAAGACCTATTAAGGAAGGAGAACGACCGCGGTCAGTATGCTTCAAATGCGGAGGGAGGACATATCACCAAAGCTGCGTGATGCGGCCCAAAGCATGTTACAATTGTGGAAAAGAAGGTCACCTAGCCCAATTTTGTCGTGCACCAAAGTCAAACCCAGCTGGGATTGTGATGCCAAAGGATGTCCCAGACAAGCCAAAGCCGGTAGTTTAAGAGAGAGAATTTTTTTTTGACGAGGAACCTGAATAAAATTATCACGGGTAAGTTAATCATAAACTCTTGCGAAGTCTATACCGTGTTAGATACCGATTCTACGCACTCTTTTATTTCACTTAGTTGTGTTCAATGTTTGAATTTAACTCTGGAGAAGTTAGATTTTGATTTATCTGTTGAAACTCAGTTGGGAGAAATGTTCGTTACATCTACTATTTATAAATCTTGTTTAATTCAAATCGACACTTTCACGTTACCTGTCGATCTTATCTCTTTGAAAATACTTTCCTTTGATGTGATTTTAGGAATCGATTGGTTAACTACTCATCAAGCTTTTTGTAAAGTTGTTAGCTTTCATATTCCTAACCAACCTATTATGCGAATTCAAGCAACCAAACCAATCATTGTCATATCAAGCCATAAGTAAATATTTTCTTCACCCAAAACGAACGTGTAATGTGCCCAAGACGTTGGCTCGAGCTGTTGAAGATTATGATCATATCATTCAATACCATCGTGGAAAAACGAATGTGGTAGCTGACGCGTTGAGTAGAATATCGTATGCGTTTACAAGTGCGAATATACGAACCCCCGTGAAGCTAACGAATATACGAGTAGAATAGACTTTAATCGATAAAGTTAAAGCCGCTCAAGCTACACACCCGGAGCTGATGAATGTGAAGAATTAAGAATGTTCAAGAGGGCGTTATTCTAGAAGCAAGAATCGACGAAGAGAGGAAATCTCAACTGTAAGACCCCGAATTTTATGAAATAAAAGTATTCAATTTTTCTATTATGGTAAATAGTTAAATTGATAAAAGTTTAAAGTTAAGGGTAATATGTGAATTTTTTTTTTGCAAAGTAAGCAAGTTGATATAAAATATTCATTGTGTTGGAGAATATTCGATTAGTCGTGGAATATTATTTTTTTCGGGGAATATCCGTACGACGGTACAATCATTGGTGGACCCCACAACAGAATTATTGTCGGATTGAGAAAATGACAAAAATATTTTATTGAAAATAACGGCGGAAGTTTTACCATTAATACTGTTGAACTACTCGGTAGTAAAAGTACAGTAATACACGTGGTTGCATAGTAGCACACGGTATTGATTATTGATGCTTATGTGATAAATCACTCAGTTTTATTTTATTAGTAATATTAATGTAATAAAACAGAAAAACTTTTTATATAAAACAGAATACTTTTATAAAGTTATTCTATAAATAGAATATATTATATTCTATTATGCATAGTGTTGCATAGTGTATGCGATAGTGTTTTTATATAGTAAAATTTTTTATATAAAATGTAATAATTTTATAAAGTTATTCGCTTTTATTAGATTATAAATAGAATATATTATATTTTATTTAAAAGATTTTTTTTTAAATCTGGACCGTCCGATTAAAGTAAATCAATCTGGACCGTTCATGAATTAGTTATTATACAGTCCATTCTTCTATAAATAGAAACTCATTCATTCATTATTTCTTACGAATTCACTGAAACTCTAGAGAGAAAAACTATAGAGAGAATTTTTCTTCTATAATCTTGAGCGTATTTCTATAGAGTTTAAGAAAGCTTTGAGCGTAGTACAAGTTTTCTTCAAATATATTCTCGCTCTACCAGTCGGAATACTCTTCTTTCAAAGGTAGGGGATATTATTTGTTGTACTCGTAAAGGGTATTATTTCTTTTATATTCATGAAGAGAACTTCTGTTATTCCATTTTTTATTATTCTGTTGGAATAACTCAGATACGCCAAGCTACCCTATACTTGGTGAAATTCTTCCGTTATTCCATTCTTTATTATTCGTTGGAATATCATGTATCAGTATGCTTTACTACCGAACCCGGGTTAAAATCTTTACTATTCTGCTGGAATATCCTGTCTCTGCGTTTTACGCCGGACCTGGTTCCGTATTTATTATTCTATTGGGAATAACTTGTCTATGCGGTCTCTATCGCATGCATGGTGAATCCTTCTGTTATTCAATTCTTTATTATTCTATTGGAATAACCTGTCTATGTGGATTACGACATGCATGGTGAACGATCCTTTATATTTCATTCCTTGTTAAATTGTGGAAATCTGTTTACGTGGATTATGATGAAAGTCATAATAAAATCATTGAACTAATGAAAATCATGGTTATATGTGTTAGTAGTAAGTGTTATGATGAGTTATGTTGGTTATTATGTGAAAACATGAAAGTTTCTTAGAAATCACAAAGGGTTTAAAAATCAGATTTTGGTGAAAATGGAACACGAAATTCAATTGACCATATCTCCTATTATAGTTCGAATTTTTGAGTGTGGTCAAGTTCTAGAGTTAGGTCTATGAGTTTTGTAACTTATCCAAGTGGAATTACTGGAAAAGGTGTTGTAGATTTTTATGTGGACTGATTTTAGCAAAGTACAAAAATCGCAAAATATGAAAAAAGAAAATGTCACGCCATGATTTTAAAAAGGGCAATTTTTACTACTTAATTTGTGAGAAAAATTCTGGCCTTTTGGGACATGAAAGTATATGTATAAAGTACCTCTTGTCCAAACATGAGCTCATTCCAACTTAAAATGAACAATTTATGACCATTTCAATATTTAGGTTTTTCCGACGAAAAATACTATAATCGAGTTCTATAACTCAGAATGACCATGAAATTTAAACCTGAAGCTCACGTTAACATGTGTAAGATCCCGCCAAGATTTGGGAATTTCGGAGTTAACCGTGAGGTAGCTAATTTCTTAAGGAATTAATTAGAAATTAATTTTGAAAATAGTAAATGAATTTTAAAAATGTCAAGAAAAATATATGTTCAATATGGGACTATATTATGCTAAATCCCATAATGTAATAATTTTTGGGACCGATTTGGTATTTTCATGAAAATAGTTTAGCTCTGAACATATGAGTTAAATATGTTATGTGGAGTTGAAGAATTGGTAAATAGGATTTTATGGCTTGAGAATCCTATATAGGGTATATGTAGATTTTTGATGAGGGATTTGATAATTGATGATGAAATCTTATGAGTATGGCATTTTTAAATGATTAAATGCATTATTTGGAAAAGTGTAAACAATTAAATGTAATTGTTTATAAGTTTAAGAAGTGATTAAAATATTGTTATAGTATTAACAGTATTAGATTATGATTTTATGAAGTGATTGATAATGTGTGGACAAATTTAAAGTCTTTAATATTTATCCTTGATTTAGTTTGATTAATGCTTATAATATTGTCATCATCCTCATATTTATAATATGTTGAAAGTCGCCTCGTCGTAGAGTGCATAGATGGACTTGGTATGATTATGACCGTGGATTATTCGCAGTATTATCATGACCGTAATGTTGCAAATGATATGGAAAAAAAGTCCTCATTGGCCTGTAGTGCATTGATGGACAATTTTGGTATGATTATGGCTATGGATTCTCTTCGCCAAGGGTGCAAAGATGAATTGTTTTATAGCATGATCGGGATAGTTGATAAAAACACGATTATCTTTGGCCCGTAGTGCATGGATAATTTGTGGTTGTGATATTAATGAAAAGTCCTCATTGGCTCGTAGTGCATTGATGGGGCTTTTTGGTATGATTATGGCTATGGATTCTTTTCGCCAAGGGTGCAAAGATGAATTATTTTATGGCATGATCGTGGATTGTTGATGAAAACACGATTATCTTTGGCCCAGTAGTGCATGGATAATTCATGGTCGTGATACTAAAGAATATCCTTGGCCTCAGAGTGCATGGATGATTCGATGATGTGGATTATTTATCGAAATGAGTCTCAAAGAATGAAATATTAATTCATGGATGTGATATTAATGAATATCTTTGGTCAGAAGTGCAAAGATGATTTAATGATTACGAAACGGGAATTGTGATTTGGTATAACCATAATTTTTGATGTTTCGGTGAAGACAGTGATGAAAATTATCTTCATTCCGGTGCGAAGAGGAATTTAGAATCACAATTGTGATTATGATTTATTCACATGATCGTGGACGGGAATTGTTGATTGATGTTACAGGGATAAAACATTATTGGTGGACTTTTAGCATACAGAAGATAATAGACCTTATGGTCTATTTGACTGTTCTAATGGGTTGCTCGTTCCGCTGCAACTATGGTTGAAAAGTTTTATCATCTACCATATGTTCTAAATCTCTGATTTATTATTAATGAAAGCTATTGATAATTTAATTATCTTTAGTCATGATATTCTTTACTGGGCTAGTTGTGCTCACCCTTTCGCTTTCACAATTCCTTTCGTGTAATAAGAGTGTTGTCGTAAGAGTGTTGTCGTTTTGCCGTATGGGGATAACAGGAGAATAGAATCGGTGGTCTCTAGCTGTGGAGGTTCTCCCTAAACAATATAGAAAAGTGTGTTATATTCTATACATCATTTAGTAGTTATATTTGGTGAATCAAATAGGGTGAGGCGAACCCAACTTTGGAAGGGTGTTTTGCCACTACCATACAAGATGTCTAATAACATACAATCTCGTGTTATCATAAGACAGGGTTATGCGCATCCACTTACTGAGTATATCTACGGGCACTACCTATATGATCTTGGAGTTTATTTGAAATATACTATTCACTTGGAGACAGTGGAGA
This sequence comes from Panax ginseng, assembly GCA_020205605.1. Taxonomy (NCBI): domain Eukaryota; kingdom Viridiplantae; phylum Streptophyta; class Magnoliopsida; order Apiales; family Araliaceae; genus Panax; species Panax ginseng. The sequence continues at coordinate 71,714,415 of CM035142.1, read as the reverse complement.
TAGTTATATGTCAAGAGAAGACTCACTATTGGAAAGAAGATGATAGTAATCTTCTCGTTTTTCTTTGGGGTCTATTGGGTCAACCAAGGATAATTCTGTGGACATATGATATCTATTATAACCTAGACGCATGGCCTCCCATGTATGAAAGTTTCCTTGAGCACTTCCCAAAGATTTTAATTTCTAAAACAGTTTTTGACTATACTTTTATGTAAAGTACCATTGTAAGGTTGTGGTCAAGTTACGATGAGAGTTACATACATTTGTATTAAAACTCACAGTTAACTGTGGTCGTATTCTATACAACAGCTCAACAGTTGTATAAATGAAGTTGTATTTGAATTTTGTACCATGTATCTGGCGACTCTGAATGGGTGATGTATACCTAATTTTGGGGGCGTCACATTTGGTATCAGAGCTTAGGGATATGGTCGCTGGCGGAGATAAGAGTCTAGAACTAGGAGGGGAGAGACGAGTTATGTGACGCCCCCAAATTCTGACCTCCACTTGGTCACCCGAATTCGGTTCATTACGTTCTCAAAGTATTACCATAATAACTAAAATCACACATTCACAACGAAAGATCTAATTTAGAATAATATACAACGATTTATTATAATTATTCCCCCAAGTCTCGCAACCTACAGTACTTAATAGATTACATAATAATATCGAATAGAGACTTATTACATAACTCTTCTTAAGTTTAAACATAGTCTGCAAATAGTCTTAATATAACATAAATAATTTAAACATAAAGGGACAAGCTAGTCAGTAGCCTTGCCCTTGCCCTTGTCTTTCCCAGAGATACCTCCCTGTTCCGCCTTAGCTGAACGGTTTTAAATAAGCAAGAATGAGCACAAATTGCCCAGCAAGTAATATACAACAAGGGTAATAGTTTTATAACACGAATATGAAATATCGAAGTATCATCTCTAAGATAGTTCAGAGTTTCAGAATAATATCATAAATAATGAATATCAACATTCCTTGGAATAAGATCAATAATTCAATATAATCAACCGATATATATGAATTTAAAGGCTATCAAGGTATCCATCTGGATCACAATTTATACTGAGCAGTCATTAAAGACTATTGAACATCTACTAGAAATACCAATATTAAACTGATAACCCAAAAGAATCAAGTACTATAGATGATCAGTCTACAATACTTTAAGTTATGCATAACACCACAGTAATAATATACTCATGTGTCGGGGTTTCCAACAACATACCTTCCCCCTTACCATAAGGGTTGTTCAACTCAGTTTTTAAGATTTCCGCACCAATCAAGTGGTTTAGACAGTTTTATAAACATGCATATAGTCTAGCCGAATCAAATGGCATCGACTCTTTCACAATATTCAAGATCAATACTAAGTTCATCATGAATAATAGTTCTCACAATGGTTTAAGCATATTAACTCATTTGAACGAGAAAGTAATATAACTTATTTTCAAAGAAATAAGTTTATGGTATTCGTCGAATAAAGAATGCAAAGATACTTGCACAATAAGAGTAGGGTTCGGATACTTGCCTTAAGCGTTGATTACCACTTATAGCGTAAAATCACCTCAATGAACTATATTATCCTATTTATGTATGTATAGGTACTCATTAGTCACACATCTTGACATAAATCTCAACATGCAATTATCACACATATATCTATCTATACACCTTAGAACTCATAGATGTATAATTCAAATTGTTCTTACTTTTAAAACCTTAAAAACATTTTAGCAAATTTAAGTCTCATATAATCATTTCATGTTTGTATACGTGAAACATTACTTGAGTTACGCATTCTAGATTACGTCGTTCACACATACGTGTCAGGGAACTTTTAACTTAAGTTTGGTCTTCTTTATTTACTTTCAACAATTGTTATTGTTTACTCATAACATTTCCATTTCACAAGCTAAGAAAATTTACTGCATCAAAGACTAACCATTGTATTTATTAAACCACATAACAATGCTAAATAACCTTTTCAAAGCATGCTTACATATATTAGGTTTATTCGGACGTAGCTAGTATAACTCTCTACTTAGAAATTCAGTTTAGTTCATGCGTGGGTAACATATATCAAATTGATAATATTTATCAATTAATCCAGTCTTTTCCAAAATCACGATGTTGTTTCGAAATCCGAAGACATCCCACCACGTTTGAACCCGAAGACATCTTCCGAAGTCGAAGACTTCATCTCCGAACCCGAAGATATCTTGTCACGTCCGAACTCGAAGACATCTTCCGAAGTCGAAGACATCATCTCCGAACCCGAAGACTTCAAAAACAACTTCAGTCAATACTTTATAAGTAACCTTCTATCATTTTACTTGTTTAGTCAGTTGTTCACTTTATTTTATTTATCCATGTCTCATTACATAAATAGAGTATTCTTACTTTACTTAGTATTATTATTATATTTTATCTTGTTATTAATCCTATTTTATCTTATTTTATCTATAAAAAAAAGTCTTGACCCGTTTGACCCCACCCGAACCGGACTGACGCAACACTGAAAATGGCCTAGCGCCTAGACGCTTGAAATAAGCCTGGGTTGAGCGCCTAGGCGCTCCCCTACAGAAGCCAAAATATGATTTTTTCACCATTTTGAGTTTTAACCCTTTTTGATTCAATCTTTCATAACTTGCTCATTTCATATCCAAATGAGTTCAAACCACTTCCATTATCTCATAAACTTACATATCTTCAATATTTGATATCTTGAACAATTTTCCAAAGTATTTATTTAATCAAATTATTTACCTTTCCAAGCAAAGGTTCTCATGTTAGCTTGTCTTACCAATTATTTTTCTACGAGTTCGTTTTATGCCCGAATCCGATGATTCAACTTGGGTTATGATCGTATTTCATATATTCTTAATATAACATTTTAGAATTACACATATCTCTTACATATTTTAATCACAATTATCAAACTTTCAAGCATACTAAGCTAGGTTTCATCCTCACATGCTTTTACATGATTCATTTTAACTTATATCACATACCAAGGCATATAAATCACATATTCTCCTTCCAATACTCGTCCTTATACTTTTATATCCATCATGATCACACAACACATAAACTTCACACACTCAAGCATGCATTCTTACTAATATCTACACATACTATCTTAGCTTGACAAAAAATAAAGCTAGATTATGAACTTACTTCTTGAAGGCTTTCTTCCTCTTAGCTAGGAACCTTAAGTAGTTCTCCACCTTTGCTTCTCCTTCTTGATCTCCTCTTGAACCACCAAAGTGCAAGAGTTCCTCTAGATTTCTTCTACTTCCCTCGATTTCTCTCTAGCTCTTACTATACTACTAACACTTATGACATTTCAAGTAAATGAAGCCATAAACTAGGATGGGTTATATTTATAGGCAAGGTCTGTGTATACAATACATGTACTAATACTTGGTATAATACTTGTATTTGTACACCCAACTAGGTATTAACCATTGGTAAAAGGTGATTAGGTAAAAAGGAATTACTAACTACTTAACCAACTATGTCCTTCTTCATCATGAGCCCACATGGGATTACTTGTAAGCATTTTTGTGCAACAAAAATCAGCACTTAGGCTTAATAGGGCCAAATTTCGGCCATGAGGGGTAGCATCAATATGTTGCACTTTTATTTTATTATTTGTACAATATGCTAGCTTATTGTTACCTTTACACATACATCTCTACACCTATATATATATTCCTATATATATATATAAGTATACTTATCTTATATATGTATTCATATAATCCATGTACATTGGGTTAAACATTAGTCTACCAATTCAAATTCTTGGGCTAAACTCCCAACTATGCAAGTATGTTACATTAATAATGTTGGGCTTGGATTTATCCTAGATCCAACACTTCATTAAGTTATCCATCAATTAATCTCATTAAGAAATTAATTATACCACAAAAGGCTTAACACTTAAGCTTAATCAATCATAACCAAGCTTATCAACATTATCAATAAATTTCTTAATCCTTTCAAACATGATTCAATTAAATTTTCGTTTTCACCTTTCATGACACACCGAAATATATATGTGTTCAAAAAAAATATTCAAACACTTTTATTTCTAATTTATAAAAATCTCGGGTATTACAAGTTATATACTTCGCTAGTGTGTGACTTACCTAAGCTGAAATTGTTTACTTAATAAGTTGACAAATTGTGATATGTCAATTAACCTTTGTTTTAAAGATATATTCTAGAATGATATCTGAATTACAGGAGGTGAGCAATGGAAAAATCATGATACAGAGGATATAACCGGGAAGGTATAATCCAAAAAGAAAGCAAGGTATTCTCATCTCTTCGATTATCAGGTACGTACGTAAATTTTGAGGGCGAAATTTCATAAGGAGGGGTGATTGTGAGGCCCCGAATTTTATGAAATAAAAGTATTCAATTTTTCTATTTTGGTAAATAGTTAAATTGATAAAAGTTTAAAGTTAAGGGTAATATTTGAAAAAAAAAATTTGCAAAGTAAGCAAGTTGATATAAAATATTCGTTGTGTCGGGGAATATTCGATTAGTCGAGGAATATTCTTTTTGTCGGGAAATATTCGTACGACGGTATAATCATTGGTGGACCCCACAATAGAATTATTGTCGGATTGAGAAAATGACAAAAATATTTTATTGAAAATAACGGCGGAAGTTTTACCATTAATACTGTTGAACTACTCGGTAGTAAAAGTACAATAATACGCGTGGTTGCATAGTAGCACACGAGATTAATTATTGATGTTTATGTGATAAGTCACTCAGTTTTGTTTTATTGGTATTATTAATGTAATAAAACAGAAAAGCTTTTTATATAAAAATGTAATATTTTTTATAAAGTTATTCTATAAATAGAATATATTATATTCTATTATGCATAGTGTTTTGCATAGTAAAATCTTTTTATATAAAATGTAATACTTTTATAAAGTTATTCTATAAATAGAATATATTATATTTTATTATGCATAGTGTCTGTATAGTGTTTTTCACAGTAAAATCTTTTTATATAAAACATAATACTTTTATAAAGTTATTCGTTTTATTAGATTATAAATAGAATATATTATATTTTATTTAAAAGATTTTTCTTTAAATCTGGACCGTCCGATTAAAGTAAATTAATCTGGACCATTCATGAATTAGTTACTATGCAGTCCATTCTTCTATAAATAGATGCTCATTCATTCATTATTTCTTACGAATTCACTAAAACTCTAGAGAGAAAAACAATAGAGAGAATTCTTCTTCTATAATCTTGAGTGTATTTCTTTAGAGTTTAAGAAAGCTTTGAGCGTAGTACAAGTTTTCTTCGAGTATATCATCGCTCTACCAATCGGAATACTCTTCTTTCAAAGGTAGGGGATATTATTTGTTGTACTCGTAAGGGGTATTATTTCTTTTGTATTCATGAAGAGAACTTCTGTTATTCCATTTTTTTATTATTCTATTGGAATAACCTGTATACGCAGACTACCCTATACTTGGTGAAATTTTTTTGTTATTCCATTCTTTATTATTCTGTTGGAATATCCACATGCATGCATTTTACGTGGGACCGGTTCCGTCTTTACTATTCTGGCTGAATATCCTCATCTCGCGTTTCACGCTGCACACGGTTCCGTATTTATTATTCTACGTTGGGAATAACTTTGTATGCGATCTCTATCGCATGCATGGTGAATCCATACATTATTCCATTCTTTATTATTCATTGGAATAACTTTGTGTATGTGGATTACCACATGCATGGCGAACGATCCTTTGTATTTCATTCCTTGTTAAATTGTGGAAATAATCTGTTTACGTGGATTATGATGAAAATCATAATAAAAGCATTGGACTAATGAAAATCATGGGTATATGTGGTATTAGTAATTGTTATGATGAGTTATGTTGGTTATTATGTGAAAACATGAAAGTTTCTTAGAAATCACAAAGGGTTTAAAAATTAGATTTTGGTGAAAATAGAACATGAAATTCAATTGACCATATCTCCTATTATATTTCGAATTTTTGAGTTTGGTCAAGTTCTAGAGTTAGGTCTATGAGTTTTGTAACTTATCCAAGTGGAATAACTGGAAAAGGTATTGTAGATTTTTGTGTGGACTGATTTTAGCAAAGTACAAAAAACTGCAAAATATGAAAAAGGCTGCTGCCACAATTTTAAAAGGGCTATTTCGGCTAGTTAATTTTTGAGAAAAATTCTGGACTTTTGGAACATGAAAGAATATGGTATAAAGTACCTCCTGTCCAAAAATGAGTTCATTCCGACTTAAAATGAGAAAGTTATGACCATTTCAATATTTAGGTTTTTCCGATTTAAAAAGCATAATAACCAGGAAAGTTCTATAACTCCGATGACCATGAAATTTAAACTGGAAGTTCACGTTAACATGTGTAAGATCCTGCCAAGATTTGGGAATTTCTGGAGTTAACCGTGTGGTAGCTAATTTCTTAAGGAATTAATTAGAAATTGATTTTTGAGAAATAGTAAATGAATTTTAAAAATGTCAAGAAAAATATATGTTCAATATGGGACTATATTATGCTAAATCCCATAACAGAATAATTTTTGGGACTGATTTGGTATTTTTCATGAAAATAGTTTAGCTACGAACATATGAGTTAAATATGTTATGTGGAGTTGAAAAATTGGTAAATATGATTTTATGGCTTGAGAATCCTATAAAGGGTATATGCAAATTTTTGATGAGGGATTTGATCATTGATGATGAAATCTTATGAGTATGACATTTTTGAATGATTAAATGCATTATTTGAAAAAGTATAAACAATTAAATGTAATTGTTTATAAGTTTAAGAAGTTATTAAAATATTTTTATAGTATTAACAGTATTAGATTATGATTTTATTAAGTAAGTGAAATGTCTGGATAAATTTAAAGTCTTTAATAATTATCCTTGATTTAGTTTGATTAATGCTTATAATATTGTCATCATCCTCATATTTATAATATATTGAAAGTCATTTGTGGCCTGTAGTGCATAGATGGACTTGGTATGATTATGACCAGGGATTATTCGGTATAATCATGACCGTAATATTGCAAATGATGTGAAAAAAAGTCCTCATTGGCCCGTAGTGCATTGATGGACAATTATTGGTATGATTATGGCTATGGATTCTCTTCGGCCAAGGGTGCAAAGATGAATTGTTTTATAGCATGATCAGGACCGTTGATAAAAACATGACTATCTTTGGACCGTAGTGCATGGATAATTTGTGGTTGTGATACTAATGAAAAAGTCCTCATTGGCTCGTAGTGCATTGATGGATGATTTTTGGTATGATTATGGCTATGGATTCTCTTCGGCCAAGGTGCAAAAGATGAATTGTTTTATGGCATGATCAGGACTGTTGATGAAAACACGATTATCTTTGGCCCGTAGTGCATGGATAATTCGTGGACGTGATACTAAAGAATATCCTTGGCCTATAGTGCAGGGATGATTCGATGATGTGGATTATTTATTGAGCTGAGTCTCAGCAATAAAATATAAATTCATGGATGTGATATTAATGAATATCTTTGGCCGTAGTGCAAAGATGATTTAATGATTACGAGCAGGAATTGTGATTTGGTATAACCATGATTTTTGATGTTTCAGGTGAAGACAAGTGATGAAAATTATCTTCGTCTTGGGTGCGAAGAGGAATTTAGAATCACAATTATGATTATGAGTTATTCCAAAGATCGTCGACGGGAATTGTTGATTGATGTTACAGGGATAAAATATTATTGGTGGACTTTTAACATAGAGAAGATAATAGACCTTATGCTCTATTTGACTGTTCTAATGGATTGCTCGTTCCGCTGCAACTATGGTTGAAAAGTTTTATCATCTACCATATGTTCTAAATCTCTGATTTATTATTAATGAAAGCTATTGATAATTTAATTATCTTTAGTCATGATATTCTTTACTGGGCTTGTTGTGCTCACCCTTTCTGCTTCATAATTCCTTTCAGGTAATAAGAGTGTTGCCGTAAGAGTGTTGTCGGGTCGAGCGGAGATAACAGGGGAATAGAATGGTGGTCTCTAGTTGTGAAGGTTCTCCCTAAACAGTATAGAATAGTGTGTTGTATTTTATACATCATTTAGTAGTTATATTTGGTGAATTAAATAGGGTGAGGTGAACCCAACTTTGGAAGGTGTTTTGCCACTATCATACAAGATGTCTAATGACATACAACCTTGTGTTATCATAAGACAGGGTTGTGCGCATCCACTTGTTGAGTATATCTACGGGAACTACCTATATGATCTTGGAGTTTATTTTAAATATAATATTCATTTGGAGACAGTGGAGATAGTTATATGTCAAGAGAAGACTCACCTATGGAAAGAAGATGATAGTAATCTTCTCGTTTTTCTTTGGGGTCTATTGGGTCAACCAAGGATAATTCTGTGGACATATGATATCTATTATAACCTAGACGCATGGCCTCCCATATGCGAAGGTTAAGGTTTTGAGCACTTCCCAAAGATTTTAATTTCTAAAACAGTTTTTTGACTATACTTTTATGTAAAGTACCATTGTAAGGTTGTGGTCGAGGCACGATGAGAGTTACATACATTTGTATTAAAACTCACAGTTAACTGTGGCGTGTTCAGAACATTTTTTTTTACGTATCGATGTTACGTAAATATGTGGACGACCGAACTACATTATTAAATTAGAACTAAACGATATAGTAGAAGATTTAACGTATGAGGAGATACGTGTTAAAATCTTGGATAAGAAGGATCGTATTTGACACTCAAAGGTTATACCTCAAGAATTAGAATCTGAAATGAAGTCAAGGTATCCTCACCTTTTCGGCATACCAGGTACGTACGTAAATTTCGAGGGTGAAATTTCATAAGGAGGGGAGATTGTGAGACCCCAGATTTTATGAATAAATATATGATTTTCTCGAAATATATTTTTGAATATTATGGTGTGGATTTGATATAATGTTATAGTTGTGGATAGTATTTACAAATTTTGCAAAGTAAGCAAGTGATTATATAATATTCGATTGGTCGGGGAATATTCATTTTAACAGGGAATATTGTACAACGGCACAATCAGTGGTGGACCCCACAACGGAAGTATTATCGTAGTTAGAAAATGAAAAAATTATCTTTCTATAAAAATAACGGCGGAGGTGTTACCGTTAAAACTGTTGAACTACCCAGTAGTAAAAGTACAGTAATACGCGTGGTTGCATAGTAGCACACGATATTGATTATTGATGCTTACGTGAGAAGTCACTCAGTTATACTCAATTATTGCTACAGTAATTGCTAAATCATATCTCTCATATTATTGATTCAATTATTGTTACAGTATCATTTGCATTATATGATATATTATTAAATCAATAATTGAGACGGCAAAGTTATTCATATTATTATTTGCAATATTGACAATGTCTAGAAGTTCTGTCAAGGAGAGGTTTGGTCACCTAATTGCGCAATAATAAGAAGAAATCCTTATCGGAAAGCCCCTCTTTCCATGGGAACGACTGATTGTTAAATATTGTGAATTATAATATTAATAATGAATAAGTTCGTATTGATTAAAGATGAATTTTATAGTTCCATTGTGTTGGAATTATTTGGGTTAGTGGAAATTGACATTTGTTTCGATAATAATTGATGTCTAGAGGTTATATTGTTCAATCGGGTATTCGGGACACTTTTCTTGTCGGAGTACTATTCACGGGTTAGTGTTCACGAGTTACTATTTATGAGTTACTATTCACGAGTTACTATTCATGAATTACTATTCACGAGTTACTATTCATGAGTTACTATTCACGAGTTACTATTCACAAGTTACTATTCACAAATTACTATTCACGAGTTACTATTGACGAGTTACTATTTGCAGGGTACTATTCACCCGTAAGATATATTTCTTTTCGGTCCAAATCATTTTTGGATACAATATTATTCCATGAGGAGATGTGCTAATTTTTCGAATCAGTTGGTTGAAGATATAATAGTAAATCAATATGGGATGTTGGTGGAAAGTTATAATAGTAAATCAATATGGATCATTTGGTTTAAAGTTTTAATAGTAAATCAAGATGGATGGTGCTTTAAGTTTTAATAGTAAACTAATATGGACCGTCCGCTTAAAAGTAAATCAATATGGACCGTTCATGAATTAGTTATTATTCAGATCCATTCTCCTATAAATAGAAGCTCATTCCTTCATTATTTCTTATGAATTCTTTGAAACTCTAGAGAGAGAAACTATAGAGAGAAAGAAGAAAAGTATACGCTCGCTACTTCACTACTCCCGAGATTCAGTTTTTCTAAGGTAGGGAATATTATTTGTTGTACTCGTAAGGGGTATTATTCTTTCTTTCTTATTCATGAAGAGAACTTACATTATTCCATTCTTTATTATTACATTGGAATAACTTTGTATATCTGATATAATTCTATACTTGGTGAAATTCTTACGTTATTCCATTCTTATTATTCATTTGAATAACTTTTGTTTATGCACAAGTACCGTATACATGGTGAAATTCTTCTAATATTCCGTTCTTTATTATCTTTGTCGAATGTCACGTCTTCGTGCGTTTACGCGGACACGGGTTCCATTATTTATTATTCATACGGAATATTCTATCTCTGTATATTTACGTGGGACTGGTTCCATTATTTATTATTCTATTAGAATATCACATGCAATGCGGCGCTACTTTGGGACTTGGTTCCATTATTTATTATTTTGTTGGGAATAACCTGTCTGTGCAGTCTATCGCACTCATGGTGAATCCTTTTGTTATTCCATTCTTTATTATTCTGTTGGAATAACCGGTCTATGTGGATTACCACATGCATGGTGAATGATCATATGTATTCATTCCTTATTAAATTGTGGAAATGATCTCAGATATCGTGGATTACTGCATGGCGGTGTGAAAATCCATTTGCGATTTCATATATTTTATTATACTCAGTTGGTTAAAATTTTGGCTTCTATACTCCATGAAATTAGTGGAATATCCTTGATATTTGCGCTTCATCCAAAGATCTTTTCATGGAAATATTTTTCTGAGAATTCTTGAATTTTCTTTGCACAAAGCAAAGATTCATGTTGACAATTTGGACATTATTGAGTTCAGGATAAATTAACTTATAAATCTTTGAAATTTATTCTTGACCTTGTTTTATTGAATTGTCATCATCCTCATGTTTATATTATGTTGAAAGTCATCTTTGGCTTACGTGCATAGATGGACTTGGTATGATTATGACCAGGGATTATTCGGTATAATCATGACCGTAATGTGACGAATGATGTGGTAAAATTCCTCAATGGCATGTAGTTCATTGGAGGACAGTTGTTGGTATGATTATGACCAGGGATTATTCGGTATAGTCATGACCATTGATGATTACATGAATATCCTTGGCCGTGGGCGAGGATGATTGATTCGATTTTATTTATTAGTGAGTCTCGGTGATGAAAGTGATGAAAAAACTTTTAAATCATAGAAGATAGTAGATTTTATTCTCTACTTGACTCTTCTAATGGATTGCTTGTTCCGCTACAGTTAAACTTGATGTTTATTATATTTTATCAGTTTAACACCGTTGAAGGCTAATTATAATTTATTCTGCATTATCTTAGTCATAATATTTCTTACTGGGCTAGTTGAGCTCACCTTTCTTTCACTTTGTTTCTTGTAAAATGAGAACGTAGTTGGGACTAGTCGGGGAACAAAGTGATGATCCTAGATGGTGCATTAGTAGTCCTCACTATTCTGTGAAATAGTGTGATAATAAATGTAATGAGGACTCCATTGAGTGTGGATATTGTCTAGATGATAATATTTGTATTAAAACTCACAACCTATGTTTTGTCGTATTTTACACGACTGTTGTATAATTAAGTTGTATTTGAATTTTGTACCATATATCTGGCGACCCAAGATGGGTGATGTATACCTATTTTGGGGGCGTCACAATTAATATTATAACTTACAATATTTAACAACCAGATCAATCCTAGGAAAGAGGGGGCATTCCGATAAGGATTTCTCCCTATTGGTGCGCAATTAGGTGACCAACCTCTCCTCGACAGAACTTTCTAGACATCATCCATATTGCAAATAATAATATGAATAATTTTGTCGTCTCAATTATTGATTTAATAATATAAAATATTTATACTGTGACAATAATTGAATCAATAATATGAGAGATATTATGCAGCAATTACGGTAGAAATAATTGAGTATAACTGAGTGACTTCTCACGTAAGCATCAATAATCAATACCGTGTGCTACTATGCAACCACGCGTATTATTGTACTTTTACCACCGGGTATTTCAACAGTTTAACGGTAAAACTTTCGCCATTAATTTTATAAAAGATATTTTTGTCATTTTCTAACTATGACAATACTTCCATTGTGGGGTCCACCAATGATTATGTCGTCGTACGAATATTCCCTGTTAAAACGAATATTCCGCAATTAATCGAATATTTCCCAACACAACGAATATTTTATATCAACTTGCTTAATTTGTAAAATTTTCACATGTCACCCTTAACTTTAACCTTTATCAATTTAACCATTTACTAAATAAAATACTAATTATAAGAAAATTGAATACTTTCATTTCATAAAATTCGGGGTCTCACAATCTCCCCTCCTTATGAAATTCCGCCCTCGAAATTTACGTACCTGGTAGTTCGAAGAAATGAGAATACCTTGCTTTCTTTTCGGATTGTACCTTCCCGGTTATTTCCTCTGTATCATGATTTTTCCTATTGCTCATATCCTGTATTTCAAATATCATTCTAGAATATATCTTCAAAACAAAGGTTAATTGATATATCACAATTTGTCAACTAATCAAGTAAATAATTTCAGCTTAGGTAAGTCACACACTAGCGAAGTATATTACTCGTCTCTCCCCTCCTAGTTCTAGACTCATATCTCCTCCAGCAACCATATCCTTAAGCTCTGATACCATTTATGACGCCCCCAAAATAGGTCCACATGACCCATTCTGAGTCGCCAGATATCACACTAAAGAAATCAAATACAAACTTCATTTATATAACTGTTGAACTGTCATGCAGAGTACCATAACCAATAAGCTGTGAGTTTTAATAAAAATATATGTAACTCTCATGGTGTCTCGACCACAACACCTTACAATGGTACTTTACATAAAAGTACAATCAATAATTGTTTTAGAAATTAAAATCTTTGGAAAATGCTCAAGGAAACCTTCGTACATGGGAGGCCATGCATCTAAGTTATGATAGATATCATATGACTTGAGAAGTATCTTTGGTTGACCCAATAGACCCCAAAGAAAAACGAGAAGATTACTGTCATATTTTTTCCAATGGTGAGTCTTCTCTTGACATATAATTATCTCTATTGTCTCCAATTGAGAATTATATTTCAACCAAACTCCAAGATTATATAGGTAGTGCTCATAGATATAATCAGCAAGTGTATGTGAATAACCATGTCTTATGATAACACGAAGTTGTGACGCCCCCAAAATAGGTATACATCACCCATCTTGAGTCGCCAAATACATGGTACAAAATTCAAATACAACTTAATAATACAAATGTCGTGTAAAGTGAGACAAAACATAAACTGAGAGTTTTAAAATGAATATTGTCTTCTAGACAGTATTCAACTCAAATGGTGTCCTCAATACAATTATTACCACACAATTTCTTAGAATAGTGAGGACTACTAATGCTATCATCTGGACTGTCACTCCATTCCCTGACTAGTCTCGGCTACATTCTCATTTCCTGAAGAGGACAATGAAAGCAAAAGGGTGAGCTCAATTAGCCCAGTAAGAAATATTATGACTAAGATAATACAGAATAATTTATCGTTAGCCATCAACAGTGTTAAACTGATAAAATATAACAAACATCAAGTTTAACTGCAGCGGAACAAGCAATCCATTAGAAGTGTGACGCCCCCAAAATAGGTCCAATCCATCCAACCTATTCTGAGTCGCCAAATACATGGTACAGAAAACAACTACAACTTTATTACAACAATTGTCGTGCAAAATACAACAACACGTATGATGTGAGTTTTGATACAAATATATACCAATTGTGACTCTGGACACCAACTTGGATAGCACGTCACAATGGCACCTTACATAAAGGTATAGTCAAAAACTGTTTTAAAAATTAAAATCATTGAAAAATAATCAAGAAAACCTTCGTACATGGGAGGCCATGCGTCTAGGTTATAATAGATATCATATGCCCACAGAATTATCCTTGGTTGACCTAATAGACCCCAAAGAAAAACGAGAAGATTACTATCATGTTCTTTCCAGTGGCGAGTCTTCTCTTGACATATAATTATCTCCGTTGTCTCCAAGTGAGAATTACATTTCAAATAAACTCCAAGATCATATAGGTAGTGCTCGTAGATATACTCAGCAAGTGGATGTGTACAACCCTGTCTTATGATGACACGAGGTTGTATGTCATTAGACATCTTGTATGATAGTGGCAAAACACCCTTCCAACGTTGGGTTCGCCTCACCCTATTTGATTCACCAAAATTAAATATCAAATGACGTATACAATACGACACACTTATCTAAAGTTCTCAATAAAATTATTTTCATACTATTTAGGAGAACCTCAGCAATGACTATAGACCACCGATTCTATTTCTCATGTTATCCCTTTCGACCCTGCCTACACTCTTATTACCTAAAAGGAATTGTGAAGCAAAAGGGTGAGCACAACTAGCTCAGTAAAGAATATCATGACTAAAGATAATTAAATTATGGCAAAACTATGATTTTCACCACTAAACTTGGCACGTTTTACTTAATACACCACTGAACTTTTAATTTTTTGGATTACATCATTAAACTAATTAAAAAAATTTAATTGGGTCATTCCGTCCACAATAGTTGACAGGCGTTAAAGTGGCGCTGACATGGCGCTGATGTAGCAAAAAAATAAAAAAATTTGCTTATGTGGCAAAAGAAATCAAAAACAGATTTTTTTAAAAAAAGTAACATTTTAAAGTTTTAAAAATAACAAAAACATAATAAAATACAACAACAAATTTTAAATTTTTTAAAAAAATGATTTTTTAAAAAAATATATTTTTTTTGAACATGATTCACTTTTTTAAAAAAATGAATTCCATAAAAAATATATATTTTTTAAAAACAGTTTTTTCAAAAAATCAATTCTTTTTTACAAAATGATTTTTTTAAAAATAGAATTCTAAGAAAATATACTTTTTAAAAAACATATTTTTTAAAAAAAAAATTGAATTTTTAAAAAAAATTTTTTTCAAAAAGAGAATTTTTAAAAAATATTATTTAAAAATGGAAATTTTAAAAAAAGCAGATTTTTCAAAAAATTAGAACTTTTTTAAAAATTGATTTTAAAAGCAGTTTTTTTAAAAATCTATAAAAAATAATTTTTTTTAAAAACTATTTTTTCAAAAAAAGCAATTTTTAAAAAGTCAGATTTTTTACAAATTCTATTTTTTTAAAATCGGTTTTTAAAAAAACTGCATTTTAAAAAAATTTATTTTTTAGAATTCTATTTTTTAAAAAATTGCATTTTTTTAAAAAAGCATTTTTAAAAAAAAGCTTTTTTAAAAAAATCTATTTTTAAAAAAAATATTTTTTTAAAAAAGTTGTTTTAAAAAAATTCATTTTTATAGAATTCTATTTTTTTAAAAAAATATATTTTTATAGAATTCAATTTTTTTAAAAAAAAATTGTTTTCAAAAAATATATTTTTTAAAAAATTCTGTTTTTAAAAAAAAAATTAATTTTTTGTTGTATTTTATTATGTTTTTGTTATTTTTAAAACTTTAAAATGTTAAATTTTTTTTTAAAATCTTTTTTTGATTTTTTTTTTGCAACATAAGCAATTTTTTTTTATGCCACATCAGCGCCACGTCAGCGCCACTTTAACGTCTGTCAACTATTTTGGACGGAATGACCCAATTAAAAAATTTTAATTAGTTTAATGATGTAATCCAAAAAATTAAAAGTTCAGTGGTGTATTAAGTAAAACGTTCCAAGTTTAGTGGTGAAAATCATAGTTTTGCCATAATTTAATTATCTTTAGTCATGATATTCTTTACTGAGCTAGTTGTGCTCACTCTTTTGCTTCACAATTCCTTTTAGGTAATAAGAGTGTAGCTGGGTCGAGCGGTTATATGTCATTAGACATCTTGTATGATAGTGGGAAAACACCCTTCCAACGTTGGGTTCACCTCACCCTATTTGATTCACCAAAATTAAATATCAAATGACGTATACAATACGACACACTTATCTAAAGTTCTCAATAAAATTATTTCCATACTATTTAAGGAGAACCTCAATGACTATAGACCACCGCTTTATTTCCTTTGTTATCCCCGCTTTCGACCCGCCTACACTCTTTTTACCTAAAAGGAATTGTGAAGCAAAAGGGTGAGCACAACTAGCTCAGTAAAGAATATCATGACTAAAGATAATTAAATTATCAATAGCCTTCATCAGTAATAAATCAGAGATTTAGAACATATGGTAGATGATAAAACTTTTCAACCATAGTTGCAGCGGAACGAATAATCCATTAGAAGAGTCAAATAGACCATAAAGTCTATTATCTTCTCCACGTTAAAAGTCCATCAACAATGTTTTATCCCTGTAACATCAATCGACAGTTCCTTTCCACAATCATATAAATAACTCATAATCATAAAAACAATAAAATCAACAGATAGATTTAATCTCAAGAGTAAGATTCATAAATCAACGATAATTTGATCACAAAAAGAAACCAATTTTGTCGTGAATAGTAACTCGTGAATAGTAACTCATGAATATTAACTCGTGAATAGTAACTCATAAATAGTAACTTGTGAATAGTAACCCCGACATGAAAAAAATAGAAATTCCACAATAAAATCCATACCAATATTTCGGTATAATGATATTGATAGAATAATATTTCTTAAACTTATAAACAATTTATTTTAATTGTTTACACTTTACTAAATAATGCATTTAATCATCCTAAAATGTCAAACTCATAAAATTTTATCACCAATAACCAAAACCCTCATCTAAAATCTGCATATACCTCATATAGGATTCTCAAGCCATAAAATCATATTTTTCAATTTTCTTACTTCACATAACATATTTAATTCATTTACTCATAACTAGTCTATTTTTATGAAAAATACCAAATCAGTACAAATAAATTTTCTTTTCTAGGATTTAGCAGAATATAGTTCCATATTGAACATACATTTTTCTCAGAATTTTTAAAATTCATTTACTATATTTTATATGGCCAAAATAGCCAAATATTTAGACATTTATCATAAACTGTACTTTTATCCAAAAATTCCGAAATTTACATAGTATATTTCTGTTATATACATGTACTCCCAATAAATATTTCACCAATTTTGGAGTTAACCACAAGGAGTTATAAGGGTTTACTTTTAAAATAGTCTTTTCCGATAAAATTCATAACTCATAATCTATACATCCAAAAATCGCCATTTTTGGACACAATCTAGAAAACTCATCAAATTATCATTTCAAATTTTTCCGGAATTTTTGAAGGTCCGAAAAAAGTACGAAAGTGAAAAACATAATAACCCTTAAAAATCCCTTACCTCGAAAGAGCAGTACTTCTGACTGAAATATCAGATGAAAAGCCGAAGGAAACTTGTACTGAAAAGCAACTCTCAAAGTATTTAAATACTCACAAAAATACGCTCAACAATATTGAGAGAGAAAACTTATGTTTCTGGTGTGATTTTCATTGTCGTAAGGATATTCCCGACAAAAAGAATATTCCACAACCAAACGAATATTACCCGACAAAAGGAATATTTTATAACCACTTGCTTATTTTGAAAATATATATATATATATATATATATATATATATATATATATATATATCACCCTTAACTTTAACTTTTTTATCAATTTAACCATTTACTAAATAGGAAAATTGAATACTTTTATTTCATAAAATTCGGGGTCTTACAATCTCCCGTCCTTATGAAATTTCGTGCCCAAAATTTACGTACTTAGTATTTCAAAGAGTTGAGAATACCTTGCTTTCATTTCAGATTCCATCTTCCCTGTCATCATGATTTCTCCATTGCCCATCTCATGTATTTCAGATATCATTCTAGAATACAGCTTCAAAACAAGGGTTAATTGAACAAATTAACATATCACATAATATCCTGATATTATGACTGATCAACAATTAAGGTTAGGTAGGACACACTAGCGAAGGATTTACTCATCTCTCCCCTCCTAGTTCTATTCCCCGATCTCCGCTAGAGATCATATCCCTAAGCTCTGATACCAACTGTGACTCATGTCCCAACTGTGGACATCACCTCACACTGGTACCTATCAGTTTGCCATCGCAGAACGGCGTCCCCTACGAAGAGTCTGGCTTCGGTGCATCCCACACAAGGAAGTCACCAGCGAAAGGCTCGGGGCTCTTTACTTATAGCTCTGATACCAACTGTGACGCCCCCAAAATAGGTCCAATCCATCCAACCTATTCTGAGTCGTCAAATACATGGTACAGAAAACAACTACAACTTTATTACAACAATTGTCGTGCAAAATACAACAACACATATGCTGTGAGTTTTGATACAAATATATACCAACTGTGACTCTGGACACCAACTTGGATAGCACGTCACAATGGCACCTTACATAAAGGTATAGTCAAAAACTGTTTTAGAAATTAAAATCTTTGGAAAATAATCAAGAAAACCTTCGTACATGGGAGGCCATGCGTCTAGGTTATAATAGATATCATATGCCCACAGAATTATCCTTGGTTAACCTAATAGACCCCAAAGAAAAACGAGAAGATTACTATCATGTTCTTTCCAGTGGTGAGTCTTCTCTTGACATATAATTATCTCCGTTGTCTCCAAGTGAGAATTACATTTCAAATAAACTCCAAGATCATATAGGTAGTGTTCGTAGATATACTCAACAAGTGGATGTGCACAACCATGTCTTATGATGACATGAGGTTGTATGTCATTAGACATCTTGTATGATAGTGGCAAAACACCCTTCCAACGTTGCGTTCGCCTCACCCTATTTGATTCACCAAAATTAAATATCAAATGACATATAAAATACGACACACTTATCTAAAGTTCTCAAAAAAATTATTTTCATACTATTTAGGGAGAACCTCAACAGCTATAGACCACCGTTGTATTCTCCTGTTATCCCCGCTCGACCCAGCTATACTCTTATTACCTGAAAGGAATTGTGAAACAAAAGGGTGAGCACAACTAGCTCATTAAAGAATATCATGACTAAAGATAATTAAATTATCAATAGCCTTCATCAGTAATAAATCAGAGATTTAGAACATATAGTAGATAATAAAACTTTTCAACCATAGTTGCAGCGGAACGAGCAACCAATTTTGATCACAAAAAGAAACCAATTTTGTCGTGAATAGTAACTCATGAATAGTAATTCGTGAATAGTAACTCATGAATATTAGTAACTTGTGAATAGTAACCCCGACATGAAAAAGGTAGAAATTCCATAATAAAATCCATACCAATATTTCGGTATAATGATATTGATAGAATAATATTTCTTAAACTTATAAATAATTTATTTTAATTGTTTACACTTTACTAAATAATGCATTTAATCATCCTAAAATGTCAAACTCATAAAATTTCATCACCAATAACCAAAACCCTCATCAAAAATCTGCATATACCTCATATAGGATTCTCAAGCCATAAAATCCTATTTTTCAATTTTCTTACTTCACATAACATATTTAATTCATTTACTCATAACTAGTCTATTTTCATGAAAAATACCAAATCAGTACAAACAAATTTTCTTTTCTGGGATTTAGTAGAATATAGTTCCATATTGAACATACATTTTTCTCAGAATTTTTAAAATTCATTTACTATTTTTTATATGGCCAAAACAGCTGAATATTTAGACATTTATCATAAATTGTACTTTTATCCAAAAATTCCGAAATTTACATAGTATACTTCTGTTATATACATGTACTCCCAATAAAAATTTCACCAATTTTGGAGTTAACCACAAGGAGTTATAAGGGTTTACTTTTAAAATAGTCTTTTCCCATAAAATCCATAACTCATAATCTATACATCCAAAAATTGCCATTTTTGGACACAATCTAGAAAACTCATCAAATTATCATTTCAAATTTTTTCAGAATTTTTGAAGGTCCGAAAAAAGTACGAAAGTGAAAAACATAATAACCCTTAAAAATCCCTTACCTCGAAAGAGGAGTACTTCTGACTGGAATATCGGATGAAAAGCCGAAGGAAACTTGTACTGAAAAGCAACTCTCAAAGTATCTAAATACTTACAAAAATACGCTCAACAATATTGAGAGAGAAAACTTATGTTTCTGGTGTGATTTTCAATTCTAACATAAGCACCTATTTATAGGAAAATGCTAGAACACCAAAGGATAATATTAATAATGTTATCTAATAATATTATTCAAATAATATGAATTATTGATCTGATAATGGGAAATACTATGCAGTGATAATTATTGAAACAATAATAATATAAAATATCAACGCAGCAATTATTGAACCAATACAATAAATATTGAACAGTAATTACTGTGACAATTATTGAGCAGTGTCTTCTTATATAAGAATCAATAATTCAAAAATACTGTGCAATACCGTGTGCTACTGTGCAACAACGCGTATTACTGTATTTTAACCATCAGATATTCCAACAGTGTTAACGGTAACAACTACGCCGTTATTTATAAAGCTCAAACTTGTCATTTTCTCAATCCGATAATAATTACATTGTGGGGTCCACCAATGATTGTGCCATCGTACGAATATTCCCTGTTAAAACGAATATTCTCCGACCAATCGAATATTATATAACAACTTGCGTACTTTGAAAAATTTATAAATATTACCCACAACTATAACATTATATCAAATTCACTCCATAATATTCAAAAATGATATTTATAGAAAGTTCATCTTTATTCATAAAAGTTGGGGTCTTATAACCTCCCCTTCTTATGAAATTTCGCTCTCGAAATTAGGGTATGTACCTGGTATGTCGAAGAGGTAAGGATACCTTTATTTCATTTCAGATTCTAACTCCCAGGTCATTTCCTCAACATCGTGGTTTCTCCACAAAACTTTGACTTGAGGTATAACCTTGGAGCGTAAAATATGCTCCTTCTTATCCAAGATTTTAACAGAAACCTCTTTATACGTTAAATCTTCTGCTATTTCATCCGGTTCTAACTCAATAATGTGGTTCAGGTATTTCACATATTTACGTAACATAGATATGTGAAAAACATTATGAACACGAGACATACTTGACGGTAAGGCGAGTCTATAGGCCATAGTTTCTACTCGTTCGAGGATTAAAAATGGGCCAATGAATCGAGGATTGAGCTTTCCTCTCTTTCTAAATCTCGTAACTCCTCTCCATGGAGCAACACGTAACAACACCTGTTCTCCAATATTGGATTCCACGTCCTTTCGATGAAGATCAGCATAACTCTTTTGTCGATCTTGTGAGGTTTTTATACGTTGTCGGATCATTTGAATCTTTTCCGTAGTCATACGTACCAACTCCGGTCCCAACAACGTTGCTTCACCCACCTCATCTAAGCATACTAGAGAACGACACTTTCTTCCATACAACGCCTCGAATGGAGCCATGCCAATACTTGTTTGATAACTGTTGTTATAGGAAAACTCCACCAATGGTAAGAACTTGTCCCAACTTCCCTTGAAGTCAAGGACACAGAGTCTTAATAGATCTTCAAGAGTTTGAATAGTCCTCTCTGACTGCCCGTCCGTCTGTGGATGATATGCCGAGCTAAATCATAAATTCGTGCCCATAGCTTTTTGCAAACTAACCCAAAATCTTGAAGTGAATCTTGGGTCTCAATCAGAAACTATGGATACTGGCATACCATACAATCTTACAATCTCGTTTATGTACATACGAGCAAGACGTTCAAGTGTATAAGTTTCTCGTATAGGTAAGAAATGAGCCGACTTGGTCAATCTATCAATAATGACCCAAACCGCATCTATACCTTGAGAAACCTTGGGAAGACCGGTAACGAAATCCATGGTAATGTGCTCCCACTTCCATTCTGGAATTTCAAGTGGTTGTAATGGACCTTTTGGTACTTGATGCTCCGTCTTGACTCGTTGACAAGTTAGACACCTTGAGATAAACTCCGCGATCACTCTCTTCATATTGCTCCACCAAAATGTATGTCGAAGATCATGATACATTTTAGTACTCCTAGGATGGATTGTAAACAGTGTGTTGTGAGCCTCCATCATGATTTTATACTTTAAATCAGGGTCGTTAGGAATACAAAGTCTGGAGTTGACTCGAAGTATTCCTTCTTCATCGATTCTTGCTTCCTACATAGCACCTTCTTGCACTTTCTTCCTCATACACATCAGCTCCATGTTTGTTGCTTGAGCAGCTTTAACTTTATCAATTAAAGTCGGTTCTACTCGTATATTCGTCATCATCACATGGGTTTCTGGAGTCTTTAACTCTATCTCCATCCTTTGCAAGTCATATAAAATGGGCCTTTGCGTTGACAATATCGCACTCGTACCCGCATATGATCTTCTACTCAATGCGTAAGCTACTACGTTCGCTTTACCAGGATGGTATTGAATGGTATGATCATAATCTTTCAACAGTTCAAGCCAACATCATTGCCGCATATTGAGTTCCTTTTGGGTGAAGAAATATTTGAGGCTTTTATGATCCGTAAAGATCTCCACTTTCTCTCCATATAAGTAATGTCTCCAAATTTTAAGTGCGAAGACAACCGCTGCCAACTCTAGATCATGAGTATGATAATTCCTCTCATATTCTTTGAGTTGTCGAGAGGCATAGGCTATGACTTTCCCATGTTGCATGAGAACACATCCTAACCCTTTGCCCGAAGCATCACTGTAGATGACAAATTCCTCCGAGCCAGATGGTATTGTTAGAACAGGTGCTGAAATGAGTCTCCTCTTGAGTTCTTAAAAACTATTCTCACATTCCACGCTCCAACCAAATTTTGTATCTTTCTGAGTCAGCTGAGTTAATGGAGTAGCGATTCGAGAAAAACCTTCTACGAATCTCCTATAATAACCAGCTAAGCCGAGAAAGCTATGTACTTCGGTCACTGATTTAGATTGCTCCCAGCTTTGTATTGCTTCAATCTTTACCGGTCAACAGATATTCCATGACTTGATACTATATGCCCAAGGAATGTTACTTCCTCAAGCCAGAAGTCGCATTTCTTTAATTTGGCATAAAGCTTGTTTTCACGAAGCTTTTGGAGTATCAGCCTCAAGTGTTGCTCCTAATCTTCATGGCTTTTGGAATATATGAGGATGTCATCGATAAAGACGACCACAAAATGATCCAAATATTCCTTAAATACTCGGTTCATCATATCCATGAAGGCAGCAGGAACATTAGTCAATCCAAAATACATGACTAGGAATTCATAATGCCCGTACCGAGTTCTGAAAGTCATCTTTGGAATGTCATCGGTTCTAATCTTTAACTGATGATATCCGGAACGAAGATCGATCTTTGAAAAGAATTTGGTGCCTTGCAACTGGTCAAACAGGTCATCAATATGTGGTAATGGGTACCTATTCTTGATGGTGACATGATTCAACTCCCGATAATCAATACAAAGTCGCATACTCCCATCTTTCTTCTTCACAAATAGAACAGGAGCACCCCAAGGAGGCGTCTTAGGGACGAATGGGCGATGTCTAACAATTCCTATAATTGGGTCTTTAATTCCTAAAGTTCAATAAGAGCCATTCGATATGGGGCTTTGGAAATGGGTTTTGTACCGAGTTCAAGGTCGATACAAAATTCAACTTCACTTTTCTGGGGTAGGTAGGGAAGTTCTTTAGGAAATCGTCGGAAATTTATTAACAATAGAAATATCATTCAAATCCGACGTATTTTTGTTTAAATCCGTGACATGAGCTAAGAAAGCTTGACATCCATTTTTCAATAAACGAATAGCTTTATGGCTTGAGATGACAGTGATTGATTTTAATGGTTTGGTTGCTTGAATTCGCATAATAGGTTGGTTAGGAATATGAAAGCTAACAACCTTACGAAAACAATCAATTTTTGCATTATGAGTAGTTAACCAATCAATCCCTAGAATCACGTCAAATGCAAGTATTTTGAATGAAATAAGATCGACAGGTAATTTGAGGGTACCGATTTGAACCAAACAAGACTTATAAATAGTGGATGTAATGAAGGTTTCTCCCAACGGAGTTTCCACAGATAAATCAAAGTCTAATTTCTCCTGAGTCAAATTAAACGTTGAGCGCAAGTAGGACAAATAAAAGAATGGGTAGAACTAGTATCAAATAAGGTATAAACTTCGTTAGAGTTTATGATAAGCTTACCCGTGATGACCTCGTTTGGGTTCCTTATTTTTTAGGAGGTCAAGGCAAACGCTCTCCCTTGAACTACCGGCTTTGACTTTTCTGGGACGGCCTTTGGTTCCTCCATCCCAGCTGGACTTATCTTCGGTGCACGATAAAATCGGGCTAGGTGACCTTCTCTTCCACAATTACAACACGTTTTGGATGGCATCGCGCAATTTGGACTGATGTGACCCTCCCCTCCGCATTTGAAGCATATGATAGGTGGTCGTTCTCCTTCCTTAACAACAGGTGCTGGTGATGACGTCTTTCCATCATTGTTGAATCTCCTCTTCTTGAAATGTCCACTCTTATTGTCTTGGCCATGATTACCACCGAAGTGGTTACCATTTCTAGCATGTTGATTCCCTCCACGTTTGTTGTCACCGCTCGATGGATTACCCTTTGGTGTTATCATTTTGTGTTTGCTTTCTCTTGGTTGGGTTGACTCGTTATCGCGCTCCAATAACTGAGCCCTATTTACAACATCTGAATACAAACACAGTTTATGAGAAATTAGATATTGACGTATCTCGGGTTTCAAACCTCTTAGAAACATCCGCGTTCTCTCCTCATTATCGACCAAGTGAGACGCAAACCGGAACAACTCGGCAAACTTAGCTTTGTACTGCGACACGGTCATATTGTTCTGCTCTAACTTGATGAAATCTACCTCTTTCATGTGACAAATACTTTCGGGAAAGTACTTATCGTTGAATAGTTCTTAGAACTTCTCCCAAGACAGCTTCAGTGCGGTAGGTTGAGTACTCTTTACCGATTCCCACCAGTAATCTGCCTCTCCTCACAACATAAAGGTGGCAAAGAGAACCTTTTGCTCCTCGGAGCATCCCAAGACATCAAATATCTTGGTGATCTGCTTTATCCATGCTTCCGCCTTAAGTAGTTTTGGCTCTCCAATAAACTCTGGTGGTCCCAGCACCTTCAACTATTTAACGGTGACCGTCCGAAAGTTTCCAGTGTTTCCACCTACATTTTGGACAGGAGCCGATCTCGCCTGATATTGCATGAATTGCATAAAGCCTCTGAACATTCCATCTTTCATCATTTGGTCAGTATTATTGTTTGCATGAGGATTGTGTACTTCCTGATGCACATTATCCTGATTGTTGATCTGTGGAGACTCAACGGTCTCGTGTGCTCCACTGCTATTCTCAACATTCTCAGATGTCATTTTCAAATACTGCCACAAAACAAGGGTTAATTGACATGCAACATATTATCCCTATACTCTGACCGACCAATTAAATACCAAATAAACTTAGGTAGGTCATACTAGAGAAGGAATTCCCCGTCTCTCCCCTCCTAGTTCTAGTCTCACATCTTAGCCATGGATCATATCCCTAAGCTTTGATACCAATTGTGACGCCCCCAAAATAGGTATACATCACCCCTCTTGAGTCGCCAAATATATGGTACAAAATTCAAATACAACTTAATAATACAATTATCGTGTAAAATACGACAAAACATAAATTGAGAGTTTTAAAACGAATATTATCTTCTAGACAGTATTCAACTCAAATGGTGTCCTCAATACAATTATTATCATACTATTTCATAGATTAGTGAGGACTACTAATGCTATCATCTGGACTATCACTCCGTTCCCTGACTTACGTTCTCATTTCCTGAAGAGGACAATGAAAGCAAAAGGGTGACCTCAACTAGCCCAGTAAGAAATATCATGACTAAGATAATGCAGAATAATTTATCGTTAGCCTTCAATAGTGTTAAACTAATAAAATATAACAAACATCAAGTTTAACTACAGCGGAACAAGCAATCCATTAGAAGAGTCAAGTAGATAATAAAATCTGCTATCTTCTATGGGCCAAGAACATTTGTGTGTTCATCAATGGTCATGATCATGCCAATAACTATCCATCAATGCACTACGGGCCAATGAGGACTTTTACCACATCATTTGTAACATTACGGTCATGATTATACCAAATAATCCCTGGTCATAATCATACCAAGTCCATCTATGCACTACAGGCCACAGATGACTTTCAACAGAATATAAACATGAGGATGATGACAATGATATAAGAATTCAATACAACCAGTTCAAGGATAAATTTTTAAAGATTTATAATTTAATTTATCCAAAAATCAATAACGTCCAAATTGTCAACATGATACTACTTTATGGAGTAAAATTCAAGAATAATATTGTACCAAAAATAATTTGGACTGAAAACAAATCAATTTTTATCATGAATAGTACCCCAGGTGAATAGTACTCGAGTGAATAGTACCCCGTGAATAGTACTTTGAGAATAGTAACCCTGTAAATAGTATTCCGGCATGAAAAAGTTAAAACTTATCAAGAATGCTCAGAATAATATTTCCATGAAAAGATATTAGATGAAGCGCAAATATCAAAGATATTCTACTAATTTCATGGAGTATAGAAGCCAAAACTTTAACAAAACGAGTATAGAATTCGAAATCTGAAATGAAATAATATTACTTATATACTACAGAGTATGGAAGAAAATATTATTTCAAGCGAATATTGAAAAAATAACATCCCTTACCTTGAAAAGAAGAGTATTCCAACTGGTATAGCGGGGATATTCATGAAGAAAACTTTCACTGTTTTCTATGCTCAAAGTTTTCTAAAACTCTAAAGAAATACGCTCAAGATTATAGAAGAAGAATTCTCTGATTCTGGTGTGATTTTCAATTCTAACTAAGCACCCTATTTATAAAGAAAATGCTAGAACGCCATAGGAGACTAAATTAATAAAATAATATTAAAAAAAAAATTCTACGCACATGTATTTGAAAAAATTTCAGCCACCACAAATGGGGCCCACTAAAATCAGCCACCTTTCCCAACAATCAAAAGTGGGGCCCACCCATATTTTTTAATAAAAATATTTTAATTTTCAAAACTTCAATAATTCATAATAAATAGCCTTTTTATCAGAAAAATACGAATTTTATGTTCATTCCACACGAAATTGAATTCTCTACAACTTTGTAGACGAAAGTTTTTTTCAAATTCCAAAAAGAAAATATCTGAAATTTATAAACGGATGATTTTCAATTCCTCAGAAAATTCATAACAAATCATACGTTAATTTTTAACTATTCAAAATTTGTGGACATATACTCAACTTATATATGTATAATATATCCAAAAATCACAACGATCAACGGTCGGATTAAAATTATAACTCACGCAATAGAGCTTTAAGAACATTGATTTGATTTTTAATACATCCATTTCGACAAAAATACTGATAAAACACCTCAACATTAATCCCTTCAATTATAACCACATAAAATAAATATTTTTCTATCTATCATTTATGTCCACATAAAATAAATATTTTCTTATCATATAAATTAATAATTAATTATTCATAAATAATATTATAGAATCACAATAATGACAACCAGGCCGTTCCCAAGAAAGAAGAGGCTTTCCGATAAGGATTTCTCTTTACTGGCGCGCAATTAGGTGACCAAACCTCTTCTTGACAGAACTTTCTAGACATTGTCAATAATGTTATCTAATAATATTATTCAAATAATATGAATTATTGATCTGATAATGGAAAATACTATGCAGTGATAATTATTGAAACAACAATAATATAAAATATCAACGCAGCAATTATTGAACCAATAAAATAAAATATTGAACAGTAATTACTGTAACAATTATTGAGAAGTGCCTTCTTACGTAAGAATCAATAATTTAAAAATATTGTGCAATACCGTGTGCTATTGTGCAACAACGCGTATTACTGTATTTTAACCACAAGGTATTCCAACAGTGTTAACGGTAACAACTACGCCGTTATTTATAAAACTCAAACTTGTCGTTTTCTCAATACGGCAATAATTACGTTGTGGAGTCCACCAATGATTGTGTCGTCGTACGAATATTCCCTGTTAAAACGAATATTCCCCGACCAATCGAATATTATATAACAACTTGCGTACTTTGCAAAATTTATAAATATTACCCACAACTATAACATTATATCAAATTCACTCCATAATATTCAAAAATGATATTTATTGAAAATTTATCTTTATTCATAAAAGTTGGGGTCTTATAGAAGTCGTCTGTCATTAGACATCTTGTATGATAGTGGCAAAACACCCTTCCAAAGTTGGGTTCACCTCACCCTATTCGGTTCACCAAAATCAACGGTTAAAATGACGTATAAAATACGACACACTTATCTAAAATTCTCAATAAAATTATTTCCATACTATTTTAGGGGAAACCTCAACAGCTATAGACCATCGTTCTATTCCTCTTTTACCCCCGCTCGACCCAGATACACTTTTATTACCTGAAAGGAATTTCTGAACCAAAAGGGTGAACACAACTAGCCCAGTAAAGAATATCATGACTAAAGATAATTAAATTATCAATAGCCTTCGTCAGTAATAAATCAGAGATTTAGAACATATGGTAGATGATAAAACTTTTCAACCATAGTGGCAGCGGAACGAACAATCCATTAGAAGAGTCAAATAGACCATAAAGTCTATTATCTTCTCTACGTTAAAAGTCCACCAACAATGTTTTATCCCTGTAACATCAATCAACAACTCCTTTCCACAATCATATGAATAACTCATAATCATAATTGTGATTCTAAATTCTTCTTCTTACCCAGGACGAAGATAATTTTCATCACCTATCTTTACCTGAAACATCAAATATCATGGTTATAACAAATCACAGTCACTGTTCATAATCATACTAATAAATTAATCTTTTCACTACAGGCCAAAGATATTCATCAACAGTTCATCTTTGCACTACAGGTCAAAGATATTCAACAACAGGTCATCTTTGCACTACGGCCAAAGATATTCAACAACAATTCATATTTGCACTACAGGCCAAAGATATTAATATCTTAAAGAAATATATAATTATTTCAGAATTTATATAAATAATAATTATAACCATGTTGATCAATTCACCTTTGCACTTAAGCTAAAGATATTGAATTATAAATTCAATGGTCATGATCATACCAGTCAATAATTCATCTTTGCACTACTAGCCAAAGAGAACCTATAGTCACGATTATACCAATAATCTACCCATCTTTACACTTAAGTCAAAGAGAAATTTCATCACCAGGATTATAAAAATATTATATATGATAATAAAAACAATATGATCAAAACATGGATTTAATTTCAAGAGTAAGATTCATAAATCAAAGATAATTTGGTCAGAAAAAGAAACCAATTTTGTCGTGAATAGTACCCCGTGAATAGTAACTCATGAATAGTAACTCGTGAATAGTAACTCATGAATAGTAATTTGTGAATAGTAACTCGTATTTGTAAATAGTACCGTATATATGAATAGTATATGTGACGCCCCCAAAATAGGTATACATCACCCATCTTGAGTCGCCAGATATCATACTATAAAAATCAAATACAAACTCCATTTATACAACTGTTGAACTGTCGTGCAGAGTACAACAACAGATAAGCTGTGAGTTTTAATACAAATGTATGTAACTCTCATGGTGCCTCGACCACAACCTTACAATGGTACTTTACATAAAAGTACAGTCAAAAACTATTTCAGAAATTAAAATCTTTGGGAAGTGCTCAAGGAAACCTTCGTACATGGGAGGCCATGCCTCTAGGTTATGATAGATATCCTTGGTTGACTCAATAGACCCCAAAGAAAAACAAGAAGATTACTATCATCTTCTTTCCAATGGTGAGTCTTCTCTTGACATATAATTATCTCTGTTGTCTCCAAGTGAAAATTATATTTCAAATAAACTCCAAGATCATATAGGTAGTGCTCGTAGATATACTCAACAAGTGGATGTGCACAACCCTGTCTTATGATAACACGAGGTTGTATGTCATTAGACATCTTGTATGATAGTGGCAAAACACCCTTCCAAAGTTGGGTTCACCTCACCCTATTCGGTTCACCAAAATTAAATATCAAATGACGTATACAATATGACACACTTATCTAAAGACCTCAACAAAATTATTTACATACTATCTAGGGAGAACCTCAATAGCTATAGACCACCGTTCTATGCCCCTGTTATCCCCGCTCGACCCAGCAACACTCTTATTACCTGAAAGGAATTATGAAGCAAAAAGGGTGAGCACAACTAGCCTAGTAAAGAATATCATGACTAAAGATAATTTACATCATCAATAGCCTTCATCAGTAATAAATCAGAGATTTAGAACATATGGTAAATGATAAAACTTTTCAACCATAGTTGCGGTGAACGAAGCGATCCAT
This sequence comes from Panax ginseng, assembly GCA_020205605.1. NCBI lineage: Eukaryota > Viridiplantae > Streptophyta > Magnoliopsida > Apiales > Araliaceae > Panax > Panax ginseng. Next base: position 71,683,496 of record CM035142.1, on the reverse strand, counting down.
TAGAAGAGTCAAATAGACCATCGAGGTCTATTATCTTCTCCATGTTAAAGTCCACCAATAATGTTTTATCCACGTAACATCAATCAACAATTCTCGCCCACAATCATGTGAATAACTCATAATCATAATTGTGGTTCTAAATTCTTCTTCGCACCCAGACGAAGATAATTTTCATCACCTGTCTTTACCTCAGAAGAAAACTGGATATTGGAATAGTGAGGTAGCAGACTTCTCTTCTTCTTTCGCTCTATAATTTCTCTCTATAATAATTACTCTATAGCTTTAGTGAATTGGTAAAAAATAATGAAGGAATGAGCTTCTATTTATAGGAAAATATAGTTTCAATAATTGCACGTTTTGGGGCTCGAAATATTATAGTATAATACCTTCCGCTTTTTCTTTATTTTTAATTTAGTCCTGCAAGTATTATCAAACTTGCACCACCTCCCCTAATAGTAAATCATGTGAATCAATAGTAAATCATGTGAATCAATAGTTCTAGACATGTGAAAATACGAATTACAGTATAGTACATCCATCTATACCTCCATTTTTAACTTAGTCATGCAAGTATTATCAATCTTGCACCACCACCCCTAATAGTACAAGAATGTGAATCAATAGTACACATATGTGAATAAATAGTTATAATCATGTGAATTAATATCAATTAATTGCTCATTTATCCGATTAATTACCCGATTGGTCAGTATAACTTTCAGACATCAATTAATATCAAAATAAATGTCGATTTTCACTAACACTAATAATTCCAACACAATGGAACTATCAATTTCATCTTTAATCAACACGAACTTATTCATCACTAATATTATATTTCACAATATTTAACAACCAGATCGTTCCCAGGAAAGAGGGGGCTTTCCGATAATGATTTCTCCTCATTGGCGCGCAATTAGGTGACTAAACCTCTCCTTGACAGAACTTCTAAACATTGTCAATATTGCAAATAATAATATGAATAACTTTTCTGTCTTTAATAATATAACATATTATACAGATGATATTGTGACAATAATTGAATCAATAATATGAGAGATATGATGCAACAATTCTTGTAGCAATAATTTAGTATAATTGAGTGACTTCTTACGTAAAGCATCAATAATCAATCTGCAGGTGTATTTCTTATGCAACCACGCCAGCATTATTCTTTGTACTTTACTCGGGTAGTTCAGCGGTTTTAACGATAACACTTTATTTGTTATTTTTTATAAAAGATAATTACATCATTTCTAACTATGACAATACTTCGTTGTAGGGTCCACCAATGATTGTTGTCGTAAATACGGATATTCCATGACAAAAAGAATATTCCCCGACCAAACAAATATTTTATAACAACTTGCATACTTTGCAAAATTTACACATATCACCCTTAACTTTAACCATTTCTCAATTTAATCATTTACTAAATAAAATTATAATTATAAGAAAATTGAATACTTTCATTTCATAATTTCGGAATCTCACAGTATACGTGAATAGTACTCATAAAAGGAAAATACAAAAGAAAATGATATTCCATGACGAATACAAAAGAAATGATATCTCATACGTGTAAGACCCCAACTTATTATAAATAAAATCGAATTTTCTCTAATTATTATTGTGAATAATAAGGTGTTAAATTGATATAATATTTTGGTTATGGGTGAAATGTGCAAATTTTACAAAATAAGCAAGTGGTTATTAAATAATCATTGTTGTAGGGGAATATTCGTTTGGTCGTGGAATATTCTTGTTGTCGGGGAATATTAAATGCGACAGCCTTGAGTCATTTATGGGCCCATAATTGAATAACTTGTCGGATGAAGAAAAGCGACAAGTTTGAGTTTTTATAAATAAGCGGCATAGTTATTCACAGATTAACCTTTGTTGGAATACCACATGGGTTAAAATATAGTAATCTGGCGTGGATGCTGATATTTTGAATTATTGATTCTTACGTAAGAAGGCACTACTCAATAATTATTACGGTAATTCTTTATTCGATATTTTATCTTATTGATTGATAATTCTTTGCATTGATATTTTATATTATTGTTGTTTTAATAATTATCACTGCACAGTATTTCTCATTATCAAATCAATAATTCATATTATTTGAATAATATTATTAGATAACAATATTGGCAATGTCTAGAAAGTTCTGTCAATGAGAGGTTTGGTCACCTAATTGCGCGCCAGTAAGGAGAAATTCTTATTGGAAAGCCCCCTCTTTCCTGGGAACGGCCTGGTTGTCATAATTGTGATTCTGTAATATTATTTATGAATAATTAATTATTGATTTATATGATAAGAAAATATTTATTTTATGTGGATATATTTGATGGATATATTTATTTTTATGTGGATAAAAATGAAGGAATTAATGCTGAGGTGTTTTATCAGTATTTTGTCGGTGTGGAGGTATTAAAAATCATCCATTTATGGATTTCGGATATTGTATGTTTGTAATTTAGAAAAACTCAAAACTACAAAGTTGTAGAGAATTCGATTTCAGGCAGAATGGACATAAAATTCGTATTTTTCTGATAAACGGTCTATTTTCTATGAATTGTTGAAGTTTCATGAAATAAAATGATTTTTATTAATTTATGGGTAGGACCCACTTGGTTATCAACACATGGGCTGCTATCTTTTGGTTCAAAGATGGCTGGTGGTTGGCTTGACAAATTGAGGTGGCATGGAAGAAGAAAAAGAAATAATATATTTTATTATTTTAGTATCCTATGGCGTTCTAACATTTTCCTATAAATAGAGGGCTAAGTTAGAATTGAAAATCACATAAGAAACAACTTTTCTCTCTTTCTCCCTCTATATTATCGAGCGTATTTTTGTGAGTATTTTTTTAGTGTTGCTATCTGATTGCAAGTTTACATCGACTTATATCAGAAATTGATCGAAATACGGTTATTTTGAGGTAAGGGATGTTATTTTCTTCTTAAATGATATTATTTTTTCTTCAATATCATTATGCCGAAATATTGGTGAACGTTTTTATCAAATTTGAAACTTTTTGTGTCGGGGTTACTATTCACGTATACAACACTATTCACGTATATGGCACTATTCACGAATACGGCACTATTCACCAAAAAATAAAATTTTATTCTTTTTGTCCAAGATGTTTATTATGGTTACTATCTTTGATTGTATCCATGTTTTGATATTTATTTTTGAATTCTGCTTCAAAATTGGTATTTATGAAGTATTATTGATCTTTGATAAAGCTGTTATCTGAATCCCTACTATTTGTCCTTACATCTCCTTTGGATTTGTTTTCTTTAAAATATTTTTCATCATCCTCAGTCCTAAATGATGATATTACTGAATATCTTTGGCCTGTAGTGCAAAGATGAATGATTAACTGATGAATATCTTTGGCCCGTAGTGCAAAGATGAACAGATGTTGAGATGAACATGACCAACTAGTGATACAAATAAATATCTTTGGCCTATAGAGCAAAGATGAATATTGATTAAAGATGTATATTGATTGTTGTTACAGGAATAAAATATTGATGATGGACTTTTAAATCTTAGAAGATAGTAGAACTCATTCTCTACTTGACTCTTCTAATGATTGTTGTTTCCGTTGCAGTTGTTGATCTAAAACTTGTTGTCTATTATATTTTATCAGATTTTCCCCTGTTGAAAACTAATGATAATTTGTTGTATATTATCTTTGTCATAATATTCTTTACTGGGCTAGTTGAGCTCACCCTTTTCCTTTTTGTTCCATTTTTCTTTTCAGGAGGTGAGAACATAGCAGGATCTAGTCGGGGTATGGAGTGATGGTTCTAGAAAGATGTTTTAGCAGTCCTCACTATTTCTGTAAAATATTGTTTGAATAATTATAATGAGAACTTATTTGAGTGTGGATATTGTCTATAAGACAATATTTGTATTTAAACTCACAGTATTTGTTGTCGTATTTTGCACTACAATTGTATTATTGAAGTTGTAGTTTACTTTCTGTACCATGTATTTGGCGACTCAGAATGGGTGTTGTATACCTATTTTGGGGGCGTCACAGTTGGTATCAAAGCTTAGGGATATGGTCTCTGGCGGAGATCGGGGAATAGAACTAGGAGGGGAGAGATGAGTAAATCCTTCGTTAGTGTGTCCTATCTAAGCTTATTGTTGGTCGGTCATAATATAGGGATATTATGTGATACGTTAATTTGTACAACAGGAAGACAATATTCCTCCTGTAAACAACACTACCGAGCAAACGATGAATGATGGAATGTTTAGGAGCTTTTTGCAGTTCATGCAAAAATCGACGAGGAGACTTCGTGTACAAAATACGGGTGGAAGTGATACAGCCTTGATGCATCGCATAGCCAAGCGATTCAAGGAGTTGGGACCACGAATTTATTGGAAAGCCGGATCCGATCAAGGCAGAAACATGGGTCAAGAAAATTACCAAGATATTCGATGTCTTGGGATGTACGGAGGAACGAAGGTTCCATTCGCCACCTTTATGTTACTGCGGTGAGGCGGACTCTCTTTGGTGAGAGTCTCATGAAGTGTACCCGACTGCTTGACTCAACATGTCTTGGGAAAGCGTTTCAAAAACTATTCAATGACAAGTACTTTCACGAAAGTATTCGTTATATGAAGGAGGTAGAGTTTATCGATTTGGAACAAAACAACATACGACCGGTGTCCCGAAGACGAGGCAAAATTAGATTTGAGTTATCCGAAGTTTGCACCTCATTTGGTAGAGAATAAGGAGCGAATGAAAATGATGTTTCTACGAGCTAAAACCCGAGATTCGTCAATACCTTATCTCTCATAAATTTTCTCTGTATTCAGATGTTGTCAACAGGGCTCAATTATTAGGCGAGATAGTGAGTATGTTCAACCAAGGACCCAACCGTGGTCATCTGCGGTGGATGGCCGATCATCGAGGCGATGATAACCAACGAGGAGGGAAAAATACGAACAAAGGCGGTAACAACTCGGGTGGTCATCGTGGCCATGATAATATGAGAGGTGAGTCAAGTGGAAATTTCAGAAAGAGGAGATTCAACAATGGCGGGAAGACATCGGCAAAGACCAAAGACCAACAACAAATTCTAGGGGAGGAGAAACGACCGCCAGTTAGATGTTACAAATGCGGGAAAGAGGGACATATCAGCCCAAATTGTCCACAACAATCCATGGTATGTTACAAATATGGAAAGGAAGGTCACATAGCTCGGGATTGTTCTGTAGCAAAACCAAGTTCAACAGGGATGGTAACTCCAAGGGCTGTCCCGGATAAGTCAAAATCAGCGGTTCCTGGAAGAGCGTTTGTCGTGACTGGCCAAAACGTGAGGAACTCGAACGAGGTGATCACAGGTAAGCTAAACTTGAACTCTTGCGAAGTTTATACCTTACTAGATACCGGTTCTACCCATTCTTTTATCTCTCCTGCTTGTGCTCAATGTTTAAACTTGACTCCGGAGAAATTGGACTTTGACTTATCTGTTTAAACTCCGTTGGGTAAGACCTTCGTTACATCTACAGTTTATAAATCTTGCATGATCCAAGTTGGAACTATCACATTACCTGTTGATCTTATCTCTTTAAAGATACTTGCTTTTGATGTGATTTTAGGAATTGATTGGTTAACCACTCATCATGCTAAAATTGATTGTTTTCGTAAGGTTGTTAGTTTTTATATTCCTAACCAACCTGTCATACGAATTCAAACTACTAAACCACTAAAATCAGTCACTGTCATATCAAGCCACAAAGCTATTCGATTATTGAAAAATGGATGTCAAGCTTTCTTAGCCCATGTTATGGATTTGAACAAAGACAAGTCAGATTTGAATAATATTTCTATTGTTAGAGAATTTCCTGATGTATTTCCTGAAGAACTTCCCGGTCTACCCCCAGAACGTGATGTTGAATTCTTTATTGACCTAGAACCAGGTTCAAAGCCCATTTCTAAAACCCCATATCGAATGGCTCCTATTGAACTTCAGGAGTTAAAAGTCCAACTACAGGAGTTATTAGACATCAGTTTTATTCGTCCTAGTACATCTCCTTGGGGTGCTCCTATTTTATTCATAAAGAAGAAAGACGGGAGTATGTGACTTTGTATTGACTACCGAGAATTGAACCATGTCACCATCAAGAATAGGTATCCGCTACCTCGCATTGATGACCTATTTGACCAGTTACAAGGAGCAAAATTCTTTTCAAAGATCGATCTTCGATTCGGATATCATTAGTGAAGATTAAAAGCGAGGATATTCCAAAGGCGCCTTGAAGAACTCAAGACGGGCATTATGAATTCTTAGTCATGTCTTTTGGATTGACTAATGCTCCTCGCCGCTTTCATGGATATGATGAACCAGAGTATTGAGGAATATTTGGATCGATTCGTTGTTGTCTTTATTGGTGACATCCTCATCTATTCCAAAAGTCGTGAAGATCATGAGCACCATTTGAAGTCGATACTTGAAAGGCTTCGTGAAAACAAACTTTATGCCAAGTTAAAGAAATGCGAGTTACGGCGAGGAAGTAGCATTCCTTGGGCGATGGTGTCAAAACATGGAGTATCTGTTGACCGGTGAAGATTGAAGCGGTACAAAGTTGGGAGCAACCGAAGTCGGTGGCAAGAAATGCAGCGACTACGGGCTTAGCTGGTTATTATCGGAGATTCGTGGAAGAATTTTCTCGAATCGCTACTCCGTTAACTCAGCTGACTCGGAAAGATACAAAATTCGTATGGAGCGAGGAATGCGAGAAGAGTTTCCAAGAGCTCAAGAGAAGGCTCATTTCGGCACCTGTTCTGGCAATACCATCTGGTACGGATGGATTTGTTATCTACAGCGATGCTTCAGGCAAAGGGTTAGGATGTGTTCTCATGCAACATGGGAAAGTCATAGCCTATGCCTCACGATAACTCAAAGAATATGATAGGAATTATCCTACTCATGATCTAGAGTTGGCAGCAGTCATTTTCGCGTTAAAAATCTGGAGACACTACTTGTATGGGGAGAAAGTGGAGATCTATACGGACCATAAAAGCCTCAAATATTTCTTCACCCAAAAAGAACTCAACATGCGGCAATGACGTTGGCTTGAACTATTGAAAGATTACGATCACACTATTCAATATCATCTTGGAAAAGCGAACGTAGTAGGCGAATGGCGATTGAGTATAAGATCATATCGCGTCTGACGAGTGCGATATTGTCAATGCAAAGGCCCATTTTGTATGACTTGCAAAGGATGGAGGTAGAATTAAAGACTCCAGGGACCCACATGATGATGGCGAATATACGAGTAGAACCAACTTTAATCGATAAAGTTAAAGCTGCTCAAGCTACGGACCTGGAGCTGATACGTATAAAGAATAAAGTGCAAGAAGGAGCTATTCTAGAAGCGAGAATAGATGAAGAAGGAATACTTAGATTCAACTCCAGACTTTGTGTTCCTAACAACTCTGATTTGAAGCATAGAATCATGATGGAGGCACATAACATACCGTTTGCAATCCATCTTGGGAGTACCAAAATGTATCATGATATTCGACATACATTTTGGTGGAATAATATGAAGAGAGAGATCGCGGAGTTTATCTCGAGGTGTTTAACCTGTCAATGTGTAAAGGCGGAGCATCAAGTGCCAAAGGGTCCATTACAACCGCTTGAGATTCCGGAATGGAAGTGGGAACACATTACCATGGATTTCGTTACAGGTCTTCCCAAAGTTTCTCAAGGAATAGATGCTATTTGGGTTATTGTTGATAGATTAACCAAGTCTGTCCATTTCTTGTCGATACGAGAAACTTATTCCCTTGAACGTCTGGCTTGTATGTACGTGAATGAGATTGTGCGATTGTATGTCATGCTAGTATCCATAGTTTCGGATCGTGACCCAAGATTCACTTCACGATTTTGGGTTAGCTTGCAGAAAGCTGTGGGTACGGATTTACGATTCAGCTCGGCATACCATCCTCAAATGGACGGGCAATCAGAGAGGACTATTCAAACTCTTGAAGATCTATTAAGACTTTGTGTCCTAGATTTCAAAGGGAGTTGGGATAAGTACTTGCCATTGGTAGAATTCTCCTACAACAACAGTTATCAAGCAAGTATAGATATGGCTCTATTTGAGGCATTGTATGGACAAAAGTGTCGTTCTCCAGTATGCTGGGACGAGGTGGGAGAAGCAACGTTGTTGGGACCAGAATTAGTACGCATGACTACAGAAAAGATCCAAATGATTCGACAACGTATTCAAACCTCACAAGATCGACAAAAGAGTTATGCTGATCTTCATCGAAAGGACGTGGAATTTAATATTGGGGATCATGTATTGTTACGTGTTGCTCCATGGAAGAGAGTTACAAGATTTGGGAAGAGAGGAAAGCTCAATCCACGATTTGTGGGTTCATTTAAGATTCTTGACCGAATAGGAAATGTGGCCTATAGACTCGCATTACCTCCAAGTATGTCTCGTGTTTATAATGTTTTCCACATATCCATGCTTCGTAAATATGTGAAAGACCCGAACCATATTATTGCTTTAGAACCAGATGAGATAGCCAAAGATTTAACGTATGAAGAAGTACCTGTTAAGATCTTGGATAGGGAAGAGCATGTCCTACGCACGAAGGTTATACCACAAGTTAAGGTTTTGTGGAGAAACCATGCTATTGAAGAAATGACACAGGAGTTGGAATCGAAATGAAAGCGAGGTATCCTCACCTTTTCGAAACACACAGTGCGTCACGTCAATTTCGAGGACGAAATTTCATAAGGAGGGGAGGTTGTAAGACCCCAACTTATTATAAATAAAATCGAATTTCCTCTAATTATTATTATGAATAATAAGGTGTTAAATTGATATAATATTTTGGTTATGGGTGAAATGTGCAAATTTTGCAAAATAAGCAAGTGGTTATTAAATAATCATTGTTGTTGGGGAATATTCGTTTGGTCTTGGAATATTCTTGTTGTCGGGGAATATTCGTATGACGGCGCAGTAATTTATGGGCCCCATAACAGAATAACTGTCGGATGAAGAAAACGACAAGTTTGAGTTTTTATAAATAACGGCGTAGTTATTATCGTTAACACTGTTGGAATACCTAGTGGTTAAAATATAGTAATACGCGTGGATGAACAGTATTTTTGAATTATTGATTCTTACGTAAGAAGGCACTACTCAATAATTGTTACAGTAATTACTGTTCGATATTTTATTTTATTGATTCAATAATTACTACATTGATATTTTATATTATTGATGTTTCAATAATTATCACTGAATAGTATTTCTCATTATCAGATCAATAATTCATATTATCTGAATAATATTATTAGATAACAATATTGGCAATGTCTAGAAAGTTACATCGAGGAGAGGTTTGGTCACCTAATTGCTTGCCGATGAAGGAGAAATTCTTATTGGAAAGCCCCCTTTCTGAGGAACTACCGCTTATCATAATTGTGATTCTGTAATATTATTTATGAATAATTAATTATTGATTTATATGATAAGGAAATATTTATTTTATGTGGATATAAATGATGGATATATTTATTTTTATGTGGATAAAAATGAAGGAATTAATGCTGAGGTGTTTTATCAGTATTTTGTCGGTGTGGAGGTATTAAAAATCATCCGTTTATGGATTTTGGATATTGTATGTTTGGAATTTGGAAAAAACTTAAAGCTACAAAGTTGTAGAGAATTCGATTTCAGGCAGAATGGACATAAAATTTGTATTTTTCTGATAAACGGTCTATTTTCTATGAATTGTTGAAGTTTCGGGAAATAAAATGATTTTTATTGATTTATGGGTGGGACCCACTTGGTTGTCAACACATGGGCTGCTATCTTTTGGTTCAAAGATGGCTGGTGGCTGGCTTGACAAATTGAGGTGGCGTGGAAGAAGAAAAAGAAATAATATATTTTATTATTTTAGTCTCTTATGGCGTTCTAACATTTTCCTATAAATAGAGGGCTAAGTTAGAATTGAAAATCACACCAAAAAAAAGTTTTCTCTCTTTCTCCCTCTATATTATCGAGCGTATTCTTGTGAGTGTTTTTTTAGTGTTGCTATACGGTGCAAGTTTCTGTCAGCACTATATCCGAAATTCAGTCAGAAGTACGGTTATTTTGAGGTAAGGGATGCTATTTTCTTCTTAAATGATATTATTTTCTTCAATATCATTATGCCAAAATATTGGTGAACGTTTTTATCAAATTTGGAACTTTTTGTGTCGGGGTTACTATTCACGTATACGACACTATTCACGTATACGGCAAATACGACACTATTCACCGAAAAATGAAATTTTATTCTTTTTGTCCAAGATGTCTATTATGGTTACTATCTTTGATTGTATCCATGTTTTGATCTTTATTTTTGAATTTCGCTTCAAAATTGGTATTTATGAAGTATTATTGATCTTGGATAGATTGTTATACTAATCCCTACTATTTGTCCTTCGTCTCTTTGGATTCGCTTTTCTTTAAAATATTTTCATCATCCTCACCCTAAATGATGATATTCTTTGAATATCTTTGGCCTGTAGTGCATAGATGAATGATTAACTGATGAATATCTTTGGCCCGTAGTGCAAAGATGAACAGATGTTGAGATGAACATGACCAACTAGTGATACAAATGAATATCTTTGGCCCGTAGTGCAAAGATGAATATTGATTAAAGATGTATATTGATTGTTGTTACACGGATAAAATATTGATGATGGACTTTTAAATCTTAGAAGATAGTAGAACTCATTCTCTACTTGACTCTTCTAATGGATTGTTGTTTCCGCTGCAGTTGTTGATCTAAAACTTGTTGTCTATTATATTTTATCAGATTTTCCCTGTTGAAAACTAATGATAATTTGTTGTATATTATCTTAGTCATAATATTCTTTACTGGGCTAGTTGAGCTCACCCTTTTCCTTTTTGTTCCATTTTTCTTCTCAGGAGGTGAGAACATAGCAGGATCTAGTCGGGGTATGGAGTGATGGTTCTAGAAAGATGTTTTAGCAGTCCTCACTATTTCTGTAAAATATTGTTTGAATAATTGTAATGAGGACTTATTTGAGTGTGGATATTGTCTATAAGACAATATTTGTATTTAAACTCACAAGATTTGTTGTTATTATTTTGCATTTTAAAATTGTATTATTGAAGTTGTAGTTTGCTTTCTGTACCATATATTTGGTGACTCAGAATGGGTGTTGTATACCTATTTTGGTGGCGTCACAATACGAATATAATAGAATATACAAAACTGCAAATAGATTTTCACCCGCCATGCGATAATCCACGTAGACAGATCATTTCCACAACTTAATAAAGAATTAATACGAATGGTCATTCACCATGCATTCAGTAGTCCGAGTAGACCTGTTATCCAACAGAATAATAAAGAATGAAATAACTGAAGAATTTCACCATGCATGTGGTAGTCTGCGTAGACAGGTTATTCCAACAGAATAATAAAGAATGGAATAACATAAGAATTTCACCATGCATGCGGTAGTCCGCGTAGACAAGTTATTCCAACAGAATAATAAAGAATGGAATAACAACCCTTACGAGTATTGAAAGAAAATAACTCTCTTCATGAATACGGAAGAAATAATACCCCTTACGAATATTGAATGAAAATAATATTCATACGAATACGAGAAAAAAAAATTCTTCAGAATATGAAATAAATAATACCCCTTACGAATATAACAAATAATATCCCTTACGACTGTTGAACAAAAATAATATTCCTACGAATATTGAACGAAGATGATATTCCTTACGAATATTGAACGAAAATAATATTCATACGAATACGAAAAATTCTTCAGAATATGAAATAAATAATACCATTTACCTCAGAAGAAGGCTGGATATTGGAATAGTGAAGTAGCAGACTTCTCTTCTTCTTTCTCTCTATAGCTTCTCTCTCTATTGTTTCTCTCTCTATAATTGCTTTTGTGAGTCTTAGTGAATTGGTGAGAATGAAGGAAGAATGAGTTTCTATTTATAGGAAAATATAGTTTCGATAATTGCACGTTTTGGGGCTCGAAATATTACAGTATAATACCTTCATCTTTTCCTTCATTTTAATTTAGTCCTGCAAATATTATCAAACTTACACACCTCCCCTAATAGTACATCATGTGAATTAATAGTACAATCATGTGAATCAATAGTTCTATACATGTGAAAAAATAATTACAGTATAGTACCTTCATCTATACCTCCATTTTTTAATTTAGTCATGCAAGTATTATCAATCTTGCACCACCTCCCTTAATAGTACATGCATGTGAATCAATAGTGCGCACATGTGAATAAATAGTTATAAGCATGTGAATTAATAATAATTAATTGGTCATTTATCCGATTAATTACCCGATTGGTCAATATAACCTCCAGAAGTCAATTATTATCGAAATAAAAGTCTATTTCCACTAACACTAATAATCCCAACACAATGGAAACATCAATTTCATCTTTAATCAGCATGAACTTATTCATCATTAATATTATAACTTACAATATTTAACAACCAGATCTTTTCCAGGAAAAAAGGGGGCTTTCCGATAAGGATTTTTCCCTATTGGCGCGTAATTAGGTGACCAAACCTCTCCTCAATAGAACTTTCTAGACATCATCAATATTGCAAATAATAATATGAATAACTTTGTCATCTCAATTATTGATTTAATAATATAAAATATTTATACTGTGACAATAATTGAATCAATAATATGAGAGATATTAAGCAGTAATTACTGTAGCAATAATTGAGTATAACTGAGTGACTTCTCATATAAGCATCAATAATCAATACGATTGTGCTACTATGCAACCACGCCAGACATTCATTTCTTTTACCAACGGTATTTCAACAGTTTAACGGTAAAACTTTCGTAGTTAATTTTATAAAAGATATTTCTGTCATTTTCTAACTACGACAATACTTCTGTTGTGGGGTCCACCAATGATTATGTCGTCGTACAAATATTCCATGTTAAAACAAATATTCCCCGACCAATCGAATATTCCCCGACATAACGAATATTTTATATCAACTTGCTTACTTTGTAAAATTTTCACATGTCACCCTTAACTTTAACCTTTATCAATTTAACCATTTACTAAATAAAATAATAATTATAAGAAAATTGAATACTTTCATTTCATAAAATTAGGGGTCTCACATTTCTACTTCAACCTTTAACAGTCGTTAGACTATATGGACTTTTCTTATCGTACTTAGGGGAATCAGCTTTTCGTATCATGTATTGTGCACAAACATCTTAACGCTAACATGTAAATAATCCCCTATACTAGGGTTGTTCATCTTAGTTTGACATAGGAATTCACACTAAAGAAAGTTTAGTTTGGACTAGCTTTAACAATGGTTCTAGAATTTAGAATGCTCATCAACTATGGACTAGTCGAATCAATAAAGGTTCACTAGCTATTTAAAGGTTCGATACAACAATATGGTATTGATCAACGACGTTTAAATGAAGGATTGAATCACAATAGTATACAATTGAATTAAACATTGTATATCCAGAGTATTACTTTCAAAGGATTTTGAAAGTCTCATTCGAAATAATGAACTTGAACAATTTAAGCTTTGAGTTAATAAGAAACAACAGTTAAGAACTTGCTTAATAAAGATAGAAAACTTGAGTAATCATAATCGAGATAGGGTTAAGAAGTTGCGTAACAATAACAAGTTTAAGATTAGGAAACTTGCTCAACAAAAAGTAGGGTTTAGAAACTTGCGTAATAATAATCAGGATATTGATAAAGAACTTGGCTCGCGCATAAGCTATTAAATTACAACTCATGTTCCTCGAATACCCTACACATACCATTAGAATCGCAATACCGATTAGCCACATCAACATTAACCCTATTGGTTAATTCCCATTTTATCTTAATTCAAGTTCTGATTGTTAACATCATTTACAAATCTGAAATAAGAAGTCTTAGTAAAAACAACACAACATTTAACCAACATCTCAAGACTTAACAAACAATAAGTTAAAGTTTTTCACAACTTATTAACTTTACAATTTGAGATCATCAAACACATGCTAACAATCTGTTATGGAACCTTATTACATGTCTAACACATTATCACGAACATTGGACTAGGTTAGATTAGGTTTTAAAGACTAAACAAATAATGAGAACAAACTGACTTTGCTCAGGGGAGGGCGCAGATGCATTGTCCCAAGCCGGCACAACTGGAGTGGATATTGGAGTTTGATTTTCACCTCCTTTTCATTCATATATTGTTTATTTTTTAGTTTGTTTAAATTTATTTGTCCTCCATCTATTTTAATATTATTTTTTCAATATTAATATCATTTAACTTCATAAAAAAATTCATTGGAAAAAAACTATATGACATATATTAAAAAAAGGAATAATTACATATTATAGTATATTTTTAAAAATAATTACAATAATCATGCATCCATAAAATAATTACAAAAATATGACACTTCATCATATTTATTTACAATACTAATACAATTAGGAATCCTTAATTTAAGGGATTAATGTTAATGGGCTGACATGGCAAATTTGTGTCTATCTTATAATCGGGGTGGTTTTTTTTTGAAACGCTTAATAACCGCCATCTATTTTTTGATTCAAATCCGAGATGCTCTGTTCCACTCGATTGGCCTTAATCACACGAGTCTTCTTCCCATCTCTAAACAATTACAAGTTTATACACCGTTTTTATTTCATCTAAAGTGCTCCAAGTTACAACTGATGCATTTCCATCAACAAATCACACAGTCGAATACGTGACTTTCTCTCTCCAACTCTCTCACAGCTGAAAGGATTCTGGTTTCTCTCTCTAAGTTCTGCTTCTAATTTCTATTAATTCTCATTCTACTAATTAATTGCCAATATGATCATATATATATATATGCTATGTTTCTAACAGAATGGAGTATTGATTGTTTGGGTTTGTGTTGTTCTTATGTTTTGTATAGAATGGTTGATACAAGGAAGAATGATGGAAATAGGAAAAGAATCACAGAGGGTGATTCTATTAAGGACTTGAAGAAATTTGTTTGGGTTTGTGCAGTTGGATTCTGATTTAAATGTCCTTGTAGTTAAGACATAAGCTCAAGTTCATAGCCAGAAGATATTTTCAACCCAAAATTTTTTAAAGGTGTGTTAATTTAAATTATGTTATTGTTACTATCATATAACTATTTGGTTACCTATGCATTATGTTTTGGTTACTGTTAGCTTGTGATTCGAATACCATTTTTGTTACCTTGATTTAGTATTTTGGTTACTTTTTTATGTTGTTATGATTACCATGTATTTATTTAGTATACATGGTTGACTAAACTGATTTTGGTGTACATGTTGTATATGTATTGGTTACCATTAAAACATGTTTTTGTTACTATCATATAAATATTTGGTTACTTCTTTAGTATGTTTTTGGTTACTGTTAGTTTCTGATTTAGATTCCATTTTTGTTTCCTTGAGTTGGGATTTTGGTTACTATTTTTTGTTGTTCTGGTTACCATGTATTTGCTTAGTATATATGGGTTGACTAAACTGTGTTTGGTCTATATGTTGTTTATGTATTGGTTATCATTAATATATGTTTTGGTTACTTCATTAGTATATTTTTTGTTACTGTTAGCTTAGGATTTGGATACCATTCTTTTTCCCTCAATTGAGATTTTGGTTACTTTTATATGTTGTTTTGGTTACAATGTATTTGCTTAGTATACATTGGTTGACTAAACTGGGTTTGGTATACATGTTGTTTATGTGTTGGTTACCATTAAAACATGGTTTGGTTACTATTATATAACTGTTTGGTTACTTCTTTAGTATATTTTTTGGTATATATGTTTTTGTTTTGGTGACCTTTAAATTATGTTTTGGTTAATATTATATATAACTGTTTGTTTACTACATAAAATGGTATGTACTACATGTTATTTATATTTTGGTTACCATTAGATTATATAATATAACTTTTTGGTTACTGATTTATTATGGTATGGTTAATGTTATATTATGATATGATAACTATTATTGTGCAGTCAATGTGGGATGTTGGTTATTTGTTATAGTCTGTTTTGGCTACTGTGTAATTGTTATATTATATTTTGGTTAGTATGGTCTTATTTGTTAGTCACTACGTAACTATTTATGTTATAAATATTGTTTATATCTGGTTACTAATGACTGTGTAAATCTAATTTTGTTTATTTGCAGTTATGAGATCTTTACTATGAGGAATGCAACAGAAAATTCATTAGAAAAGTTATATATTGGTGTGACATGGAAGTCCCCAGCATTATTGTCAAGAAATTGAACCCAAGTCGGTTGGAAAAGTTTAAGGCATCATTAGTTTGTGGATGTATTATTTTTGTAAATAATAAACCCAAGTCATAATAAACCATGTATTTGCTTAGTATACATTGATGTATTATTTTTGTAAATTCCTTCAAATATATTCTACAAGGGTTATGCTCTTCTAGAAAATTCATAGTAAAAGTTATGGTTAAATGTACATGTGAGAGTATACATAGGTTGCCTAAACTTGGTTGGATATACAAGTTGTTTCTGTTTTGGTTACCATTAAAACATGTTCTGGTTACTTTCATATAACTATTTGGTTACTTCTTTATTATGTTTTGGCTACTGTTACCTTATGGTTTGGCTACTATTATTGTGTCTTCAATGTGGGATTTCGGTTACTTTTATTTTTTATTATGGTTAATATGTAATTGTTTAGTATACATGGTTTGCCTAAACTGGGTTTCATTACATGATGTTTCTATTTTGGTTACCATTAAAACCTGTTCTGGTTACTATCATATAATTATGTGGTTATGTTTTATTATGTTACATTATGGTTACTGTTATTAGTAACCAGATAGTTTCAAGCTTGTATCAGGACAAACATCAAGTGTTAAATGTACATGTGAGAGTGTCCTATTTATCTAGCTGATGTATACTTATAAATTACATACTCATAAAAATTATCTGGAAATTGTACAATTGGTATTTAAATCTGCATATAGAGGTAACCATTTTTTTTTGTGAGTAACCAAATTTACATAAAATTGGTTCAGAACAGTATCCATCGACTATTTCAGTTGAAATGTTAGGTTGGTATCCAAACTTATATATATAATAACCTTTTTTGTTTTTGTTAGTAACTAGATAATTATAAGTTTGTATAAGGACTGTTATAAAGTGTTAAATGTATATATTTTATATATACCCTGTCATCATGATGGAATAAGAAACTCCAATTAAGAGTTCCCATTATATATATGATAGTAACTTATAGATCTCATATTAAAATAAAAATAGTTTGAGAGGTGCAGTTGGTATCCAAACCTGCATATAAGGGTAACCATTTTAGTTTTTGTTAGTAACCAAATAATTAAAAACTTATATTATAACAGTTATCAAGTGCTTAATGTACATGTGAGGTTTTTCATTTATCTAGCTGATGGATACTTTTAAATTACGTAGTTATAAAAGTTATTTGGAAATGGTCCATGTCAGTTGGTAACTAAATATGAATATAGAGGTAACCATTTTAGTTTAGATGAGTAACCAAATTTATATAAAAATATTTCAGAACAGTTACCAATTGTTCAATGTATATGTTTACTTTAATATGACAACTCATGATGGAATCAAAAATCAAAATATTAATCAACATCAATTTTGGTTACTGTACACCATCAAAAATGTTACCAACCATGTAGTTAATGGTTACTAACAATAAACATTTATATATACCTGTAAACAATTAAATTTGTTGTATTGGTTACTGTCAGTCTCCATTGTCTGACAACTGATTAAACATTGTAAAGTAACCAAATCAATATTAGACAATAACCAAATTACATAATCTTAGTAACCAGAACATAAACCACATTTTTACATGTAATTTTGAAGGCCTAAATGATGGAATTTGACCAAAAAACTCTGCAGTTCACCAGCAAAGTTGGTGACTTTTGATCGTTGACCCGTTTTCAATGAAATTAGGCTCCGAAAAATGCCAAAATTCGACACTCCAAACTTGACAAAAATTACCAAATTCTCACTGGATCAAATCTTTCCATAAACTGACATGTCTGCTCTTCAATCGCATCAGTTTGTTACCATCTAAAGACTAACAGTTATATGAAGTTAACCAATGTAGTCAATAAGTAGCCATTAATATAAAATAAACCATTATAAAACACACTAATATTATACAGTAATCATAACAACATTATACAGTAACCAAATTTAGATTAGACAGTAACCAACATATATCTATTTAGTAACCAGATCATAAACACATTTTTCATTGCATTTTACAGTAAAAAACAACCAGTATAATGTGTTTGTTACAAACTAAAGACTAACAGTTGTATGAAAGTAACCAATGTAGCTAATAAGTAACCATGAATATAAAAAATATCAGTACAAGTGTACATTAATATTATTCAGCAACCAAATAACATTATACAATAACCAATTAAATAGTATACATCAACCAATATATATAATCAGATTAACAGTTGTATGAAGGTAACCAATGTAGTCAATAAGTAACCACCAATATAAAAGAAACAATTATAAAACACAATAACATTATACAGTAACCAAATAAACACCTTACAGTATCTAAATACATATTATACAGTAACCAAGATATATGTAATTAGTAGTCAATATTATAAAAAATATTTTTACATTCATTTTATAACCAAAACAATCAGTAATGACTTTGTTACAAATTAAAGACTAACATATGTATGAAGGTAACCAATGTAATTAAGTAGTAACCATCAATATAAAAAAATCAGTATAAAACACAGTAATATTATGCAGTAACCATGGTAATATTACATAGTAACCAAGTCAGCATTATATAGTAACCAAATCTAGATTAGATAGTAACAAACATATATTTACTTAGTATCCATAACATAAAACATATTTGACATGCATTTTACAGCAAAAACAACAATATAAAAAACATCAATATGTACTTAAAGATTCAACAGTTGCAGGAAGGTAACCAATGTATCTAATAAGTAGCCATCAATATAAAAAACATCAGTATAATATACATTAAAAGTATACAACAACCAAATAAATATTATACAGTAACCAAATCAATAATAAACAGTAACCAATTTATATGTACTTGGTAACCAGAATATAAAACATATTTTTACATGCTTTTTGCAATCAAAACAGTCAATATACAGACATTTTTTGAGCAATTAAAGATCAAAAACTTAAGAAAGGTAACCAATATGATCCAGAAGTATGCTTGGGACATTTGAGAATGTATACCGTCAAGGAACTTCGAACTGCAACTGACCATTTCAACTCGAAGAAATGATGGGACTACGGTAGCTATAGAAAGGTTGAAGGAGTATAATACTTTTGGGGGTGAAATACAATTTTAGACAGAAGTTGAATTGATAAGTTTAGTTGCACATCGAAATCTTCTTCGGATTTGGGGATTCTGCACAACTGAAAATTAAAGGCTTCTTGTTTATCCGTATATGGCAAATGGGAGTGTAGCATCTAGATTAAGAGGTTAGTGCTTGGCTTTAAGAGAATTCGTCTTCTCCGATCTGTCGTTGATCTATCGTTGTTTTGTTTTTCTTCATTAGTTTGAATTTAGGATCGGTTGGTTGCAAATATGAAAGTCGGTAACTGACGTGTAGGGAGTTAATGTTCCGTAATTTTAGCAACTTATTATTGTGTTGCGTTATTTTTGTAATTATTTTGTGGATGTATTATTTTTGTAAATACTTTCTAATTGTTGTATATTAGTGTTAAGCACCCTTAAAAAAATAACACCATTAATTTTGAATTCAAATCACAACCATACTCTTTTCCCCCTCTTTCCCCTATTTTATTATTTAAAGAAATAATTAAGAGATTAATTAAAATAAGACAAATGATAATAGAGTAGTTAAGATGAGTAATTTGGTGATAGTTTTTTTTTCTAACTAAGATAAATAAATTTGTACTTTACATGTAAATAATTTTTAAACATGCAAATTATTTTTTTTACACAAATAAAATTGAACTTTTAAACAATCGGCAAAAATATCTAAAATTTGACCAAAGCCCCTAAAGTGGTTAACCATGAGTAATGTCGTGTAAATTTGTACTCGCGTGGCATGTGATGTATCGTGTAGTGTAAAAAAAATTAAAAAACTTAAGATTTTTTTTCTTATAAAAAAAATGAGACTAAATTATATTTTTAATCCCCCTATTTCAATAAAATGAGACTAAATTAATTATTATCTAAATCTAATTACAAAATATTAAAATTAATTAATTTTAATTTTATCAAATAATTTTTATTTTAAAATTATACAAAATTTAAATTTTACAATTTAATTTAATCAAATTTAAAAAATAATCATTTTATTAAAAAGATCAAGAAAAAAAACCAAAAAAAAGAAGAAATCGGGTGCTCTCTCTCTCCTTCTCCTATGTTCCCTCACTGTTTGACCGTTCCCCTTCCCGTCCTCTGTTTTTCTCGCCGTCCCTCCATCCCCCATCTTTCTTTCCCGACCACAATCTCCCCCTTCCCCGTCTTTCGTCCCTTCCCCTTCCCCTTTTTTCAAAATTTCAAGAAACTCAAGAAGTAAATCAAAATGCCGTTTTGTCTTTGTTATTTGTGCTGATTAAGCTTCAGATTTTACGAGACAAGAACATTGCGATCAAGCTTTTCCGCTTTACAATTCCAACCCAAAACTCCTAACTTCTCCATTCAAACATCGATTCAATAAACCCATGAACTATAAACTTAATAACAAGCATGCATATCATAATTCTAACAACAAAACAACTACAACAACCAAATTTAAACCCTTTAATTCCATGTTCTTGCTAAAACTTCATTTTTAGACATCCTTAGCGAAATCAATCATCATGAATTCATTTCTCAACCAAATCAGTTTATACAACACGCATTCTTTTCGTTTGTTCATGTATTTACATAATCAACAATCAATTTACAGATTATATCATGATTCCAAGCATCAATTTTACCTCTAAAACTAGCTTTTTAGTACATATTCAACCAAAAGACCAATTTCTTCTTCTTAAACAGATTATTCATGGATTTAATTACTCTAAACCACATACCAATCATATAAAAGCAAATTATACATACTCATACACACACATATAACCAATTTCAAATATTATTCATCCACCAAAATCACATTTAAAGAGAACTAATTTTTAAAGAAATAGAAACTAGAACTTTAGAAAGAAATTACTTACCCTTGATTCTTGATTAAACCTAGACAAAATGAGTAGAGATGTTTTGATTTCTACTTCCTTCTCTTGACAAGTTACAAAGAATTCTCTCTTCTCTCTATCCTTCTTCCTTCCAACTCTGATTTCTCTCTTCTAAGGCTTAGGAGTAATAGTACGTAAAATAAAACTAATAACATAATACGCTTAACGTATCAGTTATACGGACAAAAGGTTTTGTCAGCTTAATAAAACAAAGGTTATAAGACCATGTTTGGCAAACCAACTCAAACTCTTCCTAAATTATTTTCAAGTTTTCCTTATTATATAGTATACAAATGTCACACTTATTAAACTTAAATCATAATATTTAATTATCCACATATTATTTATTTAGCCAACATAATTCTTAATATTTATTTAATAAATATTAACCTTTTAAATTAAGCATTCCTTTAATTCTATTAATCAATTAAATTAAAATAACACAATTACACAACATTATAATTATTAAATAATTTATTTAATTTAATTAATTTATTAAATTAAATATTCAAACCATAAAATTATTATACATTAATTTAATTAATATAACACACTTAACTAAATTATTGCACAACAATTTCATTAAATATTTATTTAACTCAATAAATAAATCAACTTAAATATTTATTTAATTTAATAAATATTTAAAATTAAACACAAAATTCTCGTTGGTTAAAGGATTTGTTCCAAAACTTCCTCAGTTCAAACTCACTTCAAAATTTTTACTTGTTTCTCTAGCTTTTCGAGTGAAGTTTTATGAAAATTCATGAACACTCAACTCAGCTTTAGAGAGACCAAAGAGTTTTTATTAAACTTAGAAAAATTGAGTTGAATTGAAGTTTTATTTCCAAGATCTCTCCACTCACGATTTTTTTTTAGCTAGGTGGCACTCAATTATGTATTAACTTTACACATCCTGCTTAAGTTAAGCATACTCAGCACACACAACACTAATTATTAAAGCATTGTGAGACATTCTCAGCAGACTTGTACACGTATATATATATATATATATCAACTAGTATATATTTTATACCCTTTAATAAATTGTGTTTCCCATAATTTATTTTAACGGGTAGATATATATAATTATATATCCAATATTTTTTTTCCTTTAATAAATTGTGGAGCAATTTATTTTATTTACTTATCAAAACAGATATATAAGAACATAATATATTCCATTATTTCTTTTCCTTTCTTCAAATTTGTTTTCACAACCAGTTACATATAATAATAATATATGTATTATTCACAAACCATCGGATAGCACATATACCATCACATAATAAGAATTTTATACATTTAAATTCTTATTTTAATAGTTTTTAAAAAATCGATTCGTTACAGCCCGTCTCTAATATTCTGTTGCAAAATGTTATTTGGGACGGATATTCGTCTCAACAATATTATTATCGATGGTCTGCAACGAATTGTTCCGTAGATATGAATAAGGTTTAATAAGGAGGATAAGTATTTAGTGCTCAAAAGTAGGTATTACCTCATAATGATAACCTAGGCCTTATATTTATAAGTACTCACCACCTTATAATCCTTCTCCTCCTTGGGCTTGGATTAGACTCCTAGTGTATGGTAGTTACCATAACTTGGGTCCAACACAATCTCCTTAAAAGGTGCAAAGAGAGTCCAATCTCATCACCACCTTCGAGTTACCTTATATGCATATGAATAGTACTCTTGACTCGCACGCAGGAGAGCCCACCGCAGCAGCCCAAACGGCCCTATAATCTAGTCCTGGCTTCTACCAAAGAACTCAAGACCCGACCTACCATCACAAGACCGGGTTCGGCCCCCTACCAGAGGGCTCAGATGTCACCCAAGCACCTCCAATATCTTCATAGTTTTACTACCGATCTCTCCAAATTTCTTTCGATATTAAGCCTTTTCTACCAAAGGAGGGCTTCAGAAACGCCTCCCTAACATTGCCCCCCGCCTCTAATTATAACATATTTATGATTCGAGACTTGAAAGGTTAGGACTTGAACGATCGTATATGAAAGGTCACGACAAGCCTAATGATGAGTCATTCATGGAAGCCATACAAATGGCTTTGAGATTTGAAACGTCAGACGCCTTTTCACGCCTCGACCCACCTCAAGTATTTAATAGCCGCCTTTGGGGTTCCGTGTCGCAGATTCTTTATAAAAACTCCCTTCCCCTCATTATCACTTTTATCGACGACTTGCTTTCAAATTCTCCCAAGAAGGCGATTTCCTAGCAAGCTTGTTTCTTACCCAATCTGCACCATTTTCCTCAACTGCAGATCAAATTTGAGTGCTATTTTTGTTTATTTCTCTCCAAAACTTCTTACTTGCATCACCTTACCTCCAATTTCATATCCAAATGGTCGATTCCAAAGATTATTCCAAATGCATCGAGCTCTGCCATCGCCTCCGTTATTCATTCCATGACTGCTAGAGGTCGAATTGCCGGTGGTCCCAATCGACACCACTTCCTAAGACTCGCCTACTCTAGCAGACACCGAGGTTAGGGTTCGAACGCCTATCACTCCTCGTGAGGAGTTTTCACCTCCACACCCCTTCTACTCTCACCCCTTCTCAAATCTCCGATATCCCAACCTCTTCAAAATACCCAAAGAATACAAACTCAGATCCCTACCGATGAGAAGATGTTCGAGGCCCGAGGGTGAATGGGTGGTCGCCTCTGCTTCAGGCCGAAACACGGGTTCTGGCTTCTCTTCACGACTTCATTTCTTCCTTCCTGGCTTCGTGGGGATCGGGTTCGCCCACCGGTGCCGAACTCAGACATCCACCTAGTCTCCTTCATAGCCACCGTCAGAGATGGGAATCACCCCTACCGACCTCTTTTTTTCCTCTTCACCATCCATGGGTCTAAAGAGTCCGCCTTTCTAAGAACTAAATAAACGCCTAATCGCTTCTCAGGCCGATCAAGACCCCTTCCAAGAATAAGGATGGCACTTAACAATGGTTCTTTGCAAAAGGAACCGACTTCTTCACTTTCTCCCCTCCTGGCTCCATCCAAATTAATTTCTACCAAAATTTCAAGATTCCCCACGGTCGAGCCGATGCCTTCAAGGCATTCTACAAACGATGGAACAGATCCAAATTGAGTTTTGGGGCTTCGATGGATGAAGTTCGGTCAGATAAACACTATTGTAAGTACCTTTACTCGCTTTTGTTTCTTATTTTTATTTTTCCCGCTTCATCCCTTAACTTGTTTGCTTTTCAGGCAAAGGACAATCTTCAAACCCGAGGGCGCTGACGACTCTTCATCCCTATCACCGCCACCCCGGATTCATCCGACCCCCCCAAATGACGACGACGCCCCGAGGAGGATACTATTCCAATCACCGAAGTTGTCACTGGGTCGACTTTTGGGGCCCGATCCCCGACCACACAAAGAGGGCGTCAAGATGAGCCACCAGGAGAGGAAGGCCATCAAGAAGTCCAAGAAGCCTCCAAGCCGACCATCAAAGCGGCCATGAAGTCCCTCCGCCTTTCTACTTAAGCCGATTTCTCCCGCCGCCGCCTCCGCCGATCAAGTGGTCGAGGATTCGGAGGATACCAAGAGGTTCCTCTCAACCCCGATCAAAAAGACTTCGATTGTCGAAAGGTTCTGGGTCCGCCGATGGTGAGATGGTGGTCCCTTGCCCGACCTGCTCCACCACTCCTTCTTCCTGGCCCCAACTTCTTCCCGGGATCACCGACCACCTATGGCCCAAGAGCCCATCAGAGGTTTTCCTTTTACCCTCTTCGATCACTTCAAACTACCCGTGACGACGAGCGGTTTAAAGGATACTCTTTCGATCGCTTGGTGGCCTATGTTCGAGCTCGCACTCTGTGTAATTCCCTTTGTCAACTGATTGTCGCTATTAACTTTGACTTTTACTTTCAGATCGATGTATGTGTTTATCGCAGCTAACGCTTATACTCGCCCGCCGAGCCATCCCTCCCTCGCCCGATCCACAAAGAAAGAAATTCATTGGGACGGATGTCGAGTCGCTGAGGTCGAGGTTCGGTTTCGCAATCCGAATCAAGAAGGAACGGATTCTCACATCGAGACCAAATAAGGTGGCCTTGGACGAGGACCGGATCAAGAATCGGAGCATAAGCACAACACTCTTTCCGCCGAGAGGGATCATCTGCGCCCAAGAGGTCAAGGATCGGAAGATGTTGTTGACAAGATTACGCCAAGTTCTCCGAGATGCACGACAAGATGATGTTTTTGATCAAGGAGAACAACACTTTGATCGCTATCGCCAACGCCTTTCCCGAGAAGATAATCGGCTTGCACAAAGAAGCCATCGCCATCATTTAAGAATCAAGCTCGAACGATAAGGTCATAGCCCAATTTGGTGAGGGGTATGAGACTCATCGAAAAGGCTAAAGTAAAGTCGATGGTCGCCGCTCGATGTCTCCATCTCGACTCTTCTGGATGACGAGTCCGACGTCAAGATGACCCCCGCCGAGTAGATATGTAGATTTATAATAAAGAAAATTTCTTTTTGTACTGGGCCCAATCGTAAAGTTTAACCGGGTCAGTAAAGTAAAAATTTTCTAAGTATAAATGAGATATATTCTTTGCCCATGAATGTTTATCGTCGCTTTTACTTATGACTAATCTCGATCGCTTATGTCCAACCAACCTTCCGATTGGATCGCCCTTAGAGTTTATCCGATTTTGAAGGGTCAACATTATACCTTTAGACTTATCTCGATCAAGCTGGTGTCTTCCTAACCTTTTGACTGGATAGTGCCTTAGATCCCAGATTTTAAGAATTTATTGAACTCCTTGTCGCTTATGCTCGGACTTATCTCGATCGCTGGTGTTTTTCCTAACCTCTTGACGGATAGTGCCAAGCGCGGTCTGCTCAAGTAAGAATTAAATATATGAATATAGATGAAGTTAAACACCGATGTAAATAGGAATTTTCATTTATATCATTTGAGTTGAAACGATTACATGGATAAAAACAAGAACGACATAACTATTATCGTAAAATTTTCTAAGTCTTCCAAAGATGCCATGTATTCTTTACCTCCAACCGTCCATTGCTCAAGTTTCAGAGGTTCCTCGGCTTCTAAGACTCCTACCACCTCATAAGGCCCTCCCAGCTTGGGCATTAGCTTGCCAAGTTGTTCTGGGGTTGATGCTCCGACTTTGAGGACCAAATCTCCTATTGCAAACCTCCTTGTTTTCACCTTTCGATTATAGTGTCGGGTCGTTTCATCACCGATAGATGGCCAACCTCATCATTGTCAATCCCTCAACTTCATCTAACAAATCTAAATTCGCTCTCAAACCCTCATCATTATATAGCTCTTTCAGATTGGCCGACTCAAGAGTTGGAGATCCGATCTCAACAGAATGAGTGCATCTGCCCAGATGCCAACCCGAATGGGGAGTCTCCAGCCAGTAGTCCTGGGGTAGTTCGATATGCCCACAAAACAGATATAGCTTCTTCTGCCACCGACCCTTTAATTCATCTAATCTGCTTAATTCCATCGAAGTAGGTTCGATTGGTCACTTCCACTGGCCGCTTGATCGAGGATGGGCAATCAAGTCTCATGATGTCGATCCTTAACTCTTTCAAAAGCCTTCAAACTTAGACCCCACAAACCGCTCGCCATTGTCCGAGACCATCGCCATCTGGATACCGAACCTAGAGATTTAATTCTTCTTTAAAAAACTTCAAACATTCCTCGTTTCGGTGATCTTTTGCAAGTGGGTTCGCTTCACCCACTTTGTCATGTAATCAATAGCCACGATCACAAAGCTAACTTGTCCCTTAGCTTTGGGCAGAGGCCCTGTAATGTCGATTCCCCACACAAACAAAGGGATCGGGACAAGATTTTAATATAGTTCCTGGGGTTGATGTGGAATATTGTTGCTCACCGGCACTTGGGACACTTCCTAACTAATTCCTTTGCTTCAAGATAGATAGTTGGCCAATAATACCCTCGCTCAAAATCTTATGTGCTGTTGACTTTGCTCCCATGTGATCCCCACAGATCCCCTCACGCACCTCCCGGCAGGTGTAGTCCGCCTCCCAAGGAGTCAAGCATTTGAGCAAAGGAGAGCTAAAGGCTCTTCAGATAGATCTCCATCTATGAGGACGAAGTTCGAGCTTTCGTGTTCGACTTTGCTCGGTTAGGATTCTATCCAAGGAGGGTCCCATCTGGCCAAGTATGAGATATAAGGTGTGAGCCAAAGAATGAAGCCTGGCCCAAAGCTAGGATTTTGCTTCGGACACCGGGTTTTTCGAGAACCTCAAAGTACATCGATCCATCGAAAGAGCTTGTTTCAAGAGAGTTGCCACTTGCCAAGGCATCTCGCTATCGATTATCTCGACGGCCCCACTTCGATAAATCGTATGAAGTGAAGTACATAAGCTTATCTTTTACTCGGCCAGATATTTGGTCATCCTTGCCTCGAAGCTTCAGATTACTTCGATAATCGCTCGACCACCAATCGTGGAATCATCAGAGATGATCAACCTCTCGCATTTCTAGGCTTCGGGCCAGATCCCCGCTTAAGATGGCCTCATACTCGCTTCATTGTTTGTGGCCTTGAAACCAAACCGAATAGTTTCATTGCACTTGAATCCTCAGACTTGTTAGATGACTCGCCCAATCGACATCCATAGTTGACGATCCATCCACGATAGAGTCCATGAGGTCCGGATTGGTGTGTTTCTACCACTATACTCACCTCCTGCTCGGTGAAAGAACACTCGACCACGAAGTCCGCCAACGCTCGCCTTTTCGATTGCCGTCGGGGCGATACTTATAACAAATTGTGTCAACTCCATTGCCCATGCGCCAACCGAATTCGACATTTTAAGCCAGTGTAAAATCTTCTTCAAAGGTCGATCCGTAGATTCACTATCAACCGACCCTCGAAATAGTGCCTCGAAGTTTTTCGCTAGCAATTATGAGGGCGAGGCAAATTTTTCCTGTGTTCGTATTTTGCTTTCAAGGTTCCCGAGAACATGGTCGATATAGTACAATCGAATCGCTTACCTCCCTTATCCTCACCAAAGGCCGCCTTATCGCCATCCAAGCTTGCAACCAAGTATAAGTATAAAGGTTCGAGGAATTGGTTTCATTAGAATGGTGCCGAACCCAAATACCTCTTTGATCTTCGAACGCGCCTTCAGATTCAAGTCCACGAAACTCTTGTCATTTTTTCGCCCTCGAGAGTGTCAAAAAGGATAGACATCTTTCACCGACTCGACATGAATCTCAAGGGGCGCAATTCTACCCGCCGCCTCTCGGACATCTTTTGTATGTCTTTCGAGATTTCATATCTAAGATCGCCGAGATTTTTTCTCGATTGGCTTCGATTCCTCTTCATCGACCAGACACCCCAGAAATTTCCTCAACCCAACCAAGGTGCATTTGGTGGGTTCACC
Source organism: Panax ginseng (assembly GCA_020205605.1). Classification (NCBI taxonomy): domain Eukaryota; kingdom Viridiplantae; phylum Streptophyta; class Magnoliopsida; order Apiales; family Araliaceae; genus Panax; species Panax ginseng. The sequence continues at coordinate 71,654,707 of CM035142.1, read as the reverse complement.
TCGCCAGGTTGTCTCACCGCTTCAAGCAAGCTCGCTAAATCCTCCAGATGATCCCTGATCGACATGCTTTCGACGATCATGTCGTCCACATACACTTCCATACTTCGCCCAAACCGCTTTCTCAATAATAAGTTCATCATTCGCTGGTAGGTTGCTTCCTCGCTTAGCAAATCAAGGTCATCTTCCGATACGCCAGATATATATAGACGATGAGTGATGAAGTTTAGTCTTCTGGATATCCTCCTCAGGCATCGAGATTTGGTGATATCCCGAGAAAGCGCCCATGAAACTTAGCATTCCATACCCCAAGTGGCATCAATCACGGGTCTATGTTGGGCAAGGGATAGAAGTCTTTAGGGCATGTTTTGTTCAGTCCGTAGTCAATGCACATCCTCCACTTCCCATTTTTTTCTTCCGAACCAATACTACATTCCACCCACCATTCGATAGTCGATTTCAAGATGAACCCCGCTTCTAACAATTTAAGAACCTCGTCATCAATAATCTTCGCTCTTCCGGCAAAGATCCTTCTTTTTCAGATCACCGCTTCCTCTTTGGCCTGTGGTGAAGCCCATGTAATGCTATTGATTCGCCATTCGCATGTCGCTAGGTTCCCAAGTCAAGATGCTCAAGATACACCAAGTAATTCCACCAAACCTGCTCGCAATTGCTCGGATAATCCCTACCGATTTTGACCAGCTTTGTCTCGGGTTCCCTGCATCACTCAACATCCTCTCGCTTTCTTCCGCCGGCAGAGCCATGGGTTCAGATTCCCTCGGTGAACTATTTCTATCTCGATGGACAACGTCTGCTTTCGCTTACTAACCCCGACCCTCGAGGAAATCAAGGTATTCCGATAACACCTTCAAGCGATATCCAGATCCCTTTACCTCCCCTATCCCGCTCTCTAAGGTCAAAACTGACTTTGAAGTGGGGTATAGATGTTATCGTCATAGTAATACCGCTAATGTGGGCCTTCCCAAGATGGCGCCAGAGGTCGAATCCACTTGCACGATTTAAAATTTTTACCATGATTTCCGGTCCGTCGAGGAGGGCGCCCCAAATCGACCGGCATAGCTTCTACTGCGTCTCGACACACATGAACCGGTCGCCACCAAGCCGCATAAATGGGCCCTCACCTCCCAATTCCATCTTCTTTCCTCCCAAATCCATCCGCTGGTATGCATGTGTGTAGAGTATGTCAATCAAGACCCATTGTCGATCATCATTTCTTCATGTCCACCGCCCGACCGAGCCAATTATCACCAAAGGCTCTGGCCATGCGGCTCGATCTGCTCAGTAGGTAGTCGCCGCCCCGAGAAGGAGATGGTCGTGCCTCTAATATGGCCTCGCTTCTTTTCGGGCGAGGAGCCACTAGTGACAAGACGGCCGAGATGCCCACTCTCTTCTTGCCGCCATACACGCCTCACCGACCCACCGATATCACATCAATAACTCCTAAGCCAGGGGTTGGCCATACCGTGCTTTTCTGGGAGCTCCCTGTTCTCCTCTCTGGGGCTTCCAACCCTTCTCCGCCAACTACGATCGCATTAACCGCCTGCTCAACATTCTTTTCTATTAAATCTTTCAAGTTAGTGTAATCTTCGTCGTCAGTGACCTCGACTCGTGATACGACATATTTGTTCCACCCCCTCTTCCCCGGGCTTCGGATCGCTTTGACATGGTTCAAAAGGGCTTGCTTCAGATCTCCTCCAAAGATTTGGCCCGACCAGATTGAAAGTGTACACCTTGTCGACACTTTTGTTTGGGAAGGTGGCCTTCCACCACCCCCCCTGTCAGGGTTCTTCTTGTAGCTATATCCGACCTCCCCGATTGTCGACTTTCGATAGCTCTGCTTTGTCCCGATCTCTAGACTTCTCGTAGGATTGGGATTGTGGTTTGAAATTCCCATCGCTTCCTCGATCGCTATGTGACCTCTACCCTATGGAAGGCTTTCGTCAGCTCACGGGGTTGATTACTGTGTCCTTCATCGCCTTCTTTGATTTTCCGATGTCTAGCCCTCACAGAAGAATCCCAAGGCTTGTGGGGAATTCACCACCACCGAACCCCACGCCTCTCCCAAATCTCTTAACATATCGCCCTGTGCTCTCATCCGATCTCTCACCGACCGCATTTAGGATGCCGTGATCTTCCCCGCCTCTTATTACTCCCTTAACTGCATGAAACTTTTCCCAAGGTCATTCCATGAAGTTATCGATCCCGACGCCAAGGTTCCCATCCATTCCCTAGCGCCTTCTTCAAGGTAGTAATAACATGTGGCACTCTGGTCGCATCAGAGTGGCCATAATACGCCATCAACCCGTCATACCCATCGAATGATCGTAGGATCCCCAGCCCGCCATAAGTCTCCATCGGGGCATCTTCCTTTGTGGTCCGCTATCTCCCGATTAATTTCCCATGAGAAGGGCGACCCTATATAGTCGAGGTATGCTCCGACGGCTCGACCAATGCAATTTTCTCCAATTCACTACCCTTCGAGCGTAGGGGTCTGACTCTCCCGCATGAGGGACGATTGGGGTCCGCCCTCTCACGCTCGGGAATCTCGCCTCCTCCTCCGCCTGCACCGACCCGGTGCTCGTAACGTCGTCTCCGCCGATCGACTCCTCCCGGCTTCGGCCATCCTCGAACGACTTTCAGATCTACTTTCTCCCTATCGCCCTTCTCCTTCGGGGTGACCGAGATCGGCCATGGTGCCTACGCCTAGAGGATGCTTCGCTTCCTCCGAAAGCACGCTGGCCATCCGCAGCTCGAGCTCCTCCCGTCAAGACGTAGGGGTCATCATGGCATCTTTGTTTTGTCGTGATCTTTTTCTCGCAGGATGAATTCTCTCCGATCTCGACTACCCCGGCACGACTTTTTTTCACTACTTCCTCCAGCCGCGGAATCGGGCTTCGCCCATCCGACCGCCTCGGTCATGTATACTGGCTTTCATGGAAGAGTTTTCGTTTGGGAGCCAATGGCCCATCCGATCGTCTCCGGATTCTCGAACCACCTGCCTTTTTTCACCGACCCTCTCACCGAGTGGTCTGGTGCGCTTTTGGCCTTTTCACTATTTAAATCGTGATACTCCACACTCGCCATAGTTAGTTTTCATTTAAAAGAATTCGATGTGATTGTTATTTAAGCACCTCCTTCTTCTAGCGCCAATGTTAACGCTTAAGTTTCTTTTACAAGGCCCAATCACGTAATCCACGCGCTTAGAACTCAAGACAAAGAACAGATCACACAGAAGTTGACGGCCAGGTCACGGGGATAGCTCTGCCAGAGAATGAGTACAGCTGCTATAAGGTTTAACAAGGAGGATAAGTATTTAGTGCTCAAAAGTAGGTATTACCTCATAATGATAACCTAGGCCTTATATTTATAAGTACTCACCACCTTAGAATCCTTCTCCCAATGGATTAGACTCCTAGTGTATGGTAGTTACCATAACTCTGGGTCCAACACAATCTCCTTAAAAGGTGCAAGAGAGTCCAATCTCATCACCACCTTTGAGTTACCTTTATATGCATATGAATAGTATCCTGACTCGCACGCAGGAGAGCTCAATCTAGTTGGCAGCCCAAACGGCCCTATAATCTAGTCATCCAAGGCTTCGCCCAAAGAACTCAAGACCCGACCCCGATCATCACAAGACCGGTTCAGCCCTACCAGAGGGCTCAGATGCCACCCAAGCACCTCCAATATCTTATAAATTAACTATATAAATTAAAAGCACAAACTTTTTTTTTCAATTTTTTATATATGAATTTGCCTCACAAGTACAATTGAAAAAAAACACGTATTATTCTTTCTAAACAATTTTTTCCATTCAATTCTCTAACTAACACACTCCTTAATTTCTCCTTGATATACCGATCTTGCTTTCTCTTTCCGCTATCTTTTGGCTATTGCTTTTGAGTTCAGCATGCAGTGCACAGCTATCGCCTTCACTTTACATTGGATACAATAAGAACTGTTATTAGGACAGCAGTCTAACATACGAGAGCATTGAATGGCAGCATCCCTCATTCGCATACATTTCCATGACTGGGTGAGATTTGAAACTAAAATCTAATTAATCTAATTATTTTCGAGCTGGACAAAGAGCTGGATGATTTCACACACTCCGTCCGAAATACCTTAATTTCGAGGGAATATATTCGGTCGAAAATAATAATTTTGTCGGAATTAGCCAACTTTATGTGTCCGACCAATCGTGGTTTAGGATCCTGGCATTTCTCTAGCGGCTCTAATCAACCCTGTCCCATCAAAAGTATGATATTTAGTCCTTTTACAATAGGAAGGAAGCATATATTTTTGTGCATTTATTCTTTTCAGTTATTGAAATTAAAAACTATGATTCCTGTCTGTAACTCTGTATGAATGCACTATATATTAAATAATGTAGATAATGTATCAGTTTTTGATGTCATTAGCACCTCCAAATGTGCAATTACTCCCTTCTATAATCTTAGTAACATTTTCAAGTATGCAAGCAAAAGCGATTAATAGTATAGTAGTAGAAGAAATAATAATTATTTACGTCAAAGGCAGCACGTAAAAGCAGTAAGAAAAGTAAAAATTTTTATTTATGCAGGTCTGTTCACATTCATACCTTCTTCCTTAATCTTTAATTTACTCATAGGTAAAATTACTAAAAAGTATATCAAATTTTGTGGAACAAAGTTGAAGGTATTGCACACACTAAACTATTCTCATTAGTAAAATTCTTTCTTTTCTCTTCACACCTAGTGAATTGATTATATAACTGAATTTTTTTTTCAAACTTCAAAAATTAGAGCAAACGCGTTGAATAAGAGTAAGAAAGAGAAGACACCAACAAAGCATATTATTAAAAGCATCAATCTTTAAGCACAAAACCTAGAAAGACGAGATTTTTCACATAGAAAAACACTAAAAGAGACGTGCAAGTGGGTTCAAATTCATAGAATGAAGAGAGAGAAATAAAAGCACCTTCCTGACATCCAGGGGTGCATTGGCAGCTGATTTGGAGATCGCCATTAAGGAAAGCCCTAAGGGTACCAACAGCATCACCGTAGTGATGGCTGGTGCAACCGCACGTGACCTCCACATGATCCTCGCCGCTTCTCCTGAACCCGCTTATTAATCCACCACCGCCTCCACCATTCTCCATCTTTCTTCTCTCTATGTAAAACTCTATTTATCACATCAAAACAAAACCACCCAAGAGTTTCATTAGTAATCCCGACAAAAACAAGGTAAATAAATGGGTATATTACCGACAAATAAATGGGTATAAGGAACCCAACTAAAACACACCTGACAAAAACAACAAGAAGGTAAATAAATGGATATATTACCGTTAAATTTGATATTTTCACAGTCATATGAGAGGATTTTATGAGTTCCGTTTATTATTCAAGTGAAAAAGTAAGGTGAAATTATCAAATTTTATTTGTAAAAATATTAATTTCATATGTTTATATAAAATAGAAAGATATACATGGGTATGGTATAAAATTATATATGTACATATAACTATATATGGAGAGAGTGGGAGAGGAAGGACCCTCAAGAGACTTGCCCCGGGAGAGATCGGTGGGAGGAGAAGTTGAGAATGTAGAGGCAGAGATATATAGTGAAGGGGTTTTTGAGGGAGAGAGCCGAACAAGACAAAACATGGTTTACAAATTGCAGAGATAATGTAATTTGTTTTAGGAATAAACTAAAACAAAACTTTTTGAAACAAGAAATATATTTACTTTCTCGCAGAACTCCATTGAATTATGATAATTTATAGGGAAGAAAAGAAACCAAACTTACAAGTTAAGTTTATTTTTGTCATTTAGGACAATTGTCCAATATGTAACAATTAAGGTCAAATCTTGTGTTTGAGTTAAATCATACTCCCTCTGTTCCTTAATATAAGTCATTTCAGAGTTGTGCACAAATATTAAGAAAATGATTGTAAAACATTAAATATACTATCAATTGTCTATATTGTCTTTGTATTGGAAAAAGAGAGTGTTATTTATTGAGCAAAAAATAGTGAGAGAGTCAAAGTTATTGTCGACGTCAGGATTTTTGGATGTCCCTTTTCGCTACTTGTTCTTTGGTGTTCTCATTTTAGGTGAGATTTGTTTGAAAAAACAAGTGAAAAAGGTCCGACATGTATAATGTCGACGATGGGACTGTTAAGAGTCGCCAGTTGGTTTTTTAAATGGTTGTACCAACACAACCGAGAAAAGGTTTGCACATTGACCCAGTGATGTGACATTGATATACGGGTCGAGATCGAAACCGAGATTCATTTAGGGTCCCGGACTTGGTTATGCAGGGGAAGGTGTTAGGCACTCTCGACATCCGTGTTACTACTCGGTGAATGTCAATGTTATATGAAAGTTGTGTGAGGCCTCTTTCAAACCTATATACACGGATTTGAATTTATGTAAAATTCGGCTTTTTAGCAAGATATGACAATGATGTTTTATAAAAGAGGTTTTTCAAACCTCACGCTTCAATAGAATTAAGACCTTTTACACTCCCATTTTTATTAAGTGAGTAATGATCGATTGATTTTATTTGACGAATCTGAAGCATCCGTACATAAAAAATAATATATATCAAAAATAATGCCGACTTCCTCGTGGGTATGGAAACCATCCGAGGAAATACAGATATCGCAGTAATAATTTACAAGTCGCCATAAATTTGAAAATGTCCATCACGGACCGAATCTAGATCCAATGAGATGAATCTGTGATCACATGATTTCTAAAGCAGAATATTGCAATTTGTATAAAAGCAATAAGCGTGTATATATATAAAAGCGGTAAATATATATATATATATATATATATATATATATATATATATATATATATATATATATATATATATATATACATGCATGATCACCAACAACGTAAGCACCTCCATGGGGGATCGTAAATATAAATAAAGTTGTAGATACTGGCCAACCACCACGAAGGAAACTCTAGGTGATGTAATGTAAATAAAGTTGAATGCGCAACAATCGCCATAAGTAAACTCCAAAGTGCGTGATTTAAATGTAAAGAAAGTTGTCAGAAAACTATCAACCGCCACTTAAGGGAACTCTGCGTGACAAAATAAAATATAATATATATATATATATATATATATATATATATATATATATATATATATAAGAAAGCAATAAACGCATTCGGATGTAAAATCTGTGCTCATCGAACATAGTTCGACCACGCTCATATATATAAGTATATATATATATAAATGTTTAGTAAACGCACTGCATCAAGTTCAGGCTCATCGAACAAAGTCCCACACACAGCTTGATATGATATATATATATATATATATATATATATATATATATATATATATATATATATATATATAAGCTTAACAAATAAACGCACTGCATCAAGTCTAGGCTCATATAACAAAGTATATATATATAATTAATATATATATATATATATATATATTAAAGCAAGAAACGCCTGCATCAAGTTCAGGCTCAATCGAGGCATAACTCGATAATGTTAGTCAATATATATATAAATATATATATATAATATATATACAGACGGGAAGGAAACCATGGACCGAAGTCCGGGCAAAAGCAAGCAACACGACTCTTAACGTGTAGAAGGGTGTGTGCAAAGATGAAGAGAAAGACTCTAAAGTGTATGAGAAGGCTTACAGCTGACTGATAAAAGGGCTTCTATATCTTTAGAGTGGGTTAACACTGGACTTTTGTGGGTACAAAAGAGGCTATATATAAGCTCACAGGTGTTTGAAAGTGGGAAAATACACTGTATGGCGAGTGCAGAGCAAATTATTCAGGGTTTCCCCGTCTTTTTTCTCTTAAAAATCAGCACACCAAGCCTCTTATTTATAGGCAAAAAGTGCCGCAAGTACTCTACTGGCCAAATTACAGTCCTGCTGGTGAGCCGCAGTGTACCTGAGGCGGGCTGCCTGGTCGGCCGGATTTGCCAGGTCGGGTTGTCTCAAGCACGTGAACTCGTGCAACCGTGAATGTCCACTGAATTTTGAGAAGTGCAACTGGGCATCCGTTTTGAGGTATTCAAGACCTATTTTGGACCGCCGTTGTCGAGAGTTGTACGATGGCATGGGATTAGAGTTTGTACAAAGTCTTTGAAGATGGGACGATGCCCTCCGGTCTTCAAGCTTCAACTTTCATCCGTTACCCCGCACAATAGTCACTCGGGATTGGTTAGCCTTGTGGGACATTGTTGCGTAGAGATGAGACATGGCATCGTGTTGGGACGAGATGGCGATGTTGCCCCTCAATTGTTATCACGGATTGGGCCGATAAGCAGACGTTGCTCGACTTCACCGAGATTGGATCACGATTTGTTGAAGATCCTCATTGTCATCTTTGAGGTGTGCCTGTCTTCCCGATGTGATTGCCGTGTTGGCACAGTGTATTTCGTTGTGAGTGCCGAGATTGAAGCTGATGGTATTTGAAACAAGCATTTCCGGTTATCTCTCAAATCGCATTCGGGGTTATCACCAAGGTTGGTGGCTATTCCTATGGTTGGGATCGAGACCGGATACCTCGGGGTTATCTCCGAGATTAATCGGTCTTCTCCGTGTGTGTTCCAGATTGTATCTCGCAGTGTCTCGGGTTAAATCCGAGGTTGAAACTGCTACTCCCAGATTGCGATCCGGTTAATGCCGAACTTCTAGTAGTATCCCAGATGGATTTGGATTGTCTTTCGTGGTTCTCTTAAAGACTAATCTGGCCCTCCCGCAATGTTAGTAATAAGAGTGGTAGAAAATTTCGAGTGTCTACAGATGCCCTCTTTATCATACTCATGCATGGCGATGCATGGGTAGGAAAAGAATCCTAGACACTTGAAACGCAACAAGATAAACATGGTGCTAAAGGTAGCAACATGATGCAAATGTAATGATGTATGTGTACGGGTTGTGGCCCAACATGTTGGGGATGATTATCGGTTCCCTCGTTGCTTCAACCGGGATTGGCAACATCGCCAGATCCGATGTGCAAGTTTAATCATAGGATATTGGTGTTGGAGTTATCACCAAATTTCGTGTTCTTGATAACGACTTGATGCTGAAGGGGTATCTCTTATGTGTAAGAGATCTGTGGGGATAAAGCTTGATCTATTTGAGGATGTGTATAACATATTCCATCATCTATCCTCTTGGATAATGTTGACCTCTCCTGGTTAGTATCGCTGTAATACGCCATGATCTCGTTGGAATTATCGCCAACAGCAAATGCTGTCAGGGATGCCTGACCTTCGTTGACTTATGAATCAACGGCTGAAACATCCTGTGAGATATGTTGTCAAGGTTGCTTGGCCTTTGCTGATGTGTGAATCAATGGCTGAAACTCTGTGAGGAGATCGTCAAGGTTGCTTGACATTTACTGACGTGTAGATCAACGGAGCATTGTATTGTGACCACCGCCGGGGATCCGCTGGGGAATATGAGCATCCGGTATGAGAACCTCTAATGTACTCTATAGCTCGACAGTTTAAACGCTTATCGAATGAAATGATGTCAAGGTTGCTTGACCTTCGCTAATACGTGTGTCAATCTACCGAAAGAGCATGCGTTGCCTACTCCCGCCAGAGATATCGACTTGTAACTTCCGTCGGGGACCCATTGGGGACGCATAAGCACGCACGCAACCATCGAATCGGTTCTCAACGCTTCGATGGGTTTACCGCCATCTTTGAAATAATGTCAAGGTCGCTTGACCTTCGCTGATAGAATTGTCAACGGATGAACGTGTCAGAAACCCCCACCGGGATCTACATTGTAGAACCCCCATCTGGGACTCACGTTGTAACCCGTCAGGGATCCACGTAGGGTAACGACCTAGAGTCAGCGGCATCGGACCTATATAAGGTATTGCCGAATGTGATTTGTGACAACTGAGGTTATTGGCAGAGTATACCTTGTGTTCAGGAGACTACCAATGAGTGATGTGCAGAATGAGCTAACATCTCGCCATGTGATCTCTCGCGTCAGGTGATAGATTTGGTGATGAGGATAGCTATCACACCACATTGTGGGATTTCACCGTGTCGGAGGATCATGGCATTCTCAACTCGAGTCGATGTAATCGATACTATGTGTATCGCCACACGTGTACATGTCATTGGTACATGGATGAGATAGATATAAGCATATATCATGGCGGTGAGAGCTCTCGTGGAGGGTCGTATTCATTGTATTTCTATGATCGTGGCGTAGACCTTGCGATCGTCCCCATCGCCGCATTTACCCGCCAAGTGTGTTTATTGTGGAGTTTGGTCATGTCAGTATGTGTGGTTTATGTCACATTTACGACCAGTTGGTACCTTTAGACGACATGGGTATTGTTTCTCCCATGTGGTGGCTATGTCGTATTCCTTTCAGCCATCGGAGTGTGTAGATGCTCACCCGGTCCGATTTTTGGCGATATCCGAGATCCATTTAGCATATTATTGTGCTTTCGGGCTTTGCTCACCATATGCCTTCATTACTCATGCTCCGCATGGATTTCCTCCCTTCGTCGGGCTTGAGGGGCGGACGACTTATCATCCATTGGTCGTGATGTCGTAGTTTGACCGGGCCCAAGATTTTCATCCTTTCGAGGGGGTGGCGTGTCGCACAGCCTTCGATACCTCTCATCCGAGGACCGATCTCGTATACGCTTGCCGGGATCGGCGTGAGCTAGCCGCTTCCCGCCAACGTCCGGTTATTCCGCAGCAGAGTATTCGCATGGATGGAGACGAGGTTTTATCTACGCAATGAAGATTTGCAATAACGGAGATCGAGTTAGACGATGTAGAGCCTATAGAGGACATTGATACCTACATCGAGGAGGATACCGTCGTTGGGTTGCCAAAGATTTCTTCCGGATTCTCCTAGTACCAAAGATTTTTTGTGATCAAAGCACTTCAGACAAGATTTAGAGCAGTAGTCTTCATCCGATGACATTTGAGAGAGACCAGATTCGATCTATGATGTCGATCGCTCTTAATGTGAGGGACGCCACTTATTAGAGAGAGACGAGGCATTAGCTCAGTATATATGCCGCCGTTGTTGAATGGATGAGGCCAGTCGACAGAGATGCAGTGATAGTTGAGCGGGATAGTGCTATATCTGCCCAGGATGTGGCTGTCACAAATAGTACTGCAGCGAGGTCCCTTACCACTGGTATGATCGCAGAGATGAGTGCTTACATTGATGAGCATATGGTCATCATGCAGACAGCTTCTGATCTATTAGGTCGCATGGACATTCTTATGCAGGAGACTACAGCTTTACCTCCTTCATCTGAGAGGGATGCCATGTTGGTCTTGCTAGCTCGCATGTACCCTGATTCATAGATGATCTTGTATTTACCGCATGCACTAGCTTAGCCATTTTGTCATGTATACATTCACATTGTATATATATCAAACAAAGATTATATATGATAGGAAATATATTTTTGGATCACTTCCCTTTTAGATATGCTCTTGCTATTTGCTTGATATTTTGCATGCCGCTTGTGGCTTGTGATCCGGATGAATTCTCAATTCTTCCCTTGGTGGATGGACATTGAGATATCTTTGGATAGTTCGTAATGGATCATCGATCTATGTATATCCCTACCATCTTTGGTGTCTTGGGACTTGTTTCTGAATGGAAATATGGAGAGGAATGTGGCTTTCCTCTCTGAGATTGACCGCACCACAGATGGTTGCTAGTACTTCTATTTAGGAGAAGCCTAGTTAATTCCACCTCTTATGGTTTAGTATTGCTCTTCGAGGTATAACCGCAGCTTAGATGGTCACCGAATCTCCTATTTGTGAGGTGTTCAGGTAATTCCATCCCTTTGGTCTGAAGCCGAATGAAATGTAGTGGATTGAAAGAGAATCCCAATACCCGCTGACGATGGTTTGTATTTTGGTAGGGGGTGAGACCGCACCATGAATGGTTGCCTACACGACTTCTATTGAAGAGGAGATCAGTCTGCGTAGTTCAACCTCGTGTAAGAGGTTCAACGTCAGATATGGTCGATATGGTGTAGGAATGTTTTTGGTTGTTTTAAGTTTTTGTAAATGTTTTTGAGGGTAGAAATTTTGTTTTTGTAGAAATGTTTTTGTTTTATCATGACCGGGCCATGTAAAATGGTTGCCACGTATCCCTATTAAAGAGGAGATCGTCGTCGTAGAAGTTCACCCCTCGTGGTGAGAAGAAAAGCGTAATCCCATGTATGTGTCGAGAGAAAAGGGAGAGAGAAAGTTTAATCCTAGGTTGAGGATAAAACTGCAGTGTGAGAAGTTTGATCCCATGTATGGGTAGCCAAATCGCGAATGCAAGAGGTTCAATTCGCGGTGGGATGACCTAAGTTATATGAGATAAGAAAGGAGAAAGCCAGTCAGCCGGGCTTCAAGAGTATGTTTCCCTGAGGGGCAAAGTGTAGCAAGTTGTAGGTGGTAAAGGGTTAAAGAACCGGAATGACTGGTGACATGATGATGATGCACTAGTGGTGTTTCTTTGGTTACTTCGGATATAATACCGCTTTCACGGTGTCTCGAGTTGATGAGTTGTGGAAATTCATCACCATCCATTTCTTGTAATCTGAGAGCGCCTCCGTCAATACTTCTTTGACAATAAATGGGCCTTCCCAGTTAGGAGTGAATTTTTCCTTCGCCCGATCTTGATTGTCAAGAATCTTCTTCGTAACCAAGTCATGTTGTTTAAATTGCCAGAAAGGACTTTGTTGTTGTAGGATCCGCGATCCTTTGTCGGGTATAGTCGACCATGGAAGATAGCCGCGGTTCGCTTTCTTTCGCCTATCAGAGACAATTGGTGATACCGTCTTGTACCCATTGGTTTTCATCCATTGAAGCGCCGATCAACACTGAGAGATTCCATCTCAACTTCTATGGGGAGCACCGCTTCCATCCCATAGGTTAAAGTGTAGGGGTTGCCCCAATTGAAGTACGCATTGTGGTTCTCAGAGGCTAACAGAGTAAGAGGCAACATGTTAGGCCAATCTTTGTGGTCAATGACATCTTTGCATAATCTTCTTGATATTTTTGTTAGCCACTTCAACAAAGACCGCTCATCTTTGGACGATAGATGACAGAGTTAAGATGTTTGATGTGGAATTTATCGCATAACTCCTCCATCATTTTGTTGTTGAGGTTTTTGGCATTGTCTCGACACAATCACCTCTAGTTGTCCATATCGACAAACGACATTGTTTCGGCGAAAGCAATGATGATTTCTTTAGTGACCCCGGGAAGGAGGTCGCTTTCTACCCACTTGGTGAAGTAGTCGATCATGGTGAAGATAAATCGGTGACCATTATCGGCTTTAGGCTCAATGGGCCCAATAACGCCCATTCCCCACATTGAGAAGGGCCAAGGCTTAACTCATATTATGGAGCTCCCGTGGAGGGGCGGTATAGCATTCCCATGAATCGCATCGATAGCATCTTTTGACGTGGTCATGGCAATCACCTTGAGAGATAGCCAATAATGTCCCCGCCCCGAGGACTTTCGACAAGGAGGGGGCCACTCATGGGGGACACAGACTCCACCATGGATTTCATCCATAAGCCTTTGGGCTTGATCTTTGTCTAGACACCGAGGAGACCTAGTCCGCAGATCTCTTTTATAGAGCGATCTCCACTCAAGTAGAACTTCATAAAGAAGTCGATGGATCCGCCTTTTCTCGCCAAAGTTCGCACGGGTGTAGATCCATCTCGTAGATATTCCTTGATATGCCGATACCAAGGAGGTTGGATGGGAGGTAGCTCATCCGATACTTCTCCAACGTAATTCTATATAGTCGGGCCTTGCAGGAAATTGTGACGCTTGGCAAGTGTTCCTTGTCTGATATGCGAATCAAGGAGGCCAAAGTTGCTAATGCATCCGTGAAATCATTCCTATTACGAGGAATATATAGAAAGGAGATTTCTTCAACTCCAAAGCCATCTTCAAAACTCCGCTTGATGGTAAGGCAAAGAAATGTAATTCCTTGGTTTGATAGACTCGGTGGATTGTATGATTACCAACTCAATCTCCAAGGATGGTTAATCGCTTGATGCCCATTGAACGGGCAAGTTTTAGCCCCATGAGATGCCTTTCATATTTCACCAGATTGTTGGTGCCGATAAACCGTAATTTGACTCAAGAACGGATACCGCTCCCTCAGATCGATACTAGAATTGCTCCAGCTCCGTAACCTTCCATGTTAATACTCCATCAAAATACATCTTCCATGATTGGCGGTATTGTACAGATGGTGTTCTTCAAGACCATCATTACTCCTTCATCGGGAAATATGTTTTCAAGGGTTTGAAATCCTATGAAGTTGCAGGCGTCCATTGATCTCGCGATTCCTTGACCTTTGATGGACTTTTTGAGTCACATATACAATGTCAAATTGTTGTAGGATCAATCGCCATCCGGATACCTTAGTAGTTCAACATGGGTTTGTTGAACACGATTTGAGAGGATCCACATGGGATATGAGATGGGTTGTGTGACCGTGGAGGTAATGTCAGAACCTCATGGAAGCCCATGCTAAAGCACAACACGCCTTTCTCGATCAGAGTGTACTTGTGTTCACCGTCATCGAACCTTTTATCGAGGTAATAGATAAGCTCGTTTTTGGCCTCTATCGCCTTTTCTCGTCTCAAAGATATGACCCATGGCATTGTCACTTATGGAAAGGTACATGAACAGGGGAACATCATCCCCGGTGGTACCAAGATAGAGCTTTGACTAGCTATTTCTTGATTGTAAGGAAGGCATTCGCACTCATCATTCCATTTCATGGAGGAGTTCTTCCTTAATAACTTGAAGATTGGCTGCTGTGTTGTCGTGAGTGGGAGATAAACTCGCCGATGAAGTTGATCCTTCCCAAAAATCCATGTATTTCCTTCTCTGTCTGAGGAATGGGCATTTCTGTGATCGCTTGGATTTTGGTAGGATCTAGCTCAATCCCTTTGTGGCTAACTAGAAATCCTAGCAACTTGCCTGACTTGATGCCAAAGGCGCACTTAGCTGGATTCAACTTCAAGTTGTACTTACGCAACTTGTTGAACAACTTTCTCGAGATGGTCTAGATGGTCATCCTCCTTCCGGACTTGACAATGATGTCATCCACGAGATCTCAATCTCTTTATGCATTAAGTCGTGGAAAAGAGCCATCATAGCTCGTTGATCAAGTAGTCTTGCATTGATGAGGCCGAATGACAACCGCCTATAGCAAAAAGTTTCCCAAGGAGTGATGAAAGCGCCTTCTCACGATCTTCCTCGGCAACCATGATCCGATGGTACCCCGCAGCAATCAAAGAAAAGGAGTACATGTCGATTGAAAGCAAAGATTGTCAATGAGAATGTGGATAAATGGCATGGGAAAGCTATCTTTTAAGCAAGCTTTGTTCAAGTCCCTGTAATCCACGCAAACTCGCACCTTCCCTCCAGGTTTAGGTACGAGCACGATGTTGGATATCCACTCGGGATATGTAGACACCATGATGATGTCGGCTTGAAATTGTTTCACAATCTCTTCTTTCACCTTTAAACTCCACTCAGTTTCAATCACTTTGAGTTTTTGCTTGATCGGCTTAAATCCCTCTTTAATGGGAAGGCGATGAAGGACAATGTCAGTGGATAAACCCACCATGTCTTCATGAGACCATGCAAACACATCCTGGAATTGTGTTAATAGCGTAACCATGTCATTCCGCTGGTTTGGGGTAAGGTCCGAACCAATTTGGATTAACTTAGGGCTTTCTAAGGTTCGTAGATTGAAAGAAGTGGTTTGATCAAGGTGGGTTTGGGTTTGTCTTTGACCCATTCTTGAATTTTCGAGGCACCTCAATGTGATCCCGAGAGATCCATCAAGGTGAATTGATCTCTACATTAAAGGTACAATCCATGTGTAGAGAGGCATCGATCCGCAAATATGTGCACATCTAAATTCGTAGTCCTCGAAACAAAATATGCTTTCACTTAATATATATGAAATGCGTTGATCATACACAAGTGTTAGATATATATCGGCAAAATAAACCGCTAATACATCGCATAAAAAGTAAGCAGTTATTGTATTTCACAGGCGTAAAAGGATTTTTCGCCCGCTTTTACCCTTGTCGACCAAAGCAAGGAATGTCGCTCCAATTGGTAAGTGGTAAAGTCCGGTGGACCGCAGTGATGGAGGGATTGTCATCATCCTCCTTGTCCCGAATGATGGCCATTACATCGTGGCAATCATCATCCAGGGGTATATTCGTTGGTATGTTCATCATGGACGATGATGCGATGCCCGACATTATTCGGACAACATTTTCCTTGATTCTCCGCCTCCTCTTCTTCGATCAATGGATTTGAATAACGATTTTCTTTTCCTCCACCGGTTTTGGCTTAGGAAATAACATGGCCATGACATTGGTCGGCACCTTTATCGGAGGTTGTGCGGACTCGGAGTTTGAAGGTGAAGCCAAACGCCACATGGTTGAAGCCAAAGGAATCACCGATGCTTATGAGGATTCCTATGACTAGAAAGTCGCGAGAATAGCCTAGTCCAAATTATTCCAACTTGCTTGGTTAATCGAATGGGGTAATCGGATACCTCGCCATCTTTACCCAACCCTTGTCCCGGCTTATAACCCAACGACATCATTTCTCGAGTGGTCGACATCACCTCATCGTAAATGTGGGTTCGAAAGCAATGGTGCTCCAATAGCGTGGTATTGGGTGTTGCTTATTTCCAAAGCATGAAAACCGATTGGTTCTACGCCCCGGATTGGCATTGATGAAACGGTATATCCCATCGCCGAGGAATCTCTAGTTCTTGGCCCGTGACCGGTGCTATTGTTGATAATGTACTTCAGCTTGTTGGTGAAGGGTGGAGGGACTTCTCTTGCCATGTGGATCCATGGTCGCCCAAAGCAAAGGTTGTATCCCGAATCTATCTTGAGCACATGGAAGGATACGCAGAATGTATGAGGGCCAATTTCGATCATAAGCTCAATTACTCCAACCGAAGTTACGGCGGGCTCCATCAAAAGCTTTGATGATAGTATGGCTATCCGAATTCGGTTGAGATTGATATTCATCTTTACCAAGGTGGCATATGGGCGATATTCAGAGAGGAACCTCCATTTATTAAGACTCAAACCACCATATATATCCGGAGGACAAGACCAAGAATGTGCAACGGTTTGTAATGACCAATCCCTTTAGGGCGGTATGTCATCATCAAGTGAAGGATATCACATTAGTGTTGAAAATGTGATCAACCATGTGTTGAAATTTTTTCAGATCCATCGATGTCGGAAGATAGCTTCTTCCAAAACCTTTAACAAGACCTTCCGGTGATTCTGGAAGTTAGGACCAAGTCTAAAATTGATATTTGTGGTGGAGCTTCCTTCAAGCTTAAAACCACCGAGGCTTCATTATGACCCACAAACACGGAGGAATTTTTCAATCTTCTCCATGGGTATTTTCCCTTTGATTTGGTGGTGGGGTTCATCACCCGATGGGGAAGATATACAAATGGATTTTCCTTCGATTAATCGCAAAGAAGTGGTATATGAGGTGGATCCTTCACCTTCTCCGTAATTCCACTAACCTCGCGCAAGCTAACAATAGGATATTATGCTCGCATGGCAAGTTGATTGGCTTGGGAGCGCCACTTTCAAAGGATTGCTTCCTCCTTTCGAAATGAATTATCGGTGTTGTGAGAGAAAGATAATCCCTTCACCTTCAAAGAGATATAATCGCTACCACACTTTTCCACTTAGTAGAGCCTCGTGATTCTCACTTGCTGCTCGTAATACGTTGTCGTTATTCCGCCAAGCGCAAAACACCATTTTCGATTAGATTTTGAATAAGGTGGCGGAGTGCCCAACATTCTTATGTGCTATGACCGCGAGACTGGGAGTGGTATTGACATACTCTATTAGAGTTGTACCGTCTCAAATGGGGGTTGATTGGAGGTAGAAGGGAACTGATCCTTCCTTCATTGATTAACATGTGAAGGATTTCCTCCATGGGTTGGCCTAAATAGGTGAATTCCCGTTTGTTGGCGAAATCCCGACGGGCTTTGGCATTTGCTCTCTTCGTCACTTTGTCTTCCAATATTTCATTTTTTGAAAGGGACGAGGGAATATTCATGACGATTGGTAGGAGACTGGCATGCTCCTGGCTGATTAATTGCCGAGTCACTTGATGCTGATAAGTCACCAGTTCCGCCAATTGCTCAATTTGTTTGCAGAGAGCTTTCATCTTTTGTTCCATTGTGAACTGGAACTTAGCATAATCCCATCCGTCATCACCGCCTTTGATGGTCCTGGGGAGTCACAAATGAAGTTGGAACTCCGCCCATCGCTCCAATTAATCATGTTGACCTCTTCTTCTTTGTGTCGGAAGAAGAGGGTTGTCTTGTCACGTGAGGTCGATCGAGTTTGGTGACTACGATCTCTCTATTATCTATTAGGTCCCGGATCTTGTGTTTCAAGGCCCAATAATCCCGAGTATCATGTCCAGTGCCCCAAGATGATAAGCACATTTCTAGCAAAGATTGAAATCCCGTCCATTAGGAAATTTGGCCGGTGGAAGAAGATGCGTAATTTTCTTCTCGTGTTATCAAGATTAAGAATGTTCTCGAGGGTATCCCCTAAGGGTGTAAACACTCGATGGCATTTGACTTCTCCACCTTTTGGTAACCGGAGGGTTTGCAGATCGTCTTTGGAAAGGGAGTGTAGTTTCTCCTTTGAATGGGCATACTTTGATTGCCTTTTTTGTCCTCGTAGATCGTGGAAACATCTTCCTCTTTCTTTTTATGGACCCTCCGGGGGTTGTTCCCATAATTTTTAGATTGGATGTGATCAGCAACATCTTTGAGTGCGGCTAGGTCTTGAATCTTTCCTAACGTCAACCCCATTTCAAAGAATCTCCCATGTTTAACCATTTCAGAAACGGTTTGTCGATGCCTGGCTAAAACTCTCTCATAGAAGGGAGCTTCTTGTATGTCTATGAATGTCATGACCATTTTCGATTCTCGTCATGGCAGGACTAACTTGGGCGTACCCAAGCGCCTCCACCTTTGGGCATACTCTCCGAAAGACTCATTAGACTATTTTTTGATCTTGGTAATTTGATACCGACGGAGCCATCTCGAGTTTGAAAATCAGATTGAGTGAGGAAGGCATGTGCTAGCTCTTCCCAACTCGTGGAATTTTGGAGTTGTCTAATCTTGTGTACCACTTGAACGGGCTTCTCTGGGCTAGACTCTTTTGGAACAATTTCATTATGAGTTTTTCATCCTCTCCGTGATAGGATCCCGGTTCTCCAATAAAGACTTTTAAATGTGTATAAGGATCCCCTAACCCGTCATATTTTTCAAAGTCGAGTTTTAAATTTTTTGGATATAGTGAACACCGTGAAAAATACATAGATCAACATATGAAACACTCCCTGTGTTCCAATTCCTTTGATAGCGCCAAGGGTCTCTTCCATTTGGAGGACTTTCTTTTGATGTCACCATTGTCTCGGATCTCCAGTGGAATGGGCAAGATCCTGCGCTTTTGTTGGTCGATCCAATTGTGGCTCGTATGGTAATGACCTAATTCCTCCTTGTGTGGAGGGCTCGAGATGTACGGTATTTTTCCGACCTGTAGATCTGGTGTAATTCTTTTTTAATAGAAACACCCAAATCAGAATCTGCTTGCTTAATCCACAAACTCTTTATGAGAAACTAGATTAAGTTCACTGCGTGGGATGACGACATGATCGATCGTAGGCTCGTGCATTTTTGGACTTTTAATGGTAAAGTAGGTCCGATTGATTCCTCGCGAAAGACCGGCATAGTTTAGTCCTTAGGGAAGGTGTATAATGACATGCTATGTGATGTGTCCATTTTAGGAATTTTATCCTCGCAAAATGGGTGTCACTGTTCAGTAGTATGTATGTGGACATATTGCTTCATATTTTTCATTACATGGAGATAGATATGGAATGAAATTACAAGTAATTGTGTTTACAAGTAATTGAAATGAGGCATGAAGAGACTTTCCTTCGCTTTTGGGTTTATCAGAGGTCGACCTATCTTAGGTTACTCTCATGCTTTTTTGGCATGAAGGTTCCCAAATCATCGCAATCTACTAGGACGGAAGTTAATCCGGGTCTTTCAACCGGAGCGAATTTGGTGGTGTTTTTCCGAGCCCTCGAGAATTAGTCTTCTCACGAGTCCAAAGAATCAAACACCGACGGATAGCCTCCTGGTGGAGGGACCACACAACATACATTCACATACATCGATCTCACCGTATGAAATGATGACATGTGTGAAGCACTAATATCATAAGCAGCTTTATAGTGCGAAGCACTAACATCACACGCAGATATGATGCGCGAAGCACTAAGCTCAAACAAGACATGCATTCGCACACATTCATCCAATGTAAATGCAACATCCACACACAAGTAGATAACAGCTTTTGAAAAGATTGTAGAAGCGGCTTAAGTCCTCTTCTTTGGAGGTCCCCAATGAGAGTCGCCACCGTCGACGCCTGGATTTTTGGATGTCCTTTCGTTACTTGTTCTTTGGTGTTCTCATTTTAGGTGAGATTTATTTGAAAAAAAAAAAGTGAAAAGGTCCCATATGTATAATGTCGACGATGGGACTATTAAGAGTCACCAGTTGGTTTTTTAAATGGTTGTACCAACACAACCGAGAAAAGGTTTGCACAATGACCTAGTGATGTGACATTGATATACGGGTCGGTGAAACCGAGATTCATTTAGGGTCCGGGGACTTGGTTATATGGGGAAGGTGTTAGGAACCCCGACATCCGTGTTACCATGGTGACCGCCTCTTTTCAAGAAACTATTATCCGAGTGTGTGTGTGTGTGTGTGTGGGGGTCAATGTGTCGTTATATGAAAGTTGTACGAGGCCTCTTTCGAACCTATATATATTGTGGATTTGAATTTATGTAAAATTTAGTTTTTAGCAAGATATGGCAATGATGTTTTATAAAAGAGGTTTTTCAAACCCCTTTGCTCAATAGGAATTAAGACCTTTTACACTCCCATTTTTATTAAGTGAGTAATTTGGATTGATTTTATTTGATTTAACGTTAAGCATCCGCATTTAAAATAATATATATAAAAAATAATACCGACTTCCTCGTGGGTATGGAAACCATCTGAGGAAATACAGACATCGCAGAATAATTTACAAGCTACTTACAGCTGAAAATGTCCATCACGGGAACCGAATCTAGATCCAATGAGATGTATATGTGATCACATGATTCCTAGGCACATAGAATATTGCAATTTGTATAAAAGCAATAAGCAGGTATATATATAAAAGTGGTAAATATATATATACAGACGGGATCACCAACCACGAAGCACCTTCATGGGGGATCAGAAATATAAATAAAGCTATAGATACGGTCAACAGCCACGAAGGAAACTCCAGACGGGACAGAATATAAATAAAGTCAGAATGCGGTCAACTACCACTAAGTAAACTCCAAAGAAGTGATTTAAATGTAAAGAAAGTCATAAAAACTATCAACGCCCATGAAGGAACTCCAAGCAGATAAAACAAATATATATATATATATATATATATATAAACTAATAAACGCACTGCATCAAGTTCAGGCTCATCTAACAAATATATATGTATAATTAATATATATATATATATATATATATATATATATATATATATATATATATATATATATATATATATATATATTAAAGAAGTAAACTCCGCATCAAGTTTAGGCTCAATCGAGGCATAACTCGATAATGTTAGTCAATATATATATATATATATATATATATATATATATATATATATATATATATATATATATATATACAGACTGGAAGGAAACCACTTGAATCAAGTCCGCAAAAGCAAGCAACACGATTCTCAACGCGTGTAGGGGGTGTGTGCAAAGATGAAGAGAAAGACTCTAAAGTGTGTGAGAAGGCTTACAATTTGATCGATAAAAGGGCTTCTATATCTTTAGAGTGGGTAAACTTTGGGCTTTTGTGGGTACAAAAGAGGCTATATATGAGCTCACTGTGTGTTTGAAAGTGGGAAAATACATCATGGCGGGCGAAAAGTGAGCAAATTGTGCAGGTTTTCCGCCTTTTTTTCTCTTAAAAATCAGCACCCCAAGCCTCTTATTTATAGGCAAAAAGTACCGCAGGTGTACTAGAGGCAGGGTACCAAGGGTCGGCCGGCCCGGCTCTCGGCTGGGTCGGGTCGTCTCGGCACGTGCACTCAAGCAATCGTAATGTCCACTTGGATTTTGAGAAGTGCAATCCGCATCCGCTTTTGAGGTATTCGGGACCTATTTTGACCGCCGCTGTTGTAGAGAGTCAGACGATGGCATGAGATTAGAGTTTCACGAAGTCTTTGAAGATGGGACGATGCCCTCCGGTCTTCAAGCTTCAACTTTCATCCGTTACGCCGCACAATAGTCACTCGGGATTGGTTAGCCTTGTGGGACATTGTTGCGTAGAGACGAGACATGGCATCGTGTTGGACGAGATGGTGATGTTGCCCCTCACCGGTGTTACTACCGGATTGGGCCGATAAGCAGACGTTGCTCAGACTTCGCTGAGATTGGACTGTTGCATTTGTTGAAGATCCTCATTTTCATCTTTGAGGTGTGCCTGTCTTCCCGATGTGATTGCCGTGTTGGCACAATGTATTTCGTTGTGAGTGCCGAGATTGAAGCTGATGGTATTTGAAACAAGCATTTTCGGGGTTATCTCCGAAACTGCATTCCTTGGGGTTATCACCAAGGTTGGTGGCTATTCCCATGGTTGGGACTGAGACTGGATACCTCGGGGTTATCTCCGAGATTAATCGGTCTTCTCCGATGTGTGTTCCGGTATTGTATCTGCAGGTCTCGGGGTTATATTCGAGATTGAAACCGTTACTCCCAGATTGCAATCTGGGGTTAATGTTGAACTTCCGGTAGTATCCGGTATGGATTTGGATTGTCTTTCAGGGTTCTCTCTTAAAATACTTAATCATCTCTCCGCAATGTTAGTAATGAAGAGTATGTAAAATTTCGAGTGTCTACAGTTATATTTATTACTTGGGGTAATATTTAAAACTAAGCAATTAATACTTACTTGAAATTCTCAAACGACTTATATTTAGGAACAAAAATATTTCTCTAAAACGACTTATATTAAAGAACGGAGGGAGTAGCACATAATGTATTCCAATAGTTACAGGAAAACCTTATTACCTGAAGTCAATGGGCTAATTTGAAATGTCATGAACAACAACTCATTTTCAACTTGTTGGATATCGTGTAAATATTTTACCATGTCAACTGCATGTCGAATAAAAGGAAGTGGTTAGTATGAAGTTTATTTTTGAGTAAGTTGGTCAATTGGCTAATATATACAATATAGCTAACATATGCAATATAGCTACATCTGTTAGAGCAAGATCTTCACGTATTTAAGATCTATTCATTACTTATCCAAAAAAAAAATCATTTATTAGATTAAAGCTCCAAACACCATTTTTGTTCTCAAATTTTTTTATTTACATATTAAACCAATTGTACTCCAGATTTAAATTTACAAAAATTTCATCTTGAATATTTAATTAATCAAGAAAAGTTATGACTTCAACTGCAACATAACAAATCCATAAGAATTGGTGAAAATGGGAAGTGAAGTCAATCCACGTTTCAAAACATGCATATTTTCCCTCAACCTCCGTATCTTATTTTGCTCTACACACGCAAATAAGTAGATAACTTGAGAAACTTTCGTGTCTGAGAAGCCTCTCTCTACAATAGTTTGATAAATTAATCAAAATTTTGCATCACCACAAATACACTAATATTAAAAGAAAAGAATCGAAGAATAAAAATAATTACTTTCTATGTTAGTTAAATAACTATATTAAAAATAATTCAACAAAATTAGTCTTGAAAAAAAAACTCATTAAATACACCACAAAACAAGAATACATACAAAAGATAATTTGTGGAGACTTCTTTGATAGACTCAATGATGACTTGCGTGAGGTGGTGGTCGCCGTCTCAATCGCTTTCTAAAGACGGTTGTTGGGTGAATCGCTTGCAACACCTTAACCCTCGCCTATATGTAGGCAGTAATCTTGGTACAATTACTCGCGTTCGAATTTCTGCGTTGAATGGACACCAACACGCGACACCTTGACCCCTCGCTTATATTGAAGCGGTAATCTCGGTATGACAATCGACGATTGATGCGTAGAGAAGACGCCACACACAACTATGAATATTGTTGTATGATAAGTCAAATTGAATCTCAAAGAAATAACTAAGAAAAATACTTAGGAATTCTTCAAAGAACCAAAAGTAGAGAATAACCTCACAAATATATTGAATAATGAATAATGTATAATGTATAATGTATAATGTGTTTGATTACATAACTTGGACCTCTATTTATACTACTCAAAACAATCCAAATCCTAATAGGAATGTATAAACTATAATCCTAATTACTATAAGGAAATAGAAGTCAATTTGGAAAAAAAATCCTAATTACAATAGAACTTAAAAATTAAAAATCCAAATAAAATAAAAATTCTTAACCACGTGAACTTGCCGAGTATAAACAATCCATTGCCGCGTGAAGGTCACTGCCTTTATAATCCAAATCCGTGCACTACTCGATTTGATATGATCCAGCTTGATTATTGAAACAAAAACAAACGTGACCCCACCAAGCTAATATGCTGAACAGGGTAAATCCATTATTATTGTTGAAAAACCCACTTGAATTTGATAAGTTTGATAATCTTGAAGAAAAACGTGTGGCCCATGTGAACAACAACCTTGCCAAGATGTCAGATGCCATGCAATGTATATATCTCATATAAAATCTGATGACTTAAGAAGCTGCAGCCCATTAATAAACCAACTCATGCAAATATTAAACTTCCCTAGCATGTAAAATGGGTAAAGGTGCAAAAATACCCCCGAAATATACATAGATGTCCCATTTCCACCTTAAATTAATTTTTTTTCCAAAAGTACCCTTAATGTTACAAAAATCAGGTCACTCATGCCCTTGCTGTTAACGGACTAGCCACCTAGATTAACTCTATTTACACGTGGACAATTATTGCTGATTAGGCACATTTTTTATTTACAGATACTCGTTGTCTCTCTAGATTTCTCTCTCTAGACTTGTGCAAGTTTTTCTGGTTCTTCTTCTACATCGAGCAGCCTCAAAAAAATATACTGTAAATCAATAATCAAAGGAATATTTACTACCGGAGGTACAGAAATGGCTCCACGGAAGAAATCAGCCGGCGGATCTAAGAAATCCAACCAAAACCAGCATCAATCACAGCCCTCCAAATTCGGAATCAAACATTTCTTTGAACATCACACGCAAAACTCTCAAAACCCCAAATCAAAACCCCCCACTTTGAAAAACCCCGATACCTCACCTTCAACCTCAAAACCCCCCCAAAATGTGTCCAATTCAGAAACGACTGATTCGAAAAAAGGGATTTTTACACTTCAAAACCCAATAAATGGCGAATAATCGAAAAAATTGGATTTTTACACTTCAAGTTTTCGCCAGGAATGATGAATGAGTGGCAGATGGGAGACCAAACTGGGCGGGCTTTTTGTTGGATCTTATCCTCTCAAAAGTTTCTTTGCTCCAAATCTTGTATCTCATCCTCTCTTTAGGAAAAAGGCAACTTACTAATGAATTATCGTGATTTGGTCATCTGGCAAGGAAGAGAGGGAGAGAGAGGATAACATTCTTCCTGGGGATGGAGAAGAGTATTATTATTATTTAAGGTATTTTAAAAATAAATTTTGATTAATTTTATATAGTAAATTATATTAATTATAAATTATATAAAAACTATCATTAATTATAATATTTTTTTGTTAAAAAATATTTAAATTGAATTTAAAACTCTAACACTAATTTTATATTTTGAAATGAAAAGGACAAATCAATAATAATAATAATAATAATAAATAATAATAATAAATAATAATAACAATAATAATAATAATAACATGCTATTTTCCATGTATGCATTGCCTTGTCAGCAAGTTTTGTTTAAGTGTCAGCTCCGTTTGTCAAGGTGGCGTGTCTGTTAACGGGAGGGGTATAATTGACCTTAAATTTGTAACGTTAAGGACACTTTTGAAAAAAAAAAATAGTTTAGGGTGTAAGTGGGATATCGGAGTAAACATCAGGAGTATTTTTGGACCTTTTCCCCATGTAAAATATGTTGACTTTTGCTAAAAAGATTATAATTGGACTTGTATTAAATTGACTTGCTGAATTGGGTCACTCCAATAACACTTAAATTGTACTCCCTTAAATAATCTTTAGCCTAATTACTTGAAATCATTTGTTGAACACTTAACACCCGAGTCGATAAATTGACAAAAAATTCTGCCCCTGTCAATCTGTCATCACTTGCAGAGTTCAAAACCACATAAAAAGTCTCGTTCTTGTAAGGTTGAAGTAATATTCTATATCCTCTAAACCATCGTGATAATAATTAATTTTAATTAGAAAACAAGAAAAAAAATCAACACAACAAAGAATATCTTGGTATAAATTAATTTTAATTAAAAATCGAATGCAATAGAATCCAATAGAATTTTTTTTAAATGTGGAGTGATTACCATAAAGGTGAAGGTATTAATGCAATAGAATATCATTTGTTTATATGTACAAAAATTCTTGCAGTAATTCAGCCATCTCTAAAAATGGAGATCAAATAATTATACAAGACTATCTAATGTGAATATGAAATTAATTTAATTAACCTCAGAAAAGGAACAGAAAAACAAAGGCGTATGTTTGATTTAGGAACATAAGTAGAATTTAGAAATTCACCTGATAATCAAAGAGATTAGCATCTGAGGAGATCTGAGTGAATGAATGAGCCGTCAGGAATGAGGCAGTGAGATCTAATGGTGTGCTTTTATCCTGATCAAATTAGGGTTTTTGTGCTTTTATACTGGTGAAATCAAATTAAATTGAGCGCATTTACTATGCATTTATTACTGGGCTAAATAACCGATAAATAGTGATTTCAATTAAAATTCCCTTGTTTTTCCTGGGTCATATCCAATTCTCTTTGCATGCAATTCAAAAACAACTTATTCCTTTTATTTTTCATTAAATAAAAAACAAGAAAACCTTTATAAAATAAATAAATAAGAAACTTCATATGCTTACTTGCGATATTTAGGATCAGATTTAAAAAAATATTAATAAGGAATTAAGGAAATACAACATAAATACCAATCATAAAGATTGCATGGATAATTCCTTATATATGAGTAGATGCAAGCGTTTCAACTATGCTCAAGCTTCCATCTAAATTAAACAGATAGCTCATGATGTATTAGTCTTCTGCGTTATATAGTAACATTATAGATGCAGATTCATTTCATTGTTTTAGGGTCTAATTCTGCAAAATTGAAACTCTTACCCTTTGATGAGTGGGTTTATATATATTATTTAGGTATTTTTAGGTTTAATAATTTGTGAGTTTTTAAGTATTTTTTGTTATTTTATAGTTATTTTATTATTTTTAGTGTTTTCATTTTATTTTGTAAGAAAAGAAAGAATATTTGTGGTTAAATCATAAATATTTGACCAAGTAAGTAAGGAGGAGCAGAAGCTGAAGCGTCAGCATGGGTTGGGCCGATTCGAAAGCGCTATGCACTAACAAACAACGACGTAATCCGTAACGTTTTGTAGAGGGATCAAAATTTTTAAACCAAGCGGGCCGAAATTATTAATACCACCACTTGCTTCGGAACTTGATAATTAAATTTTTTTTTATCAGCAAAAAGTCTTTTTAAGTTATGAAACAAAAGTTTGTGATAGAACCAAAAATACCATATATATCTACAAACCACAGTTTCGAAATATGAATGCGCACTCACTGATAACAAAAATTACTTCCAAAGATAACAAGCACATAATGCAATTGATTATACAAAAGCCATCCATTGAAATTATACTTCACTTAGTTTATACCAGATTTTAAAACTACACCTCACCTGCCTAGAACTTCAGCATGCAACAAGGCATAAGCTCAGTTTTGCATAAACCCAAAATTTCACAACTTTTACACTTTCTAATATGCATACATGACCCAAATATTCATACACTTAGATTACATTATAATTCAATTATATATATATATATATATATATATATATATATATATCATATTTCCTTTATATAATATACCAATTCTTTTATTTTAATTAACCCTTTCCATTGAAACATTTTAGCAAAACATAAGATAGGCACAAATTACTTTCAAAAATGTTCAGAGTTCATTAATCATGAACAAACCCAGATTTTAGTTTTAAATCAGTCCTTAATCAGTTAATCCTTCATATAATTACAACATCCAAAATTCCAAAAAACAATTAACACAAAGTATCACACCAATTTGTTTATGTATATGATTACCAAAATTGAACTGAGAATAATTGAATAAATATATCTTTACCTTTGATTTGGGTTTCTTGCTCAGCTCTTGATTTTAATTTGAGAGTACTAAAGCTCA
The DNA here is from genome assembly GCA_020205605.1 of Panax ginseng. Classification (NCBI taxonomy): domain Eukaryota; kingdom Viridiplantae; phylum Streptophyta; class Magnoliopsida; order Apiales; family Araliaceae; genus Panax; species Panax ginseng. Next base: position 71,626,086 of record CM035142.1, on the reverse strand, counting down.
GCTCTTGATTTTAAGTCCAAAGCAGTCAGCTCAGTGGAGGCGGAAGAAGCCGCAACAACTGGCAAGAGAAAAAAGACGAAGAGTAAGAGAGAGCTGAGAGTCTGATTGTGAGTTATGCCCTAATAATATTTTTTTAATGAAACGACGTCGTTTCATGTTTTTTTAAAATTAAAAAAAGAAGAAGAAGGAGAAACAAACCTGTTGCAGACTCTGCAGTCGGAGAAGCTGAGAAGAAGAGTCGAAGGCAGCCAAACATCGCGGCTTCCCCCACCCGCCTGCCCCCCCTCTAGTCACTTTGGTCCGCCTCCCTACCGGGGTCGATGCCCCCGCCCCTAGTTACGCCTCACATGCGCGGACGGACCTGAGTAGCTAAGGCTATAAACGAGCCAACACAGTTGGGCTCGACTAAAAAAAAATCTGGCGAGACTCGGATTCGTAAATAATATGATCCAAATCGAGCATTAAAAATAGTTGAATAAAAATATTAGTAGAATCGAGCAAGGTTATACTCGACTCGTTTAAGATTCAAACTACTCGAAATTTTTATTGTGATTCGATACATACTTAAGTTAATACATATTCGATTAGATGTTCGATACATTCTCTAATAATATATACAAATTTAAATCAAATTAGGATAATTAGTTATTATTTTATTTTGTTTTTAATTTTAATTGTGATTTTATATTTATAAAGTGTAATAATAAATATATTTTCTCATTTATAAGTAAAATAACAAATTCAATTTATAATTATATTTATTATAAAACTAGTTATTATGTGGAGACTCGAATTCGAGCTTAAATTTGAAGCTCGCGAGTAGTTTGAATAAATATTCGAGTCGAGTCAGATCGAATTCGAGTAACACTACAAGAAAATGCTCTAACAGCGACCAACAATATCAGTGACCGTACTTCCGGTCGCTGATATGATTATTAGCGACCGCATACGGTCGCTAATTGGTCGCTGGTTCAATTTTACCCTCCAAAAAATTGGCTGGAATTGTTGGCGCGCTTGTTTTTTGCGACTCCTCACAATCAGCGATCGCATTCAGTCGCTGATAATTTCACATCATTAAAATTCAGCGACCGGATGTGGTCGCGGATGTCGGTCGCTGATCCTTTTTAATGTATCAGGTTCAGGCATCTCGCTCGACAGTAGCAGAAGGGAAAAAAAGAGGGAGAAAGAAAAGGGAGAAGAGGGAGAAGGGGGAGAAGAGGGAGCCACGCCATCGGACGCCACCGCCACCACCATCGCCCACGTCACTGCCAACTTTAGTTCAGGTATATGATTATGTTAATTGATATGTTAAGTATTCTGATATGAATATTACCCAAAATTCATTATGTATTTTGCATTCTTTCTTTGTGAACTAAAATTGTTTACTGTTTATGATGTATTACACTATATATTAGTATCCTCTCTTTTTTTAGTCTCTACCTTGTTTGTCGAAATTATCATATGCAGTAAGTTCTAAGGCATTAGGATCACTGTGATTTGGGAAGTACTGTGCTCTCACCATACTTTTGGCTCTTTGTAAACTAGGCTCAATGTTGTCATTTTATTATATTTTCTTGCAAACGTATGCTCTTGTAGTGGTTTGTTATATTTTATTGCAAATGTATGCTTATTCAGTTGTAGTGGTTTAATGATATCGATGTATTCTCCACTTTAAAATTCAAGATTTATTATTGGAATATACTTTTATTAGCTGAAATCTTATAAAGTAGTCTAAAAGTATGTTGGTAGATATGTATCGAAAGTGTAAGCTGGGGATTTATATTTGGGGATTGAATTGTTGATGGATCTAGTACTAATGTACTTTTAAAATAGAAAACTTGCAGTTGGTTCTTTTCGATCACTTTGTACTTGAACAAATGCATATAACTTAAATGTCCAGTTGAACTTATGTATGGATATACCAATTGTCAGGGCCATTCATGAAAAATATGACCTTGCTTGCCACCAAAAATGTAAAACAATCAAGCAACCACATTCAGAGATAAACTTGGTTTAAAATTTTAAGGTTGCCTACTATTTGACTTAGAAACATGTATTAACATTACAAAAACTAGGCAAGATCATAAACATGTGTCATTTACAAACAATAGGTATAAGCTATACTCTTTACTAAAAATATCTAGTAAAATAACTATCATATACAAAATGAGGAGCAACAGGTGAACCATATCTATTTTTGAAAAGATACCTTTAAGCAGCAACTTGAAGCTTTACCGTCCAAACAAAAACCCATATGCAAATATGATGGTGGTAATATAATAAAATTAAAATATAATATCATATAAATATAATATAAATTAAAATATAATATAATATCATATTAAATATAATATAATATCATATTAAATATAATATGATTATATATATAATTAAATTAAAACAAAATATAACTAAATAACATTTACTTAGTTCCACTACTAAATATAATAAAAATAATAGAATATAATTACTAATGTATCCAAGCTAGACACTCTGAAGATTGTAGTTCATTCTTTAGATCTATCCATTAGGAAGTTTTCCATTGCTAAAATAAACTAACTTCAATTTCGTTAGTATTCACTGCTAAAATAAACTAAGTAACACATGCTTAGTTTCTCACCGAACCCATAAAGATATTAATGAACAAAAGCAATATCATACTCTGAAGTTAAAGAACTAAGAGATAAGTTCTCTAATCAGAAGTAAGTTAATTATTTAGCTCATGTGTAAAGTAAAGATAGAAGCTTGCAAAAATGAAAGCGTGAGTTTTTGGAACTCTAAATTTATAGTATACTCCTAAACTTTTTACTGCTTTAATTTGCATTCAATCGTTATTGTTTTGGTCTTATTATATTGGGAATTTATATATTTCTCTTGGTTTGTGTCTTGGGTGCCTAGAAATGACCATATATACATGCCATCATGCATGTGGCCAGTCCATATTATAGGGGAGACTCTGGCGAAATTTTTTTATTGGTCGGGTAGTTGCGAACATTTATAATACTAACGAGCTCTTTGTGTGCTTACTAGTATGCTCAAGTCATATGTTTACTGGCTAGTATGCTCTAGTCATATGCTTACAAGTATGCTTAAATGTTAATCATATGGTTACAAGTATGCTCAAGTCATATGGTTACAAGTATGCTGAAGTCATATGATTAATAAGCTCATGTTGTCTGTAGTAGGTACCGTGGAATCATGGACCTCTATTCAGACCGTAGTTGGATGGCACGATGAAAGTCAAGTACCCAGATAGGTGCTACAACTAAATTTAGAGCTGGTTGCCAAGTGTTTTTGGATTATGCGTATAGTCACCCGGAATGTATGAATGGTCAGTCATAGATATGATGTCCATGTTTGAAGTGTAAGAATGTAAATTATATGGATAGAGACATGATAAACTATCATTTACTTGTTTCTGAGTTCATGAGAAATTACGAAGAATGCTGGTGGGCGCATGGGCAGAGAAGAGATGGTGGAAAGTACACAATTCGGGTAGTAGTACTCATCGTATGAATGAAATAGTTCATGATATTGCAGGGCCAGATTTTGATTGGGAATAAGGCAGAGAGCAACCTATGAATTATGATGCCAAAGACTTCTTTAAGTTGTTAGACGAGGGTAGCGAGCCATTGTGGCATGGTTGCACCAAACACACTACATTGTCTGCAGTGGCGACATTACTTAACATCAAGGCTGATCACAACATGAGCCATGAGTGTTTTGAGTCACTCTTGAAGGCCATTAAGAGTATGTTGCCTGACGGTGAGAAATTGTCTGGTAACTATTACTTTTGTAAGAAAATGGTGAAGAAGTTGGGTCTTGGATACCAAAAGATCGATGCATGTCCCAACGATTGCATGTTGTTTTATAAGGAAAATGAACAGATGACAAGGTGCACATTTTGCAGTTATGATCGGTTTAGGCCTAATAAAGAGGGTGTGACTACAAAAAAATCAAGTATACCGTTTAAGATTCTAAGGTCTTTTCCAATAACATATCGGCTAAAAAGATTGTACATGTCTTCAAGAACAGCTGAACATATGAGTTGGCATGCGAAATCTCCAGCTAAAGATGGAGAACTAAATCATCCCGCAGATGGGCAGGCTTGGAAAGATTTCAACTTAGCACATCCTGGGTTTACATTGGAACCTAGAAATGTGAGGCTTGGATTGTCCACCGATGGTTTCACTCCATTTGGCCACTCAGATGTTCTGTACTCATGTTGGCTTGTGATTGTTACTCCGTACAACTTGCCTCCTTGGATGTGTATGAAACAACCATACTTGTTTCTTTCACTCGTGGTTCCTGGTCCTAAGAGTCTTGGAAAGAACTTAGATGTTTACTTGAGACCTCTTATAGATGAGTTGAAGGTATTGTGGGAGAATGGAGTACAGACTTGGGATGTTGCAATGAAAATAAATTTCAACCTTAGGGCAACGATTATGTGGACTATAAGTGACTTCCCAGCTTATGGTATATTAGCTGGATGAAGTACACACGGGAAGTTGGCTTGTCCGTATTGTATGGAGCATACAAAGTCGTTTAATCTATCAAAAGGTCGAAAGCCTTGTTGGTTTGACTGTCATCGTCGGTTCTTACCGGTAGATCACCCGTTTCGAAGAAATAGAGAACACTTCAGGAAAGGGAAAGTAGACAATGATATGCCTGCACCGCGATTGTCGGGAACAGAGATACGAGATCATGTGATGAGATTTCCGGTTATCCCATTTGGTAAGATTGATGCCACAAACATAATCAATAGGTTTGGCAAATCTCATAACTGGGTTCGGAGAAGCATCTTTTGGGAATTGCCTTATTGGTCTACAAATTTGATTCGTCATAATCTAGATGTGATGCATATTGAGAAGAATGTGTTTGACAATGTGTTTAACACTGTGATGAATGTTACGGGGAAGACAAAAGATAACGATAAGGCACGTTTGGACATGAAAGATATTTGTAAGCGTCCTGGATTAGAACTTTATGAATCTCCTAATGGTAAGATTGTCAAATCGCATGCAAGGTACACATTATCTAAAAAGCAAGTTGAAGATGTGTGCACATAGGTTAAGTCTCTGAAACTACCAGATGGATATGCGTCAAACATTGCAAGGTGTGTTACGGGTGGGAAATTACAAGGGATGAAGAGTCATGACTGTCATGTGTTTATGGAGAGACTCATGCCTATAGCATTTCGGGATCTCGCTTGATAAACCAATATGGGATGCTTTAGCGGATCTTAGTCGTTTCTTCAAAGACTTATGTTCAAAATCATTAAATGAGAAGGACATGTCTGTACTTGAGAAGAACATCATAGAGATCACATGTAAACTGGAAAAAATATTCCCACCTGGGTTTTTTGACTCCATGGAGCATTTACAAATCCATCTTCCCTCTGAAGCTCGTGTTGGGGGTCTAGTTCAATATAGATGGATGTACCCTTTCGAGAGGGTGATGGTAAACCTTAAGAGGAAGGTGAATAATAGAGCTTATGTCGAGGGGTCGATATGTGAGGCATACAGTTTCGATGAGATATCTACGTTTGTCTCAGACTATTTTCCGGACGAAGTCTTGACAAAGGCCAATCGAGTATCAAGACATGATGATGGGGGAAATGTTGAACTAAATGGTCGGCTCTCTGTATTTGGTCTATCAGGCCGCGCTTATGGAAAAGGGAAGCGCATATTCCTCTCTGAGTAAGAATTACATGGTGTACATACTTACATTCTTCTCAATTACGAGGAGATTGACGAATTTGTGAGGTACACATGTAAACTTGATAATTTATCTTTTAAGTTGAAAATTTATTCTAATATGTTAATGTTTATAACATGGTATAGATTGTACGATGAAGAGTTAAAAGTGAAGCATCCCGGCATAACTGATAAAGATATTCAAATCAATCGTGATAAAAAATTTGCACTTTGGCTAAAGGACAAAGTAAGTTCAATTTTTAAGCACGTAGTATATATATACTCCATGTTAACTATGACTTCATTTAATAAGATGGAGTTTTTGTAGGCTTTGGCTGAGGGATCAACGATTCGGCTAATGTACAAGTCCTAGCTATGGGACCGCACGGGGACCAAGTCGATCATAATGGTTACAAAATAAATGGTTGTGAATTTCACACAAAGGCATACGGGCGGTAAAAGAACAACGAACTCGAGTGTGTGTCAAGGAGATTGTTACAATGAGCTTGGTCGTGCCTTTTATGAGGAGTTGGAGGAAATCGTAGAGTTATCGTACAAGGGCACGTACGGGGGTCATATTCACTTATTCAAGTGTCGTTGGTTTGATTCAGAAAAAGGGATACGTGTTGACAGACATGGAATCGTCGATATTGACCTCCATAGGTCTGCGTACTCCAACGAACCGTTTGTTTTACCAACTCAAACAGTACAAGTATACTATACTCCTAGTCCTGTTAGGAAAAGGGATAGACCGCCTACAGATTGGCAAGTTGTAATTCATACTCCCGCGCGTAGTCGTGTAGAAGTAGTTGATGGGGAGATTTACCAAGAGCAGATGCTTCATAGTCAAACTATAATAAATGTGGAGGACGACAATGAAGTAATCCAGTTAGATGGTGGAGATGAACCACATGAATTAGATCCTGAGTCAATACTTGTGTCAGATGACATTGATACTGAGGAGGAAGAGTTATTGACTGAATCTGACACTGAATCTGAAGCAAATGATGGTTATGAATCTGCAACATGTATACAAGATGATTCTGAATCAGACCTTGATACTTGTACAAATGAAATGTATGTTTAGCATTACATGTTTTTTATATCATTGTCATGTTTATGTACTTAACTATTTAAATGCAACTTTTGTTTATTGTCATTTTATATTCATATATATACATGTTTATATCACTGTCATGTTTATTGTCATATATACATGTAATCAAATATAACTCATAATAACATCTAGGAGTGATCATTCAGTTATAACCGAATCGAATAAGCTATTCGGTTATAACCGAAAACCAAATTATTGGTATTTCTGCTATCCGAACTACTAACCAAAAATTGTAAATAACCGAATTACCGAATACCGAATTACCGAATAGTAATTTCGGGTATTCGAAAAAAAACCGAACCAAAGATCCAACATAAATTAAGCATGTTAGCTATTCAACAAAGTAACTATCCAAAGTGACAAAATAACTTAAAATAAGCCAACAAAATAAGCATCCTTAAAACCTTAACAAAGTTTATGACATCTACAAGAATTTATTCTACTAGAGCAAATGACTACTCAACACTCGTGAAGTGTGCTTGTGCAATGATGAAGACTCAAGAGTTAACATCCAACAACCAACGAAGACATCAACATGCAACAAGAAATCAAAGAATAACACATACCGAACAAAGAATCAATCAAGACAAGGAAGAAAAGACATACGAAATTACAACAAAGAACAACCCAATTGCAATCAAAGACAAGTATATATATAATAAGATCCAACAAGGCAACTACCCAATTGCAAGTAACTATCATGTCATACATTGCCAGAAATCCAACCAAAGAATACGAGTATATGACAAATTCTAGTTGGCCAACAACATCTCATCAGACCCAGATTAGGAAATGCAACATTCTATGTAAATTTTCGTACCAGATGACACAAATTCAACTAATACAACTTAATAGGACTAGTCTAAAGCAAAGACCTTTTGAGTCCCATAAAAGAAAACAATTATCAACAAACCCAGAAAAAGCAGCTAGCATAAACACTATATTATTAAGGTCACCAGCTCCACACCTTTAGGAATAACACATAAAAACTACTCCCTCTTATTCATATTAAGTGTCTTTTTAGAGTTAAGTACACTTATTAAGAAATAACACAAAATGTCTTTTGTATCCCTAATTAATTATTTCTCTCTCCACAATGGTCCATGGAATTGCATTTACTAAACATATTAAATAGAGGGGTAAATTAGGAAAAAATAGTGCAATATTGCATAGGGATTCCAAAACGACACTTATACTGAATAAAACGAAACTCTCCAAAACGACACTTAATATGAATAGGAGGGAGTAAAACTAAAATGTAGTCACCACCTCACAGTCTCACACCTTTAAAAAATAGCCAGTAAACAGTACCCCAAAATTCACCAATCACCACCATAGAAGAACAATCATCAAGCATCAAGCCCATAGGCTATATGCCATAACAATTCCAAAAGTCCCACAAAATTTGATAATATAAAATCCAACGAAGAAAGCGGTCCCCAAAAATTTTAATATAAAATCTATTAGTAAAATCAATAAACTTAATCCCCAAAACATTGAAACAGAGATTTAGAAAAAAGAAACCCATTTGGTACAAAGAAGACTAGAAGAGTACAAACAAAATCCAGAATGCTTGAGCAACACAACAATCCATTACAAGATGCTCTAACTTTCACCCTATCCTTGATAAAATCCAACGAAAATTCAGATACTCCCATAAAATTATCAACACAAATTAAACTTGATGCAGGTGTGATGACTTAGTAACCTCTATCAAGACAATTGGATTTCTAACAGACATTTCATTGTACAATTGTATAAAATATTTATTTGATACCAATTTATACCACAATTTACAAACACACTTAGTTACGAGCGAGGATTTCATAGGCAATCTAGCAAGAATTTGAAGAATAACTTCATCCAGGAAAAACCCATACTTTAAATAGGGTAGATTCATCGATACGATTACTAGAAAGAACCAAAAAGTGCTACATAATCAAAAGAATGATCGAGAATCGCTTACATGATTCCATCTTCATTTGTGAAACCCGTGAAACTTTCGATCTTGACCAAAAGGTGAGGCGCCAAGCGTAGATTGAGTCGAGAGAGGCGAGGTAGGAGATGATGTAACGAAGAGAGGTGGAGGCTAGAGATGATGTCACTGGACTCACAATCGAGAGTCGAGACTCGAGAAACAAGAAGAGGTTGAGGAATTGAAGTGAGATCTGGGATTGGGATTTGCCGATTTGGGAGCGACTAATTGCTAGGGCAAGAAATAAGAATAAGTGAATCTTGAATAGTGAATACTCGTAGATGGAGTAGTAATTAGTATTAGATAATATTATAAAATTATTATTTTTTAAATATTAATATTCGGTTAATCGGGTACCCGAATTATCTATTTTTTAAAACCGAAACCAAAACCGAATAATGAGAAATAAATCAGATATAACCGAAATAAGGAAAAAAATCGAAAAACAGAAATAATTCGGTTAAAAAAGTTCGGTTCGGTTCGGTTATTTGGTTTTATCCATTTTTTGCTCACTCCTAATAACATCTTGAAATTTGTAATATACAGATGGCTTTTGAAGCAGCGCAGAAAAAGCGCGGCTTGGGTAGGGGGCCTAATCATGTGCCCAAGGCCCCTACTAATCCGGATGATCGAATTCTTATTCAGATTCGCCCTCCTCCGAATAGCATGTACGTCCTGCATATATCATTTATATATAAGCATTTAAGATTCCATTTATACAAGATATATAGAACTTAGATGTAAATTGCTTTAATATATCTACTTATCGCTGATGTAAATTGTTGTATATTATAGTGATTTTTCAGATAATAAGATCGTCAAGTGCATATAATAGCTGTGTTTACAGAATTGGCCTACACCTGTGATTACGTGGGCGAGCACACCTATGGCCCACAAGGATCTTTGTTTGAAATTTGAATTTCGTGTATGTTTTTTTTAATTATAACGAGATAATATAATATTCAAAGGATAATTGTTTAGTAATGTTATTATTGTTGTTTATTTGCGAAAAAGATATAGATGGGAGGACTTGTTGAGCTTCGGTGATACGTACATTATTACGGCGAGAAGTGCTTGCGGTTCGCACCAAAGATAATTTGAACAAAGAAAGACAAAAAGCCCTTTACAATGTCGAGATCGACCATCCAGGCTAGGGAGAGGATTATATGCACGAGTATAGCCCCCGGTGGTGCACCCAGACCATATGGGTTGAGATGTGTGCCCAATGGAGAGCTGAGAGCTGGGTGAAAGACGAAAGACTGCCTCCACCAACAGATCCTCGGGTGTGTGCAGATGGCGAAAAAGGCTAAAAAGGACATCTGAGGCGATAGTATTTCACGGTTACATCATATCCTTTGCCGAGCACGTATTTATTTACAAGTTTTAATATGTTTATAATCATGAATTCTAGAAAATATATCACATTTTTACTTAGTAATATTGTGCTATTTTTTGTATAGGAGTCTCAGTCTCAAGGTACACCTATCCATCATTTGGATGTGTGCGTGGCCACCCGTGATGGTCTGCCTGATGCTATCCAGATAGCGGTAATAAGTTTTAACAACTTGATCTTGTTTATCAATGCTTACAAAATTTATTTTTAACTATTTAATTGTTAACATGATGACAGGATACTTATAAGCGTTTATTGAATGAGCGCTATCCTGAAGGCACTCCACGTCGCTTTATTGATCAGAGATTTGTGGGAGAGGCGTCTGTTGAAGAAGAAGAACTACATTAAAGGTCAAGGACAATGACGACGCCCATCCTTCAGTGGCTCAGGCAACTTTGCTACCCAGTCTTCACAGTCATCGAGTCATCCAGCTGTTTATACTCTGGCTGACTGTGTGAGAGCTATATGTCGAGATCGAAATCTTATGAAGATACTGGGCGGGCATCTGGGGGCTCTTGATCCTGAGGAGTTAGCTGAAGCAGTAGAGACAGCAGCAGCAGGACAGCATGGGGATGTCGACGAGGTATAAAATCAATTTGTTGTATATATTATCGTAATATATATCATTATCAACATAGTTACTATATTTGTAACTTGTTTTATTATTTTGTTAATTACAGGATGATCAAGGAGGCGATGATGCTTGACGTACCTGCTTTAGATCAGTTTTGTAGTTATAGTATAAGCTTGTACTTGTATATTCATTCTTTGGATGTCTGTATGTTACTTAAACATTAGATTTGTGGTTATTTATTCAATTCATAGCGGTTTTTAAAGGTTTATATATATAGTTTATATACTAGCTAGTTTGGTGGACGATGGATGTTTATATTGTTGTGCACATTGTTTATATTGTTGTGTATGTGTGTTGGGATATAGCAGGTACAAAACAGGTACAGTTTTTTTGGGAATTATGCAAAACAACAAAAAGCTGGTTTTCAGTTTTTTAGAATCGAATCGTGATCGTATCACGATGATGATATCTATTAGCTTATCGCTAAGCATTTGAGGGTATCAACGATCGCCCGGATGTCACGATAGCGATCGCGACCACGTGGACCACGTCGACCTTTGGCCCAAACATGTCGATGACCTTAGCTTAAGCGTAGAAATGACGAATTCGGTCATTATTATGATCGCAGATATATCGGTTGCTAATAGTGGTCGCTGATGTGCATCCCAGTGACCAAATTTTATGCGACGACTATCGCCGATCGTGACTTGGTCGCTAATAGCTATCTGCGACCATCAAATGCGGTCATTTATTACTTGATCATTGATAGACCATTTTCTTGTAGTGTAATAAATATTGAATTGAGTTGAATCTGAGTAGGATTTTTCAAATATAATTCGAATTCGAGCCGAATTCGAGTACAAATTTATCATTTCGAGTCGAATTCGAGTAGTTCTATGTTCGCTCCGGTTCGACTCGTTTACACCCTTAGTTATGAGATACTCTAGCTTGCGATGAGAAATCTCTCACTTACTACCTTTATATATTATATAAATATAAATGTCTTTTGTTTGATGAATTATATTATAATTCTCACAAAAATAATTATAAGAGAAGTATTTCACTCATTTATTCAATCTAAGAATTTTAATTCTTCGATTTAATTGATTTTCAACTTCAGCTTTGTAAATTTTAATTTTTCCTAAAACTTCATCTTTAGTCCTTAACAAACAAACTTGAGTATATCTAGAGCAATCATCTATAAATTTAATAAAATATATTTTATATCCCTTAGTTTAATATTTCCTCAAATTCACAAATATCAGAATAAATTAATTCTAATAATTGTGAATTTCTTTCTACTTTTTTAAAAGACTTATTGTCAATTTTAGACTTAATCCATATATCACATTTTTTTCTAAATTAGGAAAATTAAACTTAAGAATTGAACTACGATTACTCATGTTACGCATACTTTTATAATTTGCATGTCTTAATCTAGCACTCATGTCAAACATCAAAAGTAGAAATCATAAAAGTAAAAGATGAATTTTCATTAATAACATTTAGTTTGTATATGCCATCAACTTTATATTTTTTTTCTGACATATATGCTACCCTTGGACAATACAATACAATTAGCATCAGACAAGACTTTTATGTCATGTTTGTTTAAAAGACTAACATATACAAGATTTTCCCTAATTTCTAGAGCATGAAGAACATCATTAAGAGTGATTGTTTTCTCGGATGACAACTTGAGAACAACCTTGCGTTTGCCCATCACTTTTGTAATTGATGAATTTCCCATGAATATTTCTTGATTATCCATCATAAGTTTATACGTTTTAAACATTATTTTATTCTTGAAAATGTGTCTGGTTGGTCCAGAATTGATCCAACATTCTTTGTCTTTTTCAACAATGTTAATCTCCATAATTATAGCAACAATATCTTCATTCTAAATAATATTAATTTTAATATTATTTAGTTATTAAGAGTAAAGATTAAAAAAATAATAATAATAAGTTTATTAGGTTTTGAATTTTTTTTCTATTGATAGAAGTTTCTATTATAATTTTGATTAAAAAAGGAACATATATTTATTAGATTCACTTTTTATCGGGGAAAGAAGTTTAAAAAAATTAGAGACTATGACAGTGCTCTAATTTGTGAGAAGAATTCTCTAGTTACTACCTTTATATATTATATAAATGTAAATGCCTCTTATTTTGAGGATTTTTTTGAGACATTCCGAATGATACATAGATTATATATTTAGATTTACAACAAAAAATATATTGTATTTTAAATTTTAAAATTTGATTGGCAAAAAAGAAAATTTTATTTTAGGAGAGAGAAAAAAGTATTCTGACTCTTTAAGTTTTTAACAAAGTTTTCCGCATAAATTAGTTATGGATACTCAAAATTAAATGAGTTTGCTTTACAGTGCAGAACAAGGCCAGAACCGGACGATATATATATATATATATATATATATATATATATATATATATATATATATATGGGAGTCCTTCATATATGAACCGGTTCTTGTGTAAAGGAATCTGTCTGCAACAATCCCTTTTTGTATAGATTGATAAATTTATTGGAAAATTTGAGATTGAAACATAAATATACTCGGTAAGCATAACTATCTGCAAACTTTTATTTTAATATGAGGACCCACCATAGTCAACATGTTGTCGGTTTATTGAAATAAAATGAATTTTAATATTAAATAATGCTTGGCCAAGCAATGACTTGTACTGTTGTGCTTTTTTTTATAAAATACTCCCGGTAGCTACAAGCTCTTACAATTATTAAAAAAAAAAAAAAAAATCCAATCCAAACCTAAGCACAACCTCTTACGGCTTGCACAAAAGTTCTTTATTTGCTATTCCAAATAAAATATTTGTTATTTTTATAACTCTTTCATTTAATAACAAATAAAAATTATAATTCAAATAAAAAATAATATCCTATTTTATAAAAAATATATTTTATAATTTTTTATTTGCTATTTTTATAAAAATATTTTATATTCTTTATTTGTTATAAAATATTTTTATAACAAATAGCAAATAAAAATAGCAAATATTTTATATTCTTTATTTGTTATAAAATATTTTGTATTCTTTATTTTTATAAAATATTTTTATAACAAATAGCAAATAAAAATAGCAAATATTTTATATTCTTTATTTGTTATAAAATATTTTATATTCTTTATTTGTTATAAAATATTTTGTATTCTTTATTTTTTTATATAAAATATTTTTATAACAAATAGCAAATAAAAATAGCAAATATTTTATATTCTTTATTTGTTATAAAATATTTTATATTCTTTATTTGTTATAAAATATTTTTATAACAAATAGCAAATAAAAATAGCAAATATTTTATATTCTTTATTTGTTATACAATATTTTGTATTCTTTATTTTTTATAAAATATTTTTATAAAATAGCAAATAAAAATTATAAAATATATTTTTATAAAATAGGATATTATTTTTTATTTGAATTATAATTCTTTATTTGTTATTAAATGAAAGAGTTATAAAAAATAACAAATATTTTATTTGGAATAGCAAATAAAGAACTTTTGTGCAAGCCGTAAGAGGTTGTGCCGGTTTGGATTGGATATTTTTTTTTTGTGCAAGCCGTAAGAGTTTGTGCCGGTTTGGATTTATTTATTATTATTATTATTATTTTTTTTTAACGGTAGTAAGAGGTTGTCTTGGTTTGGATTTTTTATTTATTTATTTTTTTTAAAATAGTAAGAGCTTGTCCGGTTGAATTTTTTTTTTTTTTTTAACGGTAGTAATGACTTGTAGCGGTGAGAGTATTTTATAAAAAGGCACAGTTAGTACATAAGTCTTGATCGGTATTATTTAATATTAAAAATTCATTTTATTTCAATAAACTGACAACACGTTGACTATGGTGGGGTCCTCATATTAAAATAAAAGCTTGTTTTACAAGTTGTCTTTACTGGGTATATTTATGTTTCAATCTCAGCCTTCCAATAAGTTTATCAACGGTATAAAAAGGGGTTGTTGCACAGTTCTCATGGCAACCGGTTGCTATGGAAGGGCTCCCTATATATATATATATATATATATATATATATATGTATGTAGGGCTACAAACAAACTGTAGTGTTCGCGAATCGGTTCGGTTCGGTTCGGTACGAGTTCGAGTTGCTCGCCTAGTCGAGTCGAGTTCGCACATAGTGTTACGTTCGATTGCTCGATCGAACATGTTCGCGAACCATGTGATTCGGTTCGTCTTTGTTCGTGAACAACTCCAGTTCGAGTTCGGTTCGGTTCGATAAGTTCGAGTTTGGTTAGATAAGTTCGAGATCAGTTCGAGTAGTTCGATTTCTTACATGTTTAAATTGTTTTTAAAATTTTGAATATAAATAAGGAACAATTACATATTATAGTACATTTATGAAAGTAATTAAAAAAATCATACACTCATAAAATAATTACAAAAATATGACATTTCATCATATATATTTACAATAGTGAGGATACTTAGGAGTCCTTAATTTAAGGGATAAATATTAATGAGCTGACATGGCAAAATGTTATTTTTTTGAAACGCGTAATAACCGCCTATCATTTGTCTGGGACTCTACAGTTACCAAACCCTTGTGCATGCTGAAACCCTTGTTTCTTTCATCTGTTGCAACAAATCTCGTAATCGGAGTTAAAAAAGCTTGTTTCCGGTGACTTCATCTCTGTTCGTGCATTCTTCATTGTTTGTTTAGTTGTTCTTCATTGTTTCTGTTCGTTTAGTAGTTCGTCATTGTCGTTGTTACTCGTTATCGCTGTTGCAGTGCTGTTGTAGTGTGGTTCAGTTAGTCGTTGTTACTCGTTATCGCCGTTACTCGTTATCGCGGTTGTAGTCTGGTTCATTGTCGTTGTTACTCGTTGTTCTTCTCCATTGATCGAATCTGGTGTTTATTATTGCTTCAAGTGAGTATTTTCTTAATAGTTTAATGTATTATATATTAAAGTAGTTTACTAAAAGAATGGAGTATTCATTGTTTTGGTTTGTGTTGTTTTTATGTTTTGTATAGAAATGGTTGATATAAGGAATGATACAAGAAGGAATGATACAAGGAAGAAGGATGGAAAGAGGAAAAGGATCGTTGAGGTTGATTCTGTTAAGAACTTGAAGAATTTTGTTGTGGAAAGCAAGGGGAAGGGAAAGGGGAAGCGAAAGGGGAAGGATGTAGGTAATAAATCAAGTAAGAATGAGAGTAGTTTGGTGATACATAGTGATATCAAACATTCCGAAGTGCAATTAGATTCGGATTTTGATGTCCCTGTTAAGAATGAAGCTCAAGTGCTTATCTAGAAGATAATTCCAACTCAAAGAATTTTAAAGGTGTGTTAATTTAAATGTTGTTATTGTTACGATCATATAAATGTTTGGTGTTAGATTTTGGTATGTTATATTGGTTATTGGGCAACATTATTATGTCTAATGCTGTTTTGGTTACTGTCTAATGTTGTGTTGGTTAATGTCGAAGATTATATTGGTTACTGTGTAACATTTTATTGGTTACTGTATAATGCTTAATTGGTTACTGACTAATTACTGTTTTGGTTACTGCATAATATTAATGATTAATGCTTGGTAACCATATGATTGGTAACCACCATGTTGCATAAAGGTAACCAAAACAACATAAATCAGTAAATAATTTATATTGGTTACCTTCATGCAACATACTGGTTACTGTCTTATGATGTCTTGGTTACTGTCTAATGATGTCTTGGTTACTGTCTTATGATGTCTTGGTTACTGTCTAATGATGTCTTGGTTACTGTCTAACCAATATATTGTCTAAAGCTGTATTGGTTACTGTGCAATATTGTATTGGTTACTGTATAATGCTGAATGGTTTACTGACTAATGATGTTTTGGTTACTGCATAATATTTCTGACTAATGATGTTTTGGTAATCGTCTAATGCTGTGTTGGTTACTGTCGAAGATTATATTGGTTACTGTATAATGCTTAATTAGTTACTGACTAATTATTATTTTGGTTACTGCATAATATTAATGATAAATGCTTGGTAACCATATGATTGGTAACCAATGCATTAGACAGTAACCACCATGTTGCATGAAGGTAACCAAAACAGAATAAATCAGTAAATAATTTATATTGGTTACCTTCATGCAATATCTTTGATTCTTTGTCTTATGATGTCTTAGATTCTTTGTCTAATGATGTATTGGTTCTTGTCTAACCAATATATTGTCTAAAAGTTGTATTAGTTCTTGGCAACATTGTATTAGTTCTTGTATAATCTTTGAATGGTTTCTTGACTAATCTTTGTTTTGGTTACTGCATAATATTTATGACTAATGATTGGTAACCACATGGTTGGTAACCAATATATTAGACAGTAACCAGCATGTTGCATGAAGGTAACCAAGACAACATCAATCAGTAACCAATGTACATTGGTTACCTTCTTGCAACATGTTGTTTACTGTATAATGCTGTCTCGGTTACTGTCTAATGCTTTATTGGTTTCTGTCTAACCATTATATTGTGTAATGCTGTATTGGTTACTTTCTAATACTGAATTGGTTACTGATTAATGATGTATTGGTTATTGTATAATGCTATATTGGTTACTTGTCTATGTTGTTTTGGTTACTATCATTTGACTGGTTGGTTAACTTTGTAAATCTGATTTTGTTTACTTGCAGTTATGGGATCTTTACTATGAGGAATGCAATAGAAAATTCACGGGAAAAGTTATATATTGGTGCGACATGGAAGTCCCCAGCATTATTGCAAATAAATTGAATCAGAGTCAGCTGGATAAGTTTAAGGCAACCTGTTCTGGGAATTTTCTGGAGTTTGGTCAGCACCAAATGTATTCCCAGATTATTCACCACGCTCTTGTGAGGGAGGTGCACCAGGAGGATGATGATTGAAATGTGGTTTTGTTAGGGAGAAAAGGGTCAGGTTCGGTTTGCCTGAGTTTTGTCTGATATCTGGGTTGAGATGGTAAGGTGAGGATGATATAACTCCATATAAAGGTTTGGAGAATATGCTTATTGGTAAGTTTTTTGGTGACGAAGCTGTGACACGTAGTAGTATAGGTATGGTATATAGGAAGGTAGTTTTTGATGATGCTGACGAGGCTGTTAAGATGTCAATGATTTTTTTGGTCTTTAATTTCATTATGTGCACAGTTTTTGAAAATTACGTTGATGGGGCAATGGTAAATTTTTTGTGTTATGGTGATGTTAGTAGTTTTCCTTGGGGGAAAGTCGCTTTTGAGATGACAAAGTACTCTTTGTCTAATGCTTTGAAGGGGCGTTATAGGAAAGGAAAAAATGGTGTTTCAACATACAATTTTTACATGGATCATTACACCAAATTGTACAAATTGAATGGGCTTCGTTATGTATTTCAAGTTTTTATGTTTGAAACTATTTTGACATTCAAAAACTGAGGTATATGCAATGACGAGCATCCGTCGGATGTTCGTTTATTCAAATGGAAGGAGTTAATGAAGCCGCTTTCAAATGACAAGTTGAATGAATTAGTTTTTGTTAGAGACGGTATGTTGTTTTACCTTTAGTTATATACTTTATAAATGAAAATATTATGTGAAGTTTACTATCAATGAGTAGTTAGTTACCTTTATATACACGTTTGTTCTTGATTATTTTATATGCATATTAATAATAACAATGTTTTTGGTTACTTGAATATTCACATACTGTTTCTTGATTAGATTACATTCAGGTTATTAATAACAATGTTGTTGGTTACCCGAATATACACATTTGGTTACCTTTATACATTTAGTTGGTTACTACTTATTATACATTTGGTTACCTATATATATGTTTTTGGTTATTGATTATGTTTTATGATTCTTTATTTACTGTTTATTTCACTGTAATTGTACATTGTTTGTTAGATGATATACTAAAGTATACTTATTATTTTTCAGCTGAGGATAAACAGTTTGATTCCCACGGTCGAGGAGAAGGATCGGCTTGATTTGGGCGGTTTTCACTTTTTTAATGGGAAGGATGGTGACAAGAAAGTAGAAAAAAAGTGAAGGCTGACAACATTGGTGTTGATATATTTGTTGTGAAAGAGGCGATTGATGCACGGTCTAAGCCGTTGGAGAAGAAAGTGTCTGAAATGAAGAAAGAAGTTTCTGAATTGAAGAAAGAATTTAGAAAGTTGCGAACTGATATTAAAGATGAAATGTAGCTTTTACATGTCCACTTATGCAGGGACCTTAGGTCCATTATTAGAGATGAGTTACACGCGATCAAAGACGTGGGGGACAAAAAGGTTGATGGTGATTCTGATGATGATGATTCTGACAATGCTGGTGATGATAATGACGATGATAATTATGATGATGATGATGATGAAGGTGATGAAGGTGGTGAAGGTGATGAAACTGCTGATGAGGCTGCTGATGAGGATGCTGATGTCATGGTGGAGGATATCTATGTTGATGAGGATGTTGATTATGGTTCAAAAGTGGAAAAGAATAATGATGGTGATGATGTGTTGAATGAAGTTGAGAAGAAGGGTGGGAATGAAATTGAATTTGGTAATGAAGTTGAACGTGTTGATGAAGATGTTGATGATGGTTCAAATCTGATTAACAATAATGATGGTGATGATGTGTCAATATTCGTTGAGAAGAATGATGTGAATGTAATTGAAATTGCTAATGAAGTTGAACGTGATGTTATGGTTGAAGAACATGATGAAGTAAAAAATAATGATGATGAAGAAAATGTCAAGGTTAGACATATTTGTTTGTTTTGTTTTGTGATATTTGTCTTTTGTTTTAATGATTAAATGGTTCTTTATTTTGCACAGATTGACAATAATAATGACATGTCATCTTTTGACATATTAAGCCAATGTACTGGGAAAGAGATTATTGTGTATGATGCTGATAAGGTTAGTGTTATAATTATGTGCCATCATTTATTTAAATGTTATATATGTTTTTGGTTACCATTATATTGTGATTTGGTTACTATTATATTGTGTTTTGGTTAACATTATATTGTGATTTGGCTACTATTATATTATGATTTGGTTACTAGTTTATGTTATTCAGGTTACTAATATAAAATGTTCATTTTAGTTTGTTGGCTGTTGTACAGTCAGTTGGTTACTAGTTTATGTTATTCAGGTTACTAATCGTATATATTACCTTTTTATGTCAATTGAAAAAGGGGAAGAAAGGTGAGGCAGCAAGCATGTATGCTCTTGATTTTATGGTTCTCACCACACAGGACATAGCTAAGTGTGATGAGTTAGAGAAGAGTGTCCCAAAGCCGGTGGTAGACACGTGACGTGGAACCTGCAAAGAGTGCCATTTTACGGTCTCCATATACTCTGCAGCCGTTCGGATCAATTTGGTTCATCATCTATCTATAGGGTCTTTGCTAGTCAAACACTTGCACGTTTAAGTGCATTCCCCAAATCATGCATGGATATGCCCTCAAAATTTGAAGAGGCATTGTTTGAAGAATGGTTCAAAATTGGAATAAACAACAGAAAAAGGTTTGTTTTTTTGTTGTTAACAATGCTATAGTTTTTTATGAAACAAATAAATTTGTATTATTGTAGTAACATATGGTTAATATTAAATAAATGTTATGGTTACTTATTATTTTATATTACGGTTACTATTAGATTATGTTTTTGTTACCTAGTAGTTATGTTTGATTCCATTATTTGATTATGGTTTGGTTACTAGGTTAATGTTTAAAATTAAGTTGTTGATTAGTTTCTTGATTTTGGTATGTTTGATTGTTCTTCGGGCAACATTATCTTTGTATAATCTTGTTTTGGTTACTACTAATGATGTATTGTTTCTTTGTCTAATTTCTGTATTAGTTCTTTGTGTAACATTACATTGGATTCTTGTATAATGCTTAATTGGTTATTGACCAATCTTTGTTTTGTTAATCTTGCATAATATTAAATATTAAATAAATGTTAATATTAAATAAATGGTGTGGTTCTTATTAAATAAATGTTATTATTACTATTAATTTATATTCAGTTACTATTAATTTATGTTTTGGTTACCTATTAGTTATGCATTAGTTACTATTTGATTATGGTTATGATTTTAATATTTGTTGGTTAGCAGGGTACTGTTTAAAATTAAGTTTGTTGATTAGTATGTTAATTATAGAATGTGCAAGTTTGATTTGTAGTAGTGTGTATACTAATACAGTAATTGTTAATGTTAGCGTGTATACTAATATTATGCTCTTATACTGAAGGACAGACAAATTTCCCGGAAAGAACGATATTATCATGCCTTCTTTTGTATTTGGATCCATCGAAATATCATCAAAAATATGGTTTATAAATTAAAAGGCGCTCGGGCAAATGGTTAGATGACGATGTGAGTATATTTTTTAAAAATTATGTTTTTGTAGTTATGTTTACATTATTTAGTTACATTCATAACACACTTGCATTTTCCAACAACTGTTAATATCCTATTAATTTTTTTTTGGTTCAGCACATAAATGTTGCGTTGTATTATTTTCGTAAACTGGCAAGACATTCCGAAAGTGTTCCTATAAGGGTAACGACCACGAATTGTTGGTTTCATAGCAAGATCACCGCTCTTTACGAGGAGTATACAAAAAAAATCATGACCAAATTGTTCTTTCTGGGGAGGGTGATGTTGCTGAATACATACATGGGCTGTTTATGGATGTCAACACACCATGGAGGAACGTTGACTATGTGTTGTTCCCAATTCATATGTCATCACCGGACCATTGGTTGTTGTTGACTTTTGATGTGCATCGTAGGCGTCTAACTGTTTATAATTCTCTACAACCAAAAAGGAAATCCATGCAAACTAAAATATCGGATGTTTGTGAGCCGTACATTTTCATTCTTCCCACTTTATTGCGCAAGTCTTGTTTTTGGAAGGATAGGTCTGACATTGACTTCAGCAGTGAACCATATCGCAACAAGGACGAAGGCGATATAATTTAGTTGGAATTTGCAGGGGCGGTTCCTGAACAAGTCGAGGGGTAAGGGTTAAATTGTGTACATTTTTTTAATTATTACATATAGGTTAATTTTATTTTTGATTTTGTTATTTTTGTTTGTTATTCACATGATGATTATGGATGTTCACAATTTGTTTCGCTGAGCATGTAATTCATCAGAAGTTTGATCAGATTCCTATTCCTTTCCCCATTGCGCAGTACCGGAAGAAGTTATGCACAAACCTTTATATGCATGCAAGGAACAAACAGTTGGAGGGTTATGATACTGATAGAGAATTTCCAGGAAGATTTGTTCTAGATTTTGATTAGTTCGAATTTTGTTGTTTTGTCTTTATTAATTGTGTTGTGTATTTTTTTTTTAAGTTTTGGGGTTATACACAACATTTGTATATGGTATATGATTTTGTGATGTTCATTGGATCTTATGTATATGGATTACATATTTGATTATATTAGCATGAATGAAAGAGATATTGTTTGTTGGTTGGTATTTTGTTTCTTTTTAAGTTGTGTTTGTTCAATTTTTTTTGAAATATACAATTGGTAACCAATTATGTACAAAGGGGTAACCAGATAATGATTTGATAGTAACCAGAGAGTTCCAAGATTGTATTAGGACATATATCATCTGTTAAGTGTACATGTGTGAGTATACATGGGTTTGATAAACTTCAATACCCTTTGCATTACAGGTTGCTGGATATACAGGTTGTTTATGTTGTGGTTACCATTAAAAATTGGTATGGTTACTGTTATGAAATTAGGTGGTTACTGTTATGTAAGGGGTTATACACAACATTTGTGTATGGTTTATGATTTTGTGATGTTCATTGGATCTTATGTAGATGGGATTACATATTTGATTATATTAGCATGAATGAAAGAGATATTGTTTGTTGGTTGGTATTTTGTTTCTTTTTAAGTTGTGTTTGTTTAATTTTTTTTGAAATATACAATTGGTAACCAATTATGTACAAAGGGGTAACCAGATAATGATTTGATAGTAACCAGAGAGTTACAAGATTGTATTAGGACATATATCATCTGTTAAGTGTACATGTGTGAGTATACATGGGTTTGATAAACTTCAATACCCTTTGCATTACAGGTTGCTGGATATACAGGTTGTTTATGTTGTGGTTACCATTAAAAATTGGTATGGTTACTGTTATGAAATTAGGTGGTTACTGTTGTGGTTACCATTAAACATTGTTATGGTTACTGTTACGTAATTATTTGGTTTACATTAAAAACTGGTATGGTTAATGTTATGTTATTTGGTGGTTAATGTTATGGTTACTGTTATGTAATTATGTGGTTACCATTATAAACTGTTATGGTAACCATACAAGCTTGTAACTATCAAAACATTATCTGGTTACTATCAAACTCATATCCATCCATTAAAAACTGTTGTGGTTACTGTTATGTATTTATTTGGTTACTGTTATGGTTAATGTTATATTGAAATCAGAAATCACTATATAAATGAATAACAAATTTGTTACTATACACAATTCAAAATGTTACCAACCAAATGGTTAATGGTTACTCAAAGTAAACAATAATACATTTATGTATTTACACTCTTAATTTAACTGCACTATATCAGACCCTTTTTAGTGGTCTTAAAACCGGCGGATTACTGCATGTTTTCCTATTGTGTCCTTTTTCTTGGCACCTGCTGCATTTGTTTTGAATTTTGATTTCAGATCTGTGTTTGTACCTCCCTTTTTTTGGTCTTCCTGCTGGTCTTCTTGTGTTGGGTGGTTTTATACATATGTTTTTTAACTTCTTCTAATACATCCCAGTTTTCTTTGTCATCTAATGGCATGATGGAAGCTGAATATTTCTTGACCAAAGTTGCTTTAGTGTAATTTCTTGAGCAAAAATCATAACAGCTCAAATTTCTCTTGCTTCATAATGTTGACGTCTTGTGGTAATGGGCAAGGCATCTCATGGTACTAAAATTTATGGCATGTGCATGTCTTTAGTTCGATGTCCACAATATACTGTTTAGAGACATCGTAAACAGTGAAAATCACTAAGTTTGATGTCTCAACCTACAACACCCAATGTATACAATCAGATTAATAGTTGCATGCCAAATATACAGTAACCAATTAACTAGTACACAATGTTAGTCAACAAGTAACCGCCAATATAAAAGAAACAATTATAAATCTCAGTAACATTATAATGTGACATAGTAACTAAGTTAGTATTGATCAGTAACCAGTATAATGTTACACAATAACCAAATAAGCATTATACAGTAACCATTATATAATTACACAGTAAACAATTAAGTAGTGGTCAGTAACCAATATAATGTTGCACATTAAGTAAGTCAGCAATAGTATGTAACCAAGTCAGTATTAGTCAGTAATATTATGCAATAAAGATTATAATTTTATCCAGTAACCAAGTTATTGTAGTCGATTATAATGTTACACAAAGAATTAACTCAAAGAATACCAATGACCATTATATGGTTACCACGAAGAACCAAGTCAAACAATAGTCAGTAACCATTATATGATTAAGAGTTGCATCCCAAATATACAGTAACCAATTAACTAGTACACAATATTAGTCAATAAGTAACCACCAATATAAAAGAAATAATTATAAATCTCAGTAACATTATAATGTTATATAGTAACTAAGTCAGTATTGATCAGTAACCAATATAATGTTACACAGTAACCAAATAAGCATTATATAGTAACCAGTATATAATTACACAGTAAGCAATTCAGTAGTAGTCAGTAACCAATATAATGTTGCACATTAAGTAAGTTAGCATTAGTCTGTAACCAATAAAGATTATAATTTTATCCAGTAACCAAGTTACTGTTAGTCAGTATAATGTTACACAAGAACTTAACTCAAAGAATAGCCAACAACCATTATATGGTTACACAGTAACCAATTCAGCAATAGTCAGTAACCAATATAATGTTGCACAGTAACTAAGTTAGCATTAGTAAGTAACCAAGTTAGTAATAGTCAGTAGATTGCAAATGCAAATTAGGATGCAATAATTTAAATCGAGTATTAATTACCTTAAGTATCTTTGATTTAAAGATATTAGATTGCAACTTTCTCTCAGCTGTTGTGGAAAGTGTTGTGAATGTTGATATGGCTGCTTGTTTGTTTGTGAAATACCATCTTTGAACTAGACAGCGTAGGCATTCAATCATTGTCGCAACTGGAAGATTCCTGATAAACTTGATTTCATTGTTAATAGATTCGGCGGTGTTTGAAGTCATTGTTGAGTACCTACTTACAGTCCCATGGAGCCTGGTGCACCTATCCAACTTGACCTCTTCCTCCAGATATGTCCTTATTTGAGGATCAATGGCATCAAGTTCAGCCATGTGTTTGTTGAATTGTTCAACAGTGTAAGCTCTACAAACCCCTTTGTAAGCCTTTTTAACTTCTTCTCCTTTCTTTTTGAATCTATTTTTTATATTTTCAGTATATGATATGTGCAGGAACCATGCATGATATCCAGAAACACACAATTCAGTCCTTGTATAATGGCTTCATATACATGCGAAACAATACATTGACCTTCCCTAACTCCACAAGCAATTCTCAAATTTATGAAAAACCATTTCAAGACAATTCATTTTCATCAACAACCGAAAAAGCAATCGGAATAATATTTGGTTTGCATCTTGTGTGCTTCTTATCAAGTAATGTTCCCCGTAAGTTGATTGTATGAATGTTCCATCGATTACAATGATTGGAAAATAATGGTGCCATGCTTGAATGGATGCTCCAATGGCAAAAGAATAGATACTTGAAAGCGACCATTTGTTTCCAACTCGAGAAAGTGGTGTGACGGAACACGATATAAAACATCAAGACTTATCATTATAATTACAAGTAGTATCATCGTATCCAAATCACTAGTAATCAGTAGAAGATTCATGTGGTTAATGGTATATAACTTGTATATTACATTTAGTAACTAAACATGCGTATTAAGGTAACCAAACATGTATATTAACCGTATACAAATGGTCTAAAGATTTAATAACTAAACATGCATCTTTGCCTAAAGGTGTATTAGTTCTTTGTGTAATAGTTTATTATTTATCGTATAATGCTTAATTGGTTCTCGACTAATGCTATTTTAGTTCTTGAATAATATTATTGACTAATGCTTGGTAACCACATGTTTGGTAACCAATGCATTATACAAGAACTCAAAGATGTTGCATGAAGGTAACCAATACAATATTAATCAAGAAACAATTTACATTGGTGACATTCTACCGTGTAATGATATCTTGGTTACTGTGGAACATCATATTGGTTACTGTCTAATTCTGTAAAACCAATAAATGTTTTTAAAGTGTTACCTAGATTTGTTTTCTTCAGCATGTGTAACCATGATGGGATGAGTGAGTAGTCGTGTGGATTTCCTCTCACCTTTTCCACGCTTTCTCCTTCGATCTCCATGCTTTTTGGTAAGAGATAGACACATTATATTCTGACATCATGTCTTCCACAATATCAGTTGGTGTGTATATTTTCTGCAAATTTGTTATTTTTTGCATTATGCATTCACTGACCAACTCACTATTTGCCTGTCTGTGGTCTCCCAATAATACATTGACCGAACAAGTGTGGATATCATTGAATTCTCTCACCTTGAACATACTGGTTTTTCTGAAACTTGATGCTCTCATCTTCTATTTGCAATTTTCATCGCATACACACACTAGCACAAAGTCTCTATAACTTGTTCATTGGACTTTGTGTTGTCTGTTTTTTCTGATTAAATGTAGCCTCATAGCTTGTGAGAGGATTTTTTTGTCTGTGTAGGTTTGATGTAATTTTACTTCATGTTCATTCGGATCCAATATTACATCATCATATCGTTCTTCTGTGTATGATTTGTCATGTTGTCTGTCTCGTTGTTGTTTAATAATTTCCATTGCAAGCTGATCAGCATATTGCGTTCCAAATTGGCATGCTTGACTTGCTAGTGGAACTAGTGCTGAATTCCCTTGTGTTGATCTGATTGGCATTACATCATGAATTGTAGATTCTTCTACATTTATCAAGTTATGCAAGATCGTTGTGCGTCCCATTCTGTGTTCAATATCCACAATCAGTGGGAATTTACCTTGTTCATCAGATTTTCTACTCCTTTCCAGAAAGAATTGTAAGATTGCTTCATCTGATATAATCGATGGTGGAATGTCACTTTAATCGAAATTTGATTGATAATGTTGTTAGCTTTTTGTGTTCAGCTTATAATGTAATCTTTGCATATTTTAGTTAGCATTTCTTTGAACGAAATTGTTGATGGAACTAATATGCCAGTAACTTCAAATTTGGTGTACTGGTTACTATCACCCATATGTAGAATTGAAATAAAGTACAATTGGAATCATCTCCCATCATGTCATCAATGAATAAGTAATGGTAAGTAACAAAATCAATGTTAGCCGATAACCAATATAATGTTAAACAGTAACCAAGTCAGCATTAGTCAGTAACCAAGTCTTCATCAGTAACCATTATAATATTACACAGTAACAAAGTAATTATTAGTCAGTAACCAATGCAATGGTACACAGTAACCTAATCATTATTAGTCAGTAACATATACATAGTCAGACAGTAACCAATATAATGTTAAACAGTAACCAAATCATCATTAGTCAGTAACCAAGTCTTTATCAGTAATCATTATTATGTTACACAGTAACAAAGTCATTAATAGTCAGTAACCAATGAAATGGTACACAGTAACCAAATCAGTATTAGTCAGTAACATAGACATAGTCAGACAGTAACCAATGTAATGTTAAGTAGTAATTAAGTCAACATTAGTCAGTAACCAAGTCTTCATTAGTAACCATTATAATGTTACACAGTAACAAAGTAATTATTAGTCAGTAACCAATGCAATGGTACACAGTAGCCAATTCATTATTAGTCAGTAACCAATGTAATGGACACAGTAATCAAATCATTATTAGTCAGCAACCAATGCAACATTAGTTAGTACCATTATGCATTAACCAATCCAGCATTAAACAGTAACATAGACATAGTTAGACAGTAACCAATGTAATGTTAAGCAGTAACCAATTGCATTTTTACATGCAATTGCAATCAAAACATTCATATTGCAATCAAAACATTCATTATTCTTACCGTGTGACCATTTTAAGTGAAAAAAACTTAAGAAAGGTAACCAATATAGTAATTCGTAGTAACAATAGGTAACTATATGATTATAAATTTTAAACTCACATACCTCAGTATTTTTTTTATCGAAGTTGATGTTGATCTTGTATTCAACAATCACTGCAGTATTTGGTTACTGATCTTGAAGGCGTTGTTGATTTTGTATGTTATTTTCGATCTTAGAGATGCGTCGCGACAACCGGCTTCGTCTTTTCCGATTAAGAGTTTAGTCGCGACAGGAGGCTTCAGCTTCGTATTTTTGTCTTCTCCGTCATTGATCTGTTGTTCCGATTTCAAAGTTGCATGATTTTAGGGACGGTTAATTTCAAATATGAAATTGGGTAACTGACTTGGATAATGACATGTGATTTTAGGCGCGTTATATTGCTTATGTTTTATTTTTGTAATTATGTTGTGTATGTTTTATTTTTGTAATTACTTTCTAAATGTTGTATATTAGTGTAAAGGACCCTATAAATAAATGGTTATTGCATAATAAATTCTAAAATTTGTCTTATCAATAATTGTTAAATTTGTAACAATATTTTTATTATCGAAACATCTTTTTGTTTTTTTAATAATTGATTATAAGTAAACATTTTTATTAAATAATTAATCAATAATAATGTGTACTCCTTCACCATTAAATTCTAATTTAATTAAAATAATTTTCATATTTTCATAAAATTTTTAACAATGATTGTTGGATTATTATAATTTACATCCTTAATAGTTTAATAAATTATAACCCATGTCATAAGGCACATAAATAAAATTATTAACTATCATGCAATGACAATTTGACATTAATTAAAGAATTATATAATAAAGTTGCTTACATTTACATGAGTTATTGAAATTGTCAAACCAATATAGAGATTAGAGAAATCAAGTCATCAATGTATAGAGACTTCAGTAATAGAGTAATAATCATTGTACAATTACTATTGTATATTACATACATCAACTATCAATTATATAATTAAAAGTGCAAACTTGATTTCACCAATTTTTGAATTTTTTAGTGTTACAGACTTACGGTGTGTATATGTGAGACAGTAAAAGAGAGTGATTGACTAACTTTGATTGATTAATTATGTAATTAAGTAATCATATTTGTAGCAACCCGACTTTTCAGGTAATATTAAAATAAGAATTAAATAAATACAATTTTTATTTGATGATATGTTGTATGATATTGTATTGCATAAGTGAATATGTGCTATGTAATATGTGATTTAGTGCATAATAAATATATTAAAATTATATATTTATTATATATAAATAAATTATATTAACAATTTATTAAAGGAAATGAGATGGGAAAAAATAATTGTAAATTACTTAATTGAAAATATTGCATAACATATTTGTCATATAATTAGTAAATGATTTACGTTGCACATTTTAAAGAAATAATTCATTTCAAATATGATAGATGTAATAATGATAATACATATATTAATATTAACGTATTCTAATTATTAAGTATATAAGTAATAGTTTTTATGTAATATATATTTAACTAGATGTGTTCCGTGCCTCCGGCACTGTATGGACGGTGAGATTTATCCCAAATTTTGGACGACCCAGATGATTTATTGAGTGAGCGAAAAATTCAAAATAATTTGTATTTTATTAGATAGATTGGTAGTTCATACTTTATAACGACGAGTTTAACAACGATTTTGTCTGTCGTTAAAGGTGATCGGATGCACCCACAACTATATATATATATATATATATATATACTAGATGTGTCCCGTGCCTCCGGCACTGTATGGACGGTGGAATTTATTCCAAACTTTGGACGGCCCAGATGATTTATTAAGTGAGCGGAAAATTTAAAATCATTTGTATTTTATTAGATAGATTGTGTAAGTAAGAACTTATGCTGGAACCAATTGGGATCTAAGAAAAATCGGGGAGGCTATGTAAATAAGCTTAACATGATTGAGTTTTACAATCCAAGCAGGAGGTGGCTTGATTTTAGAATGACTAAGCATAATAGAGTATGAGCTGTCACAAGCTTAATGAGTTAAGAGGCCACCAAGCAGTTTGTCTGATATGAAATTATAACAAAGTATGGTTATTATCAACTCTCCTTATTCCAATACTCACCCATTCTATTCCATTTTCCTTTCCTCTCTAACTGCCGAACTATATTATATATGTTAGGAATATAAATAAAAAATCAATAGTACTTAACAGTTCTGGGAATGACTTACCTTTTATTGAACAATCTTAGGCTTATAAATAGCCTTTTACAAACTTAACAGAATGAGATGAAATAACTCACGTTCTCAACTACTCAACATGATGACTTCAACTAGAAAAATCAGGAAACACTAACCAAGTACCCTAAAGACTATGACTTATCTAGGACTTATTCAAACAGTAAAACAACAACTTTCTCTTCATTCCCTTCGTTAAACTAGTTACCAACTACAACTAGTTTAATTCAGGAACTTGACAGACTCCCAACTGATGTCGAAACCTCTAAAATGCATCCACTGTGAGGGGCTTTGTCATCACATCTGCCAGCTGATCTTGTGTTCCACAATATATCAATTCAACTACTCCTTCTCGTGTGAGGTCACGAAGAAAATGGAAACGCACATCAATGTGCTTGCTTCGACCATGTAACACATGATTTTTTGACAACTTAATTGTGGAATTGTTATCACAAAGAATTATAGTACACTTACTTTCTTCCAGACTCAACTTTTCAATTATTCTCTTCATCCAAACAGCTTGACTAGCACAAGCAGTTGCAGCCACGAACTCTGCTTCTGTGGTTGAAAGTGTGACTATAGGTTGCTTTATTGAGGACCAGGCAACAGCTCCAGATCCCAACATGAAAACATAGCCTGATGTACTTTTCCTGTCTTTTATGTCTCTCGCATAGTCACTATCTGCATATCCAACCAGATCAGCATATCCAACCAGATCTTCACATCCTCCCTTCTTGTAGAAAACTCCAAGTCCAATAGCTCCTTTCAAGAACCTTAGTATCCTCTTGGCTGCCATCAAATGTATATATACATGCTATATATTTTTAAATATGTGATCCGGTGTGAAAAGAAATATATATTCGTATATTGGGAAAGTGAGGTTCAATAGTTAAGTTAACTATTGAAGAAATTAAATAAATTTGGTAATTAATTTTAAATATTTATTGAATTAAATAAATATTTTAAATAATGTATTTATTGAGAAAAATAAATAATTTATGAAATTGTGGTATAATAATTTAGTTACGTGTGTATGATAATTAAATTAAAGCAAAAATGAGTTATTTAATGTTAAAGAAAATAAGTAAATTAAATAAAGCGTTGTTTAAATCTAATTTATTAATTAAATTAGATATATGATTATTTATTAATCATCAGAAGAATTATAATAAAAATTATAATTATTATAATTATTATTGTAAGTTATGTAAAATGGTTACAAGTGTGACAAATAAAAAACTATATAATATAATCATATCAAAATAAATTGGAATAAGGGGAATTGTGTGTAGCCAAACAAGGCCTTGTGGCCTTTGGCTTATTGTAACTAACGCAGACATAAAAGCCATATCAGTTTATTTCTATGTATATTATTTCTTTCCCTAAGGTTAGATATCAGTGAAGAACAGAGTATAGAGAGAGCTTGGTAGGAAAGAGAAATTTGTAGATTTTTTTAGGGGAGTTGGAATATCAAGGAAAATAATCATCTTCCCAACAAACAAAGATTCAAGGAATACACGAAGTGCAGATAAACGTTAAGCAGTTAAGTCGTAGTTCATAAACTACGAATCTGGCAAGTCTTTCAGGTTCTATTTGCTATGTGAACTTGATGTTTAAGCTATTTTTAAATCTTTATTGCGAATAACATGATGTGTTATATTTATGTTGAAAGCATGAAACGTTAAAGTCAACTTATGACTACGTTGATTGAGAAAAACATCTTTGATTGAGTAAGGAACTCAATCTTTATACTTGTTATATGAATCAGTAGCTTTGTATGTTATGATAGTCCAATGTTTAAGAGATGTATGTTGAGTATGTTATTATATGCTACGTGATGCATGAAAATCGTTAGATTTTTTTGGTCGTCGAAAGCTCAACCTTGCAAATAACCATTTTTGCAGGTCAAGATTTCAAGGTAAAGTTATGTGTTACCTGAAAGACATGAATCCGATGTGGTACTTGAGGATTTATACACTTTGGTTATGTTATTATTATTTGAACCATGTTTAAGGTTCCGAATGATGTATTAATGTTGATTTGTAATATCGTTTCGCAATGTAAACTATGGTAGTATTAAATGGATTCTGAGATGTTTAGATGTAAATGTTAAAAGTTTTGGGAACGAGAATAGTTTGTAATAGAAAATTTTAATTATTCCGCAAATTTCAATGGTTGTATTATCATTTAATGATGTAAAATTAGAGGTTGAATGTATTGTTAACGACCAAAGTCAATAGTTGAATTGTATGAATTTTGGGGGTCGTTATAGTTCCTCTTTATAGCCTGCATCTCCATGTCCATAGCTGTCCTCCATTTGTCATGCTTCACTGCCTACTCAAAATACACTGGATCTGCTGAAGCAAACAAAGCCAAATTGACATTTGAATCTTCTTCTCCGACTCCTCTGAAAGTCCTTCCCCAGTTAAGTAATCTCTCATCCACCCTGGAGGCCCTCTATTTCTTCCTTCTTCAGAACTAAATGATTCTCCTCCATTTTCACCATTTTGAGGACTACTAACCGGTTCAGCGACTCTTTCTTCTTCCTCACTCACTGCATTCACAGCCTCATTATCTTCTTCATCATCCCATTCCAAATCAGCCATTATGTGCTTTTCATAACTGCTATCTCAGCTCCAAGACTTATCTTCCTCAAATACTACATCTCTGCTAACTACAAACTTCCTTGCAATTGGATCATAGAGTCTATATGCCTTAGACTATTCACTTACTCCCAATAACACACAAGCAAGGCTCTTTACATCTAGTTTTTTTCTTTTCACATCAGGAACATGTACATGCGCCACACATCCGAAAACTCTAAAGTACTCAACCGAGGACCTGCTTCCACTCCATGCTTCCTCAGGTGTTTGATTCTTCACAGCCAATGTAGGAATCCGATTCAGAACATGTATTGTCCAGGTCACTGCCTCAGGCCAGAAAGTCTTCGGAATCCTCCTTTCAGAGAGCATGCATTGAACCATGTTCATCATAGTTTGATTTTTCTTTTCCGCTACTCCGTTCTGCTGTGGAGTATACGCTGCAGTCAATTGCCTCTTGATTCCATGCTCTGTGCAGAACTCATTGAACTCAAGTGATGTGAAATCTCCTCCTCGATCTATTCTCAGACATTTAATATATCCTCCTACTTCTTTCTCAACACAACTCTTAAAATGTTTGAACATGTTTAATGCTTTAGATTTCTCCACTAAAAAATAAGTCCATGTTTTTCTAGTAAAGTCGTCAATAAAGCATATAATGTACCTCTTTTTACTATTAGAGATGGGAGAGATTGGTCGGCAGAGATCTGCATGAACAAGCTGAAGCTTTTCTGTGGCCCTCCAATTGCTCTTCTTTGGGATTAGATCTCTGTGTTGTTTTCCAATCATGCGCTTTTACACACCGTTGTTGGAGTCCCGAATCGCGGGTAACCCATGCACCATCTTTTTAAATTGAAGAATCCTCAACCCCTTGTAGCTCAAATGTCCATAACGACAATTCCATAAGTGTGCCATATCCTGTGTGGAGGTGTAGTGGCAAGCTGGCTTCTATGGCAGTGATGTTCCCAGCAACACAAACATCCGATTTGCTAACATCTCGGTCTGTATTATGAGCCCTTTCTCTGGATGATAAATCTTGAGCATTCCATGTTGGATGAGAATCGCCAACCCCTTTTCTTGTAATTGACCAATGCTCAACAAATTGTTTTTTAGTTCAGGTACAAAAAATACTTCACTAATGACATGTGTAAAGCCACTTACTTTCAATATCACATTGCCTCTTCCTAACACATCCATCCTTGTGTTATTTCCCAGCTTTACCTTCTACCTGAAGTCCTCATTCAGATCAACGAACAAACTCTTGTCACCACACATGTGGTTGCTACATCCAGAGTCTAAGAACCAGACATCTCCCCTTTGAGCACCGGTCATCTCCACATATGACATGAGCAACATCTCTTCTTCTTCTCCTAGTTCAGCATAGTTGGCTTCCTTATCCCGGTTCGGACATTCAGATTGAAAGTGTCCAAGATTGTGGCACTTGAAGCATTCCACTGTTGCTTTATTGTAGGGCTGGCGTCTCCCTCTTCCTCTGCCTCTATACGCACCTCGACCCCGTCCTCTTGCACCAAATCTGTCTTCACAACTGATCTTGAGTACTTGTTCTTCTCCTATATGTCGCTGGAAATTTTGTTCATGAACAATCAGAGAACTCTGCAGCTCATCAATGGAAAGATGATCGATGTCTTTGGACTCCTCATTCGAGAAAACAACATAATTGAACTTCTCACTCAGTGATCTGAGAATTTTCTCCACCACTATGACATCTTGCATCTGTTCCCCATATGTTCTCATCTTGTTGGCCACTGACAACACTCTTGAAAAATACTCAGAGACTCCTTCTCCAATCTTCATTTCTAGGATTTCAAAGTCTTTGCGAAGAGCTTTTAAATGTGACTTCTTGACCCTAGCACTCCCTTCAAACTTCTTCTTCATAGACTCCCAAATTTGTTTGGAAGTTTTCTTCACAAGAATGGTATCCAATATCGTCCGATCTATAGCCTAAAAAATAAAGTTTTTCATCTTTAGATCTTTCAGTTTCAATTCTTCTAGCCTCTTTTGTTGTGCTTCTGTTTACACCGATCCACTTGCTGGCTCCTCATTGCTAGTATCCACCAGCCCCTATAATTCCTTAGATCGCAGGAAATTCTTCATCAACATGCTCCAATGGTCATAGTGACCATCAAGTCGAGGAATGGATGGCTGCACAAAATTCCCTTCGGTAGTCATCTTCTCTCGTCATTGCAAGAACGCCAAAGATCATGGCTTTGATTTTTTGTCGTGCCCGATGGGAGCTTTGATACCAGAATGTTAGGAATAGAAATACAAAATCAATAGTACTTAACAGTTTTGGGAATGACTTACCTTTTATTGAATAATCTTAGGCTTATAAATAGCCTTTTACAAAGTTAACAAAATGAGATGAAATAGCTCACGTTCTCAACTACTCAACGTGATGACTGCAACTAGAAAAATCAGGAAACACTAACCAAGTACCCTAAAGACTAGGACTTATCTAGGACTTATTCAAACAGAAAAACAACAACTTTCTCTTCAATATATACTCCAAATATACGACCAAATCTTGTTGGGCTCTTTTTAATCACCAAATTTGGAAAAGAGGTAAAGCTTATTAGATTGAAGATAGAATCAATCGGCATTAAAAGAGTACAGCAAGGCTGTGTACCAAGAAATTTACATTAGAAAACAATAAAATAGTGTAAGTTAGCAATTACTTGATGAATTGAGTAAATTTTGGTTTATTGTTATTATAATTAGAAAAGGGCCATAATTGATATCTGTTTTGGGTTACCTGCTGTCTTGGCTGGGTAATGTGAATTGAAAATCTGGTTAGCTAATATTTGAACTTCCATGAAATTAGAAGTTCTACACCATGCCCACAAGCTAATTGCTAAAATGTTCGAATGAAGAACTTTTCTAAAAATCTTGTGAATTAAGAGAATTCAGTTTATATGAGCACCATGAATTAGCTTATTTTTGCTAGTAACTGGATTTGGTAATTAGTATAACTATGAGATTATGATTGGAACTGGATATGGAATATGACCCTATGGTTTAGCAAATGACTTATACAAGGATATATTGGAATTGAATTGAAATGTTAAAAGTTAGTAAACTAACTTATGTAATAATGTATACATGCATGTTTTATTGTGAATTGGTTGTTGTGGACTGAGCAAAGGAGTTTAGGTTGGGTTTGTGGTGTTATAAGGAGGCTAACATGGGATTATAGCATAAAAAATAACTATGACATGAGAGTTTTAAAACAGTGCACACAAAGTGCTTGATAAAATTCTTCAATGTACTGTTTTGGTTAAAAACCAAATATTAGACAAAAAAAGGCTTAGGATAGATTTATATATTACATATATAATGATAATTAAGGAGTTTGGGCATATTAGGTTAGAACAAAAAACAATTTTTACCTAAAACGAAAAATTGAAAACTAGTGTAATAAACTACTTTTGGGTACTGTTTAGAGCAGCCTAAAGAGTCCAAAAGGGGGAGGCCAATATTTTTCTAACTAGTATTCTATAGCATCTACAAAATATTTAAAACTGAGCATGATCGGAGTTGTAGGCTAAAAAGTTATAAAGGTGTAAAGTAGCCACAATGTACAAAATGTTGCTGCCCATAACAGTAACCAACAACATCACGCTACAGGGTAACACGGGGACCTCCCTTGCGCTCTCAATTTGTTATGCGTTATATACACCACCTATGCAATATGCAAATTTTCATCATGAATGGATCAAAAGTCGTGGACTAGTCCATTGTCAAAGGCCAAACATACCCACCCCGGCGGGCTAGTCCATTGTCAAAGGATTTTTGCACTTTTCAATTCTTGCTCCAATTGTGCACCAAATGCCTCTTTTTCTCTACATTCAACACACCAACCACCCTACACATGAAAGAACTCAAAACAAATAAAAATGAACATGAAAACAAGAAAATAGCTACGATTAAGCATGAAATGGACAACGATTCGTGGATATAAAATCCATTTATCAAAATCCCCCAAACTTAAATCGTGCTAGTCCTCGAGCACAAATCAAACTACATGATAGGCAATGCAATGCAATGAGATGGAATGAATATAATCTATATGCTTTCAAATCCAACAGTATCGTAGAATCAAAATTATCCCATCGGCCTCAGAGAAAACAAGTAACTCTATAATATGAATCACCAAAACCAATCCACAATTTCTTATTAATTCTCAATTCTTAAACCATCATCACTGGTATAGTGTGCGTGTGTGTTCAACATCCATGATAACTATTACAGACTCAAATTCAATACATAATCAATTTCTTAGAAGGAATCATACAGTGCAACTTAAAAATTTCAAAAATAGGCACATTCCAACTAGAACTAAACAATACCAAAATCAAGGGTTCATGCAGGGTACTTATACTTCATTTATATTATGTATATTTTTTCATATGGGGGCTTTTTGCTCTTTTCTCGTTTTATTATTATTATTATTATTTTAATAATATATATACATGACTGTGCAATGTCTCATCCCATTAGGCTGACAGTGCTACCCCTTAGCGAGTTTTCGACCAACGACTCCCAAACCATAAAAGACCTTAGGGAGCTAGGTGTAAAGACAATCTCCTCGGGCGTACTTGCTCAAGTTACAAAGGCCCCGAAACAAGACTAGTCATGATATATAATCTCTTTGTTTTCCCTTCTTTTTTATTATATAAAAAGCTTATATACCCCACTTATAATCCCCCAAACTTAGGATCTTGCCTAATCTCCGCCTTAACTGCCTATCCTTGTCGTTTTCTCATTTACCCTGGCATTATCCTTTAGAAACTATTTATGTATCAATTTGAACTGACTAGTCAACAAAGATGTTATTAGCGTGTTAACCTTTTTATAAAAGTTTCAAACAAGCGCAAGATTTGATTTATAACAGAAATTATATCCCAGTTCTAATAATCAATACTGTATTGGTTAACTTATTCTCAATCTCATCATTGGCCCACAAATAACATGAACTGCAACACTATTGGACATATGCAAACACAATATTGAACAATTTTTTTTCTTTTTTTCTTTTTTTTTTGTGACAAATGAATACGATAATAACATGAATAAAAACAATGCAATAACAAAAATATGCAATAATAATTCCTAATTAAGATGTAAAACTAGAATGCAATGACAAATTTAAACCTTACTGCTACATATGCATGCAACAAGAATTAAATCCCCCAAACTTAAGTAATACAATGCCCTCATTGGATGAATAATCAAAATTAAGTGTGTGAGGACTTCCCTACAATCGCCTAAGTCTGGGGAGGTGGTGGTTGATCTTCGTCGTCTGAGTCACTTGGTGGAAACCTCGGCAGTGGCACTGGCTGCTGATATGGAAATTGCGCAGCTAGATTGAAACTCTGGAGTGTGGTATTCAAGGAAGCGAACGATGCGTTCATAGCATCAAACATGTGGTCTTGCCTCAATACGAGTCGCCGTATCTCCCGACGTGCTGCCTTGTTGTGTGCATCCATTTGACGTTGAAAGTCAAAGAACTGAGGACTGGATAGTGCCTCGACCTACGGTACCTGCTCGATTCCTTGATCTCCCATAGCCTCATCCTCAGCCTCCGAGGTGTCTTCAGCGTCAGCTTCGTCCTTCGAAGCTGATGGAAATACAAATCCTAAACCTCTAGGATGAGATTCGCCCTCGGTCCACACTAAATACCACACTATCATTCTATTGTCTAGTAGTTGCAGCGGCATCTGAGTGGGCTCATCATCGTACCATCAAACTCCGGCTTGAAGACACAACCCATAAATGAGAGATGAGTGTGGCAAGTCTTGAAAAAAGTTTCTGTGAGACATCCAATCGTAATGAAAAAAGCGATGATGGCCCCAACGTCGATGAGGAAGTCTTGCACTATAGCATAAAGGAGCAATGCCTTCTCTTTGGTCACGTCCGAGGTGTGCATGGATGGCAACAGTTTTGTACATAAGAAGGCATACCAAATTTTCCCATACCGACTGAGATCTTTACTATGAAACACCGTGCCTCCCTTCCGACCCTTTATCCATGTTGTACCCGGCTTGGTCATGTTCGTGATAACCTCCTCAAAGTCGGGGTCAAAATCCCTCAAATGGGCATACTGACACTGTCGAGGCACCCGCAACTGATAATATATATTGATGGCATCAGCATTGAACGGGACCATTCTACCCCGCACAAAGGCATTGAATGGTGCCTTGTCCTCGGCGTTCGCATAGAACTCCTTGACCACATTAACGGCGACGGGCTCCTCAGTGAACTTGACCCACCCGTTCTGATAAATTGTTGCATCATTTCACCGTCGTGAGCATCCTGTGCCAACCCCCGCTCCGGTGTAAGAGCCTTGGTAACCATGTAATCATACCGGCTTTGGTAATTATGGCGACACTTTTGAACTTTCAGCAATCGAATATTATTCGCCGGTTATGCGGGCCTTGAACTCTCTCCCTTTGGCATTTCGATTGTGGGTTCATGAAAGCCATGGATTAGGATGTTCGAATATACTTCCTCACCCCAAATTCGGTCACACACCTTTAGCTTAACACGTGGTGTGATCGCGATGAGTTCTTCCCCTTTCTTGATGAGTTTGTTGCAATTAAGGTGAATGAAGATGAAGAACTTGATAATAAGGTACTCACTCTCACCTGCAAGATGAATGCCCACACTAATGCCCCAAATTCGTGGCTTCCTAAGCTCAGATTGCAAGTAATTGATGAACTTGTGGTTTGAAGGTGTGTTTATATAGAGGTGATGTGATTTAGAGCCTTAGTAATAGAGGGGTGATGGAGTGAGGTAGTGGAGTAGTGGGGTAATGGCTGTAATTGATGGTGGCAAAATCGTGGGTGAGCAGTAGGAGTAGTGGGAGAATGGATAGTTGTAGTGTAGGGGCAGACGAGTAGTTGGGAAGAATAAGGAGAAGTATGTGTAACTGCCGACTATTAGATCCCAGATTCAAGGACCCCCACCCCGGCGGGGGGTACACGACCAAAATAGGCCACCCTGGCGGGGGTGTCCCCTGACTTCGGGTTTTTTGTGACTTGTATTTAGCCTTGCAACTTGTTATTTTCTTACTTTTCTTACTTGTTGCTCCTCTTACGCACTATTTAACCCTTATGCAAACCATAACACACATATGAGTGGATTGTTGGTCGAATTGAGCATGATTGAGAGATTTCCAAGAATCATAGAACGAAAAGACTACCTAATGATACTAATAGCCTAAGCTATAATCTAAATAGTACGAATATTAATAAAAAAATATAAAATAATAATTAAAATAAAAATAAAATAAACTCAAAAGAAATGATTGGGTTGCCTCCCAATTAGTGCTTTATTTTAAGTCATTTAGCCTGACTACTCCCTGTTTCATCCCGGGTCGGTTGGGCTATCCGCGACATTATTTTTATTTGTCGCATAACACCAACACAGTTGTAATGCGTGTCTGTTCAATTGACTGTTGGTTGATGAATTTGCCATTCTATCCTCAATTAACGACCTAAGACCACTGTCCTCTTTGCAATCCCGAAACTTTAGGCGTGTAGATTTCTCGATCCAATCGCACTCTTCATTGTCAATCGGGATTGGGATTTCTTTAAATACCTTCACCGTTATCACCTGATCAAACACTTTCATTATTAGTTCTCTGTTAGGTACGTCAATCAGTGTTCGTCCAGTCGCCAAAAATGGTCGTCCCAAAATAATAGGGATGCTCTTATCTTCCTCAAAGTTTAGTACCACGAAATCAGCCGGAAAAATCAATGAATCAACCTTAACTAATACGTCTTCAACTATTCCTAGTGGATATGTTAATAATCTATCTGCAAGCTGTAGACTGATGTTTGTCGGTTTTGCTTCCTTCAACCCCAGCTTTCGGTAAATGGACAGTGGCATAAGATTAATACTCGCCCCTAGATCGCATAGTGATATCCCCACATCTTGATTTCCGATTGCACACGAGATAATGAAACTCACCGGATCTTTTAATTTAGGAGGGAGCTTTCTCTGCAATATTGCACTGCATTCTTCGATTAATGCCACGGTTTCGAAATCTTGGAGCTTGCGTTTCTTCGATAGAATATCTTTCATGAACTTAATGTAACTCGACATCTACTCCAGTGCTTCAAAAAATGGAATATTGATATGTAATTGTTTTAATATATCCATAAACCTCGAAAACTGGTTCTTCATCTTTGCACTTTCTGGCCTTTGAGGAAAGGGTACAGGTGGTGTAATTTTAATTTGGTTGTCTTTCTTTCCTTTTTCCACCGCTTTCTCTATAGATTTCGTGTTTAAGTCATTCCCTACATCCTCACATTCATCTCTTGTACTGGCTTTCTCATCAAAATTAGGAACCAGCTCCTTACCACTCCTGAGTGTGATTGCATTACACTGTTCATGATTTCCCTTTGGATTCCTTTCGGTGTCGCTAGGTAGAGTCCATTGCGGTCTGTTGTTCAATGCTAAGGCAATTTGTCCCATCTGATTTTCTAAATTCTTGATGGCCATTGCTTGGTTTTTCATCGCTGCCTCATTACTTGTTATATACTTCGGGAACATTTCCTCTAAATCTGATTTCCTCTCTTGATGTTGAGCTGGTTGTTGTTGATTCTGAAACCCTAGGGGATACGATGGTCGTGGAACTTCATTGATTTCGATTATTATTCCAATTTAATCGATTGGGATGATTCCTATTCCCCTAATTATATATATTCTGGTATGTATTCTGTGGGATTTTGTTGTAGCTACTCATGAATTGTACTGACTCTGGGTTGATCGCGCATTGATCCTTCGATTGTTCACCTGCGCACAATTCACAAATTACTGCAACTTGTTGTGTCTTTCCCCCTGACCAAGCGTCAAACTTTTTAGAGAGTGCTGAAATCTGTGTTGTTATTGCTGTCACTCCATCTACCTCTAACAACCCACCGACTGTAGATTGTGTCATTTTTGTCGTGTGCCACTGGTAGTTGTTAGCAGCCATGGTTTCAATCAAATTGTAGGCCTCCTCATAACTCTTAGCCATGAATGCTCCACCCGAAACTGCATCAATACTGGTTCTGAGATTCCCATATAGTCCGTTATAAAAAGTATTCATTTGCAACCACTTAGACAATCCATGATACGGGCACTTTCTAAGTAACTCCTTATATCTCTCCCATGCCTCATATAGCGACTCTCCATGTTGCTGCTCAAACATTGTTATGTCATTTCTCATTTTGGCAGTTTTCGCCGGTGGGAAAAATTTGGCAAGGAATTTCTAAGCTAATTCTTCCCACGTAGTTATCGATCCTGGCGGTAGAGAGTGTAACCAACTCTTCGCCTTGTCCCGTAAGGTGAATGGGAACAAGCGAAGTCTCACCGCCTCATCCGACACCCCATTATACCTAAATGTGACGCCCCCAAAATAGGTATACATCACCCATCTTGAGTCGCCAAATACATGGTGCAAAATTCAAATACAACTTAATTATACAACAGTCGTGTAAAATACGACTAAACATATGCTGTGAGTTTTAATACAAATATTGCCATCTAGACAATATACAAACTCAATGGGGTCCTCATTACATTTATTATCACACTATTTCACAGAATAGTGAGGACTACTAATGAACCATCTAGGACCATCACTCTGTTTCCCCCCGACTAGTCCCTGCTACGTTCTCATTTCCTGAAGAGAACAATGAAAGCAAAAGGGTGAGCTCAACTAACCCAGTAAGAAATATTATGACTAAGATAATGCAGAATAAATTATCGTTAGCCTTCAACAGTGCTAAACTGATACAATATAACAAACATCAAGTTTAAGCTGCAATGAACAAGCAATCCATTAGAAGAGTCAAGTAGAGAATAAAATCTACTATCTTCTATGATTTAAAAGGTTTTCAACACTTTTATCGGCGAGACTCCAGCTTAATAAATAATCCACATCATCAAATCATCCCTGCACTACAGGCCAAGGATATTCTTTAGTATCACGACCATGAATTATTCATGCACTACGGGCCAAAGATAATCGTGTTTTCATCAACGGTCCTGATCATGCCATAAAACAATTCATCTTTATACCCTTGGCCGAAGAGAATCCATAGACATAGTCATAACAAAAACTATCCATCAATTCACTACGGGCCAATGAGGACTTTTTTCACACCATTTGTAACACTACGGTCATGATTATACCGAATAATCCCTGGTCATAATCATACCAAGTCCATCTATGCACTACAGGCCACAAATGACTTTCAACATAATATAAACATGAGGATGATGACAATGACAATGACATAATAATTTCAATAAAACAAGTTCAAGAATTAATTTATCCAGGAACCAATAACGTCCAAATTGTCAACATGATACTGCTTTGTGGAGTAAAAATTTAAGAATGCTCAGAAGAATATTTCCATGAAAAGATCTTTGGATGAAGCCTTAAAATATCAAGGATATTCCACTAATTTCATGGAGTATAAAAGCCAAAACTTTAACCAAAAGAGTATCATAGAATATATGAAACTGCAATGGATTTTCACCCGCCATGCGGTAATCCACGTAGACAGCTCATTTCCATAATTTAATAAGAAATGAATACGAAGGGTCATTCACCATGCATGTGAAAATCCACATAGACAGGTTATTACAACAGAATAATAAAGAATGGAATAATAGAAGGATTCACCATGCGTGCGATAGGATCGCATGATGTGTTATTCCAACGAGAATAATAAATAATGGAACCAGTCCCAAGATAAACGCATGCATGAGGATATTCCAATGTAATAATAAATAATGGAACCAGTTCAGCGTAAGCAGATGACGTGATATGATATTCGACGAATAATAAATAATGGAACGAGTCCGTAGAACGCGCGTAGGTGGATATTTATTGTAATAATAAAGAAGCGAGAATATTAGAAGAATTTCACCATATATGCGGTACTTCGCATAAACATGTTATTCTAACAAAATAATAAGAATGGAATAACAGAAGAATTTCACCATGTATGCAGTACTTTGCATAGACATGTTATTCCAACATAATAATAAAGAATGGAATAACAGAAGAATTTCACCAAGTATAGGGTATCCCGCGTATACAGGTTATTCCAACAGAATAATAAAGAATGGAATAACAAAAGAATTTCACCATGTATGTGGTACTTCGCATAGACAGGTTATTCCAACATAATAATAAAGAATGGAATAACAGAAGTTGTGATGACCCCAAAATAGGTCAATTCAACCCAACCCATTCTGAGTCGCCAAATACATGGTACAAAAATAAATACAACTTCAGTAATACAATTGTCGTGCAAAATACAACAACACATATACTGTGAGTTTGAATACAACTATTGTCTAATAGAGAGTATAAAAACTCAAAAGGAGTCCTCGTTACAATTATTGATACACTATTTTACAAAATAGTGAGGACTACTAAAACAACTATCACGAACCATCACTCCAAACCCATTTAGTTCTGCTATGTTCTCACCTCCTGAGAAGAAAAATGGAACAAAAAGGAAATGGGTGAGCTCAACTAGCCCAGTAAGAAAATATTATGACTAAGATAATATACAACAAATTTTCGTTAGTCTTCAACAGGGAATAATCTGATAAAATATAATAGAAAACAAGTTTTAGATCAACAACTGCAGCGGAAACTACAATCCATTAGAAGAGTCAAGTAGAGAAAGAATTCTACTATCTTCTAAGATTTAAAAGTCCATCATCAATATTTTATC
This sequence comes from Panax ginseng, assembly GCA_020205605.1. NCBI lineage: Eukaryota > Viridiplantae > Streptophyta > Magnoliopsida > Apiales > Araliaceae > Panax > Panax ginseng. The sequence goes on along the minus strand of CM035142.1, from coordinate 71,581,490 downwards.
CCTGTAACATCAATCAATATACATCTTAAATGAAATATTCATCTTTGCACTATAGGCCAAAGATATTCATTTGTATCACCAGTTGGTCATGTTCATCTCAACACCTGTTCATCTTTACACTACGGGCCAAAGATATTCATTAGTTAATCATTCATCTTTGCACTACAGGCCAAAGATATTCATCAGTTAATCATTCATCTTTGCACTACAGGCCAAATATATTGATAATATCATCATTTAGGCGAGGATGATGAAAAATATCTTAAAAGAACGAATCTAGTGAAACAAAATAACAAACATTAGAGATTCGTATTACAGTTTATCCAAGATCAATAATACTCCATAATAACTGATTTTGAAGTAAAATTCAAGAATAAAGATCAAAACATGGATACAATCAAAGATACTAACCATAATAGACATCTTGGACAAAAAAGAGAAAATCTCATTTTTTGGTGAATAGTGTCGTATTCGTGAATAGTAATCCCGACACAAAAAGTTCCAAATTTGATAAAAAGTTCAAACCAATATTTCGGCATAATGATATTGAAGAAAATAATATCATTTAAGAAGAAATAACATCCCTTACCTCAAAAAGATAAAACTTCTATTTGGAATTTTGATAATAGTCTTTGAAGGAACTTGCACCGTATAACAACACTCAAAGTATCAAAATACCCACAAGAATACGCTCGATAATATAGAGAGAGAAAGAGAGAAAACTTATGAATTACGGTGTGTTTTCAATTCTAACTAAGCACCCTATTTATAGGAAAATGCTTAGAACGCCATATAGAAGACTAACTCGCTACTGATGGCTTTTACTCATTACTATTGCCACCCACCACATTTGAAATTCAATTGAGCACATTTCTCACCAACCAATTCTAGAATTTTCCAAAATGTTTTATCATTTAAACAATAATCGAAACTTTAATAATTCATAGAAAATAGCACGTTTATCGGAAAAATATGAATTTTATGTCCATTTCCACGAAATCGAAATTCTCTACAAATTTGTAGCTTTGAGTTTTTCAAATTCCAAAGCGAGAAAATACCGAAATCCACAAATGGATGATTTTAAATACTTCTAATCCGACAAAATCTCGATAAAACACCTCAGCATTAATTCCTTCATTAATAACCACATAAATAAATCCATCCTTTATATCCACATAAAAATAAATAATTTCTTATCATATGAATTAATAATTAATTATTCACAAATAATATTAAAGAATCACATTTATGACAATTAAAGGTTGTTCCCGGGAAGAGGGGCTTTAGATAAGGATTTCTCTTCATTGGTAGCAAGCAATTAGGTGACCAAACCTCTCATTGATGAACTTTCTAGACATTGCCAATAATGCTATCTAATAATATTATTCCAAATAATATGAATTATTGATCTGATAATGGAGATGATGTGCAGTGATAATTATTGAGCAACAATAATATAAAATATCAACGCAACAATTATTGAATCAATAAAATAAAATATTGAGCAAGAACTTCATGTAATAATTATTGAGTAGTGCCTTACGTAAGGATCAATAATTCAACAATCATGCAATACTGGTGTCTTCTTTTGTGCAACCCACGCCAGCGTATTCAGTATTTTAACCACCGGGTATTCCAACAGTGTTAACGGTAACAACTATGCCATTATTTATAACAACCCAAACTTTGTCATTTTCTTCATCCGAGAGTTATCCGTTATGGGGCCAATAAATGGCTGCGCCGTCGTACGAATATTCCCCGACAGAAAGAATATTCTACGACCAAACGAATATTCCCCGACATAATGAATATTTTATTACCACTTGCTTATTTTGCAAAATTTGCACATTTCACCCATAACCAAAGTATTATATCAAATTAACACCTTATTATAACCAATAATAATTAGAGAAAATTCAATTTTATTCATTAAAAAATTTGGGGTCTTACAACCTCCCCTCCTTATGAAATTTCATCTTTGAAATTGACGTACGTACCTGGTGTATCGAAAAGGTGAGGATACCTCGCTTTCATTTCTGATTCCAACTCCCAGTTCATTTCTTCAATAGCATGGTTCCTCCACAAAACCTTAACTTGAGGTATAACCTTTGTGCATAGGACATGTTCTTTCCTATCCAAGATCTTAATAGGTACCTCCTCGTACGTTAAATCTTCGGCTATCTCGTCTGGTTCTAATGCAATAATGTAATTTGGGTCATCCACATATTTACGTAACATCGATACGTGAAAAACGTTATGAACACGCGGCATACTTAGCGTTAAGGCGAGTCTATAGGACACAGTTCCTACTTGATTGAGGATTTCAAATAAATCGAAGGCTTGAGCTTTCTTCTCTTCATCGACTCTTACTTCTAGAATAACACATTCTTGCACCTTCTTCTTTATATTCATCAGCTCCAGTGTGTAGCTTGAGCGGTTTTAACTTTATCGATTAAAGTCTATTCTAATCGTATATTCGTTATCTTCACGTGGGTCCCTAGAGTCTTTAACTCTATCTTCATCATTTGTAAGTCATATAAAATAGATTTTTGTGTTAACAACATCGCACTCGTAAACGCATATGATCTTCTACTCAACGCGTCAGCTACCACTTTCGTTTTCCCACGATGGTATTGAATGGTACGATCGTAATCTTCAATGATTTCGAGCCAACGTCTTTGGCGCATTATATGTTCGTTTTGGTTGAAGAAATATTTAAGGGTTTTAGAAATGGGTTTTGTATTGGGGTCAATACAAAATTCGATTTCACACTCTAGGGGTAGGCTAAGAAGTCCTTCGAGAATACGTCAGGAGATTTATTAACAATAGAAATATCATTTAAAAACTGTGACTCTCATCCAAGACTTGGATAGCACATGAAATGAATGTTTCTACTAACGAAGTTTCAATCGATAAGTCAAAGTTTAACTTTTCTAGAGTTAAATTTAAACATTGAGCGCAAGCAAGAGAGATAGAATAATGGGTAGAACCGGTATCTAATAAGGTATAGACTTCCCAAGAATTTATAATTAACTAACCCATGCTAACTTCGTTCGGGTTACTCTCTCTTTGAGAAGTCACAAAAAACGCTCTTCCTGAAACCACCGACTTTGTTTTGTCTGTATCCACCTTTGGTGCCACAAGCCCCAATCGGACTTGATTTATTCTGAGGACAAAATCGGAGCTATATAACCGTCTTTTCCATAACTAAAACATATCTTGGAAAGTCGTGAGCAGTTTGGACTTATATGTCCCTCCTCTCCACATCTCAGCAGCATCTAGCTGGCGGTCCTTCTCTCTCCCTAGAATTTGTTGGTGTTCTTTGGTCTTTTGTGACGCGTCTTCCCGTTATCGTTAAATCTTCTCTTCTTGAAATTTCCACTTGAATCATTTCTTCTATTATCTTGGCCATGATTACCCATAGAAGTGGTTACCATTTACGGCATGATAATTTCCTCCACGATGGTTATCATTGTTCCTATGGCCGTTGCCCATCGGTACGATTATTATCGTGTTGTTGCTCGTTATCCTTCGGTTGGGCTGGCTCATTATCGCGCTCCACTAACTGAGCCCTATTCACAACATCTGAATATAAACAAAGTTTGTGAGAAATGAGGTATTGATGTATTTTGGGTTTTAAACCTCGTAGAAACATTCGTGTCATTCGTTCCTCATTATCAACCAAATGAGATGCAAATCGGGATAACTCCGCAAACTTAGCTTCGTACTGCGACACGTTCATATTGTTTTGCTCCAGCCTGATGAACTCAACCTCCTTCATGTGACGAATACTTTCGGGAAAGTACTTGTCATTGAACAATTCTTGGAACTTCTCCCAAGACATCTTCAGTGCGGCATGTTGAGTACGTTTTACCGATTCCCACCAGTAATCTGCCTCTCCTCGCAACATAAAAGTGGCAAAGGGAACCTTTTGCTCCTCGGAACATCCCAAGACATCAAATATCTTGGTGATCTGCTTTATCCATGTCTCTGCTGTAAGTGGTTCTGGCTTTCCCAAAAACTCCGGTGGTCCCAGCTCCTTGAACTGCTTAGCGGTGACCAACCGTGGGTTGCCATTGTTTCCACCTACATTATGAAGAGGAGTCTCTCTCGTTTGGTGTTGTATGAATTCTAAAAAGCTCATAAACGTACTTGTCATTTGGTCGGTGCCGTTATTCACCTGAGGATTATTGCCATCCTGATGCACATTATCCTGGGTATTGATCGTTGGTGACTCAACGGTCTCATATGCTTCATTGTTTATCACAAAATTTTTAGATGCCATTTTAAAACACTGCAACAAAAAAGGGTTAATCGACATATCACATATTATCCCTATACTCTGACTGACCAATTAAATACCATATAAACTTAGTCAGGTCATACTAGCGAAGGAATTCCCCATCTCTCCCCTCCTAGTTCTTGTCTCACATCTTAGCCAGGGATCATATCCCTAAGCTTTGATACCAACTGTGACGACCCAAAAATAGGTCCATTCAACCCAACCCATTCCGAGTCGCCAAATACATGGTACAAAAATAAATACAACTTCAGTAATACAATTGTCGTGCAAAATACGACAACACATATACTGTGAGTTTGAATACAACTATTGTTTAATAGAGAGTATAAAAACTCAAATGGAGTCCTCGTTACAATTATTGATACATTATTTTACAAAATAGTGAGGACTACTAAAACAACTATCCTGAACCATCACTCCAAACCCCGGCTAGTTCCTGCTATGTTCTCACCTCCTGAGAAGAAAAATGGAACAAAAAGGAAATGGGTGAGCTCAACTAGCCTAGTAAGAAAATATTATGACTAAGATAATATACAACAAATTATCGTTAGTCTTCAATAGGGAATAATCTGATAAAATATAATAGACAACAAGTTTTAGATCAACAACTGCAGCAGAAACAGTAATCCATTAGAAGAGTCAAGTAGAGAAAGAATTCTACTATCTTCTAAGATTTAAAAATCCATCATCAATATTTTATCCCTGTAACATCAATCAATATACATCTTAAATGAAATATTCATCTTTGCACTATAGGCCAAAGATATTCATTTTTGTATCACCCGATTGGTCATGTTCATCTCTTTTTGTTCATCTTTGCACTACTGGGCCAAAGATATTCATTAGTTAATCATTCATCTTTGCACTTTCTGGGCCAAAGATATTCATCAGTTAATCATTCATCTTTGCACTACAGGCCAAAGATATTCAGTAATATCCTCATTTAGAACTGAGGATGATGAAAAATATCTTAAAAGAACGAATCTAGTGAAACAAAATAACAAACATTAGAGATTCGTATTACAGTTTATCCAAGATCAATAATACTCCATAATAACTGATTTTGAAGCAAAATTCAAGAATAAAGATCAAAACATGGATACAATCAAAGATACTAACCATAATAGACATCTTGGACAAAAAGGAGAAAATTTCATTTTTCGGTGAATAGTGTCGTATTCGTGAATAGTGCCGTATACGTGAATAGTAATCCCGACACAAAAAGTTCCAAATTTGATAAAAAGTTCAAACCAATATTTCGGCATAATGATATTGAAGAAAATAATATCATTTAAGAAGAAATAACATCCCTTACCTCCAAAAGATAAAACTTCTAGCTGGAATACTGAATATAGTGCTGAAGGAACTTGCACCGTATAACAACACTCAAAGTATCAAAATACCCACAAGAATACGCTCGATAATATGGAGAGAGAAAGAGAGAAAACTTATGAATTCTGGTGTGTTTTTCAATTCTAACTAAGCACCCTATTTATAGGAAAATGCTTAGAACGCCATAGAAGACTAACTCGCTTTACGATGGCTTTTACCATTACATTATTGCCACCCACCACATTTGAAATTCAATTGAGCACATTTCTCACCAACCAATTCTAGAATTTTCCAAAATGTTTTATCATTTAAATAATAATCAGAAACTTTAATAATTCATAGAAAATAGCACGTTTATCAGAAAAATATGAATTTTATGTCCATTCCACACGAAATCGAATTCTCTACAAATTTGTAGCTTTGAGATTTTTCAAATTCCAAATAGAAAATACCTGAAATCCACAAATGGATGATTTTTAAATACTTCCAATCCGACAAAATACTGATAAAACACCTCAGCATTAATTCCTTCATTAATAACCACATAAATAAATCCATCCTTTATATCCACATAAAAATAAATAATTTCTTATCATATGAATTAATAATTAATTATTCACAAATAATATTAAAGAATCACATTTATGACAATTAGGCTGTTCCCAGGAAAGAGGGGGCTTTCCGATAAGGATTTCTCCTTACTGGCGCGCAATTAGGTGACCAAACCTCTCATTGACAGAACTTTCTAGACATTGCCAATAATACAATCTAATAATATTATTCCAATTAATATGAATTATTGATCTGATAATGGAGATGATGTGCAGTGACAATTATTGAGCAACAATAATATAAAATATCAACGCAGCAATTATTGAATCAATAAAATAAAATATTGAACAGTAACTACTGTAACAATTATTGAGTAGTGCCTTCTTACGTAAGGATCAATAATTCAACAAACATATTGTAATACCGGTGTCTTCTTGTGGCAACCACGTGTATTATCGTATTTTAACCACAGGGGGTATTCCAACAAGTGTTAAGCGGTAACAACTTCTGCTAGTTATTTATAACAACCCAAACTTTGTCATTTTCTTCATCAAGACGGTTATCCGTTATGGGGCCCAAAATGGCTGCTTGGGTCGATATCGAATATTCCCAAGCGAAAGAATATTCCACGACCAAACGAATATTCCCCGACACAATGAATATTTTATTACCACTTTCTTATTTTGAAAAATTTGCACATTTCACCCATAACCAAAGTATTATATCAAATTAACACCTTATTATTCACAATAATAATTAAAGAAAATTTGATTTTATTCATTAAAAAATTTGGGGTCTTACAGAAGTTCTCTTCACGAATAAGAAAGAAAGAATACCCCTTACGAGTACAACATATAATATCCCTTACCTTTGAAAGAAGAGTATTCCGACAGGTAGGACGAGGATATATTCGAAGAAAACTTGCACTACGCTCAAAGCTTTCTTAAACTCTAAAGAAATACGCTTAAGATTATAGAAGAAGAACTCTCTCTATAGTTTCTCTCTCTAGAGTTTCAGTGAATTCGTAAGAAATAATGAAAGAATGAGCTTCTATTTATAGAAGAATTGACTGCATAGTAACTAATTCATGAACGGTCCAGATTGATTTACTTTTAATCGGACGGTCCATATTTAAAGCAAAATATTTTAAATAAAATATAATATATTTTATTTATAATCTAATAAAACGAATAACTTTATAAAAGTATTACATTTTATATAAAAAGATTTTACTATGTAAAACACTATACGTGCACTAAAGCAACACTATGTATAATAAAATATAATATATTCTATTTATAGAATAACTTTATAAAAGTATTCTATTTTATATAAAAAGATTTTACTATGCAAAACACTATGAATAATAGAATATAATATATTCTATTTATAGAATAACTTTATAAAAGTATTCCGTTTTTATATAAAAGCTTTTACTGTTTTATTACATTAATAATACTAATAAAACAAAAGCGAGTGACTTATCACGTAAACATCAATAATCAATACATGTGTGCTACTATGCAACCCACACGTATTCATTGTATTTTTTACTACCGAGTAGTTCAACAGTTTTAATGGTAAAACTTCCGCCGTTATTCTCATAAAAATATTTTTGTCGATTTCTCCATCCGATAATAATTTCGTTGTGGGGTCCACCAATGATTGTACCGTTGTACGGACATTCCCCGACAAAAAGAATATTTTATATCAATTTGCTTACTTTTCAAAATTTATAAATACTACCCACAACTATAACACTATCTCAAATCCACACCATAATATTAAAAAAAATATTTTGAGAAAATTAAATCTTTATTCATAAAATCTGGGGTCTCACATAAAGGTGTCGTAAATCTCCAGAAAGCTGACAAGATGTTCATTCGAATCGTCATTAGCCAATCCCCCAAACAGAACTGAATTTAGGATCATCTGAATCGTCCCAGGCTTGATTTCAAATGTATTTGCAGCAATTACGGGCTTGGTGATGCTCGACTGTAGTTCTGTCACCTTGGGTGTGGCGAAGTCCCTTAATGCTTTCTGATCTTCAGCTGCCATTGCCTCTTCTATGTCAGAGTTTTCGAATTCGTTCCTTGTATCCTTGATCCACTTACTTAGCCTTTGAAATCTTCTTTCAATGTCGTCCTCAAAAGGAAACAAGTCTGGATTTTTGGATCGTGTTTGCATAAACCAATGTCAAAAACCTGAAATAAGAAAAATAAAAATAAAAAGTGTTTAAGTAAATCTGGACTAATTAAACTGATATTGTAAAAATATTAAAATCTAGACTAAATTATCCCCGGCAACGACGCCAAAAACTTGTTGGGTAAAATCTATATACGCAAAACACGCAAGTATACGTGGTCAACAAGTAATATAGTAATGAATAGAGTATCGTTCCCACAGATATAAATTAGTAAGAAATTTAATTTCACAATTACCAATTTCCTATTAATTCTAATTCTATTAAACTATTCAATTCAATGATTTAAATTTATAGAAACTAAATTAATAAATAAATAAACTATCACAAAACAATCACAAATATCAAAATCCGGAATTTCAAACAAATAATGGAGAATTAGACTTATGATTTTACCCTAAGCTTCACTCTGATTTCTATACCTTTATTCCAATTCAATTTACTATACCAATTTAATAACCAAGAACACAAACGTAGTACTAGCCACCTCTCGATGCACTAATACCGTATTAACTTAAATCCATAATTTAGATAGAAACAAGTTAAACACCTTAATCAACCAACTCACTATATCTCTATGTGAACTGAAATTAAAGAAGGTTTAAGATTAAGTTCTATATCCGATTACATGCGATGTCAAGCATATCTCTACCTTAACATTAATCAAGATTCTGATATTCACAAAATTCATTAACATATGCTATATTAATTAAGTCTAGACTGTATTTCATCTCTCGAGTTCATACAAGTCCACAAAGAATCATTGATCAGGCAATTCATAAATTCACGTTCAAATTAATATAGATAAGCTGAGAAATAATTTATTGAACTGGAAATCAAAGTTTACAAAATCATCGTTTCACTTAAGGATCCATCATAAGCCTAAAAAGCGAATTAGTTCATAACGAATAAAATAAAAATTGAATAACTTAAAGGAAACATTCTTTCAATTACAGATATAAAACTAAGATGAAAAATAATGCTAAACCACCCTTCACGTAGCCTTAATCTGCAATCGTCACGAAAATCTCTTCAAAATACTCTTCCAAAGCTTGCTATCAAAAATTGGAATTGATCTTCGTATATTTCATTCTGTGTTGTGTAATTCGTTGTTAATTGAGTAATAAACATCCAACACCCAAGTCCCAGCCGAAATCCTCTGTGTATTAGAGTCCATATGCTATTCCAATGCTCCAAGTTGTATCCCAGCAGAGTTCAAAATGCAACAGGAGAGCCCAGATTTCATGACCCTACGCCTTCCTACGGGGTCTATAGTTAAAAACGTATGCCGCCCGTGGCTAGTCTAGTCCACTGTCAAACGATTTTTGCATTTTTCAATTCTTGCTCCAATTGTGCACCAAATGCCTCCTTTTCTCTACATTCATCACACCAACCACCCTACACATGAAAGAACACAAAACAAATAAAAACGAACATGAAAACAAGAAAATAGCTACGATTAAGCATGAAATGGACAACGATTCGTGGATATAAAATCCACTTATCAGTACTCTGGGTGAATAGTACCCAAGTGAACAGTACTTCATGAATAGTACTTTAGGAATAGTACTTTGTGAATAGTATTTCGTGAATAGTACTTCGTGAATAATACCCCGTGAATAGTACTTTATGAATAGTACCCCATACATAGTACTTTATGAATAGTATCGTATTTATGAATAATACCGTATTTATGAATAGTTTCCATGAGTAGTACTCAGTGAATAGTACTGTACGTATGAATAGTGATGTATAAATGAATAGTACTCCGGCATGAAACACTACAACAAAAGGCTTATCAGCGATCGCAACTGGTCGCAGATGAGTATCAGCGACCGAATGCGGTCATGGATAGTAGTCGTAGGTAATCTGGTTACTGGATGGACCTCAGTGACCGACTTATTAGCGACCGAAATCAGCGACTGAAATCGTCGCTATTCTGACTCATGATGAGTCATTTGTCAGGTGTGACGTGACACACGTGTCAGCGATCGGTAATAGCGACTGATTCGGTCACTAGTTTCTTAGTGGTTATCAGCGACCGCGTTTCAGTATTAGTGACCGCATGCGGTCGCTGTTGTGTTTTTTTTATAAATATTTTTACTGTTTTATTTATTTCCCAAAAATAACCTTCTTTGTACATGCTTTCTATCTTAACACACAACCGTATATATAAGCATTCATCCATGATAACTACCATATGATAAACATTCATCCATGATAACTACTATTTGATAAACATCCATCGATATAATAGAATCGTAAACCAACACAACACAATACAATCGTAAACATCCATATAATACAATCGTAAACCAATACAATTGTCCAAAGATGAATCTAAAAGAGTATAAGGCTTTAAAAATCTAAAAAACAAGTCTAACAAGGCTTTAAAAATCTAACATGACTGGTCTAGCTAGCTCTTCATGGATCATCCAAATTAGTACCCTATAATTAACAAAAGAATAAAACATATATGTTACATGTGTTGATATCTTTGCTATGACTTTGGGAAAAGCTAAACAATAGACAACGAGTGAAACATATAAGTAAGGCGTGGATGATAATAATATCGATATATATACCGGTTGCCACCACGATCTTTGTGATGTCGCGCATCACGCCATCGCTTGCTCCGCTTAACTCATCGGGACCTACTGTAATGCGATGCCCGCTAATATACGAAGAAGATCACGATTCTGTAAGATCGCTCTCACACAGTCAGCAGAAGTATGATAGGCTGGATCACTATAAGAAAAATGCCTATCAGCGACCAATAATATCAGCGACCGCATATTCGGTCACTGATAATAGTAATAGCGACCAGCATTGACGACCGGCGTTAAATCTAGTCGCTATTTAATATCCGCGACCGCATGCGGTTGCTGAGTGGTCGCTAGCACAAATTTGCCTCGTAAAATTTGGCACGAAATGTTGGCGCCATGGTTTTGTGCGACCACTTAATATCATCGACAGCATGCGATCGCTGATAAGTCAATGTCATTAAAAATCAGCGACCTCATGCTGTCGCTGATAGCCATTGCTGATCAAAATTAAGTTTATCGAAGAATGTATTCACCGACTACGTAACACGGAAGGAAAAAGAAAAGAGGGGGAGAGCTCAGAATAGAGAAGAGGGAGAAAGGGGAAGAAGAGAAAAAGTAGAAGAGGGAGAAAGGGTAGAATCCGCCATCGAACCGCCATTTGTCGTCACGGCCAGCCCGCCACCACCGAAAATCTTGGTATCATTCTTTCTCCCAATATTACATTTCTACTATTTATATGTTATGTTAGATTAGATTACATTCTGAATTGGATTTAATTAGTGTCGTGTTGGATTTAATTAGTGCAGTGTTGGATTAACAAGCACTTTCCTGTTAATTAATTTAATTAGTGTAGTGTTGGATTGACATGATAATAATTTAGAAAAGTGAGGTTGTAAGTAATTTCTGCTGCTGCAAATTGATATATATATATATATATATATATACACTCTATGTTAACTATGACTTCATTTAATAAGATGGAGTTTTTGTAGGCTTTGATTGAGGGATCAATGATTCCGGCTAATGTACAAGTCCTAGCTATGGGACCAGACAGGGACTAAGTCAGCCGCAATGGTTACAAAATAAATGGTTGTGAATTTCACACAAAAGCATATGGGCGGTGAAAAAGAACAACGAACTCGGAGTGTGTCCAAGGAGATTATTACAATGAGCTTGGTCGTGCCTTTTATGGGGAGTTGGAGGAAATCGTAGAGTTGTCGTATAAGGGCACGTACGGGGGTCATATTCACTTGTTCAAGTGTCGTTGGTTTGATTCAGAAAAAGGGATACGTATTGACAGACATGGAATCGTCGATATTGACCTCCATAGGTTTGCGTACTCCAACGAACCGTTTATTTTACCAACTCAAACAGTACAAATATAATACACTCCTAGTCCTGTTAGGAAAAGGGATAGACCACCTACAGATTGGCAAGTTGTAATTCATACTCCCGCGCCTAGTCGTGTAGAAGTAGTTGATGGGGAGATTTACCAAGAGCAGATGCTTCATAGTCAAACTATAATAAATGTGGAGGACGACAATAAAGTAATCCAGTTAGATTGTGGAGATGAACCACATGAATTAGATCCTGAGTAGATACTTGTGTCAGATGACATTGATACTGAGGAGGAAGAGTTCTTGACTGAATCTGACACTAAATCTGAAGCAGATGATGGCTATGAATCTGCAACACGTATACAGGATGATTCTGAATCAGACATTGACACTTGAACAAATGAAATGTATGTTTAGCATTACATGTTTTTTTATATCATTGTCATGTTTATGTACTAAACTATTTAAATAGAACTTAGATGTAAATTGCTTTTGTTTATTATCATTTTATATTCATATATATATATACATGTTTATATCACTGTCATATTTATTGTCATATATACATGTAATCAAATATGACTCATAATAACATCTTGAAATTTCAGGTATACAGATGGCTTCTGAAGCAGCGCAGAAAAAGCGCGGCATGGGTAGGGGGCCTAATCATGTGCCCAAGACCCCTACTAATCTGGATGATCGGATTCTTATTCAGATTCGCCCTCCTCCGAATAGCACGTACGTCCCGTATATATCATTTATATATAAGTATTTAAGATTCCATTTATACAAGATATATAGAACTGTGATGTAAATTACTTTAATATATCTACTTATCGTTGATGTAAATTGATGTTAATATGCTAATTGATGTTAATATGCTTATTGTATTGAAAATTTGTATATTTCTCTTGGTTTGTGTCTTGGGTGCCTAGAAATGTCCATATATGCATGTCGTCGCGTGCATGTGGCTAGTCTATTGTAGGGGGGAGACTCGCGAATTTTTTTTAAGTATTATAAGTATAAGTTTGAAAAATGTTCATAAGTATTATAACTTAGATGTAAATTGCTTTAATATATCTACTTATCACTGATGTAAATTGTTGTATATTATAGTGATTTTTCAGATAATAAGATCGTCAAGTGCATATCACACGGTGTGTTTACTGTAATTGGCCTACACTGTGATTACATTAGAGACACCCTATCGCCCACAAGGATCTTTGTTTGAAATTTGAATTTGTGTATGTTTTTTTTAATTATGACATATAATATAATATTCAAAGGATAATTGTTTAGTAATGTTATTATTGTTGTTTTATTTGCGTAAGCAAGTATAGATGGGAGGGCCTTGTGAGTTTCAAAGGATAGACATTATTTTTGGCGTAAGTCGCGATCCGCTTTCAAAGACAATTTGAACAAAGAAAGACAAAAAGTCCTTCACAATGCCGAGATCGACCATCCGAGGCCGTGGAGAGGATTATATGCATGAGCATAGCTTCGGTGGTGCACCCAATCCATATGAAATTTGAGATGTGTGCCCAATGGAGAGCTGAGAGCTGGGTGAAAAGATGAAAGACTGCCTCCACCAACAGATCCTTGAGTGTACCCGATGGTGAAAAGGCTAAAGGGACATATAAGGGCGGCAGTATTTCACAGTTGCAACATATCACTGCCAGGGTATGTATTTACAAGTTTTAATATGTTTACAATCATGAATTCTAGAAAATATATCACATTTTACTTAGTAATATTGTGCTATTTTTTGTATAGGAGTCTCAGTCTCAAGGTACACCTATCCATTGGCTGGATATGTACGTGGCCACCCGAAATGGTCTGCCTGATGCTATCCAGATAGCGGTAATAAGTTTTAACAACTTGATCTTGTTTATCAATGCTTACAGAATTTATTTTTAACTATTTAATTGTTAACATGATGACAGGATACTTATAAGCGCTTATTGAATGAGCGCTATCCTGAATGCACTCCACGTCTGCTTATTGATCAAGAGCTGTGGGAGAGGGCGTCTGTTGTGAAGAAGAACTACATTAAAGGTCAAGGACAACGACGACGCCCATCCTTCAGTGGCTCAGCAGCTCTGCTACCCAGTCTTCACAGTCATCGAGTCATCCAGTTGTTCACACTCTGGCTGACTGTGTGAGAGCTATATGTCGAGATCAAAATCTTTTGAAGATACTGGGCGGGCATCTGGGGGCTCTTGATCTTGAGGAGTTAGCTGAAGCCGTAGCGACAGCAACAACAGGACATCATGGGGATGGCGACGAGGTATAAAATCCATTTATTGTATATATTATCGTAATATATATCAGTACCAACATAGTTACTATATTTGTAACTTGTTTTATTATTTTGTTAATTACAGGGTTATCAAGGAGGCGATGATGCTTGACGTACCTGCTTTAGATCAGTTTTATAGTTATAGTATAAGCTTGTACTTGTATATTCATTATTTAGATGTCTGTATGTTACTTAAACAAGTTTTGAAATATTATTATATTTATTCAATTCATATTGGGTTCTAAAGGTTTAAATACTAGTTTGGTGTATGTTGGTGGACGATAAATGATGTTTATATTGTTGTGAATGCTTTTTATATTGTTGTGATTGTGTGTTGGGATAAAGCGGTAAAAAAGCGATTCTGAGTTTTGGGAATTCACGCAAAATAGCAAAATATGTTTTTTATTTTTGCATATCAATGACCCTCGCCGACTCGACTTAATGATCGAATTTATCATTTCGATCGCGACTAGCGGTCGCCGATAGGTCGGTCGCTAATAGGGGTCGCTGATGTGCATTCCAGTGACTAGATTTTATGCGACGACTATCAGCGACTACACGCGGTCGCTGATAGTTATCTGCGACTATATGCGGTCGCTATTAAGCGGTCGCTGATAGACCATTTTCTTGTAGTGGATAACCTGATGACTGTGTAGATTGGGTAGCAGAGCTGCCTGTGCCACTGATGGTCGGGCGTCGTTTTTTTCCTTGGCCTTTAACATAGTGTTTCTTCACGACGGATACCCTCTCCCACAATTCTTGATCAATCGACGAACGCGGGGTGCCTTCAGGATATCGCTCGTTCATTAAGCCCTTATAAGTGTCCTGTCAGAAGGTCAATATTTAAATAGTTAAAAATAAATAAAAAATGCTAAAAAAGGTCATCACAATTTATAAACAACATATTAGTATAAAGTTAACTTATTACCGCTATCTGAACAGCATCAGGTAGACCATCACGGGTGGTCACATACACATCCAACCAATTAATAGGTTGACCTTGAGAATGAGACTCCTACAGTTCATGTTCTCATATTAATATGTAAACATATGATATTTTAGCTACAAAACATGACTGTAAACATAAAAACAAATAACTAAGCCATTTAGCTTGCTATACATACGTACCTTGACAGCAATATGTCGAAGCTGTGATATGCTGCCGCCCTTGTACGTGCCTTTTGCCATTTCTCCTTCAGATACACCTGAAGATCTGTTCGAGGTGGCAGTCTTGCGTCTCTTGACCCAGCTCTCAGCTCTCCACTGGTCACACATCTGCACCCATATGTCCTGTGCGCACCACCACGGGCTATGTTCATGCATATACTGCTCACCATGTCCTGGATGGTCAATCTCAGCATTCTGCAGGGCTTTCTGTCGTTCTTTGTTCAGATTATCTTTAGTTTGAATATGATTTCGCCGTAATGAGTGTTAGAATAATCGATGCGTCGTAAGGCTGCTCCATCTATACCGCTTCTGCAAATAAAACAACAATAATAATATTAAAACTGTTATATTACCATAATCTAACATTAATAAACAATATTATTTGATTAACTATGCATTATCTATAAGAGTGATAAAAAAAATATACCTAAAATTCAGCCCAAACTGCATCCTTATGGGCGAGAGGTGTGCTCGCCCATGTAATCACTGGCGTAGGCCAGTTCTGTCAGCATGATTGTGAAATGCACTTCACAATCTTACTATCTTGAAAATCACTACAATATACAATAATTTACATTAAAATATATTTATAACAATGGAAATATGAAACCCTTATATATACACGATGTTTAACTTACGTGCTTTCTAGAGGAGGACAGATCTGTATGAGAATGCGATCATCCGGATTAGTCGGGGCCTTCGGCACATGATTATGGCCCCGACCCAACCCGGACTTTCATGCTGCTGGTTCAGAAGACATCTATAAATAAAAAATTTAGGATGTTAGTATGAGTTATAAATGAAAGGTACATAAACATGTCAAGGATATAGAGAACATGTACATATATGTAATACAATTAAAACTAAACATACATTTTATAGAAAAGGACAATAATGACAATTAATTGTATGAAATAGTTAACTACGACAACTATAAATGAAAGGTACATAAACATGTTAAGGATATAGGGAACATTCCTATATGTAATTCATTGTAATACAATTAAAACTAAACATACATTTTAATGAAAATTGTTATCTGAGTCAGAATCATTTTGTACAAGTATCGGAGATTCATAACCATCTTCTTCTTCAGATTTTGTGTCAGTGTCAGTCAATAACTCTTCCTTAGTATCACTGTCATCTGCCACAATAACTGTCTCGGGATCCAATTCATCAGGTTCATCTCCACCCTCTAATTGGATTACATCATTGTTGTCCTCTATTTTTATTATAGGAGGTCTATGAAGCATCTCCTCTTGGTAGAAATCCCCGTCTATTACTTGGACACGACTACTCGCCAGAGTATGAATTACAACTTGCTAATTTATAGGCGGTCTATCCCTTTTCCTAACAGGACTAGGAGTGTAGTATACTTGTACTGTTTGAGTTGGTAAAACAAACGGTTTGTTGGAGTATGCCGTCCTATGGAGGTCAATATCAACGATTCCATGTCTGTCAACACGTATCCCTTTTTCTGAATCAAACCAACGACACTTGAATAAGTTAATATGACCCCCGTACGTGCCCTTGTACGTCAACTCTAAGATTTCCTCCAACTCCCAATAAAAGGCACGACCAAGCTCATTGTAACAATCTCCTTAAACACACACTCCAGTATTAGTTGTTCTTTTACTGCGAGCATATGTCTTTGTATGAAATTCACATCCTTTATTTTGTAACCATTGCGAATGACTTGGTCCCTGTCTGGACCCATAACTAGGACTTGTATATTTGGAGGAATCGTTCCCTCATTAAGAGCCTACAAAAATTCTATTGAATTAAATACATTCATAAATTAATACAATATATGTCATTCTTAATTAACTTAACTTACTTTGTCCTTTAGCCAAAGAGCAAATTTTTTATCACGACTAACTTGAATATCTTTATAAGTGATGTCGGGCTGATTTGCTTTTAACTCGTCATCGTATATTCTATACAATTTTATAAACATTAACATATATTAATATGAGACTGCAGGTTAAGATATAGGTCTAATACATATGAATTTTACATGTATACCTCACAAATTCATCAATCTCCTCGCAATTGAGAAGAATATAAGTATGCGCAACATGTAAATCTTGCTCAGAAAAGAATATGCGCTTTCCTTTTCAATACACACGACCCGGTAAACCAAATACAGAAAGCCGATCATTTAGTTCAACATTGCCCCCATCATCATGTCTCTGAACTCGATTGACCTTTGTCAAGACTTCGTCGGGAAAATAGTCTGTGACAAACGTAGATATCTCATTGAAACTGTATGCCTCACATATCGACCCCTCGATATAAGCTCTATTCTTCACCTTCCTCTTAAGGTTTCCCATGACCCTCTCGAAAGGGTACATCCATCTATATTGAACTGGGCCACCAACACGAGCTTCACAGGGTAGATGAATTTGCAAATGCTCCATAGAGTCGAAAAAACTAGGAGAGAATATTTTTTTCAAGCTTACACGTGATCTCAATGATGTTCTTCTCAAGTATAGACATGTCCTTTTCATTTAACATTTTTGAACATATGTCTCTGAAGAAACGACTAAGATCAGTCAAAGCATCCCATATTGGTTTATCAAGAAAGTCCCAAAATGCTATAGGCATGAGTCTCTCCATGAACACATGACAGTCAGACTCTTCATCCCTTGCAATTTCCCACCTGTAACACACCTTGTAATGTTTGACGCATATCCATCTGGTAGTTTCAGAGACTTTATCCATGTGCACACATCTTCAACCTGCTTTTTGGACAATGTGTACCTTGCATGCGGTTTGACCATCTTACCATTAGTAGATTCATAAAGTTCTAATCCAAGATGCTTACAAATATCTTTCATGTCCAACCGTGCCTTATCATTATCTTTCGTCTTGCCCGCAACACCCATCATGGTGTTAAACACATTGTCGAACACATTCTTCTCAATATGCATCACGTCTAGATTATGACAAATCAAATTTATAGACCAATAAGGCAGTTCCCAAAAGATGCTTCTCCGAACCGAATTATGAGACACGCCAAACCCATCGATGATTCAGAGGCAATCTTAACGAATGGGATGACCGGCAATCTCATCACACGGTCATGTATCTCCGTCCCCGACAGTTGCGGTGCTGGCATATCATGATCTACTTTCCCTTTCTTGAAGTGTTCTTTGTTTCTTCGAAACGGGTGATCTACCGGCAAGAAACGACGATGACAATCAAACCAGCATGGCTTTCGACCATTTGATAGATTGAAAGACTTTGTATGACCCATACAATATGGACAAGCCAACTTCCCGTGTGTACTCCATCCAGATAATATACCATAAGCAGGAAAGTCACTTATGGTCCACATAACCGTTGCCCTAAGGTTGAAATTTGTTTTCGTGGAAACATCCCAAGTCTGTACTCCATCCTCCCACAATACCTTTAACTCGTCTATAAGAGGTCTCAAGTAAACATCTAGGTTCTTTCCAGGACTCTTGGGACCAAGAATCACGAGTGAAAGAAACAAGTATGGCTGTTTCATACACATCCAAGGAGGCAAGTTATACGGAGTAACAATCACACGCCAGCAGGAGTACCGAACAGTTGAGTGGCCGAACGGGTTGAAACCATCAGTGGACAATCCAAGCCTCATATTTTTAGGTTCCAATGCAAACCTCGGATGTGCTAAGTTGAAATCTTTCCAAGCCTGCCCATCTACATGATGGTTTAGTTCTCTATCTTTGGTTGGGGATTTCGCATGCCAAGTCATATGTTCAGCTGTTCTTGAAGACATGTACAATCTTTTGAGCCGAGATGTAATTGGAAAATACCTTAAAATCTTAAAAGGTATATTCGTCTTTTTTGTAGTCACACCCTCTTTATTAGGCCTAAATCGATCATGACTGCAAAACGTGTACTTTGTCTTTTGTTCATTTTCCTTATAAAACAACATGCAATCGTTCAGACATGCATCGATCTTTTGATATCCAAGACCCAACTTCTTCACTATTTTTTTACAATAGTAGTAGTTATCGGGCAATTTTTCACCGACAGGCAACATACTCTTAATGTCCCTCAAGAGTGACTCAAAACACTCATGGCTCATGTTGTGATCAGCCTTGATGTTAAGTAATGTCACCACTGCAGACAATGTAGTTTGCTTCGTGCAACCAT
The DNA here is from genome assembly GCA_020205605.1 of Panax ginseng. Lineage (NCBI taxonomy): Eukaryota > Viridiplantae > Streptophyta > Magnoliopsida > Apiales > Araliaceae > Panax > Panax ginseng. The sequence continues at coordinate 71,561,605 of CM035142.1, read as the reverse complement.
GCCACAATGGTTCGCTACCCTTGTCTAACAACTTAAAGAATGCTTTGGCATCAAAATTCATAGGTTGCTCTACCTTGTTCCCAATAAAAATTTGGCCCTACAATATCATGAACCATGTCATTCATACGATGGGTACTGCTGTCTGGATTGTGTACTTGTGCGATGTCATTATCTCTTCTCTGTCCATGTGCCCACCAACATTCTTCGTAATTGTTTATGAACCTAGAAATAAGTAAATGATAGTTTACTATGTCTCTGTCCATATAATTTAGATTCTTACACTTCAAACAATGACATCTTATCTTGTTCTGACCATTAACACATTCCTGGTAACTATACGCATAATCTAGAAATACTTGGCAACCAGCTCTAAATTCTGCTGTAGCACCTATCTGGGCACTTGACTTTTGTCGTCTCATCCAACTACGGTCTGAATAGAGGTCCATGATACCACGGTACCTATGTTGACATGAATTATTGTATTTCCTTGTTAGAGATTTACAATTCAACTCAATGCCACTTATAATGCTTATAAATACATATAGATGTATATGTACATATATAACATGAGTGTGCATCATATATGATTATTCGGGAATTGAACAAGGATACATGTCATCACATATATTAAACTCAACATGATTTGTAATTAGTTTATCCTTTTGTTGTTTTCAAAATCATTTTTGCCTACATTAAGGAATTAAGTTTATTTTGAAAAGATGGGGAATATGATTAGTTTGAGATTATTTATTTCTCATTGGACCGTCATGAATCTAACTTCTTTTCACTGTTTAGTCCTTGATTTTGTAGCTTTATTCATTCAACTTATTGTGTTTCTTAGTTATATCAACACAGCCCTCTTTGGACTTAACAATTTTATGGCCTTGCTTGGATTTATTTCATTAATTCTCTACGTACATCTTTATTTCCATTGTCTTATAGATTCATCTCAAGGAATTATTGCTTTAACCCTTCTTGATTTCCTTAGTAATAACCACAATAGCCCTCTAAGGCTATATATATCTAGCAGCCTTTATTGTTGCTTTAATAATTCTCTAGCATAGTTTAATTTGGCTTAGCAACCTCTTATTATTTCACTATGTTTTCCCAAAGTTTTGCTTGTTATCCTTTTGTTTCCTCTATTTAACTAAGTGTGTCTAGTAGCTCACTTAAATGTACTAATAGTTTCTTGGAATTTCCTATTTTGTCTTAACAATCCCCCATAATTGGCCATACCTACAACCAAGGTTGGCTTGACCCCGTGAGGCTTGGCTAAGCTTGACGTGGCCTCGTGTGGCCCCGCGGCCCCAACTTAGCTTATTTGCCCCAACTTTGATTCAAAGGCTAGTTTACACCTAACTCTAGATATAATATACATGGTATATTGAAATATTTTGAGCATATAGAACCCCTTCATTTCAGTCATAATATGTTGTCCAAAATAGTACCCAAGTTGCCTAATATCTTACTTTTAGACAAACATTCCATTTGGGACTTTTGTCAAACATGTGGTGTTAAACCCATGCTTATCCCCCTTATTACTCCATAAACCCATGCTTATCCCCCTTATTACTCCACAGCCCAACCTATCTCCTCTATTCATTTCCAGCCATAACAATTCATAGAACAACCAAAATAGTTTACTATTCAGCCATACATATGACTAAGTAACAAATTTAAAAACTAATTAGTTTACTTTCTTCATAAAACTCAATTCTTTGATTTTCACTTAGAATTGAATATCAAAAAATCATACATCAACATATCCATACTCATCATTATAAGAACCCCATATTTCTATATGAAATTAATTCAACACATCACTAATAAGAACTTTTAAATCAGTAAATGATTCCATTATCACTAATACCAGTAAATTAATCAAGCCCATTTTAATTGCATCATGTCACTAATACCAAATATTTTTAAATGATTCTATTATCCCATTCTCGTAGCCATATAAGAACCTTTAAATCACTAACATCATGAAGAAGAAAGAGGAAAAAAAACACAAATTACCTTCACTCGTGCTTTACTTTACTAGAGAATAGCTTGATTTTCCCCACTTCTGTTAAATCTTCATCTCCATAGATACTATTTTAGATGAGATACATGTTAAGAGCAGTATGAAATTACACCTCCCTCTCCTTTCTTCTCCTTTTCTTTTCCTTTCTTCTCGTTTTTGTTTCTGTCTGAATACCTGGTTCGACTGACATTAATTTGAATCAGCGATCGCTGTCTGCGACCGAACGTGGTCGCTAATTTTTAAACATGTGGCATTATTAGCGACCGAATGCGGTCGCTTTTATGAATCATTCGCTATTCGGCTTGCCGCTCTCCTTTTGCGCCAATTTTTTGGAGGGAAAATATCTTCAAATGACCGAAAGCACGCACCTATTCAGCGACGACATGACAAGATTAGTTAATGATAATAGCGACAAAATTACATTGCGATTTACTCTCTGTCGGTCCTTTATTAATACTATTAGCGGCCAAAGAAAAGGATTCTTGAGATGTTTTTTGGTCGCTGTTAGACATTTTCCTGTAGTGAAAAGCTTAAAATTTAACAAGAATATTTAGAAAATATCCTTGTGAAACGATACTAGATGAAGCGCAAATATCAATGATATTCTACTAATTTCACGAAGTATAGAAGCAATACTTCAACAAAATGAGTGTAAAATTAGGGATATGAAATAAAATAAAATAACTTACATACTACAGAGTATGGAAGAAAATATTATTTCATATGAATATTGAACAAAAATAATATCCCTTACGAATACGAAAGAAATAATACCCCTTACCTTAGTAGAAGGCTGGATACTGCAATAATGAAGTAGCAGAATACTCTTCTTCTTTCTCTCTATATCTTCTCTCTCTATAATTGCTCTTGTTAGTCTTAGTGAATTGGTGAGAATAAAAGAATAATGAACTTCTATTTATAGAAAAATATAGTTTTGATAATTGCACATTTTGGGGCTCGAATTATTACAGTATAATACCTTCATCTTTTCCTTAATTTTTAATTAGTCCTACAAGTATTATCAAACTTGCACCACCTCCCCTAATAGTACATGCATGTGAATCAATAGTTCCATACATGTGGAAAAAATAGTTACAGTATAATACCTTCATCTATACCTCTATTTTTAATTTAGTCATGCAAGTATTATCAATCTTGCACCACTTCTCCTAATAATATATGCATGTCAATCAATAGTACATACATGTGAATAAATAGATATAAGAATATGAACTAATAGCAATTAATTGCTCATTTATCCGATTAATTACCCGATTGGTCAATATAACCTCCAGAAATTAATTATTATTGAAATAACTGTCGATTTCCACTAACACTAATAATCCCAACACAATGAAAATATTAATTTCATCTTTAATCAACACGAACTTATTCATCATTAATACTATAACTCACAATATTTAACAACCAGATCATTCCCAAGAAAGAGAGAGCTTTCCGATAAGGATTTCTCCCTATTGGCGCTCAATTAGGTGACCAAACCTCTCCTTGACAGAACTTTCTAGACATCGTCAATATTGCAAATAATAATATGAATAACTTTGTCGTCTCAATTATTGATTTAATAATATAAAATATTATGCAGATGATACTGTGACAATAATTGAATCAATAATATGAGAGATATTATGCAGCAATTACTGTAGCAATAATTGAGTATAACTAAGTGACTTCTCACGTAAGCATCAATAATCAATACCGTGTGCTACTATACAACCACACGTATTACTGTACTTTTACCACCGGGTATTTCAACATTTTAACGGTAAAACTTTCGCCATTATTTTCAAAAAAAAAATATTTCTGTCATTTTTTAACTCCGATAGTAATTTCGTAGCGGGGTCCACCAATGATTATGCCGTCGTATGGATATTTCCCGTCAAAAAAAATATTCTCCGACCAAACAAATATTTTATGACAACTTGCATACTTTGCAAAATTTATAACTACTACCCACAACTATCACATAATATCAAATCCATACCATAGTATTCCAAAAAAATATTTCGAGAATTTAAATCTTTATTCATAAAATTTGGGGTCTTACAAATATTATTAATTATTTAATAATATTTTAATCCTTATCTAATATTATTAATCATTTAATAATATTTTAATAATTATTTATAATATTCAAATAACTTCTTAATATAAATAATAAAGGTCTCATACATTTTAAAGTGTAAATAATTTACATCTTGAAGTTTAAATCATTTTTATTCCATTTCAGAAATATCTTTTACCTTTACTCGCAAATTCGGAGTTTAAACAGCTAATATATAGCTTTTATAGTAAAACTCAATTTGTCATATTATTTCTTTAATTTAAATAATTTTTATTTCATTTTGTTCGTTCAAGAGTCAACACAGACCATTACCTCATATATAAATATTTTATCCTGTTAGCACAATCGCTTTATTTTTTGTTTTACGAATATTCGCATTTTTGCTCTATATATATATATATATATATATATATATATATATATAAAATTTTCGACTCAAAATTTTCATTTTAACCACCGAAACCTCAAAATATCATATTTATGATATATATATATATATATATATATATATATATATATATATATACAAATTTTTAAGGTTTCTAGTCTTCGATTGCACCACAAAATAATTTTATAGGCAACTATAGTTTTTATTTTGCTTAAATATGTAATTTATATTTATTACACATTTTTATTACTTTATTTATGCCACAAAAGAAGTTTCTCGGCATAAAATATCATTCAAAGTCAAATCTCGCCACGTAGGACTCTATTAGATTTATAATGACTTATTATTTCGCCGGAACGCGATTCGGAATGTCGAACGTCAAAGTCACTCGACGCGCCGACGCTCGACGTTCGCTCATTTTTAAGTTATGAAATGCTCATTTTTAATTCTCAAATCATTAGTCATATAACAGTGAAATTTTGGGCATGTTATAGACCTCATGTCATAGAATTTTAGAAAAATTTTACACCGCGACAACGGATCACGAAAACTCATCAAAATAGTGCGCGAAAAAGACGTCAAAAAATAGCATGGCATGGCAGCGTGTGGTCGGGCATGCATTGCTTGACATTGCTGACTCTTTCTTTGTTGTTGCCTCTTTGTGCACTTATCAAACTAGCTACTTCGCGATTTTCTCATACGTTATTTGTAACTTCGATTAATCTGACTTTTGGATATGTTATACATGACATACCAAAGTATTTTTAAAAAATTATATCCACTTATTTCGGACCTCATAGGCAGCCTAAAACATGCTCCAAAAATGTCCACTCGTAACAGTTTGAAAATGTTTTTCAGCTTGACCCTCTTGCACTAAACCGGTCATAACTTTTTCTTTTAAAAATTGAGCCCACAAGAAGCTAACTTTCGGGACTACAAATCTTCCCTACTGACATTTTTTTAGATTCCGAACACATCAGTCCAAAAATTTAGTGCAATGGGACTGCCCCGAGTTGGTTAGACAGTTTCGACGCAACTACTTTGAACTATCATAACTCTTTGCTCCGAAGTCTGAATTAGCCTGTTTCGGAGTCTATGGAAAGTTTATTCAGTGTACTATACCATAACAAAAGCCCATAAGTTTTCGGAACATCTAGCTAACCCTGAACTTTCTATTTAGGGCAATAATTTTCTAATTTTTCTATGTTTTAAAAACTGTTTTCTTTTTTCTTTTGTTTGATCAAGCTTTTAACACCAATAATGGTTAGATCCATACATAATACAATATATAACATGTATGTGACGCCCCCAAAATAGGTATACATCACCCATCTTGAGTCGCCAAATACATGGTACAAAATTCAAATACAACTTAATTATACAACGATTAGTGTAAAAATGACAAAAAACATAATCTAAGAGTTTTAATAAGAATATTGTCATCTAGACAATATCCAAACTCAATGGAGTCCTCATTACATTTATTATGACGCCCCCAAAATAGGTCCACACGACCCATTCTGAGTCGCCATATATCACACTATAAAATCAAATACAAACTTCATTTATACAACTGTTGAACTGTCATATAGAATACGACCACAGTTAACTGTGAGTTTTAATACAAATGTATGTTACTCTCATTGTGTCTCGACCACATCCTTACAATGATACTTTACATAAAAGTATAATCAAAAACTATTTTAAAAATTAAAATCTTTGGGAAGTGCTCAAGGAAACCTTCGTACATGGGAGGCCATGCGTCTAGGTTATGATAGATATCATATCTCCACAGAATTATCCTTGGTTGTCCCAAAAGTCCCCAAAGAAAAACAAGAAGATTACTATCTTCTTTCCAATGGTGAGTCTTCTTTTGACATATAAATATCTCCGTTGTCTCCAAATGAAAATTATATTTCAAATAAACTCCAAGATCATATAAGTAGTGCTCGTAGATATATTAAGCAAGTGGATGTGCACAACCATGTCTTATGAGAACACGAAATTGTATGTCATTAGACATCTTGTATGATAGTGGCAAAACACCCTTCCAAAGTTGGGTTCGCCTCACCCTATTTGATTCACCAAATATAACTACTAAATGATGTATAGAATATAACACACTTTTCTATACTGTTTAGGGTGAACCTCCACAGCTAGAGACCACCGTTCTATTCCCCTGTTATCCCTGCTTGACCCGGCAACACTCTTATTACCTGAAAGGAATTGTGAAGCAGAAAGGATGAGCACAACTAGCCCAGTAAAGAATATCATAACTAAAGCTAATTTACATCATCAATAGCCTTCATCATTAATAAATCAGAGATTTAGAACATATGGTAGATGATAAAACTTTTCAACCATAGTTGCAGCGGAACGAGCAATCCATTAGAAGAGTCAAATAGACCATAAGGTCTATTATCTTCTCCATGTTAAAAGTCCACCAAAAATATTTTATCCCTGTAAAATAAATCAACAGTTCCTGTCCACAATCATATGAATAACTCATAATCATAATTGTGGTTCTAAATTCCTCTTCGCAACCAGGACGGAGATAATTTTCATCACCTATCTTCACCTGAAACATCAAAAATCATTGTTATACCAAATCAGAATTCCTGCTCATAATCATACTAATAAATTCATCTTTGCACTACGACCAAAGATATTCATTAACAATTCATTTTTGTACTACATGCCAAAGACATACAAATTTGTATTTTAGAAGAGTCAAGTAGAGCATGATATCTACTATCTTCTACTTAATTAAAAGTGTATAATAAATATTTTATCATTTGAGACTCGACAATAAATAATCCACATCATCGAATCACCCCCACTTCTACGCCAAGGATATTCGTTAATATCACATCCATGAATTTATATTTCATCATTTGAGACTCGACTCGATAATCAATCCATATCAATTGAATTATCCATGCACTACGGCTAAGGATATTCGTTAATATCACGACCACGAATTATCCATGCACTATGGGCTAAAGATAATCGTGTTTTCATCAACAGTCATGATCATGCCATAAAACATTTCATCTTTTCACCATTGGCCAAAGAGAATCCATAGCTATGATCATACCAAAAACTGTCCATCAATGCACTACGGGCCAATGAGGACTTTTTCCACATCATTTGTAACATTACGGTCATGATTATACCGAATAATCCCTGGTCATAATCATACCAAGTCCATCTATACACTACGGCCAAAGATGACTTTCAACACAATATGAGCATGAGGATGATGACAATGTTATAATAATCAATCAAATGAGATAAAGGATAAATATTAAACACTTATAATACAATTTATTCAGCATTCAATAATAACCAAATATTATCAATCACTTAATAATATCATAATCTAAACTTAATATTATAACAATATTTTAATTATTTCTTAAACTTATAAACAATTTATTTCAATTGTTTACACTTTATCAAATAATGCATTTAATCATTCAAAAATGCCATACCCATAAGATTTCATTATCAATGATCAAATCCCTCATAAAAAATCTGCATATACCCTATATAGGATTCCCAAGCCATAAAATCCTATTTTTCAATTTTATTACTTCACATAACATATTTAATTCATTTACTAATAACTAGTTCATTTTCATGAAAAATACCAAATCAGTCCAAAAAATATTTCTTTTCTTGAATTTAGCAGAATATAGTCTCATCTTGAACATATATTTTTCTCAGAATTTTTAAAATTCATTTACTATTTTTCATATGGCTAAAATTACCGAATATTTAGACATTTATCATAAATTATACTTTTGTCCAAAAATTCTGAAATTTACAGGGTATACTCTTGTTATATACATGTACTCCCAATAAAAATTTAACCAATTTTGGAGTTAACCACAAGGAGTTATAAGGGTTTACTTTTAAAATAGTCTTTTCCCATAAAATCCATAACTCTTAATCTATACATCCAAAAATCGTCATTTTTGGACACAATCTAGAAAATTCATCAAATAATCATTTCAAATTTTTTCAGAATTTTTGAAGGTCAAAAAAATTACGAAACTGCCCCTGGCAGAAACGCCTTTTTAATGAAAATACTATTCGTATAAATACGAAGGATCATTTACCATGCATGCAGTAATCCACATAGACATATTATTTCAACAGAATAATAAAGAATGGAACCAGGTCATGCGTAAATGCACAGACAGGATATTCCAACAGAATAATAAATAATGGAATAAAGAAGAATTCACCAGGCATGCGATAGACCGCACAGACAAGTTATTCCAACAGATTAATAAATAATGGAACCAGGTCATGCGTAAACGCATAGACATGATATTCCGACAGAATAATAAAGAATAGAATAATAGAAGAATTTCACCATGTATGCAGTACTTCGCATAGACAGGTTATTCCAACATAATAATAAAGAATGTAATAACAGAAGAATTTCACCATGTATACGGTAGTCCGCGTATACAAGTGATTCCAACAGAATAATGAAGAATGGAATAACATAAGTTCTCTTCATGAATAAGAAAGAAAGAATACCCCTTACGAGTACAACAAATAATATCCCCTACGAGTACAATAAATAATATCCCCTACCTTAAAAAGAAAAGTATTCTGACTGGTAGGGCGGGAATATACTTGAAGAAAACTTGCACTATCTTCTATGCTCAAAGCTTTCTTAAACTCTAAAGAAATCCGCTTGAGATTATAGAAGAAGAACTTTCTCTATAATTTCTCTCTTTAGAGTTTCAGTGAATTCGTAAGAAATAATGAAGGAATGAGCTTCTATTTATAGAAGAATAGACTGAATAGTAACTAATTCATAAACGATCCAGATTGATTTACTTTTAATCGGACGGTCCATATTGATTTAATAAAATATTCTAATAAAACAAAATCTTTTAAATAAAATAAAATATATTCTATTTATAATCTAATAAAACGAATAACTTTATAAAAGTATTACATTTTTTATATAAAAAGATTTTACTATCTTGAATACTTATGAAAACTATGCAAACTACTATGCATTATAGAATATCATATATTCTATTTATAGTCTAATAAAACAAATAACTTTATAAAAGTATTCTGTTTTATATAAAAAGCTTTTACTATACAAACACTATGCAGATACTGTGCAAACACTATGCATAATAGAATATCATATATTCTATTTATAGTCTAATAAAACAAATAACTTTATAAATGAATTCTATTTTATATAAAAAGCTTTCCTATTTTATTACATTAATAATACTAATAAAACAAAACTCATCATCATTGTTATTATTCACACTATTAATCGACCAGGTCGTTCCCAGAAAAGAGGGGGCTTTCCAATAAGGATTTCTCCCTATTGGCTTGCAATTAGGTGACCAAATCTCTCCTTGGTAGAACTTCTAGACATCGTTAATATTGCAAATAATAATCTTAATAACTTTGTCATCTCAATTATTGATATAATAATATATAAAATATCGACAATAATTGAATCAAATAACGAAGATACTATGCGGCAATTCTTTGTAGCAATAATTGAACAAAATTGGTGACTTCTCACGTAAGCATCAATAATCAATACCGTGTGCTACTATGCAACCACAGCGTATTCTTTGTACTTTTACTAGGAAGTAGTTCAGCGGTTTTAACGGTAAAACTTCGTAGTTATTTTCATAAAAATATTTTTATCATTTTCTCAATCCGGCAATAATTCCGTTGTAGGATACACCGATGATTATGTAGTAAATGCGAATATTCCCCAAACAAAAGAATATTCCACGACTAATCGAATATTCCCCGACACAACGAATATTTTATATCAACATGCTTAGTTTGCAAAAAATTTCACATATTACCCTTAACTTTAAACTTTTATCAATTTAACTATTTACCAAAATAGAAAAATTGAATACTTTTATTTCTTAAAATTCGGGGTCTCACATTTATTGTCACTATTTTATAGAATAGTGAGGACTACTAAAACAACCATCTGGACCGTCAATCCGTTCCCCGATTCGTCCCAGCTATATTCTCATTTTCTGAAGAGATAAGTGAAAGAAAGGGTGAGCTTAACTAGCCCAGTAAGAAATATTATGACTAAGATAATACAGAATAAATTATCCTTAGCCTTCAACAAAGTAAAACAATGAGATAGAATATAATAGACAACAAGTTTTAGATCAACAACTGCAGAGGAATAAGCAATCCATTAGAAGAGTCAAGTAGAGCATAAAATCTACTACCTTCTATGATTTAAAAAGTTTTTCATCAACTTTATCTGTAAGACCCCGAATTTTATGAAATAAAAGTATTCAATTTTTCTTATAATTACAATTCAGTAAATGGTTAAATTGATAAAAAGTTATAGTTAAGGGTGATATATGAATTTTTTTTCAAAATAAGCAAGTGGTTATAAAATACTCATTGTTTTCGGGGAATATTCGTTTGGTCGTGAAATATTCTTCCTGTCGGGGAATATTTATACGACGGCGCAGCCTTTTGTGGGCCCCATAACATAATAACTGTCGGATGAAGAAAATGACAAATTAAAGTTTTTATAAATAACGGCGTAATCGTTCACAGATTAACTAACATTGTTGGAATACCCGATGGGTAAAAGTAAAATGTCTGGCGTTATTGTTGCAAAGTAGCTGCCACGGTATTGCACAATATTTTTGAATTATTGATTCTTACGTAAGAAGGCCTTACTCAATAATTGTTATAGTAATTACTGTTCAATATTTTATTTTTGATTCAATAATTGCTGCGTAGATATTTTATATTATTGTTGTTTTAATAATTATCCTTTTTGCATGTATTTTCCATTATCAAATCAATAATTCATATTATTTGAATAATATTATTAGATAGCATTATTGGCAATGTCTAGAAAGTTACATCTAAGGAGAGGTTTGGTCACCTAATTGCCTTGTTAGTAAGGAGAAATTCTTATTGGAAAGCCCCCCCTTTCCACGGGAACGACTTTGGTTGTCATTATTGTGATTACTGTAATATTATTTGTGAATAATTAATTATTAATTTATATGATGAGAAAATATTGATTTTATGTAGATATGGATGGAGAAAATTTTAATGTGACAATTGTTGAAAATTAATATTTTATCTTTTACGATAAAATAATTTATTTTAATATATTATTATATTTTAATAATATAATAATGGTGATATTTTTACTATGAATGTGAGATATATGAGTATATGAGGAGGAAGAGTATTTTTGTTGCAAAAGATGTTTTAAAACATGTTAAACATGTCGGTGAGACCCCATTTTTTGGTGAAATTTGATTAGTCTCTAAAATCGCTTGGTTTATGAATTTACATCGATATCTCATTTGGAATTTGGAAAAACTTTCTTACGCAAAGTTGTAGAGAATTGAATTTCCTATAAAAATTAGCAAGATTTGAATTTTTACGATAAAAGGGCTATTTATTATGAATTATTGAAGTTAGGATTAATTGATTATCATTTTTTGGAAGTTTTAAATATTTTTGTTAGAAAAACGTTTTTATTGTTGGCCCATGTGTTGTTAGATCTTTGAAATTGAGGAAGTCAAGTGTGCGTAGGAAGTTAATATATATATATATATATATATATATATATTATTAAATTTTCTGCTTTGGTGTTCTAAGCATTTTCCTATAAATAGGGTGCTTAGGTTAGAATTGAAAATCACACCAGAAACTACAGATTTCTCTCTCTTTCTCTCTCTATAGTATCGAGCGTATTTTTGTGAGTATTTTAGTACTTCGAGTATTGCTATACGGTGCAAGTTTTTTTAGCACTATATCCAGTATTCCAATCAGAAGTACTATTCTTTCTGAGGTAAGGGAGGTTATTTTCTTCTAAAATGATATTATTTCTTCAATATCATTATGTCAGAATGTTGGTTGGAAATTTTTATCAAATTTGAAATTTTTTCATGTCGGGGTTACTATTCATGAGTTACTATTCACGAGTTACTATTCACGAGTTACTATTCATGAGTTACTATTCACGAGTACTATTCACGAAGCCTGATGATGTTTTTTTGTGAAATTTCTATCTTTTGAGGTCAGAGTTACTATTCACGTATACGGCACTATTCACGTATACGGCACTACTCACGAATATGACACTATTCACAGAAAAATTAAATTTTCTTTTCTGTGTCCAAGATTATCTGTTTTGATTCCTATCTTTGATTTGATCTATGTTTTAATCTTCATTCTTGAATTTTACTCCACTCTGGTTATTTATGAAGTATTTTTGAACGGGAATTGTTTAAAGTACGAATCCTTAATATTTGTTCTTTTGTTTCACTAGATTCGTTTTCTTTAAAATATTTTTCATCATCCTCAGTCCTAAATGATGATATAACTGAATATCTTTGGCCTGTAGTGCAAAGATGAATGATTTCTGATAAATATCTTTGGCCCGTAGTGCAAAGATGAACAGGTGTTTAGATGAACATGACCAACTGATAAATATCTTTGGCCTGTAGTGCAAAGATGACTTGTTGATGAATATCTTTGGCCTGTAGTTGAAAGATGATTTGTTGATGAATATCTTTGGCCGTAGTGCAAAGATGAATTTATTAGTAGGATTATGAACATAAACTGTGATTTGGTATAACCATAATCTTTGATGTTTCAAGTGATGAAAATTATCTTTGTCCTGGATGAGAAAAGGAATTTAGAACTACAATTACGATTATGAGTTATACATGTGATTGTGGATGAGAATTGTTGATTGATGTTACTGGGGATAAAACATTGTTGGTGGACTTTTAACATGGGAAGATAATAGACTTTATTGTCTATTTGACTCTTCTAATGGATTGCTCATTCCGCTGCAACTATGGTTGAAAAGTTTTATCATCTACCATATGTTCTAAATCTACGATTTATTCTTTGTTGAAGGCTATTGATAATTTATTTATCTTTAGTCATGATATTCTTTCTTGAAGCTAGTTGTGCTCACCCTTTTGCTTTTACAATTCCTTTCGAGGGTAATAAAAGTGTAAATTTGGGTCGGCGAGGATAACAAGGGAATAGAAGCGGTGGTCTATTGATGTTGAGGGTGAGATGAATTTAACTTGGAAGGGTGTTTTGCCACTATCATACAAGATGTCTAATGACATACAACCTCGTGTCATCATAAGACAAGATTGTGCTCATCCACTTGCTGAGTATATTTACAAGCACTACCTATATAATCTTGGTGTTTGTTTGGAGTTTAATTCCCAATTAGAGACAGCGGAGATAATGATATGTCAAGAGAAGACTCATCATTGGGAAGAATAGGATAGTAATCTTCTCGTTTTTCTTTGGGGTCTATTGGGTCAACCAAGGACAATTCTGTGGCCATATGATATCTACCATAACCTAAAAGCATGGCCTCCCATGTACGAAGGTTTCCTTGAGCACTTCCCAAAGATTCTAATTTCTAAAACAGTTTTTGACTATACCTTTATGTAAGGTGTCATTGTGACGTGGTACAGTTGGTATATATTTGTATCCAAACTCACATCATATATGTTGTTGTATTTTGCATGACAATTGTTGTAATAAAGTTGTAGTTGTTTTCCGTACCATGTATTTGGCGACTCAGAATGGGTTGGATGGAATGGACCTATTTTGGGGTCGTTACATTATCGCTGAGACTCAGCTTAATAAATAAAATCGAATCATCCCTGCATCACGGCCAAGGATATTCATGTAATCATCAATGGTCATGATGATACCGAATAATCCCTGGTCATAATCATACCAACAACTGTCCATCAATGAACTACAGGCAAATGAGGACTTTCACCACAGCATTCGTCACATTACGATCATGATTATACCGAATAATCCCTGGTCATAATCATACCAAGTCCATTTATGCACGTAAGCCAAAGTTGACTTTCATTACAATATAAGCATGGGGATGATGACAATGACATAATAATTCAATAAAACAAGTTCAATATAAATTTTAAAGATTTATAATTTAATTTATCCAGAAATCAATAGCGTCCAAATTGTCAACATGATACTGCTTTGTGGAGTAAAATTCAAGAATGCTAAGAAGAATATTTCCATAAAAAGATACTGGATGAAGCACAAATATCCAATATATTCTACTAATTTCATGAAGTATAGAAGCCAAAACTTTAACCAACTGAGTATAACAGAATATATGAAACTACAAATGCATTTTTCTCCGCCATGCGATAATCCACGTAGACAGATCATTTCCACAATTTAATAAGGAATGAATACGAAGGATCGTTCACCATGCATGCGGTAGTCCACATAAACAGGTTATTCCAACAAAATAATAAAGAATGGAATAACAGAAGAATTCACCAGGCATGCGGTAGTCCTCACATATAGGTTATTCCAACAGAATAATAAAGAATGGAATAACCGAAGAATTCATCGAGCATCACGATGAGCCTTGCAGACGGAGTTATTCCAACAGAATAATAAAGAATGGAATAACAACCTTTACGAGTATTGAAAGAAAATAACTCTCTTCATGAATACAAAAGAAATAATACCCCTTACCTTAAGAAGAAACTGCATACTGGAATAGTGAGGTAGCAGACTTCTCTTCTTCTTTCTCTCTATAATTTCTCTATAATAATTGCTCTTGTGAGACTTAGTGAATTGGTGAGAAATGAAGGAAGAATGAGCTTCTATTTATAGGAAAATATAGTTTCAATAATTGCACATTTTGGGGCTCAAAATATTATAGTATAATACCTTCCTCTTTTTCTTCATTTATAATTTAGTCCTGCAAGTATTATCAAACTTGCACTACATCCCCTAATAGTAAATCATATGAATCAATAGTAAATCATGTGACTCAATAGTTCTAAACATGTGAAAAAATTAATTATAGTATAGTACCTTCATCTATACCTCCATTTTTAATTTAGTCATGCATGTATTATCAATCTTGCACCAACTCCCCTAATAGTAAATCATGTGAATCAATAGTACACACATGTGAACACATAGTTATAAGCATGTGAATTAATAGCATTAATTGTTCATTTATCCGGTGAATTACCCGATTGGTCAATATAACCTCCAGACATCAATTATTATCGAAATAAATATCGATTTTCACTGACACTAATAATTCCAACACAATGGAACTATCAATTTCATCTTTAATCAACACGAACTTATTCATCATTAATATTATAACTCACAATATTTAACAACCAGGTCGTTCCCAGGAAAGAGGGGGCTTTTCGATAAGGACTTCTCCTTATTGGGCGCGCTTGATTAGGTGACCAAACCTCTCCTTGAGCAGAACTTCTAGACATTGTCAATATTGCAAATAATAATATCAATAACTTTGTCGTCTCAATTATTGATTTAATAATATAACATATTATACGGATGATCTTTGTGACAATAATTGAATCAATAATATGAGAGATATGATGCGACAATTCTTTGTAGCAATAATTGAGTATAATGAGTGACTTCTTATGTAAGCATCAATAATCAATACAGGTGTGCTACTATGCAACCACACGTATTCTTTGTAGTTTTACTAAGGGTAGTTCAACGATTTTAACGGTAACACTTTCGCGTAGTTATTTTTATAAAAAGATAATTACATGGTTTTTTCTAACTACTACAATAATACATTATTGGGGTCCACCAATGATTGTACCGTCGTACGAATATTCCCCGACCAAACGAATATTTTATAACAACTTGCATACTTTGTAAAATTTTTAAATATCACCCTTAACTTTAACCTTTTATCAATTTAACCATTTACGAAATAAAATAATAATTATAAGAAAATTGAATACTTTCATTTCATAAAATTCGGGATCTCACAATGTAGATCTAAGATTTTTAGAGTTCAAGATCATAACTCAAGATTTGATTTAAAACAACCAATATAAATCTCATGGAACAAATAAATGGGTAAAAAAATTATACTTCTTGTGCTCTTCTTTCTTCTTCTTTTTCTTTCTTCTTCTCTTCTTCCATCCATGGCATGAGAAATTTCCTTTCTTCTTCCCTCTATGTGGGCAGCCGACCACTCTCTTCTTTTCTCTCTCTATTTTTTTTCTTTCTTTTGCTAACTTTCATCTTCTCTCTCTTCTTACTTGCAAATCTTAACAAAATGAGAAGGATAAATGGAAGAGAGAAACATGGCTTGAGTTGATGGAACAAATGAATTAACCACATGCTTATTTCTCTCTTACTTGACCAGGTTAAGCCCCCTATAATACCCCAATTTTTGATTTATTTTAATTTCTTAATTTGTGTTATACTTTGGGCTAAAAATTAAATTGCTTGGGCTTTTTAATGAAATTTCTTGGGCTTTCCAATTAATATTTTGGGGCATGTAGGAATATCATGATTCCAACACATAAATTTTATATTACCCTAATTATTTATTTAGGGTTTTAATTTCACTCATTTTGGATTTTAAATAATTACTTACATATTTATTTTATAATCAGAAAATAATTATGCTACACGTAATTTCTTATCTAAATACACTTGTTTACATACCAAAGATGCTATAATAAATACACTATCCTTGTCTTACTAACATAAATTTAATGAAGAATTTATTGACTTCCTTAATATATTATATAAATATATTATCCTTTTTCTCAAAATAATTTATATAAATATTTATTCCAATATCCTTGGGTAAAGTATATAAAATATAATATACTTAAACCACCTCCTTTAATTCATTCACGCAAATTGTTCTCAATAATTTTATTCCTCACGTAATATATATATATATATATATATATATATATATATATATATATATATATATATATATATATATATATATTAACTCCAATTACAAGTTACACAAACATGCACACATCACATATAGAAAATAATTAATAATTTTATTTTCTCAAATTATAAATGGTTAATATAAATTTATTTACATATAGGAAATATAATTTAATATATTTACCATATTACGTAAAATACATATTCATAAATCATAAAATGATTTATATACTCATATATTAGACTAGACATTTAATTTAACGTCTAGTAACCCTCTTAATACAGTTTGTTATATTCAATAAGCCCTTTTCATATGGCTTGCCATATATATTATTTTGACTTGCCACATTCTTATTTCCTTTTTATAATATTTCTAACACTTGACTACTAGGTTAGGTTTATTTTCACCAGTTTTTATAATGAAGTTTTTCATTTATTCTTGTATGATTAATTTAAATAATCATTCCTCTTGTTTGACTAAATCATATATAGCACATCTCCAACTATATATGTATCTATACATATACACATTTAATTTAATATAATAATATCTCTTCATTTGAAATTTATTTCTTTAAACAAATTTTCCACATACAAAATCTCTTTCTAGGTTTTGAATTTTCATAACCCTTATTTTCTCAATTTTTTTCCAAATAGTAAACCGTATAGGTTCTTCTTAAAATTTTTAAATCATTCATCTATTTTCACTCTAGGTTTTAAACTTTAACCTTTAACTTAATCATTCAAGATACTCTAAATTTTTGGGTTGTCACATTCACCCCTTCTTCTAAGAATTTCGTCCTCGAAATTACAACCTACTAATCTCTGCTCCTTTTATTCACCAAAAATATGTTTTCAATTTAACCTGTATCTAATCACATCTGATTCATTCTCAATCAATGAGTACATACTATTTCCTTCTATGAGGATCTCTTCTATCATCTCATTCTATAATGGCTACTCACTATGAGTTTACATCTTCTAATCATTCAGAAGTCTTCACAATTGTTCAATAACTGTGAAGCAGTATAAATAATCTAAAAAGTTTTATTCAAAAAAACTTTTCATATCTGTCTGAGGAGTCGTGAAAACCATGCACTTTGAGGTTTAGGGGTATTACTACCTGTTACCTATTTTAATTACGAAAAAGGTAATCTACCTCTATTGATACTTTAGGTGATTAGCCTATCGTACCTTAGTCTTCAGAACGACTATATGCGTTCAAAGATTGGAATATATTATCCAACAGGTATATTTCCATTTTTCAGGGTTGTTCACCTCAGACTTAGCATAACATTCCACACCAAAATAATTTGTTTCGGGATAAGTTCTCAAAGAATACTTGAATTGTCATAAACATTTGTCTAGCTGAATTAAATAGCTTAGACATATACCAATAATTAGAACATCAATCGAAATATTTGTCTAGCCACTTTAATTGGCATTGCTTTTCTTTAACTGGTTCAAAATTTTGAAAATCATTTTATGATATCATGATACCGCACTGTATTTACAGTCCGTTTGAGGATTCCGTTATTTTTGTGACTTTGTCATACTACATCATACCATAGTGGCCTGACGATCCTTAGATCACATCCACCACTAGATAAATCTCTATTGATAACTCCATCATTTTTATCATCTCTGCACCAGGTTCAATGATGCATTAATGATATATAAAATATCTTTTGATATTTTTAAATCATTTGTCTAGCCGAAATAATTAGCGTAAACAGATGAATAATAGAAATTTTAAAAACTTATTGGTTCAAAAATTGATCCAATATTTTTCAAAAATGATTTTATCAGCACGATGTCAATAAATTCGAAATCTAGCAT
Source organism: Panax ginseng (assembly GCA_020205605.1). Lineage (NCBI taxonomy): Eukaryota > Viridiplantae > Streptophyta > Magnoliopsida > Apiales > Araliaceae > Panax > Panax ginseng. The sequence continues at coordinate 71,542,462 of CM035142.1, read as the reverse complement.
AACTAGAAGATTTGAAATACCTATGCTTCCACCATCAACTCCAATTTCGTGACGCCCCCAAAATAGGTATAAATCACCCATCTTGAGTCGCCAAATACATGGTACATAATTCAAATACAACTTAATCATACAACTGTCGTGTAAAATATGACAAATCATAAACTGAGAGTTTTAATACGAATATTGTCTTCTAGACAGTATTCAACTCAAATGGAGTCCTCAATGCATTTATTATCACACTATTTCATAGAATGGTGAGGACTACTAATGCTATCATCTGGACCGTCACTCTGTTCCCTGACTAGTCCCAGCTACGTTCTCATTTCCTGAAGAGAAAAATGAAAGCAAAAGGGTGAGCTCAACTAGCCCAGTAAGAAATATTATGACTAAGATAATGCAGAATAATTTATCGTTAGCCTTCAAAAGTGTTAAACTGATAAAATATAACAAACATCAAGTTAACTGCAGCAGAACAAGCAATCCATTAAAAAAGTCAAGTAAAGCATAAAATCTACTATCTTCTATGATTTAAAAGGTTTTTCATCACTTTTATCGCGAGAGACTCGACAATAAATAATCCACATCTTCCACCTTTTCTACCGAGGATATTCATTAGTATCACAAACACAAATTATCCATGCACTACTGGTCAAGGATATTCGTGTATTCATCAATGGTCATGATCATGCTAACAATTTGTCCATCAATGCACTATGGGCCAATGAGGACTTTTACCACATCATTTGTAACATTTACGGTCATGATTATCTTTGAATAATCCACGGTCATAATAATCATACCAAGTCCATCTATACTCACAGACTACCGAATGACTTTCAACATAATATAAACATGAGGATGATGACAATGATATAATAATTCAATAAAACATGTTCAAGGATAAATTTTTAAAGATTTATAATTTAATTTATCCAGAATTCAATATTGTCCAAATTGTCAACATGATACTGCTTTGTGGAGTAAAATTCAAGAATGATAATGTATCAAAAATAATTTGGACTGAAAAGAAATTAATTTTTGTTATGAATAGTACCGGAGTGAATAGTACCCCATGAATAGTACTTCGGGAATAGTACTTCGTGAATAGTATTTTGTGAATAGTACTCGTGAATAGTACTTTTGTGAATAGTACCGTATAAATGAATAGTACTCATGGACAGTACTCCGGCATGAAAAACTTAAAATTTAACAAGAATGTGTAGAAAATATCCTTGTGAAGCGATATTAGATGAAGCGCAAATTTCAAGGATATTCTACTAATTTCACGGAATATAGAAGCAATACTTTAATCGAATGATGGTATAATCAGGAATACGAAACCAAATAATATTACTCACATACTACAGAGTATGGAAGAAAATATTATTCCTATGAATACTGAATAAAATAATATCCCTTACTTCAGAAGAAGACTGGATACTGGAATAGTGAGGTAGCAGACTTCTCTTGTACTTTCTCTCTAAAGCTTCTCTCTCTATAAATGCTCTTGTGAGTGTTAGTGAATTGGTGAGAATGAAAGAAGAATGAGCTTCTATTTATAGGAAAATATAGTTTCGATAATTGCACGTTTTGGGGCTCAAAATATTACAGTATAATACCTTCATCTTTTTCTTTATTTTTAATTTAGTCCTGCAAGTATTATCAAACTTGCACCACTTCCCCTAATAGTACATCTTGGGAATCAATAGTACAATCATGTGAATCAAAAGTACAATCATGTGAAAAAAATAATTAAAGTATAGTACCTTCATCTATACCTCCATTTTTAATTTAGTCATGCAAGTATTATCAATCTTTCACCATCTCCCTTAATAGTACATGCATGTGAATCAATAGTACACACATGTGAACAAATAGTTATAAGCATGTGAACTAATAGCAATTAATTGCTCATTTATCCAATTAATTACCCGATTGGTCAATATAACTGTGACGAACAAAATTTTTGTGATTTAATTTTAATATTTATTGAATTAAATAAATATTCTCGATGATTTAATTATTGTTATTCTCGATGATTTAATTATTGGATTAAATAATTAATTGATGCAATGGTGATAGATTAATTTAATTATATGTGTTATATTTATTAAATTAATGTGGAGAATTTTTATTATTCAAATTATTTAATTATGTGAGCTTCTTGAATTAAATGAAATGTTTAATAAGCATAATGTTATTTTAATTAATTTAATAATTAATTAGAGATTTAATAATTTGACATAATTAATAAATGAGAAAATTAATTATGTGACTATGTGAATTAATGAGAAATTATCATATTTTAATTGAATTAAATTAAATAAGATATTTGATTTATTGTATAATTAGATGTGACATGATTTAAACTATAGTATAAGAAAATCATTAAATTAAATGGTTTTGGAACCTATTATTGCCAGCCAAACGAGGCTCTAAGAGAAGTTAGTAGCAGTTAACCCATGATGGGTTAACTGACCACCACAACGCGTCAGTTCCTAAACCTTCATGCGTCTTATTTTTTTCATTTGTTTGTCAAGTCTGGAAAAATAGTCAGAGAGAATTTGAGAATTTGTCAGAGAGAATTTGTGAGGGAGATTGAGAGTGAGTGATTGAAGAAGCATCTGAGTCTACTAATCTACACTCTACGCTTTGGGTAATTTCTTCAACCCAATTTTATTTACGTTGTTTAAGTTTTACAAGAAAATGGTTTTCAAGTTCTGTAAAATCTCTGTAATTGGAAAAGGAGTAAAGATTATGTGTTATTATGATTAAGTATAACATGTTTTACTATATATCGTATAATTTCATAGCATCAGTTTCATAAAAACATATCGTAGATGGTTTATTCAAAATTACAAAGTATGAAACTATGGTCATATAGCCTTACATACCAAATTTAACATAATAATCATAAGTTGTATCATAAATTTATACATGTGTGTGTTAATATGTTAACGTAGTATGTTTTTACTATGTTTTATGAACCATAACATCAGTTTCATAAAAATATATGTCGTAGATTATTTCTTAAAAAATTACAGAGTATGAAAATATGGCCATATGGCCTTACATACCAAATTTAACACGATAAGCATAAGTTATATCATAAATTTATACATGTATGTGTTAATATGTTAACGTAGTATGTTTTTACTATGTTGTATGAACCATAACATCAGTTTCATAAAAATATATGTCGTAGATTGTTTCTTCAAAAATTACAGAGTATGAAAATATGGCCATATGGCCTTACATACCAAATTTAACACGATAATCACAAGTGGTATCATAAATTTACACTTGTATATAATTATGCATGTTAAAACGAAGGAATCAAACTCCAAATGAACAGATTCAGTGTTATAATGAACCCGTATTGTTGATTTTCATTTTTTGTGTTGAAAACATTCAAGAAAATCAAGAAAAATAAATTATATGTTTTGATTCTGCAAAATTATGTATTTTAACATGTTAAAATTTTGCTAGAAGGGTTAAGTAATAGTTATATGTGTATGACAATGTTTGGGTATGTCTAAATTCGTGTAGAAATAATTTGATTGGAGGTTTTGGCCATGTTCTGCAATTTTTTGAATTGTAGGCTGAAATCTTGTTCATTCACAATGTGTCATGGCGCTTGATACCACGCCTTAAGTCATGGCCGTAAGCGCCACTCTGCAGAATGTCCAGAAATAAAAAATTTAAATTGTTCAAGTCTAAGAACGTGATATTAACCTAATCTAATGAACATAGAAATATGTTAGAAGTATAACGAGACGTTAAAATAAGTTATTAACATGTCAATAACACAATTACGTGTGGATTGAATGATTAAACGCATAGTTAACTTATTATTCGTGAAGTGTAACATTATGTGACAATAAATGTGGTAATTTGGCTTGGTATAGTCATAATCCGAGTTAGACGAAAAGAATGAACTTGTAATGACTACTTACGTTATAATTAACTAGTATTGTGAACATGAATGGTATGTAGGATTAAATCGAGGAACAAGTATAATTAACGTGTAATCTACGCACGAGGCAAGTTTCCTAACCCTACTTGTTATCATTATTCAAGTTTATAAATTTCGTCGAGTAAATTCTCATTATTATTAACCAAGTTCAATTTGTTATATTAAAGATTATTTATCGTTTCAAAGTATGATTCCGTTATATAATACTTATTCTGTTGTATACGTCTTAAAAAAGTTTTCGATTTAAATATCATTTATTGTTGAACCTTGCTAGACTAGTGAACCCTTATTGATTCGACTAGTCCATAGTTGATGAAAGTTCTAAATTTCAGAAACCCTATTTATTTATCCAAACCAAACTTCCTTTGGTGCGAACTCTAATGTCAAACTGAGATGAACAACCCTGTATAGGGATTACTTATGCGTTAGCGGTAAGATATTGTGCGATGTGATGGTACTAAGGGTTGATCCCCTAATGCAGTAGAAGAGTCCATAGTCTTATGATTGTTAAAGGTTTCAAGTATAACCCTTGATAACCTAGGACATAGTTCAAGATCTTATGACCCTCAGAAATGTTTTGAATTCTTGTTATTCATTCTTGATTCAAAAGTTGAGTTTTATTCCAGAAGTCTTTGATTCACTCGCATGTTATTATATATTGTTATTAAATTTTTATACTTATGGGAAATCATGCTCACTCTTGCGTAATAATAACATTGCAGTTAAGAACAAAAGGTCCGACGAGCCTTCTACTAGCAAAGGCAAGGACAAGATTAACAAGTGATAAAGACTCGTTGTTTTATGTGATGATGTATTTCTATTTAGACTTATGTTAACGATGTGTAAGATGATTAATTGTTATGTTTCCGCAGTGAAGATTTAAGGTTAGTATGACCTGGGATTTATGTAATTATTCAGATGATGTAACTCCTTAAGCAGAGGATTTATTTCTATCTATTTATGCTTTCATTTATTATGGGTAGATAGACATATGATGTTTGAATAGTGAACACCAAATTATGTGGGAATTTAAGTACCCGGATTTGGGTGTGTCATAGGTTGGTATCAAAGTCGTAGGTTATGAACCTTAGGTGGGGGGAAAAACCTTAGGTAATAGCCTTATAGTAAGAATATAGTGATGGAAAACTCTTATCGAGTTTTAAGAAATGAATTTCTTAATTCATTGAAGATAATAAAAGACTTTATGTGTTTATGTGTTAAATTATGTGCTCACTAGTACGACTTAGTAACTAAAACTTGAAAATGTGTTGTCAGGATGTCGGATGTTGGAGGAGCTAGTCGAGCTGGGGAGGAGGAACCCTGAGTACCTACAGAGGAGGAACCTCGAGACATTTATGTCGTCATGGAGCAATTGGTACAAAGAGAGCCATCTCCATTGATCACTGTTGTTGGTCAGGAGCATGAGCCTGAGACTGATCCAGAGGAGGATCCTGAGGAGGAAGAGGAAGAAAAGGAGTTCCCACCGAACTCCATTGATGCTGAGATGTACAACGAGTTATATGACCGTAACATAGAGTTACGTGACACTGTCTAGGATCTGACTGAGCGGGCGATTATTAAGCAGATTACCATCGAGCAGAAGGATAGGGAGGTTGTGACTCTTCACACACGCCTAGGAAACGTGGAGTGGGATTTGGTTCACGAGAAAGGTCAAACTGAAGAGAAGTCCGAAGAAATAGAGAATTTGAAGAAGGAACTAAAAGAGAGCTCAGAAAGGCTGACCATAGTAGAGGAGGGCTGGGTAAGAGAAGCACGTCGTGCTGATCTTGCAGAAGAGGATTGTCGTGCGAAGAAGGATAAGCTTGGAGAGACGTACTCTACACTTCAAAATGCAATGGATGAGGCCCAGGATCGAGTTATGAGGTACCCAATCTAGTTCGAAGGACTACCATCGTATATGCTAGATCACCGGACGATGTCCCGCATCATGGAAGAGGAACGTAGCAAGGCTATTCAGCGCCTTAACAAGTAGTGATATGATTTGTTTAATTATGTGAAAAACTTATCTGATGTTAGATGTAAATTTCGATGTGTTTATAAACAAAGGAATATTTTAATGTTTTAAATCCTGTAGATTCTTTATCTCGGGATAGTTGATGTAAATAGCAGTGATGCTATCATTTGATGTTAAAACTTTTGATTTAAATAATTATATCAAGTTGTTTGAGATAATGTGTTAAGTGATTATGTTAAATTGTTAAGTTAAGCCTTAACTATTTCGAGAATTTAATAAAGATCTAATAAGCATATATTTTAACAGAAATATGCCACCGAGAAGAAGACAAAACCGTCAAGCAGCTCAAGAAGAATCGACGAATAACAACAACAACGCCAATGCTAACCCCGTTCAACAATTTGTGAACTTACTAGCTGGAAAGATGAATAATCAACCTCAAGCTCCACCGAATACGACGTTCAAAAATTTCAAGGCGGTGGGACCGCCATAGTTTAAAGGCTCCATGAACCCGATTGAGGCTCAAACGTAAGATGGAAAAGGTTTTTGATGTCGCAAGAGTCAGAGAGGATCAGAAAACCGCTGTTGCAACGTTCATGCTGAAATTCAAAGCCAGTTACTGGTGGAAAGCAAACAAGTTCCACGAAGGAGAAGGTGTGATTACCTGGGAGAGATTCAAAGAGATGTTTTTTGAGATGTATTTCCTGACCAGCTTGCAGAACCAAATGGAGGTTCAGTTTCTGGAGTTGAAATAGGGGAGTATATCTGTACCAGACTTTGCGGCAAAATTCAATGAGTTGGCTAGGTTCGCCACATACCAAGTGCACACGGATGAGAGAAAAGCAAGAAGGTTCGAACAAGGATTGAAGCCCTGGTTGTATAGTAAAGTGTCGATGTTTCAGTTGACGACATTCGCTGGGGTATTGAAGAAAGCCATACTCGCTGAAGGTGGAAGCGATGCGGTAACCAAATATAATCAAGATCAGAAGAGGAAGAAGAATGAAAGTGAAGGAAATAACAAGCCTAGTGGAAGTAACACGGGAGGTGGTAATAATAATTAGAAGAGAAGGTGGTCTGATAACTCGTCCCCTTTGGAAATCGGTAGGAGGTCGGAAAAAGAGGATCAAAGCGTGCGGACACAGGAAAGCTCATTTGGGAGTGTGTATGAAGGGTAAACGAGTGTGCTACAATTGTGGTCAGGAAGGCCACATAGCACCTAACTGTCCTAACCTAAAGAAGGGTGCATATTTCACTTGTGGCTCAAAGGATCATCTTGCAAGGGACTGTACTAAGAAGGGATCTGGAGGGGCAGGATCAGGAGGAAATAGGGGAAACAACGGTGGAAGCGCTCTGACTATCACAGGACCAACCGCAACCAACCAACCGACCTCCAGGACATTCAACATGACGATGCAAGATGCAGTTCAGTCTCGTGATGTGGTGTCAGGTATCATTCCGATCAATAAAGTTAATGCTTATGTATTATTTGATTCGGGTGCTACTTGTTCATTTATATCCGATGACTTTGCTAAAAACTTAGAGTTGCCTAAGGATGAGTTAGAATACCCTATGAACATAGAAATTGTGAATAGAGAAATAATCCATCTTAAGTACGTACATAAGAACTGTAGAGTGGATATTAAGGGTAATATCATGAACGTAGATCTTATCCCTATTTGACTTGGGGAATTTGACGTTATCTTGGGAATGGACTGGTTATTCAATTACGGGGCTGTAGTTGATTGTCAGAAGAAGCGTATTAACCTTATGACTCTATCAAAGGTTGTCTTTTATGGTAGCAAGTCGCCTAGACAAGCGAGTTGTCTGAAGATGATGCCGGCCAGGAAGTTGTTAAGACAATACTGTGTAGGATATTTAGCTTACATAGTCGACAGTCGTAAAGAAAATCCAAAAGTAGAGGAGATACCAGTAGTGAAGGACTTTGCAGACATATTTTCGAACGATTTGCCAGGACTTCTGCCAGATAGAGAGGTCGAATTCATGATCGATTTGGTGCCAGGAATGACTCCAATATTGAAAGCACCGTATCGTATGGCACCAGGAGAGATGAAAGAATTGATGGTACAACTACAAGAATTACTAGACAAGAAGTATATTCAACCAAGCGTATCACCATGGGGAGCGCATGTGTTATTTGTGAAGAAGAAGGACGGGATGATGCGACTCTGCATTGACTATAGAGAACTAAATATGGTCACAATTAAGAATAGATATCTATTACCGAGGATCGACGAGCCTTCTACTAGCAAAGGCAAGGGCAAGATTAACAAGTGATGAGGACTTGTTGTTTTATGTGATGATGTATTTCTGTTTAGACTTATGTTAACGATGTGTAAGGTGATTAATTGTTATGTTTCCGCGGTTAAGATTTAAGGTTAGTATGACCTGGGATTTGTGTAATTATTCAGATGATGTAACTCCTTAAGGAGAGGATTTATTTCTATATATTTATTCTTTCATTTATTATAGGTAGATAGACATATGATGTTTGAATAGTGAACACCAAATCATGTGGGAATTGAAGTACCCGAATTTGGGGGTGTCGCATTTAATACGCCGATCCACACCGTAAAAATGTTGAGTTTGAATCGGGTAGTTATGTGTTCTTGAAGGTCTCTCCCTGGAAGGGAAAGATCAGGTTCAGAAAGAAAGGGAAATTAAGCCCAAGATTCATTGGACCCTTTGAAGTACTGCGAAAAATCGAAGAAGTTGTGAATGAGGTTGTGAGACCCCAAATTTTATGAATAAAGATTTAAATTTCTCGAAATATTTTTTTTGAATATTATGGTGTGGATTTGATATAATGTTATAGTTGTGGGTACTATTTATAAATTTTTTCAAAGTATGTAAGTTGTTATAAAATATTCGTTTGGTCGGGGAATATTCTTTTTGTCGGGGAATATCCGTACGACGGCACAATCATTGGTGGACCCCACAACGGAATTATTCTTGTAGTTAGAAAACGACGGAATTACCTTTAACGACGAAAGTGTTACCGGTAAAACTGTTGAACTACCCGATAGTAAAAGTACAGTAATACGCATGGTTGCATAGTAGCACATGGTATTGATTTATGATGCTTACGTGAGAAGTCACTCAGTTATACTCAATTATTGCTACATTAATTACTGCATCATATCTCTCATATTATTGATTCAATTATTGTCACAGTATAATTTGCATAATATGTTATATTATTAAATCGATAATTGAGACGAAAAAGTTATTCATATTATTATTTGCAATATTGACAATGTCTAGAAGTTCTATCAAGGAGAGGTTTGGTCACCTAATTGCACGCTTGATAAGGAAAAATCCTTATCTGAAAGCCCCCTCTTTCCTGGGAACGACCTGGTTGTTAAATATTGTGAGTTATAATATTAATGATGAATAAGTTCGTGTTGATTAAAGATGAAATTGATAGTTCCATTGTGTTGGAATTATTAGTGTTAGTGGGAATCGACATTTATTTTGATATTAATTGATGTCTGGAAGTTATACCGACCAATCAGGTAATTAATCGGACAAATTTACAATTAATTGCTATTAATTCACATGATTATAACTATTCGTTCACATGTGTGTACTATTGATCCACATTCCTGTACTATTAGGGGTGGTGGTGCAAGATTGATAATACTTGCATGACTAAGTTAAAACTGGAGGTATAGATGGAGGTACTATATTGTAATTCGTATTTTCACATGTCTAGAACCATTGAGTCACATGATTTACTATTAGGGGAGGTGGTGCAAGTTTGATAATACTTGCAGGACTAAATTAAAAATGAAGAAAAAGAGGAAGGTATTATACTGTAATATTCTGAGCCCAAAAACGTGCAATTATCGAAACTATATTTTTCTATAAATAGAAGCTCATTCCTTCATTATTTTCACCAATTCACTAAAGCTATAGAGCAATTATTATAGAGAAAGAAGAAGAGAAGTGTCGATACCTCACTATTCCAAATATCCGATCTTCTTTTGAGGTAAGGGGTATTATTCTTTTCGTATTCATGAAGAGAGTTATTTTCTTTCAATACTCGTAAGGGTTGTTATCAATTCTTTATTATTATGTTGGAATAACTGCATCATCTGAAGTACCACATACATGGTGAAATTCTTCTATTATTCCATTCTTTATTATTACATTGGAATAACTCCGTCTGCAAGGTCTATCGCATGCCACAGTGAATTCTGTTGTTATTCCATTCTTTTTTATTCTGTTAGAATATCCTGTCACTGCGGATTACGCATGACCTAGTTTCATTCTTTATTATTCTGTCGGAATATCCTGTCTGTGCGGATTATGCATGACCCGGTTCCATTCTTTATTATTATGTTGGAATATCCTATCTGTGCGAATTACGCATGACCTGGTTCCATTATTTATTATTCTATTGGAATAACCTGTCTGTGCGGTCTATCGCATGCCTGGTGAATTCTTTTGTTATTCCATTCTTTATTATTCTGTTGGAATAACCTGTCTGTGTGGACTACCGCATTCATGGTGAATGATCCTTTGTATTCATTCCTTATTAAATTGTGGAAATGATCTGTCTACGTGGATTACCTCATGGTGGGTGAAAATCCATTTGCAGTTTCGTATATTCTATTATACTCGTATGAGATATCATTTCTTTTGTACTTATCATGAAATATCATTTCATTTAGTACTTTACTTTTACGATTTACTATTTATGGGTTACTATTCACCCAGTTACTATTCACTCTAGTATTATTCACTCGGGTATTCGGGGCACTTTTATTGTCGGAGTACTATTCACGAGTTACTATTCACGGGTTACTATTCACCCAAATTACTATTCACCCAAATATTATTCACTCGGGTATTTGGGATACTTTTCATGTCGGGGTACTATTCATGAGGTACTATTCCCAAAGTACTATTCATAGGGTACTATTGTGGGGTACTATTTACCCGAAAAATATTTTTTTTTTCTGTCCAAATTATTTTTGGTACATGAATATTATTCTTGAATTTTACTCCATAAAGTAGTATCATGTTGACAATTTGGATATTTTTAAACTCTGGATAAATTTAAAGTCTTTAATATTTTTCCTTGATTTCGTTTAATTAATGTTTATATCGTTGTCATCATTCTCGTGCTTATATTGTGATAAAAGTCATCTTTGGCTTACGTGCATAGATGGACTGTTGATTATTGGTTTTATTAGTTGTAATCTTTGGCTTACGTGCAAAGATGGATGGTTGATTATTGGTATTATAGTTGTATATCTTTGGCTTACGTGCAAAGATGGACAGGTGTATGACGTGATCATAACCACTGGTGATAATAATGAATATCCTTGGCCCGTAGTGCATGGATAATTTGATGATGTGATTGGCAGGATCATGACCATTAGTTAACAGTTGAATGTCTTTGGTCGTAGTGCACTGACAGACAATTGATTGGTATGATCATGACCATTAGTTTTATAGTTGAATATCTTTGGCCCGTAGTGCAAAGGTAGACAACTGATTGGTATGATCATTGTTATTACACTTGAATATCTTTAGCTTTTGGGGTAAAGATATTGAGTAAACGTTCTATTAAGCCTTTGTGGCAAGGAGAAACTGTTGATTTACATGATTATAAATATAAATTGTGGATTTAACTATAATCTTTGGTGGTTTAGGTGAAGACAAGTGATGATAGTTCTTTTTGTCTTGGGTGTAACAAAGAACTGTTGTTGAGTATTACATGAATGAAATATTAACGATGGACTTTTAATCTTGAAGAGATAGTAGACATTATGTTCTACTTGACTCTTCTAATGGATTGCTATTCCGCTGCAGTTAACCTTGATGTTTATTGTATTTTATCAGTTTTACACTGTTGAAGGCTAAGGATAATTTATTCTGCATTATCTTAGTCATAATATTTCTTACTGGGCTAGTTGAGCTCACCCTTTTCTTTCACTGTTCTCTTCAGGAAATGAGAATATAGCCGGGACTAGTTGGGGAATGGAGTGACGGTCCAAGATTATGGCTATAGTAGTCCTCACTATTCTATAAAATAGCGTGACAATAAATGTAATGAGGACTCCATTGAGTTGTATTTTATTATTATTGACAATATTCTTATTAAAACTCTTAGATTATGTTTAGTCGTATTTTACATGACTGTTGTATAATTAAGTTGTATTTGAATTTATGTACCGTATATCTGGCGACCCAAGATGGGTGATGTATACCTGTTTTGGGGGCGTCATAGAGGTAGCCCCACCTCCAGCACTCGAGAATGTCCACAACGTCTACCATGTTTCAGTTTTATGACCCTACAAACCCGATTACAAACATGTAATTGAATACGAACCCCTATATTTTGAAAAAGACTTATCTTACGAAGAAATCCCTATTCAAATCGTCGACAGAAAAGAACAAGTTCTCAGAAATAAAGTAATACCTTCTGTTAAGGTAATTTGGAGGAACCGCAACGCTGAAGAAGCAACGTGTGAACTCGAAGAGCATATGATGAAGAATTATCCTCTATTATTTACTTAAATTAAGTGTAAACGATTCTGGGGACAGAATCTTTGTAAGTGGGGGAGAATGTAATGGGTCGAATTGATTGAGTCGTGATTCTGGGGACTGAATCCTTTTAGGGGGGGAGATGTGATGAACGAGATTTTTATGATTTAATTTTAATATTTATTGAATTAAATAAATATTCTCGATGATTTAATTATTGTTATTCTCGATGATTTAATTATTGGATTAAATAATTAATTGATGCAATGGTGATATATTAATTTAATTATATGTGTTATATTTATTAAATTAATGTGAAGAATTTTATTATTCAAATTATGTAATTATGTGAGCTTCTTGAATTAAATGAAATGTTTAATAAGCATAATGTTATTTTAATTAATTTAATAATTAATTAGAGATTTAATAATTTGACATAATTAATAAATGAGAAAATTAATTATGTGACTATGTGAATTAATGAGAAATTATCATATTTTAATTGAATTAAATTAAATAAGATATTTGATTTATTGTATAATTAGGTGTGACATGATTTAAACTATAGTATAAGAAAACCATTAAATTAAATGGTTTTGGAACCTATTATTGCCAGCCAAACGAGGCCCTAAGAGAAGTTAGTAGCAGTTAACCCATGATGGGTTAACTGACCACCACAACGCGTCAGTTCTTAAACCTTCATACGTCTTATTTTTTTCATTTGTTTGTCAAGTCTGGAAAAATAGTCAGAGAGAATTTGAGAATTTGTCAGAGAGAATTTGAGAATTTGTGAGGGAGATTGAGAGTGAATGATTGAAGAAGCATCTGAGTCTACTAATCTACACTCTACGCTTTGGGTAATTTCTTCAACCCAATTTTATTTACGTTGTTTAAGTTTTACAAGAAAATGGCTTTCAAGTTCTGTAAAATCTCTGTAATTGGAAAAGGAGTAAAGATTATGTGTTATTATGATTAAGTATAACATGTTTTACTATATATCGTATAATTCCATAGCATCAGTTTCATAAAAACATATCGTAGATAGTTTATTCAAAATTAAAGAGTATGAAAATATGGCCATATGGCCTTACATACCAAATTTAACACGATAATCATAAGTTGTATCATAAATTTATACATGTATGTGTTAATATGTTAACGTAGTATGTTTTTACTATGTTGTATGAACCATAACATCAGTTTCATAAAAATATATGTCGTAGATTGTTTCTTCAAAAATTACAGAGTATGAAAATATGGTCATATGGCCTTACATACCAAATTTAACACGATAATCATAAGTTGAATCATAAATTTATACATGTATGAGTTAATATGTTAACGTAGTATGTTTTTACTATGTTGTATGAACCATAACATCAGTTTCATAAAAATATATGTCGTAGATTATTTTTTAAAAAATTACAGAGTATGAAAATATGGCCATATGGCCTTACATACCAAATTTAACACGATAATCATAAGTGGTATCATAAATTTACACTTGTATATAATTATGCATGTTAAAACGAAGGAATCAAACTCCAAATGAACAGATTCAGTGTTATAATGAACCCGTATTGTTGATTTTCATTTTTTGTGTTGAAAACTTTCAAGAAAATCAAGAAAAGTAACTTATATGTTTTGATTCTGCAAAATTATGTATTTTAACATGTTAAAATTATGCTAGAAGGGTTAAGTAATAGTTATATGTGTATGACAATGTTTGGGTATGTCTAAATTCATGTAGAAATAATTTAATTGGAGGTTTTGGCCATGTTCTGCAATTTTTCATGAATTGCGTAAGCGGTATCTAATTCACCCAGCCATGCGCCCAAGTACCACGCTTTTAAGTATAAGTCACATGGCAATTTTACTCTGAGAATGTCCAGAAATAAAAAATTTAAATTGTTCAAGTCTAAGAACGTTATAGTAACCTAATCTAATGAACATAGAAATATGTTAGAAGTATAACGAGACGTTAAAATAAGTTATTAACATGTCAATAACACAGTTACGTGTGGATTGAATGATTAAACACATAGTTAACTTATTATTCGTGAAGTGTAACATTATGTGACAATAAATGTTGTAAGTTGGCTAAGTATAGTCATAATCCGAGTTAGACGAAAAGAATGAACTTGTAATGACTAGTTACGTTATAATTGATTGGTATTGTGAACATGAATGGTATGTAGGATTAAATCGAGGAACAAGTATAATTAACGTGTAATCTACGCACGAGGCAAGTTTTCTAACCCTACTTGTTATCATTATTCAAGTTTATAAATTTCGTCGAGTAAATTCTCATTATTATTAACCAAGTTCAATTTGTTATATTAAAGATTATTTATCTTTTCAAAGTATGATTCCATTATACAATACTTGTTCTATTGTATACCTCTTGAAAATGTTATTCGATTTAAATATCATTTATTGTTGAACCTTTCTAGACTAGTGAACCCTTATTGATTCGACTAGTCCATAGTTGATGAACGTTCTAAATTTCAGAAACCATATTGATTTATCCAAACTAAACTTCCTTTGGTGCGGACTCTAATGTCAAACTGAGATGAACAACCCTGTATGGGGATTACTTATGCGTTAGCGTTAAGATATTGTGCACAGTATGGTACTAAGGGTTGATCCCCCTAAGTATGAGTAGAAGAGTCCATAGTCTTATGACTTTTAAAGGTTTCAAGTATAACCCTTGGTAATCTAGGACATAGTTCAAGGTCTTATGACCTTCAGAAATGTTTTGAATTCTTGTTATTCATTCTTGATTCAAAAGTTGAGTTTTATTCCAGAAGTCTTTGATTCACTCGCATGTTATTATATATTGTTATTTCATTTTTATACTTATGGGAAATCATGCTCACTCTTGCGTAATAATAACATTGCAGTTAAGAACGAAAGGTCCGACGAGCCTTCTACTAGCAAAGGCAAGGGCAAGATTAACAAGTGATGAAGACTTGTTGTTTTATGTGATGATGTATTTCTGTTTAGACTTATGTTAACGATGTGTAAGATGTTTAATTGTTATATTTACGTAATTAAGATGTAAGGTTATTATGACCTGGGATTTATGTAATTATTCAAATGATGTAACTCATTAAGGAGATGATTTATTTCTATCTATTTATGCTTTCATTTATTATGGGTAGATAGACATATGATGTTTGAATAGTGAACACCAAATCATGTGGGAATTTAAGTACCCGGATTTGGGGGTGTCACAATAACCTCCAGACATCCATTATTATCGAAATAGATGTCAATTTCTACTAACACTAATAATCCCAACACAATGGAACTATATATTTCATCTTTAATCAACACGAACTTATTCATTATTAATAATATAACTCACAATATTTAACAATCAGATCGTTCCTAGGAAAGAAGGGGCTTTATGATAAGGATTTCTCCCTATTGGCGCGCATTTAGGTGATCAAACCTCTCCTTGACAGAATTTCTAGACATTGTCAATATTGCAAATAATAATATGAATAACTTTGTCGTCTCAATTATTGATTTAATAATATAAAATATTATGCAGATGATACTATGACAATTATTGAATCAATAATATGAAAGATATTATGCAGCAATTACTGTAGCAATAATTGAGTATAACTGAGTGACTTCTCACGTAAGCATCAATAATCAATACCAGTGTGCTGCTACTACGCAACCAGCGCCAGACATCGTAATTTTACCACCGGGTAGTTCAACAGTTTAACAATAAAACTTTCGTCGTTATTTTTATAAAAAGATAATTATGTCATTTTCTAACTACGACAATACTTTCGTTGTGGGGTCCACCAATGATTGTGCCGTCGTACGAATATTCTCTGTTAAAACGAATATTCCCCGACCAATCGAATATTATATAACCATTTGTTTGCTTTGCAAAATTGTAAATAATACCCACAACTATAACATTATATCAAATCCACACCATAATATTCAAAAATATATTTTGAGAAAAATTAATCTTTATTCATAAAAGTTGGGGTCTTACAAGTTGGGTAGTTTTTTTGACACTTTCACAAAATATGTGAAACGTAATTCCAAGAGTTGGGAGAGTACACCCTTTTCTATGAGAGATAGAAAACTAGGGTTTTGCCAAATATCCATTTTCTTGAATCTTTCTTCTTCCTTGGTGGATCACCTCTAGAGGTCAAACACTTGGGTGGCTAACGTTGATCAAAGGAAGGAACCAAACCCGGTGGATTCAAGTTGAACGCGAAAATAATTTGGAGGTGAACTTGTACCTGAGGAAGCTCGAATCTTTAAGGGTGTGATTTTTGTTCTTTATTTTTCGTTTAATTAATAATTGTGCATAAAGGATGATCCGGGTATATGGTTTGTAAAATCTTAAAACCCTATTTTATCACGTTTCCGCTTACTTTGTGCAATTTGATTGCATCCATGAATATTACAAACCTAACGTTAGATCTGTTGCCCCAAGCCTCAGACTTTGGGAAATTGCTACTGGTGTCTTCGACCTCGAAATCCAACAGAGCACAATCTAGGCTTAGTTTACGCCTTTAATGCCAGAAAGCTGCCACAAGATCTGCAGAAAAAAAAATTGTAGTGAATTTTAGCCTCATTATAAACCAAAACTCCAAAAAAAATTCAATTTTTACAGAAATTCACATACCCAAAAGCTAGAATTTTTTTAACTACAACACGAAGCATGGATTTCATGTTTCTACTAATATAAACATTATATAAAATCAACTATTAAGAATAAAAATCATGGTTTTACTAATTTCTTCATATTTCAACACATTTAGCGAATTCAATCACCAAAACTTTGTTTCTTAACCAAATTACTCCATTTCAATTGCATTCTTTTCGTAATTCAACATACTAACATATTCTGAAATCCATTTACATATTACAATAAGAATTAAACACTAATTTTTTGTTCTAAAATAAGCATTTTTGTACTTTTATAACAAAACCCAAATTTATACTTGAAAACTTATTTCACACAAATTTAACTTCTAAAAATCGTTTCTACTTCACATATAACAGATTATATCTATATGTCAACATATATAATAACTTATCAAATTAATTCATCAACCAAAACCCTAATTTTAACACTAAAATCACATAAGTTGTATATTTATCATCAAACCCAAGTTCTTCATGCTTTAACAGGTTTCATGGGTTTTGATTACACTAAATCACATACAAATCATATAGAATTGGATTATACATGTTAGTAAACGTATATAATCATTTTCTTAACAAATTGGCCAAGAAAATTCAATTACAGAGAGTTAAAGGCCAATTTTCATGTAATAAGTACATAAATTAAAAGTTGGGTTAAGGAATTACCCTTAATTTCTCTGTTAGGATAATAAGAATTCCTCATATAATTCTTCAAATCTCCTTTCCCAAATTCAATTATCTCAAACTCTCTCCCTTTTTTTCTCTCGGAACTCTCTCTGTATCTCAGACTTAGGCCTCAGGAAAAATGCGTAAATGAAAATATTAAACTGATATAAGTGCGCATACTTGCGCAGTTATGGTCGGTTAATCTCGTAGTGGGTTAACTGGACAACTTCCTCTAAGGCCATGTTTGACTACAACTTTAATTCCTTTTTCCAATTTATTTTAATTAAACTCTTGTTATATAGTTTAATAATATCACACCCATTTAAATCAAATATTTATTATTTAATTCGATTAATTAAAATAAAATAATTCCACATTAAATAACATAGTCACATAATTAAATTCCCATTTATTAATTATGTCAAGTCATTAAATCTCTGATTAATTATTAAATTAATTAGAATAATATTAAGCTTATTAAATAATTCATTCAATCAAATAAGCTCAATTAATCTACCACAAATTCATCAATTAATTATTTAACCCAATAATTAAATCATCAAAAAATATTTATTTAATTCAATAAATATTCAAATTAAATTATAAAAATCTCGTTTGTCATAACTGCCTTATCTTAGGCTGGACCAGCCCGGTCTTTTAGCAAACAAAACTAGGGTTCTTTACACTAATATACAATAATTAGAAAGTAATTACAACATTAGTGCATCCACAAAATAATTACAAAAAGAGTGCAACACAATAACCACATCAGATAATTCAGTTTCACAGAAATAAAGAAACCCTGAAATCAAGGAGAAGTTACTGTCATATGCGGCAGTTACCAAACAAATCAATCATTCAAAATAACGAGAAAAAAATTAGAAGCCGGATTTACCCAAAACCGAAGTCATTCAAACTCACGAACAAAGAAGAAATCGGAGTAGTCAAAATTTGCAAAAGGGAAATCCAAAATCAGTAGAAGAAGTCGGAGTTACCCAAATCGAAAATCATTCAAAATCATGAACAAAGAAGAAGCCGGAGTAGTCGAATTTTGCAAAGAGGAAATCCAAAACCGGCATTCACGAAAAGATTGAAGGATTTGGAAACCTTCATTCTGCTTCAGATACTAGAAATTCGAAACTGGAACATAATTACGAAGGTAATTAAACCATAATCTAAATCTGGATATTTAAATCTCTTAATTTAACTTTGAAACGGACAATTAGTATATGATTTTGATTTTCAATTGGCAACCAGAAACAAAACTAATAGAAGGATTATTAGTTGTTTATTGATGGATTCCAAATTGGTATAAAGTATAATTGTAGACTGAAACTTTGGTATGGGTCTTTCCAAGTTCAATTCATGTACTGACATATAGTTAATACACATTCATAATTTTGCTACCTTTATATAAGTGTTTGGTTACCTTGGTTTAATTGTCCAGTCCGTAATTGGTCACCACGTCATGATATTTAGTGATTTAATTATAAACTGAATGCAAACAATGTGTTTCAAAAGTATGGTTACTAATTAGACATATTTTGGTTACTGTATAATGTTGATTTGGTCACCATTTATAATATTGTATTATTTTTAATGTTTCAGTTGTCAAATAATGGAGATGATTCCAGATGTACTTTATTTCAACGGAACATGGTATATTAGTTGCCAATACCACAATTTTGAAGTTATCGGTCTACTAGCCCAATCAACTTGTTATTTCATAGAAATGCACAACTTCGTATGCAGTGCAATAAGGCTAGACACCAATACAACAAAATTGTCAATCAAATTTTAGATTAGAAACAACATTCCACAGATCAGTATGTCAGATGAAGCAACCTTCAGATTCTTTATGGAAGTCGGTAGAAAATCAGATGAACAGGGAAAGTTTCCACTAATTATAGAGAATGTATACATCAATGGAGGTACTACAATCTTACAGGACTTGATAAATGTAGAAGAAAATAGGATGCAAGCTGTAACGCCAATCAGATCGACACAATGGAATTCTGAACTTGTACCGCTGGCAACATAAGATTAACAAATTGGATCACAATATGTTGAGCAGATTGCCATCAAAGCTATTAATTAAGAACAAGATATACAACAAGACATATCATACACTGAAGAACAATCTGATGAGGTCATATCATATCCGAATGAATTTGAAGTGAAAATACATCAAACTGACAAAGATAAAAAAAAATCCATGCACAAGCAATAAGACTACATTCAATCAGGCAAAATCGATAACACAACGTTGAAAGAACAAGTGGAAGAGACTTTGTGCTAGTATGCATAGAGAATGAAAATTGCAAATGGAAGTTGAGAGCATCAAAGTTGCAGAAAACTAGTATGTTCAAGGTTAGAGAATTCAATGATTTCCACACTTGTTCATCTGACATACTGCTGGGAGATCACAGATAAGCAAATAGTGAGTTGGTTAATGAATGCATAATGCATAGATTAACAAATCTGAAGAAAATATACACACCAACAGATATTGTGGAAGACATGATGATAGAGTATAATGTGTCTATCTCTTACCAAAAAAGCATGGAGATCAAAGGAGAAAGAATTGGTAAAAGTAAGAGAAAATCCACACGACTACTCTCTGATCCTATCATGGTTGCACATGTTGAAGAAAATAAATCAAGTTAACACTTGAAAACTGTTCTTAAATTTTTTATAATTAGTTGGTAACCCAATAAAACTGAATTAGTTACCTTTGTAGGAAGGTTTGGCTACCAACTGCACTATGAAAAATATTCTATAAAAATGGTTCTTTATCGGTGATCAATATCTACATATAAGGTTACTCTTAAAAAGTATTTTGGACATCATCTGCACCATATGGAAAAAATTAAATGCTAATTAATTGGATACTAGTAACCATATAAATGGTTACTCTAGACTAAAAGTTTGGACACTATCTGCTCTATAGATTTATATTGACAGTACTAAAATTTCATTTCAGGTTCAATCACAGCCCTAGAGTTGGAAAGAAATGATCATTTCAAGTATCTCTTCTTTGTCATGGGAGCATCCATTGAACCATGGCATCATTGTTTCCCAATCATTGTAATTGATGGCACATTCATACAATCAACCTACGGGGGGACACTCCTCATAACAAGCACCCATGATGCAAATAGAAACATTATTCTGATTGTTTTTGCAGTGGTTGACAGTGAAAATGAATTATCTTGGAGACGGTTTTTCGTCAATTTGAGAAATGCTTATGAAGTTAGGGAGGCCAATGCATTATTTCAGATAGACATGAAGCCATTGTACAGGGACTGAACTTTGTGTTCCCCGATGTCATGCATGGTTCATGTACATGTCATGTCTTGAAAATTATAAAGAACATATTCAAAAAGAAATGAGAATAACTCAAAAAAGCATACAATGGGGCTTGTAGAGCTTACACTATTGAATAATTCAACATACAGGCTGAACTTGATGCATTTGATGCTCGAATAAGGACATATTTGGAGGAAAAGGTTAAGTTAGAGAAGTGCATAAGGCTCCATGGGACTGTAAGCATGTACTCAACAATGACTTCAAACACAATCGAATCTATCAACAATGCAATCAAGGGAATCAGGGAACTTCCCGTTGCGACAATGATTGAATGCCTCTGTTGTATGGCTCAAAAATGGTATTTCATAAACAAACAAGCACCCATATCAGCATTCATTACTCTTTCCACAACAACTGAGAGAAGAATGCAATCTAATATCATTGAATCAAAGAAACTTAAGGTCAGTAATACAACTTCTAAATTATTAAACTCGCTACTCTTTCCACAATAGCTGAGAGAAGACTACAATCTAATATCATTGAATCAAAGAAACTTAAGGTCAGTAATACAACTTTTAAATTATTACATTCATGACTACCAAAAGATGCATTTGCATTTTATGAAACCGCATTAGTCATTATTAGTTTCCTGTATATGCTGAAAAAGTTAACAACAATACATATGCCTTCCATTATTCCAAATTAAAGAAACTAAATGATTATACATACTAACTACACCCTAAAATTGTGTTGAAGGTTGATTCATAAAACTTAGTGATTTTCACTTTTTACGATGTCACCAAACAGTTTATTGTGGACATGGAACAAAGGACATGCACATGCCATAAATTTTAGTTCCACAAGATGCCTTGTCCATACGTTGCTGCTGTTATCAGCAAAAGGAATTTGAGTTGTTATGAATTTTGCTCAAAAACTTCTCAAAAACAACTTTGGTAGACACGTATTCAACTTTCATCCTGCCATTAGATGACAAAGAGAATTGGGATGTGCCAGAAGAAATAAGAAACATATGTGTAAAACCACCAAATGCAAGAAGACCAGCGGGAAGACCAAAGATAGGGAGGTACGAGCATGGATCTAAAAATAAATGCAGCATGTACCAAGAAAAAGGACACAACAGGAAAACATGCAATAATCCACAAAGTTTACAACCAAAAAAGGTCTGATATAGTACATCAGCAAAAAAAGTGTAACTAAAAAAAATCTGAATATTTACTGTGAGTAACCAATAACCAGACATATGGTAACCCTTTTATTGATGTAAGGTAACTGATTTTGTGTTACACAATATTGAATAATATTTTACAAAAACATTTTCTTACATTATGTAAGAGGAAAACCACACGACCACTCTCTGACCACTCTCTGATTCTATCATGATTCTTCTTACATTTTGCATTTTGAATTTTTTTTTTCTTCTTGCATTTTTTTCTTCTTACATTATGACTACTACCACTGGTATTATCGTTTTGTTGGCTACTCTCTTGGTTAGGTTGACTCATTATCACGCTCCAATAACTGAGCCCTATTTACAACATCTGAATACAAACACAGTTTGTGAAAAATGAGGTATTGACGTATTTCGGGTTTCAAACCTCGCAGAAACATTCGCGTCATTCTCTCCTCATTATCAACCAAGTGGGATGCAAACTGGAATAACTCGGCAAACTTAGCCTCGTACTACGACAGAGTCATATTGTTTTGCTCCATCTTGATGAACTCCACCTCCTTCATATGACAAATACTTTCAGGAAAGTACTTGTCGTTGAACAGTTCTTGGATCTTCTCCCAAGACATCTTCAGTGTGGTAGGTTGAGTACGTTTTAAAGATTCCCACCAGTAATCGCATCTCCTCTCAACATGAAGGTGGCAAAGGGAACCTTTTTCTCCTCAGAGCATCCCAAGACATTAAATATCTTGGTGATCTGGTTTATCCATGTCTCTGCCTTAAGGGGTTCTGGCTTTCCCAAAAACTCTAGTGGTCCCAGCTCCTTGAACTTCTTAGCGGTAACCATCCGTGAGTTGCCTGTGTTTCCACCTGCATTTTGAACAGGAGTCGCTCTCGCCTGATGTTGCATAAATTGCATAAAGCCTCTGAATATCCCATCGTTCATCATTTGGTCGATGTTGTTGTTTTCCTGAGGATTATTGCCTTCCTGATGCACATTATCCTGGGTATTGATCGTTGGTGACTCAACGGTCTCATATGCTCCATTGCTTATCTCAACATTCTCGGATTTCATTTTCAAACACTGCCACAAAACAAGGGTTAATTGACATGCCACATATTATCCCTATATTCTGACCGACCAATTAAATAACAAATAAGCTTAGGTAGGTCATACTAGCGAAGGAATTACCCGTTTCTCCCCTCCTAGTTCTAGTCTCACATCTCAGCCAGTGATCATATCCCTAAGCTTTGATACCAACTTTGACGCCCCCAGAATAGGTATACCTCACCCATTCTGGGTCGCCAGATACATGATACAAAATTCAAATACAAACTTAATTATACAACTGTCGTGTAAATATGACAAAACATAGCTGAGAGTTTTAACATGGATATTGTCTTGTAGACAGTATCCAAAGTCAAATAAAGTCCTCATTATAATTATTATTACACTATTTCATAGAATAGTGAGGACTACTATATCCACCATCTCGGACCATCACTCCGTTCCCCGACTAGTCCCAACTATGTTTTCATTTCCTGAAGAGAACAATGAAAGCAAAGGGTGAGCTTAACTAGCCCAGTAAAAAATATTATGACTAAGATAATGCAGAATAATTTATCGTTAGCCTTCAATAGTGTTAAATTGATAGAATACAATAAACAACAAGTTTAACTACATCGGAACAAGCAATCCATTAGAAGAGTCAAGTAGAGCATGATATCTACTATCTTCTATGATTTAAAAAGTTTATCATCAATTTTATCGCTAAGACTCAGCTTAATAAATAATCCACATCACTGAATTATCCATGCATTATGGGCCAAGGATATTCATTAGTATCACATCCATTAATTATCCATGCACTACGGCCAAGGATAATCGTGTTATCACCAATGGTCATGATCATGCCAACAACTGTTCATCAATGCACTACGGGCCAATGAGGACTTTTACCACATCATTTGTAACATTACAGGTCATGATTATACTGAATAATCCCTGGTCATAATCATATCAATCAACAGTCCATCTATGCACTACGGATCAAAGATGACTTTTATCATAATATAAGCATGAAGATGATGACAATGATATAAGAATTCAATTAAATGAGAGCAAGGATAAATTTTTAAATATTTAGAATTTAATTTATCCAGAATTCAATAATGTCGAAATTGTCAACATGATACTGCTTTGTGGAGTATAATTCAAGAATAATATTGTATCAACAATGATTTGGACCGAAAAGAAATTAATTTTTTGTCATGAATAGTACCCCGTCAATAGTACCCCGACATGAAAAGATTAAAAATTATCAAGAATGCTTAGAATAATATTTTCATGAAAAGATACTACATGAAGCGCAAATTTCAAGGAAATTATACTAATTTCCAGGAGTATAGAAGTCATACTTTAACAAAATGAGTGTATAATTCAGAATCTGAAACGAAATAATATCACTTACATACTATAGAGTATGGAAGAAAATATAATTTTGTATGAATATTGAACAAAAATAATATTCCTTACCTTAAAAAGAGAATACTTCTGACTGGTAGAGCGAGGATATTTTTGAAGAAAACTTATACTATTTTTTACACTCAAAGCTTCCTAAAACATGAAATAAATACGCTCAATATTATAGAAGAAGAATTCTCTGATTCTGGTGTGATTTTCAATTCTAAACTAAGCATCCTATTTATAGGAGAATGGAAGGATACTATTTAGAAACGAATGCACAGTAGAAGTTTCACGGATGCAATTCAATCTGCTGAATTTTTTTTTGAATTTACTATGCAAACACTATGCAGACACTATGCATAATAAAATATAATATATTCTACTTTTTATATAAAACAAAACTTATAAAATATATATTTATATATATACATTACCTCCATTCCTTGCCATCCCAATCCCCCCTGACAATATATATATATATATATATATATATATAACAAAGCTGAGATAGCTTTCTCTCGACTATTTTGAAAAATGGGTAAGTGAGGGTCCATATAATAATCAAAATTTACAACAAATACTTCATAAAAATCCCCCCAATATTTTTAAAAATATTTTTTCATCAATAATATAACTTGCAATATTAAAAACTAGATCATTTCTAAGAAAGAGGGGGCTTTTCGATAAGGATTTCTCCCTATTGGCGCGCAATTAGGTGACCAAATCTCTTTCCTCGACAGAACTTTCTAGACATTGTCAATAATGTAAATAAAAATATGAATAACTTGTCATCTCAATTATTGATTTAATAATATAAAATATTGTGACAATAATTGAATCAATAACGTGAGATACTAGGTAGCAATTACTGTAGCAATAATTGAGTATAACTGAGTGACTTTTCACGTAAGCATCAATAATCAATACAGTGTGCTACTATGCAACCACGAGTATTACTTTACTTTTATCACTGGGTAATTCAACAGTGAACAGTAAAACATTCCGCGTTATTTTTATAAAAAGATATTTTTGTCGTTTTCTAACTCCGACAATAATTCTGTTGTGGGGTCCTTCAATGATTGTGCCATCGTACGAATATTCCCTGATAAAATGAATATTCCCCGACCAATCGAATATTTTATAACAACTTGCTTACTTTGCAAAATTTATAAATATTACCCACAACTATAACATTATATCAAATCCACACCATAATATTCAAAAATATATTTGGAGAAAAATTAATCTTTATTCATGAAAGTTGGGGTCTTACAACATCCCCTTCTTATGAAATTTCATCCTCGAAATTGGGGTACGTACCTGGTATATCGAAGAGGTGAGGATACCTTGATTTCATTTCAGATTCTAACTCCCAGTTCATTTCCTCAACATCGTGGTTTCTCCACAAAACTATGACTTGAGGTATAACCTTGGAGCGTAGAATATGTTCCTTCTTATCCAAGATTTTAACAGGTACCTCTTCATACGTTAAATCTTCCGCTATCTCATCTGGTTCTAATTCAATAATGTGGTTCGGGTCTTTCACATATTTACGTAACATAGATACGTGAAAAACGTTATGAATATGAGACATTCTTGGCGGTAAGGCGAGTCTATAAGCCACATTTCCTACTCGGTCGAGGATTTTGAATGGGCCAATGAATCGAGGATTGAGCTTTTCTCTCTTTCTAAATCGCATAACTCCCTTCCATGGAGCAACACGTAACAACACATGTTCTCCAACATTGAATTCCACGTCCTTTTGATGAAGATCAGCATAACTCTTTTGTCGATCTTGTGAGGTTTTTATACGTTGCCGGATCATTTGAATCTTTTCCGTTGTCATGCGTACCAATTCTGGTCCCAAAAATATTGCGTCACCCACCTCATCCCAGCATACTGGAGAACGACACTTGCGTCCATACAACGCCTCGAATGGAGCCATGCCAATTCTTGTTTGATAATTATTGTTGTAGGAGAATTCCACCAATGGAAAGAACTTGTCCCAACTTCCTTTAAAGTCAAGGACACAAATCTTAATAGATCTTTAAGAGTTTCAATAGTCCTCTCTGACTGCCCGCCCGTTTGGGGATGATATGCCGAACTGAATCATAAATCTGTGTTCATAGCTTTTTGCAAACTAACCCAAAATCGTGAAGTGAATCTTGGGTCTTTATCAGAAACTATGGATAATGTCATACCATGCAGTCTTACAATTTCATTTATGTATATACGAGCAAGACGTTCAAGTGAATAAGTTTCTCGTATAGGTAAGAAATGAGCAGACTTGGTCAATCTATCAACAATGACCCAAATTGCATCTATGCCTTGAGAAACCTTGGGAAGACCAGTAACAAAATCCATGGTAATATGCTCCCACTTCCATTCTGGAATTTCAAGTGGTTGCAATGGACCTTTTGGCACTTGATGCTCTGCCTTGACATGTTGACAAGTTAAACACCTTGATATAAACTCCGCGATCTCTCTCTTCATATTGCTCCACTAAACTATATGTCGAAGATTACTATATATTTTGGTACTCCCAGGATGGATTGCAGACTGTGTGTTGTGTGCCTCCATCATGATTTTATACTTTAAATCAGGGTCGTTAGGAACACAAAGTCTGGAGTTGAATCGAAGTATTCCTTCTTCATCAATTCTTAGTTCCGGAATAGCACCTTCTTGCACTTTATTCCTCATACGCATCAGCTCCAGGTCTTTAGCTTAATCAGCTTTAACTTTATCGATTAAAGTCGGTTCTACTCGTATATTTGACATCTAGTATATTTGACATCATCACATGGGTCCCTAGAGTCTTTAACTCTATCTCCATCCTTTGTAAGTCATACCAAATGTGCCTTTGCATTGACAATATCGCACTTGTACCCGCATATGATCTTCTACTCAACGCGTTAGCTACCATGTTCACTTTTCCAAGATGGTATTGAATGGTATGATCATAATCTTTCAACAGCTCGAGCCAACGTCATTGGCGCATGTTGAGTTCCTTTTGGGTGAAGAAATATTTGAGGCTTTTATGATCCGTATAGATCTCCACTTTCTCCCCATACAGGTAATGTCTCCAGATCTTTAGTGCAAAAAAGACTGTTGCCAACTCTAGATCATGAGTAGGATAATTCCTCTCATATTCTTTGAGTTATCGTGAGGCATATGTTATGACTTTCCCATGTTGCATGAGAACACATCCTAACCCTCTGCCTGAAACATCCCTGTAGATGACAAATCCCTCCGAACCAAATGGTATTGTCAGAACAGGTGTTGAAATGAGTCTCCTCTTGAGTTCTTGAAAACTCTTCTCACATTCCTCGCTCCAACCAAATTTTATATCTTTCCGAGTCAGTTGAGTTAATGGAGTAGCGATTCGAGAAAATCCTTCCACGAATCTCTAATAATAACCAGCTAAGTCCTGAAAGCTACGTACTTCGGTCATTGACTTAGGTTGCTCCCAGCTTTATATTGCTTCAATCTTCACTGGGTCAACAGATATTCCGTGATTTGATATCACGTGCCCAAGGAATGCTACTTCCTCAATCCATAACTCATATTTCTTCAACTTGGCATATAGATTATTTTCACGAAGTTTTTGGAGTATCAGCCTCAAGTGTTGCTCATGATCTTCATGGCTTTTGCAGTAAATGAGGATGTCATCAATAAAGACAACCACAAAATGATTCAAATATTTCTTGAATACTCGGTTCATCATATCCATGAAGGAACCAGGAGCATTAGTCAATCCAAAAGACATGACTAGAAATTCATAATGCCCGTACCGAGTTCTGAAAGCAGTCTTTGGAATGTCTGCAATTTTAATCTTTAACTAATGATATCCGGAATGAAGATCGATCTTTGAAAAGAATTTAGCGCCTTGCAACTGGTCAAATAGGTCATCAATACGAGGCAATGGGCACCTATTTTTGATGGTGACATGATTCCACTCCCGATAATCAATACAAAGTTCCACACTTCCATCTTTCTTCTTTACGAATAGAACAGGAGCACCCCAAGGAGACGTACTAGGATGAATGAAACTGATGTCTAACAACTCCTGTAGTTGTGTTTTTAACTCTTGAAGTTTAATAAGAGCCATTCGATATGGGGCTTTGGAAATGGGTTTTATACAGGGTTCAAGGTCGATACAAAATTCAATTTTATGCTATGAGGGTAGGCCAGGAAGTTCTTCAGGGAATACGTCAGGAAATTTATTAACAATAGAAATATCATTCAAATCTCATGTATTTTTGTTTAAATCTGTGACATGGGCTAAGAAAGCTTGACATCCATTTTTTAATAAACGAATAGCTTTATGTCTTGATATGACAGTGATTGACTTTAATGGTTTGGTTGCTTGAATTCGCATAATAGGTTGGTTAAGAATATAAAAGCTAACAACCTTACAAAAATAATTAATTTTAGCACGATGAGTAGTTAACCAATCAATTCCTAAAATCACATCGAATGAAAGTATTTTTAAAGAGATAAGATCGATGGGTAACGTGCGGTTGCCGATTTGAATCAAACAAGACTTATAAACAGTGGATGTAATGAAGGTTTCTCCCAACGGAGTTTTAACAGATAAGTCAAAGTCTAATTTCTCTGGAGTTAAATTTAAACGTTGAGCCCAAGTTGGAGAAACAAAAGAATGGGTAGAACTGGTATCAAATAAGGTATAGACTTTGCAAGAATTTATGATTAGCTTACCCGTGATAACTTCGTTCGGGTTCCTCACTTTTTGGGAGGTCACGACATACGATCTCCCTTGAACTACCGGCTTTGACTTGTCTGGGACGACATTTGGTGTCACCATCCCATCTGGACTTGGCTTCACTGCATGATAAAATCGAGCTAGGTGACATTCTCTTCCGAAATTGTAACACGTTATGGGTTGCATCGTGCAGTTTGGACTGATGTGTCCCTTCCCTCTACATTTGAAGCATACAATCGGTGGTCGTTCTCCTTCCTTGAAAACGGGTGCTGGTGCTGACGTCTTTTCATCATTATTGAATATCCTCTTCTTGAAATTTCCACTTTTATTGTCTTGACCATGATTACAACCGAAGTGGTTACCATTTCTGGCATGTTGAATCCCTCCACGTTTGTTGTTATAACGATCGAGAAATTTATAATTTAATTTAAATATTTATTGAATTAAATAAATATTTTAAATAATTTATTTATTGGGGAAAATAAATAATTGATAATTATGGTGAATTAATTTAGTAATTAAATTGATTAATGCTAATTAAATTGAATAATGATAATTTTATTGAGGATTTAATTTTAGAAAATAATTAAATTAAATGAATTATTTGATATAAAAGAAAATAAATAAATTAAATAAAGTGATGTTTCTAATTTATTAATTAAATTAGATATATGATTATTTATATATTTATAAGTATAATGATAATAAGATTTTTATTATGATTATTATAAGTTATTTAAATTAATTGAGCTAAAGTTATTTAACTGACTAAGGGTGTGACATGAAACTATATAATATAAGATTATTTAAATAATCTAGTTGGGGGATTTGGTGTGTGGCCAAACAAGGCCTTGTGGTCTTTGCTTTGTTCAACTGACGTCTGTTTGGGTTTTATAACTGAAGCATACGTGAGTTAGTGGAAGCCAGTTTATTTTTCTACGCATTCTTTTCTTCCTAAGGCTAAAGAGCAGAGGGTTAGAGAGAGAGCTTGGGAGAGAAGAGAGAATCACAGAGAATTTAGAGAAGAAAGAAGTTGTTCTGAAATTGTCAAGAGAAAGAGAAGGGTTGCTAATTGTTCTTGCTAATCAAGGTATAACCTACTTTAATTTTAACTATTAAGTTTTGTTATTGTTGTTGGAAGTATGTTGGATTATTGTTGAAAATGGATTTATATTTATTATTTTTGTAGAATCTGTTATTATCAATATATATACATAATTGTTGATTATCATACACGTGAAATCGGGTTTGAGGAAGGAATTGAAATAACAATGTTTATGTTCATATAATATGGCTTAGAAAGTACAAAATTTCATGCTTAATGTGTGTTATAATCTATTATTTGTTATTGGATTATGTGAATATGTTAAGAAACGAAGAGAACGTAATTTGAACAAAGCAATTTGGCCAAGTATAGAGATTACAGTGATGATTTTTGCAAGAGATGTCAAAAATGGAGTTTTAGTATGAAAATATGAATTTTGAGAAATTAAAATAGTTAGAAGTGTTGTTAAATTGTGCTAAGTGGTTGAATATGTTAGCAATCATGTTTATGATAGTTGTATATTTATTTTACGTGTTAATTTCACTATTTGGTGGGTAAAATTCGTGTTAGTTGGGCTAAAAATGGCTCTTTGTTTCATGCCGAGTCTGCGTTCAAATCAGGCATTGCACAGTAAATTGCTGGCTTGATCTAAGCAATTGCATACATACTACTGTCCGAGGCGGTGAAGTCTCCGCTCATTTGCGAGTGTCATGTGTAAGGGACTTAGGTTGATCAAGCATGCATGTTAATGATGTTAAGACATAATACAAGCTATAATATCAGATTGTAATGTGTGGTAATGCGAAGTGTGAAGATTTTAAATAATTGTTTAATAAGTTATAAAATGAAACCAAATGTGATGTTTTCCAAAGTTAGAGATGAACGATTAAGTTATGTTGGATCGTAATGAGATTTCAGATTCGTTAAGTATGTTAACCTACATGGTTAGGTGCTAGGTTAGGGTTATGACCTAAATGATGGTTTAAACCCTAAAAGCTAATATTTATACAACTAATGGTTGTTGCGAATTCAATGATACATGTAGGGTAATTGGAGATTATTTTACACTTGTGTAGCATACATACAAGGCAAGTTTCTAAACCTTAACTCTTTACATTGAGCAAGCTTTCTAACTTAATTCTTTTATTTATGAATGCAAGTTTCTTATCCTAAACTTTCATAGAGCAGGACTATTGATTCTATTCTTATGTATGATTGAATAAGCTCTTGTAACCTAATTCGTTACATCGAATGAGTTTCACATTCTCATTTCTTGTTAGTATTATTCAAAACGTATATTTTTCTAACACATTGATTCAAAAGAGATTGTTCTAATTCTTTGAATATAGTACTTTGCATGTATATCACGTTTATTCAATTATATATTGTTGGTATCCGATCTTTGACTTTGATAGCCTTGTTCAGTTATACATTATTGTATTAAACCTTTATTGATGGAAATTGAATAGTGTTCTAAAATTCTAGAAACACTGATAAGCTAGTTCCAAACTAAACTTTCTTCAGTCCGAAAATTCTAAATTCAAATTGAGACGAACAACCCTAACATAGGGGATTTTGTACGTGTAACGTTTAGATGTTTGTACACAATACATGGTACAAAAGGCTGATCCCCCTAAGTACGTTAAGAAGAGTTTGTATAGTCTAAATGACTGTTAAGGTTGAGGTAATAATACCTAAATACCAAAGACATAGTTCGTGGTCTTAAGACCCTTAGATATTAAAGTTCGAACTTGTTTTCTATTTTTGATTCATAGAACAAGTTCATTATTGTTCAGTATTCGTTGTTCATTCTCATGTTGTTATTATTACTACTCTTTATATCAGTGAGCAATTGTTTGCTCACTCTTGCAATTAAACAATGCAGCTAAAGTCGAAAGAGGTGATGAGCCATCTACTAGCAAGGGAAAGGGAAAGATGTCCAAGTGTTGAAGAATTATTTATAGTTTATTTAGATGCATGATGTTAAAGACTTGTTTTATTTTATGATGTATTCCGCAAACTGATGTAATAAATTTAAGGTTAGATTATCTGGGATTGTTTATGAGATGATGTAACCCATTAATGGGAAAGATTATTGTTTAAGTTATTTAATATTTTATCCTTTATCATGGGTAGTTAGATGTAATTATTTTGATAGTGAGAACCAAATTCGGTGGAAATGAAGTACCCGGATTTGGGGGTGTGACAGTTGTCACCGCTTCGATGACTACTACCACTGATATTATCATTTTACTAGTTGCTCTCTCTTGGTTGGGTTGACTCATTATCGCGCTCCAATAACTAAGCCCTATTTACAACATCTGAAGACAAACACAGTTTGTGAGAAATGAGGTATTGACGTATTTCGGGTTTCAAACCTCGTAGAAACATTCGCATCATTCTCTAATCATTATCAACCAAGTGGGATGCAAACCGAGATAATTTGGCAAACTTAGCCTCGTACTGTGACACGATCATATTGTTTTACTCCAGCTTGATGAACTCCACCTCCTTCATGTGACGAATACTTTCAGGAAAGTACTTGTCGTTGAATAGTTCTTGGAACTTCTCCCAAGACATCTTCAGTGCGGCAGGTTGAGTACATTTTATAGATTCCCACCAGTAATCTGCCTTTCCTCGCAATATGAAGGTGGCAAACGGAACCTTTTTCTCCTCGGAGCATCCCAAGACATCAAATATCTTGGTGATCTTCTTTATCCACGTCTCTTTCTTAAGTGGTTCTGGCTTTCCCAAAAACTCTGGTGGTCCCAGTTCCTCGAACTGCTTAGCGGTAACCATCCGTGAGTTGCCAGTGTTTCCACCTGCAATTTGAACAGGAGTCGCTCTCGCCGATGTTGTATGAATTGCATAAAGCCTCTGAACATCCCATCATTCATCATTTGGTCGGTGTTGTTGTTTTCCTGAGGATTATTGCCTTCTTGATGCACATTATCCTGGGTATTGATCGTTGGTGACTCAACGGTCTCATATGCTCCATTGCTTATCTCAACATTCTCGGATGTCATTTTCAATTACTGCCACAAAACAAGGGTTAATTGACATGCCACATATTATCCATATATTCTGATCGACTAATTAAATAACAAATAAGCTTAGGTAGGTTATACTAGCGAAGGAATTACCCGTCTCTCCCCTCCTAGTTCTAGTTTCACATCTCAGCCCGGGATCATATCCCTAAGCTTTGATATCAACTGTGACGCCCCCAAAATAGGTATACATCACCATTCTGGGTCGCCAGATACATGGTACAAAATTCAAATACAAACTTAATTATACAACTGTCGTGTAAAATACGATAAAACATAGCTGAAAGTTTTAACACGGATATTATCTCGTAGACAGTATCCAAACTCAAATAAAGTCCTCATTACAATTATTATTACACAATTTCATAGAATAGTGAGGACTACTATATCCACTATCTCGGATCATCACTCCGTTCCCCGACTAGTCCCGGTTATGTTCTCGTTTCCTGAAGAGAACAATGAAAGCAAAGGGTGGGCTTAACTAGCCTAGTAAGAAATATTATGACTAAGATAATACAAAATAAATTATCGTTACCCTTTAACAGTGTTAAACTAATAGAATACAATAAACAACAAGTTTAACTGCAACGGAACAAGAAATCCATTAGAAGAGTCAAGTAGAGCATGATATCTACTATCTTCTATTATTTAAAAAGTTTATCATCAATTTTATTGCTGAGACTCAGCTTAATAAATAATCCACATCACTGAATTATCCATGCACTACGGGCCAATGATATTCATTAGTATCACGTCCATGAATTATCCATGCACTACGGCCAAGGATAATCATGTTATCACCAATGATCATGATCATGCCAACAAATGTCCATCAATGCACTACGAGCCAATGAGGACTTTTACCACATCATTTATAACATTATAGGTCATGATTATACCAAATAATCCCTGGTCATAATCATACCAATCAACAGTCTATCTATGCACTACGGGCCAAAGATGACTTTTATCACAATATAAGCATGAGGATGATGACAATGATATAAGAATTCAATTAAATGAGAGCAAGGATAAATTTTTAAAGATTTATAATTTAATTTATCCAAAATTCAATAATATCCAAATTGTCAACATGATACTGCTTTGTGGAGTAAAATTCAAGAATAATATTGTATCAAAAATGATTTGGACCGAAAAGAAATCTATTTTTATCATGAATAGTACCTCGGATGAATAGTACCCGAGTGAACAGTACCCCGTGAATAGTACCCCCGCATTAAATGATTAAAAATTATCAAGAATGCTCAGAATAACATTTCCATGAAAAGATACTAGATGAAGTGCAAATTTCAAGGATATTCTACTAATTTTAAGGAGTATAGAAGTCATACTTTAACAAAATGAGTGTAGAATTCGGAATCTGAAACGAAATAATATTACTGAAATACTACAGAGTATGGAAGAAAATATTATTTCATACGAATATTGAACAAAAATAATATCCCTTATCTTAAAAAGAGAGTACTTCTGACTGGTAGAGCGGTGATATTCTTGAAGAAAACTTATACTATTTTCTACACTCAAAGCTTCCTAAAACTCGAAAGAAATACGCTCAATATTATAAAAGAAGAATTCTCTTATTCTGGTGTGATTTTTAATTCTAAACTAAGCATCTTATTTATAGGAGAATGGAAGGATACTATTCAGAAACGGACGCACAGTAGAAGTTTCACGGGCGCAATTCAATCGATTGAAAAAAAAATTCTAAATTTACTATGCAGACACTATACAAACACTATGCATAATAAAATATAATATATTCTATTTTTCATATAAAACAAAACTTATAAAATATATATTTATATATATACATTACCTTCATTCCATGCCATCCCAATTTCCCAAGAGACAAAATAGTGTAAATATATATATATATATAACAAAATTGAGATAACTTTCTCTCGACTATTTTGAAAAATGGGTAAGTGGGGTCCATATAATAATCAAAATTTACAACAAATACTTCATAAAAATCCCCTCAATATTTTTAACAATATTTATTCATCAATAATATAACTTGTAATATTAACAACCAGATCATTCCTAGGAAAGATGGGGCTTTTCGATAAGGATTTCTCCCTATTGGCGCGCAATTAGGTGACCAAACCCCTTTCCTCGACAGAACTTTCTAGACATTGTCAATAATGCAAATAATAATATGAATAACTTATCTTCTCAATTATTGATTTAATAATATAAAATATTATGACAATAATTGAATCAATAACGTGAGATACTATGCAGCAATTATTGTAGCAATAATTGAGTATAACTGAGTGACTTCTCACGTAAGCATTAATAATCAATACAGTGTGCTACTATGCAACCACGCTTTTATCACCGGGTAATTCAACAGTTAACGGTAAAACTTTCGCCGTTATTTTTATAAAAAAGATATTTCTATCATTTTCTAACTCCGACAATAATTCCGTTGTGGGGTCCATCAATGATTGTGCCGTCGTACGAATATTCCCTGATAAAACGAATATTCCCCGACCAATCGAATATTTTATAACAACTTGCTTACTTTGAAAATTTTATAAATATTACCCACAACTATAATATTATATCAAATCCACACCATAATATTCAAAAATATATTTTGAGAAAAATTAATCTTTATTCATGAAAGTTGGGGTCTTACAACAGCAACCCATGGTGTGTTCACATCCATCAAAAATCCACGAATGTATTCATCGACATCACCCTCCCCCGACAGTAGAGTCGTATCTGCATTTTTAAGATAATATTTACCATACAAAGCAGACAACTTCACATGAAACCAACAATTTGTAGTAGTGACCCTGATTTGAATATTGGCAGAGTGCTTAGCCAATTTTCGGAAGTTGTAAAAGAAAATGTTGATATGCTGAACCAAAAAACAAATCAAAATCCATAAGATAAAAACAATTGCCAAAAATTAAAACTTTCTGATAAAGGTAACTAACACTGTCAAAACTAGTGACCAAGACAATTAAATAAGGTAGCCAAAACTAACACAATAGAATTTCAAAAATAAATAAACCCACATCATCGTCAAACAACTGTCCAGGAGTCTTTAACTTGTAGAACCACATTTTAGATAAGATTGGATTCAGGTTCAATCTTATCATTATCTCCAGAGAATTTTTTAGTCCTTCAATATAAAAGCATATTAGTAAAAGAAAACAAATTCTTTTTAAAAAAAAAAACTATATTATTGTTAAACTACAAATAGCATACTTTTTCCTATTATTTATGCCAATCTTAAACCATTGATCAAATAATACATCTTCAAATTTGGATGGCATACCTATACAAACATTGGGAAATTCAGAAAGACCTCTACGTATTTGTGTAGGAACTACAGCAGAAGAAGATGAATCAGCAGAACCAAACTTCGTTGTATATGGACTCCTCAAAACATCACTCTTCGCAGAAGCACGAACCGGTCTACCACATGATTTAGAAGCACTTCTCTCCACTTCAACACAATGAACTATATCCTGAGTAGTTAAAATCATTTCATCAAGTATCGGCCTATTTTTTGCATCGATTTTACCCCCTTTAGCAATTGACAAAATAGGTCACAAATACAATTAGAATTTTAATTACAAAATCCAAACTAACTGAGCAGTAACAAAAATACTATAAGGAAGTGACCAATCCAATCTATGAAGGTTACTAATATTGAAAAAAATATGAACCTCAATAGGGGTAAAAACAACAAGCTCCTTTCCAGAAGTCTGGCTTAAAATATCAAAAATTGGTATGTCATTGTTCTTGACAATCTGTAAAAATAAAAAACATTAATTAATTAATAAAACATAAACA
This sequence comes from Panax ginseng, assembly GCA_020205605.1. NCBI lineage: Eukaryota > Viridiplantae > Streptophyta > Magnoliopsida > Apiales > Araliaceae > Panax > Panax ginseng. The sequence goes on along the minus strand of CM035142.1, from coordinate 71,505,026 downwards.
TATAACACAGAAAAAATAAAAATATATGTCTAACCTTGTCATCATCCCCATCAATGTGAACCCCAGTAGGGGTAAAAACAACAAGTTCTTTCCCAGAAGTCTGGCTTAAAATATCAAAAGTTGGGTTGTCATTGTTATTGTCAATCTATAAAAATAAAAAAACACTAAATAATCAATAAAAAAACACAGAAAAAATAAACAAATATGTTTAACCTTGTCATCGTCTTCATCACTGTAAACCCCACCCATACCACCAACATCATCATCAGTTTTTCCATCAAACTGGTTTGCAGCATCCGAACCATTGCCTACATTATCTAACTCATCAGATATAACATCACCATCTAACGCATTACCATTACCAACATCATAATCATCCAACTCATTACCTTCTGAACCATCATCATCATCATCACCTTCATTCCCACCTTCACTAACATTAGGGTGGCCATGTAGCTGCTTTCTCATAATCTTCCTTATGTCCCTACAAATCTCGATATGGAAAACATACAATTCATTCTTCAAATCAACCCTCAACTTCTCAATTTCTTTCTTAACTTTAATCACCTTCTTTTCGAAAGGCCTCACCCGTGCATCGATAATATTTTTAACATCAGAAAGTGAAAATGTGACGCCCCCAAAATAGGTATACATCACCCATCTTGAGTCGCCAAATACATGGTACAAAATTCAAATACAATCTTAAATATACAACATGAGCTGTGAGTTTTAATACAAATATTGTCATCTAGACAATATCCACACTCAATGGAGTCCTTATTACATTTATTATTACACTATTTCACAGAATAGTGAGGACTACTAATGCACCATCTAGGACCATCACTCTGTTCCCCGACTAGTCCCAGCTACATTCTTATTTCCTGAAGAGAACAATGAAAGAAAGGGTGAGCTCAACTAGCCCAGTAAGAAATATTATGACTAAGATAATGCAGAATAAATTATCAATAGCCTTCAACAGTATAACAACTGATAGAATATAATAGACAACAAGTTTTAGATCAAAAACTGCAGCGGAATAAGCAATCCATTAGAAGAGTCAAGTAGAGAATAAAATCTACTATATTCTATGATTTAAAAGGTTTTTCATCACTTTTTATATTTGGATTAATTTTAATAAATAATCCACATCATCGAATCACCCCTGCACTACGGCCAAGGATATTCTTTAGTATCACGACCACAAATTATCCATGCACTATGGGCCAAGGACATGATCATGCCAACAACTGTCCATCAATGCACTACGGGCCAATGAGGACTTTTATCACATCATTTGTAACATTACGGTCATGATTACACCGAATAATCCCTGGTAATAATCATACCAACTCCATCTATGCACTATAGACCACAGATGACTTTCAACAAAATATAAACATGAGGATGATGACAATGATATAAGAATTCAATAAAACAAGTTCAAGAATTAATTTATCCAGGAACTAATAACGTCCAAATTGTCAACATGATATTTCTTTGTGGAGTAAAATTCAAGAATGCTCAGAAGAATATTTCCATGAAAAGATACTGGATGAAGCGCAAATATCAAGGATATTCCACTAATTTCATGGATTATAGAAGTCAAAACTTTAACCAACTAAGTATAATAAAGAATGGAATAACAAAAGAAATCACCATGCATACGATAGACCGCACAGGCAGGTTATTCCAACAAAATAATAAATAACGGAATTAGGTCCAGCGTAAAACGCACAGACAGGATATTCCAACAGAATAATAAAGACGGAATCAAGTCCGACATAAAACGCACAGACAGGATATTCCAACAAAATAATAAAGAGCGGGCAAACCAGGCGTGAGAACGCATGCAGCAGTGGATATTCCAATGAATAATAAAGACGAAACTAGGTTAGGCAGAAAAACGCAGAGCAAGGATATTCCAACAGAATAATAAAGAATGGAATAACAGAAGAATTTCACCATGTATGTGGTACTTCGCATAGACATGTTATTCCAACATAATAACAAAGAATGGAATAACAGAAGTTCTCTTCATGAAGACGAAAGAAAGAAATAATACTCCCTACCTTAGAAGAAACTGGATATAGAAGTAGTGAAGTAGCAGAATACTTTTCTTCTTTCTCTCTATAATAATTGCTCTATAGCTTTAGTGAATTTGTGAGAAATGAAGAAAGAATGAGCTTCTATTTATAGGAAAATATAGTTTCGATAATTGCACGTTTTGGGGCTAGAAAAATTACAGTACAATACCTCCAACTTTTCTTTCATTTTTAATTTAGTCCTGCAAGTATTATCAATCTTACACCAACTCCCCTAATAGTAAATCATGTGAATCAATAGTACAATCATGTGAATAAATAGTATAATCATGTGTATAAATAGTATAATCATGTGAAAAAATTAATTACAGTATAGTACCTTCAACTATACCTCCATTTTTAACTTAGTCATGCAAGTATTATCAATCTTGCACCACCACCCCTAATAATATAAGAATGTGAATCAATAGTACCCCGTGAATAATAACTCATGAATAGTAACTCGTGAATAGTACTCCGACACGAAAAGTTCTTCGAATACCCGAGTGAACAATATAGCCTCCAGACATCAATTATCATTGAAATAAATGTCAATTTCCACTAACACTAATAATTCCAATGCAATGGAACAATCAATTTCATCTTTAATCAACACAACTTATTCATCATTAATATTATAACTCACAATATTTAACAACCGTGTCGTTCCTGGGAAGAGGGGCTTTCAGATAAGGATTTCTCCTTATTGGTAGCGCTTGATTAGGTGACCAAACCTCTCCTCGATGCGAACTTTCTAGACATTGTTAATATTGCAAATAATAATATGAATAACTTTGTCATCTCAATTATTGATTTAATAATAATAAATATTATGCGGATGATAATCTGTACCAATAATTAAATCAATAATATGAGAGATATGATGCAAAGACCAATTCTTGTAGTAATAATTGAGTATAATTGAGTGACTTCTCACGTAAGCATCAATAATCAATACCGTGTGCTACTATGCAACCACGCCAGACATCATACTTTAACACCGGAGTTTCAACAGTTAACGGTAAAACTTTCGCCGTTATTTTCATAAAGTATTTTTGTCGATTTCTCAATCCGACAATAATTCCGTTGTGGGGTCCACCAATGATTGTACCATCGTACGGATATTCTCCGACAAAAAGAATATTCCCCGACCAATCGAATATTATATAACTTGCGTACTTTGCAAAATTTATAAATATTACCCACAACTATAACATTATATCAATTCCACACCATAATATTTAAAAAAATTATTTCGAGAAAATTAAATCTTTATTCATAAAATCTGGGGTCTCACAATCTCCCCTCCTTATGAAATTTCGCCCTCAAAATTTACGCACGTATTCGGTATCTTAGAAACGGTGAGGATACCTTGACCTCACTTCAAATTCTAACCCTTGAGGTATAACCTTTGAGTGCCGAATATAATTCTTCTTATCCAAGATTTTAACACGTATCTCCTCATACGTTAAATCATCCGCTATCTCGTCCGATTCTAAATTAATAATGTGGTTCGGGTCATCCCCATATTTACGTAACGTCGATACGTTAAAAATGTTATGAACACGCGACATACTTGGCGGTAAAACGAGTCTATAAGCCACAGTTCCTACTTTATCGAGGATTTCAAATGGGCCAATTAAATTGAGGGTTGAGATTTCTTCTCATCGTCGATTCTTGCTTTTAGAATAACGCCCTCTTGAACCTTCTTAATTCTTCACATTCATCAGCTTCAGGTGTGTAGCTTGAGCGACTTTAACTTTATCAATTAAAGTCAATTATACTCGTATATTTGTTATCTTCACGGGGTTCGTATATTTGCACTTGTAAACGCATACGATCTTCTACTCAACGCATTAGCTACCACGTTCGCTTTTCCACGATGGTATTGAATAATATGATCGTAATCTTCAATAGCTCGAGCCAACGTCTTTGGCACATGTTACGTTCGTTTTAGGTGAAAAAAATATTTGAGGGTTTAAGAAATGGGTTTTGTATTTGGTTCAATACAAAATTCGATTTCATGCTCTAGGGTAGGCTAAGAAGTCTTCAAGAATACATCAAAAATTTATTAACAATAGAAATATCATTCAAAACTGTGACTCTCATCCAAGACTTGGATAGTACGTCACATTGATACCTATCAACTTGACATCGTCATTCACGACGTCGCCTACAGAAAGTCTGGCTTCAGTGCATTTCACACAAGAAAGTCAACAACGAAAGGACCGGGGCTCTTTACTTATGGCTTGATATGATAATGATTGACTTTAGTGGTTTGGTTGCTTGAATTAGCATATGTATTGGTTAGGAATATGAAAGCTAACAACCCACTTAAAAGCATGATGAGTAGTTAACCAATCGATTCCTAAAATCGCATCAAAGGCAAGTATTTTCAAAGAGACAAGATCGACACGTAACGTGAAAGTGTTGATTTGAACAAGATTTATAAATAGTGGAGGTAGTGAAGGTTTCTCCCAAGCCCGAGTTTAAACAGATATATCAAAGTCTAACTTCTCCGAAGTTAACTTCAAACATTGAACACAACTAGGTGAAATAAAAGAGTGAGTAGAACTAGTATCTAACACGGTATAGACTTCACAAGAGTTTATGACTAACATACCCATGATAATTTTATTCAGGTTCCTTGTCATGAAAAAAAATGTTCTCTCTTAAACTATCGGCTTTGACTTTTCTGGGATGGCCTTTGGTGCCTCCATGCTAGCTGAACTTGTCTTCGGTGAATGACAAAATCGGGCTAAGTGACCTTCTCTTCCATAATTATAACATGCTTTGGACGGCATCGCGCAGTTTGAACTGATGTGTCCCTCCCCTCTGCATTTGAAGTATATGATAGGTGGTCGTTCTCTTTTCTTAACAACGGGTGTTGGTGCTGACGTCTTTCCATCATTGTTGAATCTCCTCTTCTTGAAATTTCCATTCTTATTGTTTTGACCATGATTACCACCGAAGTGGTTACTATTTTTGGCATGTTGATTCCCTCCATGCTTATTGTCACCGCTTTGATGGTATTATCACCGATATTCTCATTTTAAAATACCGCTCTCTTTTGGTTGCGTTGACTCGTTATCGCGCTCCACTAACTGAGCCCTATTTACAACATCTGAATACAAACACAGTTTATGAGAAATAAGATATTTGCGTATCTCCGGCTTCAAACCTCTTAAAAACATTCGCGTCATTCGCTCCCCATTATCGACCAAATGGGATGCAAACCGGGATAACTCCGCAAATTTAGCCTCGTATTACGACACGGACATATTGTTTTGTTCCAACTTAATAAACTCCACCTCCTTCATGTGACGAATACTTTTGGGAAAGTACTTGTCGTTGAACAGCTCTTGGAACTTCTCCCAAGACATCTTGAGTGCGTCAGGATGGGTACGTTTTACAGATTCCCACCAGTGATCTGCCTTTTCACACAACATAAAGGTGGCAAAGAGAACCTTTTGCTCCTCAGAGCATCCTAAGACATCAAATATCTTGGTGATCTGCTTTAACCACGTCTCTGCCTTAAGTGGTTCTAGCTTTCCCAAAAACTCCGGTGGTCCCAGCTCCTTGAATTGCTTAGCGGTGACCAACCGTGGGTTGCCATTGTTTTCTCCTGTATTATGAACATGAGTGGCCTTCGCCTGATGTTGCATGAATTCTAAAAAGCTCCTAAACGTACCGTCGTTCGTCAATTGATCAGTGTTGGTGTTTACAAGAGGATTATCGCCATCATGTTGCACATTGTCCTGATTATTGATCTATGGCGACTCAACGGTCTCCTGTGCTCCATTGCTATTCTCAACATTCTCGGATGTCATTTTCAAATACTGCCACAAAACAAGGGTTAATTAACATCACATATTATCCCTATACTCTGACCGACCAATTAAATATCAAATAAACTTAGGTAGGTCATACTAGTAAAGGAATTCCCGCTCTCCCTCCTAGTTCTAGTCTCAATCTTAGCCAGGATCATATCCTAAGCTTTGATACCAACCGTGGACGCCCCAAAATAGGTATACATCACCCATCTTGAGTCGCCAAATACATGGTACAAAATTCAAATACAATCTTAAATATATAACATGAGCTGTGAGTTTTAATACAAATATTGTCATCTAGACAATATCCACACTCAATGGAGTCCTCATTACATTTATTATTACACTATTTCACAGAATAGTGAGGACTACTAATGCACCATCTAGGACCATCACTCTGTTCCCCAACTAGTCCCAGCTACGTTCTTATTTCCTGAAGAGAACAATGAAAGAAAGGGTGAGCTCAACTAGCCCAGTAAGAAATATTATGACTAAGATAATGCAGAATAAATTATCAATAGCCTTCAATAGTATAACAACTGATAGAATATAATAGACAACAAGTTTTAGATCAAAAACTGCAGCGGAATAAGCAATCCATTAGAAGAGTCAAGTAGAGAATAAAATCTACTATCTTCTATGGTTTAAAAGGTTTTTCATCACTTTTATCGCTGGGACTCAGCTTAATAAATAATCCACATCATCGAATCACCCCTGCACTACGGCCAAGGATATTCTTTAGTATCACGACCACAAATTATCCATGCACTACGGGCCAAGGACATTCGTGTATTCATTAATGGTCATGATCATGCCAACAACTGTCCATCAATGCACTACGAGCCAATGAGGACTTTTACCACATCATTTATAACATTACGGTCATGATTACACCAAATAATCCCTGTTCATAATCATACCAACTCCATCTATGCACTTTCGAATACGAGATGACTTTCAACAAAATATAAACATGAGGATGATGATAATGATATAAGAATTCAATAAAACAAGTTCAAGAATTAATTTATCCAGGAACTAATAACGTCCAAATTGTCAACATGATATTTCTTTGTGGAGTAAAATTCAAGAATGCTCAGAAGAATATTTCCATGAAAAGATACTGGATGAAGCGCAAATATCAAGGATATTCCACTAATTTCATGGATTATAGAAGTCAAAACTTTAACCAACTGAGTATAATAAAGAATGGAATAACAAAAGAAATCACCATGCATGCGATAGACCGCACAGGCAGGTTATTCCAACAGAATAATAAATAACGGAATCAGGTCCGGTAAAAGCATACAGATAGGATATTCAATGAGAATAATAAAGGCGGAATCGAAGTCAGACATAAAACGCACAGACATGATATTCCAACAAAATAATAAAGAGCGGAACGAAGTCCTGCGTAGAAACGCATGATATGATATTCCAATGAATAATAAAGAATGGAATAACGAGAAGAATTTCACCAAGTATGCGGATTGTGATAGACATGTTATTCCAACATAATAACAAAGAATGGAATAATGAAGTTCTATTCATGAAGACGAAGAAAGAAATAATACTCCCTACCTTAGAAGAAACTGGATATAGAAGTAGTGAAGTAGCAGAATACTTTTCTTCTTTCTCTCTATAATAATTACTCTATAGCTTTAGTGAATTTGTGAGAAATGAAGGAAGAATGAGCTTCTATTTATAGGAAAATATAGTTTCGATAATTGCACGTTTTGGGGCTCGAAAAATTACAGTACAATACCTCCAACTTTTCTTTCATTTTTAATTTAGTCCTGCAAGTATTATCAATCTTGCACCAACTCCCCTAATAGTAAATCATGTGAATCAATAGTACAATCATGTGAATAAATAGTATAATCATGTGTATAAATAGTATAATCATGTAAAAAAATTAATTACAGTATAGTACCTTCAACTATAACTCCATTTTTAACTTAGTCATGCAAGTATTATCAATCTTGCACCACCACCCCTAATAGTATAAGAATGTGAATCAATAGTACCCCGTGAATAATAACTCGTGAATAGTAACTTGTGAATAGTAACTCGTGAATAGTATTCGGCTAACGAAAAGTGCTCCGAAGAACACCGAAAGTGAATAATATAACCTCCAAACATCAATTATCATTGAAATAAATGTCAATTTCCACTAACACTAATAATTCCAATGCAATGGAACAATCAATTTCATCTTTAATCAACACAACTTAATCATCATTAATATTATAACTCACAATATTTAATAACCAGGTCGTTCCCAGGAAAGGGGGCTTTCGATAAGGATTTCTCCTTATTGGGCGCGCAATTAGGTGACCAAACCTCTCCTCGATGAACTTCTAGACATTGTCAATATTGCAAATAATAATATGAATAACTTTTGTCGTCTCAATTATTGATTTAATAATAATAAATATTATGCGGATGATATTTGTAACAATAATTGAATCAATAATATGAGAGATATGATGCAAAGAATTCATCAGATAGTAATAATTGAGTATAAGCGAGTGACTTCTCACGTAAGCATCAATAATCAATACCGTGTGCTACTATGCAACCACGCGTATTACTGTACTTTTAACACCGGGTGTTTCAACAGTTAATGGTAAAACTTCCGTCGTTATTTTCATAAAGTATTTTTGTCATTTTCTCAATCCAACAATAATTCCGTTGTGGGGTCCACCAATGATTGTACCGTCGTACGGATATTTTCCGACAAAAAGAATATTCCCCGACCAATCGAATATTATATAACAACTTGCGTACTTTGCAAAATTTATAAATATTACCCACAACTATAACATTATATCAAATCCACACCATAATATTTAAAAAAATTATTTCGAGAAAATTAAATCTTTATTCATAAAATCTAGGGTCTCACAGAAAACCCCAAATCTCCATCCTTCTTGGTTTTATCCACGTCCATATCAACAACATTAGAGCCACCATCATTTCCATGGAAAAAGTGAAAAACCACCCAAATCCAAACGATCCCTCTCAGCCATAGGAATGAGCATTTGTATCCTCAACTGAAACAGAGTGAGAACAATAAATATAGCATCTCAAAAACATTGAACAATTAAAAGAAACAAAACAGTACACGAAAAATAATAAATTAAAATCAGCAACCTAATGTATACATAAAGGTAACCAAATATAATGTTAATGGTAACCAGCGTACCTGTCTAGAACCAAACACTAAATCATTCAACTTGTCATTTTTGGGAGTCTTCCCTAATTCCTTCCATCTAAATAATCTAACTTCTAACAGATGTTCATCAATACAGAAACCCCAGACTTTCAGTGTAGGAATGGTTTCAAACAAGAAAACTTGAAAAACATAGGGCAATCCATTCAACATATAAGATTTATAATAATTGTCCTTGTAAAAATTGTATATGATACTTACATTCATACCCTTCTTTAAATGTCCCTTCACAGCAAGCGATAAAGAATTTTTCGTCTATTCAAAGGCAAATTTCCCTCATGGATAATTATCCAGGTCGCCATAAGAGAGAAAGTTAATCAATACCTCATCACATGATTATCTGAAATAGTAGCTAGTAGGAAATTCCAAACCAAGAATATAATGGACATCCTAACAGCCTCCTCATCATCATCAAATACAGCCCTCCGATATATCCTCCCGATACTAGTACGGGTCACAACCTCATCTCCAAAAAACTTTTCCACTAATTGATTTTCCCTTCCCTTGAATGCAGAAATACCTCATTTCCTTGCCAACTCAAACCAGAAATTAAACAAAATTCTGGCAACCCGAATCTTACCCTTTTCTCACCAAACAAAAACCACATCTCCCCCTTGTCCCTTTGATAAATTTCTCTCACCAAATCTTGATGGATTATTTGTGAAAACATTTGGGGCTCCCCAACATCTACAAAGTTCCCAAAATAAGTCAACTTAAACTTTTCCAACTGATCTTTAGTCAATTTCTTCATAATGTCACTGGGCAATTCCATGTCAGACCAATAAATGATTTTTGTAGTGAAATTATGAAGGCGCTCCTAGTAATATAGATCCTAAATCTATAAATACCATAAATTACAATAGAAAGACAAGCAATATACTCACAACCTCAAATTAAACCAAAGTAATCAAACACATTAAAGTAGATAACCAAATCAAAACTGCATTACTAAAAAACACTAATGAGCATCTGCATTAACATAACGTACACAGTAACCAAATCAGAATCGAATAGTCATCACACTACAACTCCATAGTAACAAAACTCATTTCAACAACTATACAATCAGCAGTATCCAAATATATTAGCATTAGTAACCAAACACAATTAGCATGTTACTAAAACCAATTTAATCAACCTATGTATTGTTAAAAACTACCTAGTAACCAAATCATAATATAATAGTAACCAATCATCCACTTGGAGGGTAAATAACCATTTTAACAAATACACATTAATCAGTGACCAAATAGGACAACATCAGTTCCCAAAACAAATTAACAAGTAGCCAGAAAAAACTAAGGATTCCAAATTCTTAAAGATTATTAAAATAGCACACCTTAAGATGTTTTTGGCAGGGGATAATATTCCAGCTATAAGCATCATCTTCAGCTTCATTCCCAACTTTGTTTGGTGTATCTTCAAAATCTGACTCCAAATCCAGTAATTCCTTAAGCTTCTTGGAAACATGTCTTCCCGATTTCTTATCCTTAAGAGGGGATTTGACCACTACCTTATTCCCCTACTTTGGGGACTTTACCACACCAACCTTCACCTTCACATATTTATTCACATTTTTAATAGAATCATCCTCCCTAATTCTTTTCCTCTTCCCATCATTCTTCTTATCAACCATAACATTCTTCCTCGTAGAAACCATCCTATACAAAACCAGAAGAAATCACAAACGACAACAACCAGGAAAGAAGAAGACCACCGACGGCGACAACCAGGAAAGAAGAAGATGTAGCGGTGACACTCACAAACAAGCCAAAATGAAGCAGCAGCGTATAGAATACCCGAGGCGGCACACTGAACTTAAAAGAAGAGAAATTTGATTTCCAAGTTCCCAAATTAGAAAATAAGGGTTTGCAATTGAAAGAGAGAGAAACGGTAAATTGGATAGGCATGCAATTCAAATTGTCACATATTATGCACAAAAATTGGGAACAGATACCATTTGAAAAACTGATATGCCGCATAAGCAACCTGTGACACCCCCAAATCTAGGTACTTCATTCCCAAAAGATTTGGTGCTTATTGTTCAAACATTCATACTATCTACCCAAATAAAATAATATTTGAATCATAAAACCTCCCCTTAAATAGGGTTTCATCATTAAATTCAAAAATATCCCAGGTTATCTAACCTTTAAACGTAATTCAAATACGGAATTAAAATTATAACATTACATCATTAAAATAAAGTCTAGGATCATCATAATAAAAGTCTAACACCATCATCAAAGTCAAAATTACAAGTCTTCATCACTTATACATTTTTTCCTTTCCTTTGTTAGTTGAAGGTTCACCTACCTTCTCCTCTTTAGCTGCAATGAGTTTATAAATATGCAAGAGTGAGCAAAACAATTGCTCACTGGATATAATAGAGAATCAACAGGGGTATAACAATAATAACTGCCAATAATAGGCTCATCAAGACTTAATAGTACTCTAACAATGATAATTAGAAACTGGAATTCAAAATATGGAATATACATCACTGAGGGTCATAAGACCATGAATTACGTCCATAGTTGCAAGTAATCTTTCAACTCCAACTTTAACAGTCATAAGACTATAAGGACCTCGTACTTAGGGGGATCAGCCCTTCGTACAATGTATTGTGCACAAACATTTTAACGCTACTCGTAAGTTAACCCCTAATCGTAACAAATAGGGTTGTTCATCTTAGTATTTAGTGTACAAGTCTGTACTAAAGAAAGTTTGGTTTGGATAAGCTTTTAAGGGTAATTTGAAGTTTAATGGACATCAACCAGTGGACTAGTTGAATCAATAGTGTTTGATAATACCACAATTGAGCATAATATGAAACAATGAACAAGGTGTAAGCGAGCTGACTATGCTTTATTTCAAGCTTAGGAACAACTACAAAGCATAAGTATTTAATGACAATAATAAACCTTGCATGAACAAAATTAAGCTAGGACTATGAAATTATTGAATAAACATTTAAGTAATAGAAGATGAAAATAAAGCTTACTTATCATTAGAATGAATTGTGTTAAGCAAATGAACTGTGATTCAACATTTGAAATAAAATTTAAGAAAAGCGCATTCACAATATCTGAATAACAATAACGAAACTTGTCTAATAATAAACAAGTTAGAATGCATCAATAAGTATTGGACTTCAACTTGTTTGAGTAAAATAATGGCATGGCTAGATTGTTCAAATCATGATTGAGAATACGATAGTTCGTTTAAAGTAAGAGCTAGCTCAACATTAATGTATGGATAAAAGACTTGCTCAATGTAAATATAGAGTTAGAAAACATGCCTTGAGCGTAAGCTATAAAGTTAAACTCACGATCACCTACATATAATTTTAGAACCACCATACCTATTAGATAGGCTAATCATATCATAACATGTTCAATACCATTCATATTTCAAAAACTCTAAGTGTTTTAATTTGCAACACTTGATTAACTCTCATTATGCATACTAAGTTACCACAAAACGCGTTCCCGATTTACTAACCATTTTACAACTTTGAACTTACTAATCTTAATTCACTATGTTATAATAACCTTAACATTACACTTTTAGCATGCCAACACACTTTCAGACCCTGCCATGATGCTAACTCAAGACTGCAGCAATACCAGAAAATCAGAATCTCAAACAAGTGTATAGGAAGAACACATATACTGTCAAAAATTTCTTCTACTGTAACCCAAAATTAGCATGCAATTGTTGTCTCAACATAATTGTTGTCTCAACATAATATCTAATCATTACAAGCATGTATAATCACAATTATCAACTATATATGTCCATAATTCATCAATTGGTTTTACATAACATACAAAAATTATTGCCGTGAAATACCTATACACATATACATTATCACAGTTATGAACATACCTTTTGTTGCTTGATAAAAATTCTTGCTAACCCATTGGAATTGCTTAAAAATCCTAAGCTTTCTCTCAAATCTCTCTAAGTTCTCTCAGTTCTCTGTCAAACTCTCTTCTCTTCTCTCACAACTCAATATGCTAGAATGCGTATAGTTAGTCAAATAACATTAAGTGTATTCTAAAAACTGACAAACCCATAATACTAATACTAATTACACTATCAGTTACTAACGTAAATAACATATGTGAGACCCCGAATTTTATGAAATAAAATTATTTAATTTTTTCTATTTTGGTAAATAGTTAAATTGATAAAAGTTTAAAGTTAAGGGTGATATGTGAAAATTTTTTAAAGTAGACAAGTTGTCATAAAATACCCGGTTACTATTTACTTTAGTATTGTTCACTTGAGTATTTGGGGCACTTTTTGTGTCGGAGTACTATTCACGAGTTACTATTCATGAGTTACTATTCATAGGCTACTATTCACCTAAATTACTATTCACTCGAATATTATTCACTCGGGTATTTGGGGTATTTTCTCGTGTCGAAGTACTATTTACGAGTTACTATTCACGGGTTACTATTCACCCAATTACTATTCACTCTAGTATTGTTCACTCAGGTATTTGGGATACTTTTTGTGTCGGGGTACTATTCACAGGGTACTATTCCTGAAGTACTATTCATGGGGTACTATTCACCCGAAAAATATATTTCTTTTCGGGCCAAATCATTTTTGGGTACAATATTATTCCATGAAGAGATGTACTAATTTTTCAGACCGTTGGTTGAAATTATAACAGAAAATCTTTTTATATTAAACAGAATACTTTTATAAAGTTATTCTATAAATAGAATATATTATATTCTATTATGCATAGTATTTTGCATAGTAAAATCTTTTTATATAAAAGCAGAATACTTTTATAAAGTTATTCTATAAATAGAATATATTATATTATATTGTGCATAGTATTTTGCATAGTAAAATCTTTTTATATAAAAATGTAATACTTTATTAAAGTTATTCTATAAATAGAATATATTATATTTTATTATGCATAGTGTTTGCATAGTGCTTGCAGATAGTATTTGCATAGTAAAAATCTTTTTATATAAATAGAATATATTATATTTTATTTAAAAGATTTTCTTTAAATATGGATAGTCAGATTAAAGTAAATCAATACGGACTAGTTCATGGATTAATTCTTATGCATTCCATTTTCCTATAAATAGAAGCTCATTCCTTCATTATTTTCTTACGAATTCATTGAACTCTAGAGAGAGAAACTATAGAGAGAGACTATAGAGAGAGAAGAAAAGTTTTTTCTACTACTTCACTACTCTTATATCAAGTATTATTTTATAAGGGATATTATTCTTTTGTATTCAAGAAGAGAACTTACATTATTCCATTTCTTTATTGTTCTGTTGGAATAACTTTTGTATCATGAGCTACCCTATACTTGGTGACATTCTTCTATTATTCTGCCGGAATATCCTGTCTGTGCTATACGTCGGACCTGGTTCCATTTTTATTATTCCATTTTTATTATTCGCCGGAATATCTCATGCATGCGTTTATCTGTGGGACTGGTTCCATCATTTATTATTCGCATTTATTATTACTGTTGGAACATCACAGGGTGTGAATTTCACGACACGGTTCCGTTATTATTATTCTGTTGGAATAGCAAATCATGCAATACCGCATGCATGGTGATATCTTTTGTTATTCCATTCGGTATTATACTCAGTTGATTAAAATTTTGACTTCTATACTCCATGAAATTAGTGGAATATCCTTGATATTTGTGCTTCATCCAGTATCTTTTCGTGGAAATATTCTTTTGAGCATTCTTGAATTTTACTCTACAAAGCAGTATCATGTTGACAATTTGGACGTTATTGGTTTCTGGACAAATTAATTCTTGAACTTATTTAATTGAATTCTTATATCATTGTCATCATCCTCATGTTTATGTTATGTTGAAAGTCATATGTGGCCTGTAGTGCATAGATGGACTTGGTATGATTATGACCAGGGATTATTCGGTATAATTATGACCGTAATGTTACAAATGATGTGAAAATTAAAAGTCCTCATTGGTCCATAGTGCATTGATGGACAGTTTTTGGTATGATTATGGCTATGGATTCTCTTCGGCCAAGGGAGCAAAGATGAATTGTTTTATGGCATGATCAAGACCGTTAATAAAAACATGATTATCTTTGGCCCGTAGTGCATGGATAATTCGTGGTCGTGATACTAAAGAATATCCTTGGCCTGTAGTGCAGGGATGATTTAATGATGTGGATTATTTATTGAGCTGAGTCTCAGCGATAAAAGTGATGAAAAACTTTTTAAATCATAAAAGATAGTAGATTCTATTCTCTACTTGACTCTTTTAATGGATTGTTTGTTCCGCTGCAGTTAAACTTAATGTCTATTGTATTTTATCAGTTTAACATTGTTGGAGGCTAATGATAATTTATTCTGCATTATCTTAGTCATAATATTTCTTACTGGGCTTGTTGAGCTCACCCTTTCTTTCACTGTTCTCTTCAGGAAATGAGAATATAGCTGGGACGAGTCGGGTAACGGAGTGATGGTCCAGAGGATAGCATTAGTAGTCCTCACTATTTTGTGAAATAGTGTGATAATAATTGTAATGAGGACTCCTTTTGAGTATGTATAATCTCTAGTAGACAATAATTGTATTCAAACTCACAGTTTATGTTTTGTTGTATTGTACACGACAGTTGTATTAGTAAGTTGTATTTGAATTATGTACCATGTATCTGGCGACCCAAGATGGGTGATGTATACCTAATTTTGGGGGCGTCACAACATAAATATATTATATTTATTTATTTTAATTATTTTTATTTATTTTCCAAAAACTAGAAATTCAAAAGCCTAAGGCTTGTTTGGCAAATCATTTAAAATTAAAGAGTTAAAATATGTAGCGTCCCCCGAATCCGGGCCCCAAATCACCGCGGATTCGGTTCGCTAATCATTCTATAACTGTTTGCGGAAGATATAAACATAAATTGTTTATACATTACATTACACACTATTCCCCAAGGTCGAGTAACCTTTACTTATTACACAATCATAAATGATCTAACATTTATCACATTTATCAAACTATACTATTACAAAATAGCCGTACAATTTATCCCAAGTTGAACTTGGCATTATCTTTTCCTGTATCCAAACTCTTTCACCTTATCTGCAATGTTTTATCATGATATAGTAAGGGTGAGCATGAAAGTTGCCCAGCAAGTTTAAATACAACAATACAATGATATATCATGATTGAAGAGTATGAATAATAAAGTGGCTATAATTCATCAATATAATTGAGAACTAACGAGGAACAAACTTTTGGTGAACAAGTTTTAAACATGAACAAACATTTACGGACAAACCGGTAATGAAGGTGATCGACCTTTTCATACCGACTTATACATGCAAGATGTCAGAGTACAATTTTCATGGCAATCAAAGAATGATTAACCATAAGCTTGAATAAAACACTCTTATTAGAGTTAAGTAAGAACAAACTTACTCGAAGCAGATTTGATTCATAACGCAATTTATAATGCTTTACAGAAGACCTATTATTAATAATATAGATCTCAATATTAGAATAATATCATCACAATATAAATCTTGTTATATTTATATACAAATAATAACCTAAACACATAACACATAACCCTATCAGTCTATACAGCACACAAGACTTCGTATTAGGTCCAACTATTTCAGTCTGACTTAAAACTGACACAATTCTATCATCCCAACGGTCTAGTCGGACAAATGTCGAGTTTAAGTTCAATTAAACTCTTCCTAAACACTTAACAATTATCACGAGATAATTTTCTTATCGATCAAAATAATTTTCAAAAACTTCGTAATAATTTTTCGGATAATTAATATCATTTATCAATATTTTTCAATCCTTAAAACCGTATTTAAATGAATTAAATACCACATAATTCCTTAATCATTAATATTCATTTAATAAAATATTAATGAAAATCCTTACATAATATTATAATGTAATTATAATATTTCAAAATATTTTAATACCTTAAAATCATAATTATTTGATTTTTAAACACTTAAATCCATTATCCAGATAATTAATATTAATATTAAAATATTAATATTTTCATGCCAAAATATCAAAAGTTATATTTTATAACTTCAAATATTTTTATAACACTTAAATTATTTTATATGATTTTTTTTAAACCATTAATTCTATTTTTCCTTAATTTATTTAATATATTAATTAAATAAACTAATTACCATTAATAATAAATTATTAATGAAATTTATCATAAAATATTAAAAGTCATCAAAATAACTTAAAATATTTTCCTTTACCATAAAATAATTTTTCATGATTTTTCATGAATTAAAACTATTTTTCATAATTTATTTAATATTATAATTAAATAAATAAATACCTTTATATTCCCAAAAATATTAAATATTTTTGAAATATATCAAAATAATTAAAAACTATTTTTCAAGCTTTAAAATAATTTTCATAATTTATTATGTATTTTAATAATTAAAAACCATTTTGTTCTAATTTTTAATCATTTTCCAGAAAATAATAATAAACTGTCGCTAAAGGGGCCCTATAGCGACAGAACCGTCGCTATAGGTGTTCTTGGTGTTCTTGGCCAATTTCCAGAAATTCATGTCAGTCACTGAGGGACATGGTTTGACCACAAATGATTACGGTTTTAGGCCGATTTACGAGTCTGCTAATGTTTCTGGTTATGTAGTATAACTGTAATACTACAATTCCAACTCGAGTTCATAGCTAAACAACATAACAACAGAGAGATCTAAGCCCTGATAAATCGTGTCAGACATGTTCTTCATTTTCTGGGTTACCCAGAAATGAAGAACAGTCCAAGTGACTACCTTTCGATCCTTATACCTTGCATTCTGTAGCTTGTTCGTGTGAACTAAAGGTTCTATTTTGTAGAAATCATGTCAGGGTACGACTACATAACCTCATATCAGTCTAATAAACATCATATGTGAGAGATTAAAGCCGGTCAAACAAGGGGTCAGAAACTGTTCTTGGTGAATTCTGGGTTTTCCAGAAATTCAACCGGACAGTTGGTCAAAGCATGTTTGACCACTGATTACTTTTGTTATAAGCAAGATCTAGGTGATCTAATGGTTTGAGTATGTAGATTACCTGTCAGGCTACAATATCCAACCTAAAACATGGCATAAACACTAACAGGATACAAGATCTAATACTGAAAAACCTTGTCGAACAACATAGAAATTTACGGATCGCTTGAAATCATATTTTTATGATCGATCAACTAGGTTTGACTGATTCATAACTTTTGATCTAGACAAGATCTGGACTTGATTTAAGTTGGAGATCAAAGAACACATGGCATACTATAGATGTACAACATAAAACACCAAAATATATTAACAGAGACAGATCTAGGAGACACGACATTTGCTTGTCGATCGACATTTTTCCAGATTTTCGATTTGAGAAATCTTTAAATTGATGCATCTAGATGTTATAGATTCTTGATATAACAACCCGGATCAATTATTAACACCTTAATACACAACTTTTAACAATCAATTACAACATATAACATAGAATCATAAGATTTCTAGGTTTAGGGTTCATATACCTTTTTTATCTTTATGATTTTTGATCTTAGCTCTCCAAGTTGTTTGTGATTGATCTAGGGCTGGTATTTGGGACTGATATGCTTGCAATTTTCGGAGGTTGAGAGAAAATGAGAGTTGGTGAGAGTTTGTGTACAAAATGGTTAACTTTTATAAATTATCTCTCTCTAAATCTTATATATATTGCTTTGATTCATTGAATGGCTGATGTTGGATGTCATTTGGAGCTGATTTGCTGAGATAAATAGCACATGCTAGGGCTGGGAATTTGGTGAACCACTCACCTATAGTCAACACCTATACACCAACTTAATAAAATATAAAAAGGGCAAAATAGTCTTTTCCTTTTATTTCTAGAATTTCCATTTGTTGCACACCTTTAGGGTTTAGGGTTTGAGCATTTTAGGGTTTAGGGTTTGGAGCATTTAGAGTTTAGGGTTTAACCCTTAAATATTTAGCAACTTGGATTTCAAAAATTTTCTAATTAAATTTTAAAATAGAAAATTTTGATTTCTAATTATAATTAGGGCTTCCTAATTATATCATAATTTCCTAATCATGAATCATTATTTGCTAATTAGGACTATTTTATCTTAATTAAAATTTCTAATTTAGCACTTAGGGTCAAATTTGTACATTATAATTTATAACCCAAAAATTAGGGTTTTAAATATAAAAATAATATTTCAATTTTTAGAAATTAGATTTCCCAATTAGATTAGGGTTTCTAATAACTTGACAATTAGGATTTATATTTCCTAATTAACCTTGCAATTATAGAAATTAAATCCACCACTGTACAATTAGGGTTCAAAATGGTCATTAGGGTTTTCAACCCACAAATTAGGGTTTCTAAATAGAAAATAATTTCTAATATAGAAATTAAATATTCGTAATTAGATTAGGGTTTTCTAATTACTTAACTTTAAAATTAGGATTAATATATCCTAATTAACATTAAATATTAAATTAACACTTTCGTTTTCCCCATTTACAAATTAGGGTTTTCAATACCGAAATTAGGGCTTCAAATTTGGAATTAGGGTTTTGTAATCAATTCGTTAAGATTAACCCTAATTAATCTTTTAATTATTTACACTTATGCCATTAAGTTCCCGATTTAGGGTTTCATGCACCGAATTAGGATTTTGGATGCGGGGCTCAAAACTAGGGTTTCGAACAGTTCTAGGGTTTCTTATCAGACGTTAGGGTTTTCTAACTGAACGTTGTTGTTCTTAATATATTCTTAGGGTTTGACACAGATATAATTTATCTGGTCAACCCTTGACCCTTAATCACATTCTGAACACATCATTAACCATATACATAGAACTTAATCACATAAACACTTAATCCTGAATAATTCACCTATAAGCCTTCACGAAATTTTGAAATCCTCAAAATTCCATCCTAATAACATCAAATGCATACACTTATTTTCTGTCTAGGTCTATTATTTGACCTTAAATCAATCATTTAAGATTTTAATAAATTGTCTAAATTCTCGGGTTGTCACAAAATACTTAAGCCTTGTTTGACAAAAATTAATTTAAACCCTTTTTAATTTATTTTAATAAACACTTTAGTTTATAATTATAATCACATACTATTTCATGTCAAACATTAACCCGTTAAATTAATCACATACTATATTTTAATTAAATATAGCTATTTAGCAAATATCACTAAATTATAATTTTCATTATAACTTTATTTAATAATTTAATATACCATCTAAATTATTACATCAATGCAACCACATAACACTTCATGTTAATAATACAAACCTCTAAATTATAAATTAATTTAATTTAGAAAATTCTCTAATAAATTAAGATTAAGATTCACAACCATCACATCCATAAAAATAATAAACACTTCAAATAATATTTATATAACTCAATAAATATTATAATTACAATAAATTTCGGATCGTTACATCATTCCCTCCTTACAAGGATTCTGTCTCCAGAATCACAATTCAAACAATCAAATCGTCATATTATCCCCTACTTACAAAGATTCTGTCCCCAGAATCGAAGACACGGATTAAACAAATAACTCAGGGTAATTCTTCATCATATCAGCTTCGAGTTCCCACGTAGCCTCTTCGACATTGTGGTTCCTCCATATCACATTTACAGAAGGTATAACTTTATTCCTGAGCACTTGTTCTTTCTTGTCGACTATCTGGATAGGAATCTCTTCATAAGTCAAAAATTTACTGAACTACAACGGTTCATATTCGATCACATGCTTGTAATCGGGTTTATAAGGTCGTAACACCGACACATGAAAAACATTGTGCACATGCTCTAATTCTGGAGGTAAAGCTACCTCATAAGCCACCTTTCCCACTCTACATAGAATTTTGAAAGGTCCAATAAACCTCGGGTTGAGCTTGCCTTTCTTTCCAAAACAAATCTTCCCCTTCCAAGGAGAAACTTTTAGGAACACAAAATTTCTTGCCTCGAATTCGCGATTTTGCCTATGTTGATCAGTGTACTTTTTCTGTCGATCTTGAGCAGCTACCAGTCTTGTTCTGATGAGCTTAACCACTCCAATGATCTGCTTTGAACAGATTCTGGCCTAGCTGCTGCCTTTCCCCAACTTCATCCCAAAGATAGTGGAGTTCGCACTTTACGTCAGATAATGCCTCGTATGGTGGCATACCAATGCTTAACGTGATAAGCTTTGTTGTTGTATGCAAATTCCACCAATGATAGATGATCATCCAGATTTCCTTTGAAATCCATGATGCATGCTGTAAGCATATCCTCAAGCGTCTGGATTGTTCTTTCACTTTGCCCATCGGTTTGCGGATGATACGCTGTGCTCATCTTCAATTGTGTTCCCAAGCATTCTTGCAGTCTCTTCCAGAAATTTGATGTGAACCTCGGATCTCTGTCAGATACAATTGATACTGGAACTCCATGTCTTGACACGATCTCCTTAACGTATAGTTTTGCCAGCTGATCAAGATTAAATCTAATATTTATTGGCAAGAAGTGTGCAGATTTTGTCAATCTATCCACTATCACCCATATCGCATCGTATCCTTTCTGAGTTGTTGGAAGACCCACCACAAAATCCATTGTAATATGCTCCCATTTCCATTAAAGTATTTCCAGCGGTTGAAGTAATCCAAGCAGTCGTTGATGTTCGAATTTTTCACTTTCTGACACGTCAAACATTTTGCAACGCATTCTGCAACATCTCTTTTCATATTCGGCCACTAAAAATGACGCCGCAAATCTTGATACATCTTTGTACTTCCTGGATGAATCGAATATCTTGTGTTGTGTGCTTCGGTCAAGATCTCGTCTTTAAGCTCTGGTACTGCTGGAACCCAAATTCTTTCCTCGAATCGTAGTAGTCCTTCGATGTCGATCTTGTATTTTACATAGCTACCCTCAACCACTTTCTCTTTGATCGTTTCGCATTCTTTATCTTGTAGTTGAGCACTCTTCACTTTGTCCACCAAAGTTGGACTGGTATCTATCTGGAATAGTCGTTCATTGGATTCCTTTGGAAATTTGATTTCCAATTCTAGCTTTGCCATTGCTGAAATAAGCTCCTCCTAAGTACTTATCAGCATCAACTTCTCCCGACCTTTCCTGCTCAAAGCATCTGCAACCACATTTGCTTTGCCTGGGTGATAAAAGATCTCACAATTGTAATCCCTTATCAATTCCATCCATCTCCTTTGTCGTATCAGGGTCCTACATGGTGAAAATATACTTGAGACTTTTATGGTGCGTGTAGATTTCACATTTCTCTCCATAGAGATAGTGTCTCCATATCTTGAGAGCAAACACTACTGCAGCCAATTCCAAATCATGAGTCGGATAACCTTTCTCATAATCCTTCAATTGTCTAGATGCATACGTTAATAACTTTGTCGCTCTGTATAAGAACACATCCCAACCCTTTATGTGAGGCATCACTATACACCACAAAGTTACTGTACTTTATCTGGTAATGACAACACAGTGCCATGCTTAATTTCTTCTTCAAATCCTCGAAACTTTCTTCACATTTCTCGCCCAAACAAATTTTCCTGACTTTCTGGTCGATTTGTTAATGGAGTAGCTATCTTAGAAAATCTTGAATAAATAAATCGTAATACTCACCCGGTCCCCAAGAAACTCCTCACTTAAAGCGGTGTTCTTGGTTGTTCCCAATTTATTACTGACTTCCACTTTTGATGGATCCACGGAAATCCCATCTTTGTCAATCACGTGTCCAAGAAATTGCACACGATCTAGCCAAAATTCGCACTTAGAGAATTCCCTCACCACTGGTATCTCTTCTAGTTTCACACCCTTCTTTTGAGTATCGACTATATAAGCTAAATAGCCCACATAGCCTTGACTCAACAATTTCTTGGCCTGCATAGTCGTCAGACATTTCATTTGTCTAGGCGACTTGCTACCATAAAATACTACCTTTGATTTGAGTCATAAGGTTTACACTTCTTGTGACAATCAATTACCGCTCCATATTTGAACAGCCAATCCATTCCTAAAATAACATCAAACTCCCCAAGTCTAATCGGAATCAAATCTACCAACAAGTTATTCTCTTTAATATTCACCCTACAGTTCTTGTATACGAATCTAACCAGGATTATCTCTTTATTCGCAATCTCTATGTTCAAAGGGAAATTCAGTTCTTCTCTAGGCAATTCTAACCTCTTAGCAAATTCATCAGAGATAAACGAACAAGTAGCACCCGAATCAAATAATACATAAGCATCAATATCATTGATTGGGATAATACCTGACACGACATCCTTTGATTGCACAGCATCTTGCATAGTCATGTTGAAGGTTCTAGCTGTGGGTTTGTTTGATGTTGTACCTCCATTGTTAGCTCCATTTCTTCTGGTTATCACTACATCCTTCTTTTTAGGGCATTCACGAGCAAAGTGATCCTTGGATCCGCACGTGAAGCACGCATTCTTCTTTAGTTGAGTGCAATTTGGGGCGATGTGACCCTCCTGGCCACAATTAAAGCAAACTCGTTTCCCCATCAAGCACGCACCCTTATGAAATTTCCCGCATGTCGCACATGCTTCAAACTTTTTGTTTTGTTGGTTACCCTGCTGGTTTCCAGCACCCATGTTTCCATTCCACTTCCTCTTCAAACTGTTGTTGTTGTTATTGTTTCCACCACTACCACCTCCATTCTTGATTTCCACCTCATTCTTCTTCTTCTTCTGTTCCTGATTGAACTTTATCACTGTCTCGCCTCCACCTTCAACGAGTATTTCTTTCTCCATCACTGCTACGAAGGTCTTCAATTGAAATAGGGAAACCCTACTGTACAACCAGTGCTTCAATCTCTGTTCAAACCTCTTCGCCTTACGTTCGTCCGTGCTGACTTGATAAGGCGCAAACCTCGCCAACTTGTTGAATTTAGCGGCATACTTAGATACCGTCATCGTTCCCTGCCTCAGTTCCAGAAATTGTACTTCTAGTTGACCCTTTGAACTCTCAGGAAAATAGGTCTCGAAGAATATCTCCTTAAACCTATCCCAGGTCATCATCCCTGGTCCTTCACAAGTTTTATTGGCCTGCCACCAATAGCTAGCCTCCGCTTTCAACATGAATGTTGCAAAAGCAGTTTTCTGATTATCTTCTACCCTAGCCACCTCAAAAACCTTCTCGATTTCCATTATCCAGGTCTGCGCTTCGACTGGATTCATAGACCCACGGAATTCAGGTGGTCCAACCACCTTGAAGTCCTTAAATGTAGTACCTTGATTCTGAGGTTGATTCTGCAAAGCACCCGTTAGCAATGTCACTAGCTGTTGAACCGGGTTTTCCTCCACATTGTTGTTGTTTTCCTCAACAGTTCTTCGTCGTGGTGGTTGACGTCTTGAAGCCATTTTCTGTTAAAATACACCCATTAGCTTTTATTCAACCCTTTGTAAGTATTACATACTTAAGTTGCACATTATAATAGTTTATCACATAACACTTAACACTTTAAATAAAACAATATCTTTTATTCATTTATCATAAAACATCAAACAATAGCATCACTGCTATTTACATTATTTTCCTGAACTACAAACTTTCTCGAACCATAACAGTTGCAGGATAACATCATCATCATATCCCATAGGTTTCATAACACTTGGGATTTATAATTTATTTAACATTTCATTCATCGTACAACAACTACAATGTTCTATTAAGATACTTCTTAGCCCTATCACGTTCTTCTTCCATGACCTGGAACATTGTTCTGCGATCTAATACGTATGATGGCAGCGTCTCGAACTGAATCGGATATCCCATAACCTGATCTTGAGCTCGATTAATTACGGTGTTAAATACTTTATCCATCTCTTCCATCTTCATCCTCTTTGCTTGTGCGTCTCTTGCTGCTAATCTGGTTCATTGAAAAGCTTCCTCATAAGAATCTTCATCTCTTGCCCTCTTAGCAGCTTCTTCTCTCAGCTTGTTCTTCAGTTCAGCGACCACTTTGATCAGTTGTTCTTTCTCTCCTTCAGTCTGTACTAGTTTCTCCTCAACATTTGTCAGTCGTTCTTCACGATCCTGGATCTCGCCGTCTTTTTGTGTCATTGCAGTTTGTTGTTCAGCTACTATCTCCTGCAACTCCTCAACTGTATCCTGAAGTTCAACGTTAGGGTCGTAGACTTCATCGTACATTCGAGCAGCTATCGAGGTTAGTGGAGTCTCCTCCTCCTCGTCCTCGTCATTCTCATCCTCCTGTGGCAACTCAACGGGATCCTCCTTGTCCGTCTCCACATCATCACCCTCATCTTCAACCACTGTGACCAACGGGGCTGACTCCCGTGACAGTAGTTGTTCCCAACTAACATGAATGTCTCGAGGCTCCTCCTCTATAGGCATTTGAGGTCCCTCCTCCCTAGCCTGACTGGATTCTCCGACATTAGTCATCCTGACAACAAAGTTTTAAAGTTTTAATCATTAATCATTACTACTCGACACTCACGAGCACATAAGTATAAACACATAATCACATAAGTGTTTTATTATTTCTTCCTTACTGACTCGTGTTAGAGTTAATCACCACTATCTTTTCAAAGGTTACTTCACAAGGCTTTTCCCCACCTAAGGTTCATAACCTAAAGTTTTGATACTAAACTTGTGACACCCCAAATCTAGGTACTTCATTCCCACAAGATTTGGTGCTCACTGTTCAAACATTCATAATATTTACCCAAATAAAATAATATTTGAATCATAAAACCTCCCCTTAAATAGGGTTTCATCATTAAATTCAAAAACATCCCAGGTTATCTAACCTTTAAACGTCATTCAAATGCGGAATTAAAATTATAACATTACATCATTAAAATAAAGTCTAGGATCATCATAATAAAAGTCTAACATCATCATCTAAGTCAAAATTACAAGTCTTCATCACTTGTACATTTTTCCATTTCCTTTGCTAGTTGAAGGTTCACCTACCTTCTCCTCTTTAGCTGAAATGAGTTTATAAATATGCAAGAGTGAGCAAAACAATTTCTCACTGGATATAATAGAGAATCAACAGGGGTATAACAATAATAACTGCCAATAATAGGCTCATCAAGACTTAATAGTACTCTAACAATGATAATCAGAAACTGGAATCCAAAATATGGAATATACATCACTGAGGGTCATAAGACCATGAACTACGTCCACAGTTGAAAGTAATCTTTCAACTCCAAATTTAACAGTCATAAGACTATAAGGACCTCGTACTTAGGGGGATCAGCCCTTCGTATAATGTATTGTGCACAAACATTTTAACGCTACGCGTAAGTTAACCCCTAATCGTAACAAATAGGGTTGTTCATCTCAGTATTTAGTGTACAAGTCCGTACCAAAGAAAGTTTGGTTTGGATAAGCTTTCAAGGGTAATTTGAAGTCAATGGACATCAACTAGTGGACTAGTTGAATCAATAGTGTTTGATAATACCACAATTGAACATAATATGAAACAATGAACAAGGTGTAAGCGAGCTGACTATGGTTAATCTCATGCTTAGGAACAACTACAAAGCATAAGTATTTAGTGACAATAATAAACCTTGCTTGAACAAAATTAAGCTAGGACTATGAAATTATTGAATAAACATTTAAGTAATAGGAAGCTGAAAATAAAGCTTACTTATCATTAGAATGAATTGTGTTAAGCAAATGAACTACAACAGTTCAACATTTGAAATAAGAATTTAAGAAAACTGCATTCACAATATCTGAATAACAATAACAAAACTTGTCTAATAATAAACAAGTTAGAATGCATCAATAAGTATTGGACTTCAAACTTGTTTGAGTAAAATAATGACATGGCTAGATTGTTCAAATCATGATTGAGAATATGATAGTTCGTTTAAAGTAAGAACTAGCTCAACATAAATGTATGGATAAAAGACTTGCTCAATGTAAATATAGAGTTAGAAAACTTGCCTTGAGCATAAGCTATAAAGTTAAACTCACGATCACCTACATATAATTTTAGAACCACAATACCTATTAGATAGGCTAATCATATCATAACATGTTCAATACCATTCATATTTCAAAAACTCTAAGTGTTTTAATTCGCAACACTTGATTAACTCTCATTATGCATACTAAGTTACCACAAAACGCGTTCCCAATTTACTAACCATTTTACAACTTTGAACTTATTAATCTTAATTCACTATGTTATAATAACCTTAACATTACACTTTTAGCATGCTAACACACTTTCAGACCCTGCCATGATGCTAACTCAAGACTGCAGCAATACCAGAAAATCAGAATCTCAAACTAGTATATGGTGCAGCTGCGCCATACAAAGGCTTGGGACCAGAATAATTGCGCCTCTTTTGCCTTGGCACGGTAGCATTATTGCAGGTGTTGAGACAGACGAGAGAGAGGTGATGAGCGATGGCAAACTTTAGCCCAACAAACACAAATTTCACCCAATAAATAGTGATAATAACACGTAAGATAAATACACAACTATCATAAACATGATTGCTCACATTTACAACCAACTAGAACAATTTAACACCAACTAAAGCTATTTTAATTTCTCAAAATTCAAGTTTTTCATATAAAACTCCATTTTTTGATATTCATCCCCAAAAATCATCACTGTGATTTCATTACTTGACCAAATCATCTCATTCAAACTACATTATGCTCGTATCTCAATGAACTACCACATACAAACCTCAATTTATAATTTAACATAAGAATTGGCCATCAAAATTGATACTTACTCAAGCTATAGGAAGAACACATATACTGTCAAAAATTTCTTCTACTGTAACCCAAAATTAGCATGTAATTGTTGTATCAATATAATATCTAATCATTACAAGCATGTATAATCACAATTATCAACTATATATGTCCATAATTCATCAATTGGTTTTACATAACATACAAAAATTATTGCCGTGAAATACCTATACACATATACATTATCACAGTTATGAACATACCTTTTGTTGCTTGACAGAAATTCTTGCTAACCCATTGGAATTGCTTGAAAATCCTAAGCTTTCTCTCAAATCTCTCTAAGTTCTCTCAAGTTCTCTGTTAAACTCTCTTCTCTTCTCTCACAACTCAATATGCTAGAATGCGTATAGCTAGGCCAAATAACATTAAGCGTATTCTAAAAACTGACAAACCCATAATACTAATACTAATTACACTATCAGTTACTAACGTAAATAACATAAATATATTATTTTTATTATTTTTATTTATTTTAATTATTTTAATTATTTTTATTTATTTTCCAAAAACTAAAAATTCAAAAGCCTAAGGCTTGTTTGGAAAATCATTTAAAATTAAAGAGTTAAAATACTTTAGCCTTGTTTGACAAAAACTAATTTAAACCCTTTTTAATTTATTTTAATAAACATTTTAGTTTATAATTATAATCACATACTATTTCATGTCAAACATTAACCCATTAAATTAATCACATACTATATTTTAATTAAATATAGTCATTTAGCAAATATCACCAAATTATAATTTTCATTATAACTTTATTTAAATAATATAATATACCATCTAAATTATTACATCAATACAACCACATAACACTTCATGTTAATAATACAAACCTCTAAATTATAAATTAATTTAATTTAGAAAATTCTCTAATAAATTAAGATTAAGATTCACAACCATCACATCCATAAAATCAATAAACACTTCAAATAATATTTATATAACTCAATAAATATTATAATTACAATAAATTTCGGATCGTTACATCCATTAAAACACTCAACTAAATTAAAGGGATACCAAATGCACTAAGTGTGCAAATAAAATATTGAAAATGCGTTAATTCTGTAAATATTTTTCAAATGCATTTTTGTTGTAATTTTTTTTAAAAATGTACTAGGAAGTGTAAATAACCCAAAAAACTAGGAATATTTACGGCCCTAAGCCCAGGCATGGCTTTTTCAGGCTCTTTTCAAATTGGTTCAATCCGGTCATTCGGATTTCGGTCCTTTTGTACACCTTTACTTAGGAGTTATGAGTAAAATATTTTACCACTAGGCCTGCAAAAAAATCAAACCATTCGCGAATAGATTTAGTTCGAGTTCGATTGGATTGGATTGGATTGCATTGTCGAGTCAAGTTCACACATGGTATCTCATTGGATTGCTCGATTAAACATGTTTGTGAACCATGTAGTTCGGTTCGATTGTGTTCGCGAACAGTTAGGTTCGGTTTGAGTTCGATTCGGTTGGTGAGTATTTATAATATTTGGCTTAATTTTTTTTCAGTGTTGATGATATTCGTGAACATCATGATGTCTACGAACAACTATATTCGTGAATTGTTCGCAAACTCAAACATGTTCACAAACTGTTCGCAAACAACTAACGATCTGAACTCGCACATGTGTATTAGTTCGATCGTGTTACTCGAACATGTTTGAGTTCGACAAAGTTCGAATCGGAACGGATCGTTTGCATCCCTATTTACAACATTTATTCCCAAGTTACATGTGTTCAAGGCCATTGGGTGTAATTAATGATAATGATTTTAGTCTATTTTCAATGAATTTCTTACCATCACAGCCACTCACGTGTATCAGTGATTTATAGAACATAATTCACCAGAATGGAAAAATAAAAAATAAAAAATTCCATAAATTATTTCTTAATGCCAATAAACAGATAAGCTGATAAGAATTTCTAGTACACGAGTACAAATAAAATCCAAAAAAATCTGATCAGCCTTTTAGCTTCTAGTTCCACATATATATGAATCAAATGGCTGAATCATACTTTAAATTCCATTAACATTACAACATTCATGTGATTGAACTACTTCATTATAGGAGGAAATATGATCGAGTACATGTCAAAAGTTTTCCGTCCAAAATTGGTCTGATTTAGACGGAAAAGAAATTTGAATAAGTAATATTTTTATAATTCCCATATTATCTTCAACTTTTAATATAATAAATTTTAAATTACAACTCATGTCCTCAATTTTAAATTTTCTATTCTTTTCTATTAAAAACTCGAGAACAATACAAAAGGAAAACTTCAAGTTTTCTTTTAACTTTTTTTGCATTACAATTTAAGTTTTCATTCTTTTTTTACATTCAAAACTCGTAAAAGCAGGCGTAAAAGCTCGAGTATTTACAGAGGCCACTACACCTTCAAGGATATAGAAACACAAACCTTTGACCTAATTTTGCCTCAATCAGTTGTTAAGTTAAGCTCGCCCTCTGGCCCAGCTCTCTTATTTATGAACTTGCTTGAATCTAAACTACCTAAAAAATAAACACAACTTGTAACATTAAAAATCTAAACAGCCTTCTAAATTTTCGATCCATCTTCTCCAACATCTAATAATCTTTACACAAAGCAGGTCGTGCAGTAGGACTTGTTTGTATTCTTTTACTTGAACATGTACACTTTGCGCGAATCTCATTGAGAGTCTGCACAAAAAAGAATATACTTGATGAGGGAAAAGAGAGGCTTGTTGGTGATTCGTATGAGCTTGAATGAGATGGGTTTTTAGGTATACCTGCACTTCTTTCTGTATGTCTTTAATGCTCTCTACGGCCAAATCTAACATATCAGCTGTATTTGCTTGCTGTCAATGGACAAAAAATATGTAAATTCTCATGACTTCTAAAGGAACAATAGTGCATGATCGTGATAGTTTTTTTTTTTTTTTTTGATCTTCTGATCGTGATAGTTTGAAAATTACCTTGTCCATATTTGGGAAGAGATCTTGCAGCTTTTTCATTCTTTCACTAATACGTGTTCGTCTCACCTGTAAATCATAACAGAAATTTAATTAATTATGTTAGGTTCATGAACATGAAGAAATTAGCGCTATGTGATGGCCAAAATAATCAAGCACTGGAAGGATTAAAAGCAATTGGGATAAGATTATTTAGATTTTACCCTCTCTGCAATGCTTCGTGGGTGAGTGGCAAAACCTCTTTTGGCCCGGATCTTACAAGGAGTGGAGCCTTGTTGAAACGGCCGAAAATTCTCAATTGTGGCCATCTCGACAGAGGTGCTTGGCGAGTTCAGCTGGTGAACTAAACCAGAACTATAATGTTTGGAATCCCCATTCTGATACGTACGGAAATTAAGGTTATCTTTAGTGACTGACAGAATCATAAGCTATAAAAAGAAAACTTAGACACAAATTATTCTGAGAAATACCTGAGAGTCAAATCCATTCAAGTTGGAAAACATCTTCACTTCACTGTCTCCGTTTCTTTTTAAGTTATTCGAGGTAGAATCATTAGGACTGTTGGGGAGATATCCCCCACTGGGTTGCTCTCCATTCTGTCCACACCCCAAGTGCCCATTCTGTTGGCTGCTAGTTCCTACGTTATCGTTTCCATTTTCAGTGATCGGAGGCATGACGCTTGAGCAAGAAGATGGCCCAGATGAGAAGGTCATATAACTACTCAATCTGCTGGTTTTAGAACTGGCTTCTGTATTAGTCCTATTACTAGCCCTGAAATTCCCCACGTCGCCTGGCACACCAAATCCTGAGATTAATCATGTCAATGAACTTATTAATTAGCAACTGGTTCGAAGTCAAGATATCAATACTAAAGGAAGTTAGTTACAACTGATCTCAAATTAATTAACACTAAAAAGAGAAACGAATTCAAACACTTTTGGCATATGAAAATTCAAAGTTCCAATAATCTATCCATAAAATATGGTTTTTGATATTTTTATACAAAGCCATAATGGTTAAATTAGTTAATCAGGGCGTTGTGAACAAAGCTTGAGATAAATACATAAATAGAAAAATACACTACCATGCTCACAAAACACATGCCACTATAAAACTAAGATGTTACTCTGTCCTAACCCAAATTTTCATGTTCTCCAAGCTAAGTTTTTTTATTTTTCCCAAGCTAAAATTAAGGCCATATAGTTTACCGACCAATTTTCTATAAAAAAAAAAAAAAAAAATCTACAAAACAAATTAAAAGAAAGGATAATACTAGGGTAATCAAATTTTTTGTCTCAAATGCTAGTCAATCACATGATATTTAGTCGAACAATGTAATAATGTCATATCAGAACTCACAAAAAATTAAAAACCTCTAGCATTACCCAAAACAAAATTAAATGACGTATCTTATTTCCGTGTTTTCCAGATATAAAAGAAAACAACAGTTTTTCAAAATGATAGCCATTACCCATTTGAAGACTAAAAACGCAGAACAAAAAGTATGATGACAAAAGCTGAAAACAAAAACAAATAACTAGGGGGGTAAATGGTAACAGAAAAATTCGTATCCGTTAGCATTCGTATTCAAGAAAAAACGAATATTATTTGTATTCGAAAAAAAAATGGATATATGGTATTCGGTTTAAAAATATCAGTAAATAAACAAATACGAATATGGATATAAGCGTATTCGTATTCGTATTATTCATATTAGCGTAAATAAATTCGGATAGCGAATATCTAGAATAAATTTATCCGGATTCGGATAGCGAATATCCGAATCCAATACAAGATTGGATCCATATCTCGAAATTAAGGTATTTCTGACGGAATTTTTCATTGCGACTAATTCCCTCATAAATAAATTAATGTCGACAAAATTCCGTCGAAAATGACAGGCATCCGTTGGCGCCAACATTTCCGCCAGCGCCAATATTATTTTTGACGGAATTACATTTATTTTCGACGGACAATAAAATAAAGTAAAATTATAAATGAAAAAATAGTCTAACTCAATAAAAAAAATATAATATCATATAATAAAAAATTAAAAATAGAAAATATTTTAATATTATATAATATAATATAATATAATATAAAAAACTAAGGGATGTTGGAAACATCTAAAATAAAATAAAGTAAAAATAATAAAATTTAATAAAATTAAAAATCAAAAAAGATAATATAATAATATCAAATAAAAAAATTAATATTAAATTAATAAAATAAATGCAATATTAAATTAATAAAATAAATAAATAAATAAAAATGATACAATTTAATAAAATTAATTAAAGTACAAAATAATATAAAATTAAAATTAAATAAATATAATAAATATAATAAAATAAATAAATGTAATATTAAATTAATAAAATAATAATATAATATAATACTTTAAATTAAACTAAATTAAATTAACATAAATTATTATAAAATAAGATAGTATAATATAACTAGATAAACTAAATAATATTAATTTACATAGTTTCCGCTACAAAATAAAATAAAATATAAATATAAACAGTAAACTACGTAGTATTTGCTTAGTTTCCCGCTGCTAAAATAAACTGACTTCATATGCATGTTATGTCTGGGATTGTTCCTGGATGTTATGTCTCTCACTTAGGTCGGTGTCAACAGCTTAAGTACGTTTTTTTCTATTTTGAGGACTTTTCAGCTGGTATATCTGAATATTCTTTGAGTGCATACTTAGACTAAGTTGTCATAATCTATTTCGTATACTTGAAATTAAATAAACGTGCTCAAGGTATTGCCACTAGTGAGGAGGCGCCAAGGAACGGGATAGCTAATAACCCTGATCTGATTGTGCCTTTTTTCAATTAAAAATGTTAGATGACCAGAGTTGGATGTACCATAGGATACCGTTTGATGGGAGGAAATTAGTTATTGCTTACCGTAATGGGATGTGCAAATTTTTTACATTTTCAAATGAACATGCTGATGATCCGAACGGAAAGATGAAATGCTCGTGTGTCAAGTGTAAAAACCTGATTTGAAAGAAAGTCGACGACATTAAATTCGACTTATTTTTACGTGAGTTTGTGGATGGATATATATTCCATATAGATTCATCACGGGAATGAGCTGAGTTGAAGGAAATGATCGACAGTGTAGACCAACCAATTCACAAGGATTCATACGGTGATAATTATGATGTCGTGGAGATGTTGGTCGATGGTTATGCCCGTAACAATGTTGTTTGACGATTGAAAACCGTGCATGCATGCAATGCAATGCCCCGCCACTTTTATTAAAACAATTTCATAATGTCCCTTATCAGTTCTGTTGTTGATGATGAAATCGAAGCCATCCTTTTAAAATATAAAAGATTATGCTTTTTATGAAAAAATGAGCATACCATGCATCCGTGAATACTACCACTACATGCATAATATAAAGTGGAGAGGTAGTGTAAAGCATCAATTGTCAAGCGATTAAATATATACAAGAGCCAAAGCAAATAAAAGTAAATAGAAAATGTTAACGCTTGCCACGGACTTTAAATCACCAAAATAGCCAAAATTGCCAAATTATTGTTTTACAAGATGTTATCTTAATCGGGGTCCCAATTGAAAAAAAACCATGAGAGCCAAATGACACAAAATGATAAGCACACTAGGCTATCTGCAATGACAAAAATTTTACACTTCAAGAATGAACATGACTGCAATGAGAGAGGTTTAAATGATTTGCTTGCTCTTATCTACGAGTTCTTTCCTAAGGATCATACTCTGCCCTTTAATTACTATAAAGTGAAGAAGATGGTAAAGGGGTTGAATATATATGGGGTATTAGAAGATCGATACTTGTAAGTAGAAGTGCATATTATACTATGGGGAGGACAAAGATAAGTTGCAGTATGATATATGCAACTTGCCTTGGTACAAGACGACAAAACATGGGGGAAAGAGAAACATCTGTCTAAGAAGATCTTACAGTACTTTCCTCTTTCGCTGAGGATTCATGGACTATTCATGTTTTCAGTCGATGAACTTAAGATATTGTGGGAGATGGGGGGTCCAGACTTATGATAAATCGGTCAAGGAAAGCTTTGTGATGAATGCATCCTTGTTGTGAACTATCATTGACTTTTCGACACTTAGGATGATCAGTGGATGGTCGACTCACGATAAGTTGTCATGTCCAGACTTTATGGAGATGTTCAAGGCAAATAGCTGAAGCATGGGCATGAAACTAGTCTCTTTGGAACTACTCGTAGATTCTTGCAAGTTAATCACAGTTATAAAAAGATATATGCACAATTCAATAGAAAGACAGAGAAGGGGGTTTTTGGTCGATTGTCGAGTAGCGAGGTCTTGGGTTGGATGAACGATATGAAATTTCCACCGTCAGAGAAGGGCAGAATAAGTTGAGAGCAATAAGTTACGGGAAGAATTATAACTAGACACACTCGCCCATGTGATTTGAGTTAACATACTGGGTCACACTTTCAGCTCATCATTGTATAAATGCCATGTATACAAAAAAAGTATATATTTGAGAACTTTTTTTACACCGTGCTAGGTGCGAGTGGTAAAACAAAAGACAATGACAATATACTAGAAGATTTGGAGGCACTGAACATAAGGCGGGAATTGTGGCTCTAACCTAACAATTAAAAACATAAAACTCCATTTTTTCTTATCAAGCAATAAGTTGAAGACATTTGCAAGTGGATAAGTGCGTTGAAGCTCCCAGATGGATATGTTTCTAATATATCTCGTTGCAGTAAGGTTGAACACTTGAAAATTAATTGGTTCAAAAGTCACGATTGCCATGTATTCATGCAGAAGTTGATGTCAATTGCATTTTGTGAGATGTTACCTAGAAAAGTTATAGATGCCTTGATTGAACTTTCATATTTCTATCGGGATCTATCTTCAACGATTATAAAGTACATTGATGTGGAGCAGATAGCGAAAAATATAGTGCTTAAAATTTGCAAGCTTGAAATGATATCCCCTCCAGGGTTCTTCGACTCGATGGAGCATTTATCTATTCATCTAGCATTTGAACTTAAGCTTGGATGATCGGTGCAATATTGGTGGATATATCATTTTAAGTTTCGCTGATTTGATATTGAAAAGGGTGTTAAAGTTGATCGTAATAGAATCATCACAGTAGATATAAAGTCAAAGTTACAGTCTGATGACGTATTCGTGTTAGCCATTTAAGTAACTCAAGTGTATTATGTGCCTAATGTCATCAGTTATAAAAGCCCCTGGTATAAAGTTGTCACAACAAAGACTCGGGAATTTGATGGTGCTAATCTTCCTGGGACGGAAGACACGTTGCATGAAAATATTAACAATCCCAGTCAAGTAGTGCTAAATGATGGCTATATGTTTCTAAATTATGTCGTTGATGTACTCGATAATGAGGAGGCCAAGGAAGACGTGATCGTCAATGACTGTCGTCGTTCAAGATGATAACGATGAATAAACTGATAATGAAAAGGAAGAGATACAATCCAAGGATGAAAATGATGTTAAATTTTGACGAATTTGATAACGTAACAAGTTTAAACTTATTTATATTTTGTAAATAATTCACTATTAATAACGATTATTTAATTAAATTAACTGTAAATTAATTACGTTATTTTGGTTATTTTAGTAATATATTTATGGCTAGACATAGCGCTGGTGGTCACATCGGTGGTGGCCGTATAGGATCCGTTAACAGTAGTCAGGGCAGGTCATCTTCATTAGCTAGTAAGTTTTCGTCTATCAAGAATTCAGTTTTGTTTAGGCACAACTTTTTTATAGTTTATGAAAATCTTATATTAACATAATGTCATAAATTATACTTACAGATACTGGTCATCAATGTCACCGAAGGACTAACCTCAGTTTATTTGGTCATCTGTCGGCAATTCCACACACAGTCCGTGTAGATGTTGAATCTATGCAATAAATGACAGAACGTAATTTTAAATTAAAATAATTTATTTGATGACACAATTAAAATAACACACTATTATTTTATTTTTATTTTAGTATTTTGGACCCTGTGGCTAAGGCGACCATACACACCATATGCTTGACACACCTCCCCATTGATTGCATGCAATTTAGCCAGTACGCGCAGTATGATGTCTCATTTATGGAGGCTATGTTGCGCGAGTTTCACATAAGTTATTTTTCATAAATTAAATTGTTTACGTAAGTAGTAGTTACACATTGTTCTAATTTTTTTCTAATAAGTTATCATTTTTTATAGATTTATTTTAGATATGAGGAGTGCATCCCTCAACCAGTCGATGACTCTGCTATTATTGCACATATAGCGAATAACTATATCGGATGGTTGTACGAGATGAGATAGAGGACCTCCTGGGCTCCGGGCTGTTATAGACCAGTCCTGGACTACGATTCGAGACCATTAGCTTCAAATTCTCTTAGATGCAGTATGGGAGGCAATGTGTATGTATTGGGATGTTGATAACTTCATGAAGAAGTCTGACCAGATGAAGAAAAATCGTGGTCAACTCCGAATAATACATACTACTAGTTCACACTCTTTTTTGGAGTTGAAGTCGGTATATGTGTATTTAGTTGTTTAGTTTAATACTGTCATAAGCATACTAAATAAATGTTATATTAATGTATTTATTAGGCCATGTGGGTGAGCTTAGGTCGACCTACCACCATGGTCGATTTCTGAGATAGAGCGCACACGTTGAAGGACTCTACTATGTCTCCTGCAGAATTAGCTATACAGGTAACAGTTATTATAATTTTTAGTACTTATTAATATTAGGTAATTAATAAAACGATTTAATTAACTCACATATACATAATAAATTACATGACCGGTTTCAAAAGCTTCAGGACCATGTAGCTAAGTTACGAGATTCTATGGGAGATTCTAATTCGTTAGATTCCACCATCCCTCCACCCGATAGTAGCTTATCTCAAGATGAGGAAATGACTCTTTGCGTCGCATCTCACGATCACCCTAGTAGCAGTATCAGTAGGTATCGAGTGTAAGGTTTGTTGAGGGTACCAGTGTATACACTACCTGGAGGTATTCATATTTAGTATGTTTCTCGTTATTTCATAATTTATAAAATAATATAAATTACTAGTAATGTTATTTTTATTTTTGCAAGCTCTAGTTAACGTCCGAGAGCACCTGTTGGATCATCTCATATGGGCGTTAGCTTGGAAGATGAGCTATTCTGCAGGGTTATGACGACAGTGTTGGAGATGTTTGGTACAAATCCAATATTTCGTCGTCAGGATTTGCCTAGTCGTGCTCACCTTCATCAGCTTGCTCAGGACATTGCAGCAGGGGTCACCGTCGAAAGTACGGGTATCCCTCCGGAGCAGTTTGCCGCGATACATGACGAGGTGTTACGAATGGTGGTTACCCTACTATTGGAGACTTTTGGGCCGATGTTGAGTCAACACCCGACTACTCAGGTATTTTATTCCTTTTAAGTTGTATATTCTGCATGTTATTTAATTATCATTTACCTATCTCTTTAATTCTTAAATACGGACTAATACGTTATTTTTATGTATATCAATAGGGTGGCGATGTTGAGCAGAGGGATGATGACGATGATTTTCAAACACCAGAGCAGCACTGTCGACCCCGTCCGATGATCTTTCTGACACCGGTGGTAGTACTAGCTTGATTTACTTTTGTAGATCATTGTAAATAATTTATCTCTATATACTTTAGTTTAGCTTTATTTTTTGTAAATCATTGTACTTTAGTTTAGTTTTATAAATCATTGTACTTTTAAAAAACATTTGTATAACTTATCATAAATTAGTTTATATTTGTTATTGCCTTTGAGGTATTCATATATGTTATTGTTATAATTACGATGTATGTGCTCATAAGTTATAGATTATTGTAAGTGTTGTTTGGGATAAAACAAGTTTACAACTACAAAAATGTGGTTTAAAAACTTTGAAACTGCAAAAAAACACGTTATTTTCGACGAAAAATTCGTCAAAAACAATTTAGTATAATTTATTAAAAATATACTATTTCCGAGGGAATATGTTATTTTCGATGTAAATTCTGACAAAAATAAACTAAAATAATTAAACAGGTGGTCGACACGTGACAGACTTAAACTCGGTCGAATTATTGTAATGACCCCAAAATTCATACAATTTAATTCTCGACTTCGGTCGTTAATAATACATTCAACCTCTAATTTTACATCATTAAACGATAATACAACCATTGAAATTTGCAGAATAATTAAAATTTTCTATTACAAACTATCCTCGTTCCCAAAACCTTCAACCTTTGCATCTAAATATCTCAGAATCATTTTAATACTACAATAGTTTACATTCGCAAAACAATATTACAATTCAACATTAATACATTATTCGAAACATTAAACATGGTTTACAAGAATAACAACTTAGCTAGGATATTAAATCTTCATATATCACTTTTTATCCATAACAATCAAGTAGCACATAGCGTTACCTTCAATTCTTGAATCTGCAAAAATGGTTAATTGCAAGAATGAGCTCGACATATTTCAACCAAAATCTAATGATTTTCATGCATCACGTAGCACATAATAACATGCTCAACATACAAGAATAATCATAAACAAACATAGCATACATGTTATAGTTCACATAACAACTATAAAGATTGAGTTCCTTACTCAATCAACATTCATAGTTCAATCATCATAGTCATAGATTGACTTTCACATTTCATACTTTTGACATATATAATACATCATACACTAAAATTTTAAAGCAGATCATCATCAAGTTCACATAACAAAAAGGAACTGAAAGACTTGCCTTTACCGGCATTTTACCAACACGTTAATACTTCGCGTCCTTGCACAACCTACACTATATGTGAGATTGATAATAAATAAAATCAATACTCAATCTCATGGTCAAATTTATTCTAAGACCTTACTTTATCTTATTATCCTTTATAATGTCTTTATAGACATCTAACTATTTTATATGAAACTCGATTTTATTTTCATTTTCATCACCACACATGTTAGACTATCACACTTGTAGTTTAATGTGCGTATATCACACCATTTTATTATACTATTTTAGTTTCAAAAATGCATATTCAACACATTGTTTATATGATTAATTTTCCTCCATAAATCAAAAATTACCCTTTTCGATTTCTTTCCATTATTATTCTTGTATTATCATCTTTTCATACTTAGATATCCAGTATTAGCCATTAGTTAGACACTTTGTATACCAAAGTTTAGAAAACACTATTACTCTTAGGCATTTTATTGAGCACGTTATGTGCACATTAACTTATCTCAACTCTTGATCTTAAATGGTTAATTATGCATAGAATATGATAACACATATCTATACTCATTACATATGTCAAAACATATTTTTAATCATCAAAATATATCATCACCCAAAATCTTATTTCAAACAGAATTAGAAAACTCATCTTCACAATTTCTTTAACAAAACATTGTTTTCGTTTTTAACGTAACTCGTTCGTTACATGTCCGTTTTTGTTCCTTCTTATATAGAATTAACCCTTACTTAGTGTACTACAACCTCATCTAGGCCTTACAGTCAGACCCTTATCCATCAAAACCAGATTCTGTAATTCATCAACTAGTCTAGAAAATTTCATTTTCTGGACATCCTTACTAAACAATTTATTTCGGACATGATCCGGTCCATAAAATGGCTCAATCTCGAGAGTCTAGCTAGTAAACTTCCATATCTACAACTTTGCAGTTTAAAGTTTCTTCAGATTCAAAACACACGAATTTATATGAATTTTTCAAAGTCAGAAACCATAACAGTTTTGATTTTCTGGACAGATTATTTTCCCTTCGGACCAGCCTTACTAAAACAAACATTGCAAGAAATCTACAAAAAGTTTTCATGTAATTCCACTTTCAGAATATAGCTTACTTCCATATCTTCGATTTGATATAAGGCTCACTTTCTAACTCATTATACCCAAAGAGGTATGAATTTCACAAGATATGTCCACAATTACTAAAAACCTACGAATTTTGTTCTTCAATTTTTCTTTCCATTTCATTTTCTTTCTTGAATCCTCTTGTTTGATTCTTGATAATCCAAGATTAAACCAATACAAACAGATTAAGCATGATCTACTACCCTAGAACATAAATCTACCCCAAAAAAATTAAGGATTAAATAAGAGTTTAGAAGTTACTTTCTTCTAGCTTCTTTTCTTCTTCTTCTTCTTCTTCTTCTTCTTCTTCTATTTCTCTCTATCTCTCTCAATTTCTCAATACAACTTCTACATAACAATTATCTACATTATGAAGAACATAAAAATATATTTAAAACAAGAAATTTAGATTATAACTTTATTAGTATGAATTTAAGAGAGAGATGGAGATGATGATGATGATGATGCTTGTTTTGTCTTCTCAAAGCTTTTCCTTCTTCTTTTTCTTCCTCTTCTTCTTCTCCTACAACTCTCTCTAACTCTCTTCTTCTTTCTTTGGTTTGTTTTCTAAAACTAACATACTAACTTGTAGTATATACATATAATATACAATACTAGTAATATATAATATATGTAACTCCTAGTAATTATTAGATATACTAATTACTAGTTAATACATAAAGTTACACCAATTTGAACTTGAAAAGCCTAAGACCATATTTGGCAAATACTCATTATTTTAATTAATCAATAGCTTAACATCAATCAATCTCATCAAATTGTCACATAATTATATTTACTTGTTAATTATAATTTGTGTAACAATCATCACATAACTCATCTAATTTAATTATCTCAATTAAATTAGAACTATAACATAAAATTATTATATTAATTAAATTAAATACTAAATATTCATTTAATTAATGCTTACACTTAATTACATTACTCTATAATCAAAACAAAATTTATTTATTTAACTCAATAAATAATTCAATTAAATATTTATATATATTAAAATTAATATATAACATTCTCTTCACATCAATTCACATAATCTAGAATATATGACATACACATACTCACACCCAACATATCTCATAAATAATACTTTTATTTATAAAATTCTCATTTATAATTTCTAAAAATCTGGGATGTCACAATTATTCCATCGGATATAAGTCCAAAATAACATATTCCGTCAGAAATAATTAATTCTGACTGAAATGTCGACGGACTAAATCCCGACCAGTGTATATTTGTCCAAATTTTCAACAAATTTTTTTGTCAAAAATAAACTATAACCGATAGAAATAGCTTATTTTTGACGGAAATTTCCATCCAAATTAAACTATTTTATTGTAGTGTAACTTACACACACACACACACACACACACACACACATATATATATATATATATATATATTATATAATAAGTAAAATAATATTTTTTAATGGTCTTCCTTGTATAATAATTATTTTTCACTATCATAAAAAATTATTTTTAAAATATGTCATTTTACTTCTAAAATTTAGGAAATATCACTTTTATTATAATATTAATAAATTGATTTTAAGTATGGTTAATGGAT
This sequence comes from Panax ginseng, assembly GCA_020205605.1. Lineage (NCBI taxonomy): Eukaryota > Viridiplantae > Streptophyta > Magnoliopsida > Apiales > Araliaceae > Panax > Panax ginseng. Next base: position 71,462,497 of record CM035142.1, on the reverse strand, counting down.
TTTATTATTATAAAGTAAAAATATCTAAAATGTACTCTAAACGTCTTAATTTCTTATTTAGGATGTTTCATAATAAATGTCTTATTTCTATATTTGTAACTACTTTTATCTTATTTTTTCATTTATACCCTTATAATCTTTTTACTCTTAACTCACACACTCCATAAATATAATAAAATAAAATAATTTTTTATAACTATGTAATCTAAGTATTGATGATAAATAATAAATAAAATAAGATAAAAGTAGTTAAAAATTGAAGAAATGATTAAAGGTTTACATTAGGAACTAATGAACAATTATACCACTCTCTCATATTAACGTCATAACATATCTTCTATTTAATGGCTCTCTAGAATCATTTTCTTTATTCATTCTAGCTTTTTCTCCCTCCGTCACAGGATAAAAGTCCTGGTGAACTTTTCACGCATATTAAGAAGAGGAATAAAATGACAAAATTACCCATAATAATGTCATTAAATATGGAGATAGAATTAAAATAAAAAAAGTATTAGATATTTAATGCTACGGACATAATAGGAAAAAATGTGTAAAAATTTGGTTATTAAAAGAAAGTGGACATTTAACATGGGACAACCCAAAATAGTAATAAGGACTTTTATCCTGGGACGGAGGAAGTAATATTTATTGGGAATGTGTAAATAACAAAAAAATAATCTAGAAAACTAATTCACATGTGAAGAAGTAATATTTCATAAAAAAGTGGAGAAATACTTCAATTAATAAGTAATTCAAACGGCAATTTAGGTCAAAAATATATATATATATATATATATATATATATATATATATATATATATATATTATATTAATCATCGTGTCGAAACCAATTAAGACGTTTATTTCGGGACAGGGGGAGTATCATTTAACAAGAAAATTATATAGTACAAGAAAAAAACAGTTATTAACTTGTTACAAGTTTTTTATTTTCAAAACTTACTTGCGATACTGGGAGGTGAGGGTAATGGACAATGTAATTTTATTGTTAAAATGTGTTAGATCCGAATTAATTTAGAATTAATCTAAAAGAGGGGGTGAATAGATTAATTTACGTTTATGAATTTTTTGGTGGAAGAAATATTTATCACTTTCATTTGCCCAATTATTTAGAAATTAGAAGTCCAAATATTTAAAGTAAGCTCAATGTCAATTTTTAAATCAAGTTGGATTAACTAGTTATCATATATTATAACTCACACACTCCATAAATATAATAAAATAAAATAATTTTTTATAACTATGTAATCTAAGTATTGATGATAAATAATAAATAAAACTTCCCATAAACATATTATTAAAATTTTAATCAAGTATTTAAAAAATAATAATTAAATATTCAATGTAAATTATAGATTATAAATATTCATACACAATGCAATATTACTGCACACATAAAATCGACATTTACTTATTAATGAACATCTAAACATTAAAAAGTAGAGCATTCATTTTGAAATTTAGGATTTCGAAAATAAAAAAAACTTATTTGAATTATAATATAGAGCATTGATTATTATATTTATTAAAATAAATAAATTAACATTCATTCATTAATGAACTATATTTTAAAATTTATTATTTATTTTAATAAGATTGACAACTAAAATTTAATCATTTATATTTATTTAAAATTCATTATTTATTTTTTATATTTTTAATATATATTTATTTTCCTTTCCTTTATGATTATGATGTTTAATTAATATGTATGATTTAAACTTTAAATTGTGATTGATAATAAGTAATTATTCATTTTTTTTCCTTTATTTTTTGTAAATAATTTGAATAAATTTTATATTATGTGACTGATAAATAAATTTAGATACCCGAATATTCAAATAAAATAAACAGAAACAAATATTATACGTGTTCAGATATTATTTCAAATACCAGATAAAAATAACGTTTTTAAAATTCGTCAAACACCGATAACGCATACCAAATTAATTTTTCAAATACAAATACAGATACCATTGCATCCATATCCATATATGTCCGATTACAACCCCCCACAAATAACCAAAATCAAGCCTTTAGTGCTTTCCTTTATGAGATCAAAATGGAGGCAAAAAGTAACTTTCACCAACCCAAATTTAACATATAGATCTGATCAATTTCCAACTACTAAAGTAAACCTTTAATTAAGCCAGTTTCCCACCACCAATCATATTCATCAACAAATTCAATATTAAGAAGAAAAAATATATAACAAAAATTACCAATTTCATCCGCCAAATTTGACAAAAATCCAGCTGGAGAACTGCTCTGCCGTATCAAATTCGAGCAATTTCCACTACTTTTCACTTGATTCAAACTCTCCATCCCCACAGACGAATTCAAACCCCTAAACGAATTCTCTGCATAAGGAGCATCACCTAACACCGACTTATGATCTGCCACCGACACTGGAGTAGCATAAACCATTTCCGAAGGAGCAATAGCAGAAACAGAAGAATAATCATTAACTGCCTCGGTCATTTCCTGCTTCAGAGCCTTCGGAAATTTCAGATCAATTGCATCACTCTCGTCGGAATCAAATCCCTGAAACATAATTTCCGATTCTCGATTCGTGTACTCATCGTCATCACCACCACCGGCGACACCGTCATTTAGTAGACTGGCGAAGAAAGAGCTCGGAGCCGATCGATATCTCGCCAAATTAGAGCTCGCCAGTGATGGCTGCTGCGACGGCTGCTCATAATTACACAGATCTGAATGCATCAACTTGAAATTCAAAGAAACCAAAATACTATCCATATCTCTCGCTATGGCTTCCGAGCCACAAACACCATACATAATTAAACTTAATTATTCCATCCCCGAATTGAATCCCAAACTGAAGAAGAAATTAATTTCAATTTCACTGCTTAAAGTATGAAAGATTTAGATTTTTCTCTCTTCAAATCACAGAAATTTGATTTTTGAAGAAAATTTTAGAGAGAGAAAGTAAGAGAGAGATGGAGAAATGATTTTGGCATTTAGCTTATCGACAACTTTTAAGTGCTTACTCACTAATATCTTTATCTATTTATGGAATAAATTTGCCCTCGGAATTTGGTAATATCCACGAATGGGACCCACCTTAGTCCTTAAGTCGAGGCTTATGTCGGCTTCTTTGATTGAGAGTATAGATCTTTTCCTTTTTGTCTTTAGCACTCATTTAAGAAGCCATTTTCTTGTTCTTGTATTTAGTATTTTTAGGGGGATATTTTTTTACTGACATTCTAGTAATATTATTTTTTTATTTTTTATTTTTTATTTTTTTTTGTAATACCTCTTAAAAAATGTATAGTATTTATTCTAACTGAAATTTTTGTAAAAAATAATGTTTTAGGTATAATTTGAATACATACAAGAAACAGAATTTGTACAGTCTGTACAACTTTATTTCTTGTATGTACTAGAATGTCGAAAATGTCAGCAAAATAATGTCCCCCTAGAATTAAATATAGTATTCAATTGTCTATAATACCCTTAAATCATTAATGAGTTTAAAGTACCAAAAAAATAAGTAGAGTAATGAGGAATATTTTTGAAAAAATTATCATTAATTCTCCTAGATTTGAACAAACGTCAAATAATTAGAGATAAATAAAAAAGTCTAAAACATCATTTAAATAGGGACGGAGGGAATATTTTGGAATTTTAATTTGGGGAGAATAAAAAATGAAGTCAAAAATAAAATGTGTTGAAGTTTTTTAGTAGAAAAGAAAAAAAAATTAACTAAAAGAGTGTCTTGGAGTATAAGTTAAAAAAAAAGAAGAGAGAGGACAATAAGAGAAAAAGTGTTTTTTTAAGGGAATTGGTATTTTCATATAAAAATTTAATATTTCTGCATGATTCTTCTCACATGAATAGCGAGTGGATCCTACTTTCATGTGAGGGAGACTCATGTAAAAATATCATTTTAACATATGAAAATATCAATTTTCTTTTTTGAAATAAAAATTTTCTCTTCACTTTTAAGATGAAAATTAGAGAAAATAAAATGCGTCTTTTTTCAATTAAAAAACTCCTAAAACATTAATTTTTAGTAGGTCTCATCTTCAATTCATGGGGTTAAATGTTTTCTAAGTCACTGTACTTTACGTCAACTTACAAATGAGTCACTTGTGACGCCCCCAAAATAGGTTTACATCACCCATTCTGAGTCGCCAAATGCATGGTACCGAAACAAATACAACTTCAGTAATACAATTGTCCTGCAAAATACGACAACACATATACTATGAGTTTGAATACAAATATTGTCTAATATAGAGTATACAAACTCAAAAGGAGTCCTCATTACAATTATTGATACACAATTTTACAAAATAGTGAGGACTACTAATACAACTATCCTGAACCATCACTCCATACACCGGCTAGTTCCTGCTATGTTCTCATCTCCTGAGAAGAAAAATTGAACAAAAAAGAAAAGGGTGAGCTCAATTAGCCCAATAAAGAATATTATGACTAAGATAATATACAACAATTTATCATTAGTCTTCAACAGGAAAAAATCTGATAAAATATAATAGACAACATGTGACGCCCCCAAAATAGGTATACATCACATATTTTGAGTCGCCAAATACACGGTACAGAATACAAATACAATCTTAAATATACAACATGAGTTGTGAGTTTTAATACAAATATTATCTTCTAGACAATATTCAAACTCAAAATAAGTCATCAATACATTTATTATCACACTATTTCATAGAATAGTAAGGACTACTAATGCTATCATCTGGACCGTCACTCCGTTTCCCGACTAGTCCCTACTACGTTCTCATTTCCTGAAGAGAACAATGAAAGTAAAAGGGTGAGCTCAACTAGCCCAATAAGAAATATTATGACTAAGATAATGCAGAATAAATTATCGTTAGCCTTCAACAATGTTAAACTGATAAAATATAACAAACATCAAGTTTAACTGCAGCGGAACAAGAAAAATCCATTAAAAGAGTCAAGTAGAGAATAAAATCTACTATCTTTATGATTTAAAAGGTTTTTCATCACTTTTATATTTGAGACTCGACTTAATAAATAATCCACATCTTCCCCCGCACTACGGCCGAGGATATTCATTAGTATCACAAACACAAATTATCCATGCACTACGGGTCAAGGATATTCGTGTATTCATCAATGGTCATGATCATGCCAACAACTGTCCATCAATGCACTACGGGCGAATGAGGACTTTTACTACATCATTTGTAACATTACGGTTATGATTATACCGATTAATCCCTAGTCATAATCATACCAAGTCCATCTATGCACTACAGGCTACAGATGACTTTCAACATAATATAAACATGAGGATGATGACAATGATATATGAATTCAATAAAACAAGTTCAAGAATTAATTTATCTAGGAACTAATAACGTCCAAACTGTCAACATGATACTTCTTTGAAGAGTAAAATTCAAGAATGCTCAGAAGAATATTTTCATGAAAAGATACTGGATGAAGCGCAAATATCAAGGATATTCCACCAATTTCATGGAGTATAAAAGTCAAAACTTTAACCAACTGAGTATAATAAAGAATAGAATAACAAAAGAAATCACCATGCATGCGTAAGATTAGCATGATACGTTATTCAACGAGAATACTAAATAACTTAAACCGGTCGCGTAAATACGCATGACGGGATATTTCAACAGAATAATAAACAACGGAACTGTGTCATACGTAAAACGCATGCAGCGGGATGTTCCATTTGAATAATAAATAACGGAACTAGGTTATGCGTAATTTATTTAGACATTATATTCCACGAGTAATAATAAAATGGAATAACATAAGAATTTCACCATGTATGCGGTACTTGCAGCATGTATAAAAGTTATTCAACATAATGATAAAGAATGGGATAATGTAAGAATTTCACCAAGTATAGGGTGGCCCGCATATACAGGTTATTCCAACAGAATAATAGAGAATGGAATAACAGAAGTTCTCTTCATGAATAAGAAAGAAATAATACCCCTTACTTTAGAAGAAACTGGATATAGGAGTAGTGAAGTAGCAGAATACTTTTCTTCTTTCTCTCTATAATTTTCTCTCTCTAAAGTTTCAGTGAATTCATAAGAAATAATGAAGGAATGAGCTTCTATTTATAGGAGAATGGAAAGACACTGTGTAAGGATTTTTCTCACGGATGCAACAGTTTTATAACTTACGGACGTCTTATGCAATATTTGGGCGTCTGAATTTCAAAGCCACCATCAAATAAAACAAAAAAAAATATATATATATATATATATATATATATATATATATATATATATAACACATGTTGTTTTGAAAAACTTCCCACAATAACCCACCCACCAATTTCTATATCAATCACACACACCCACTTTCCCTTATCTTCAAGGCATCTTCCCCCAACCCCCTTTCTTCCCACCACACACACACACTCACACACTAAACTCCATCAACATGTCACTCTCATCACTCTCCCCTATCACAATCATATATATATATATATATATATACACACACACACATCGCATACCTATATATATAAATTCCCTCCCCTTTACGTAACTCCCTCCCACCCCCATTTTAAAAATCAGTTTTTAACACATATGGGCCCCACATGTGGCCCCCACATGTGGGCCCCACCTTTAAACAATTTTCTACCCATTATTTTGAAAAATAGGTAAATGGGGGTCCATATAATAAGTCGATTTATAACAAATACCTCATAAAATTTTTCTCAATATTTTTAACAACATTTATCATCATTATTATAATTCACAATATTAATCGACCAGATCGTTCCCAGGAAAGAGGGGACTTTCCAATAAGGATTTCTCCTTATTGGCGCACAATTAGGTGACCAAACCTCTCCTTGACAGAACTTCTAGACATCGTTAATATTGCAAATAATAATATTAATAACTTTGTCATCTCAATTATTGATTATAAAATATTGACAATACTTGAATCAAATAACGTGAGATCTACGCAATGATTCATCGTAACAATAATTGAACAAAAGCGAGTGACTTCTCACGTAAGCATCAATGATTAATACTGGTGTGCTCATTGTAACTTCTGGCGTACATCGCATTTTTTTAACACCGGGTGTTTCAACAGTTAACAGTAAAACTTAGTAGTTATTTTCATAAAAAGATATTTTTATCGTTTTCTCAATCCGACAATAATTCCGTTATGGTATCCACCAATGATTGTGTCGTCGTACGAATATTCCCTATTAAAACGAATATTTCCCGACTAATCGAATATTATATAACAACTTGCGTACTTTGCAAAATTTATAAATATTACCCACAACTATAACATTATATCAAATTCATTCCATAATATTCAAAAATGATATTTATAGAAAAATCATCTTTATTAAAAAGTTGGGGTCTTACAACCTCCCCTTATGAAATTTTGCCCTCAAAATTAGGGTACGTACCTGGTATGTCGAAGAGGTAAGGATACCTTTATTTCATTTCAGATTCTAACTCCCAGGTCATTTCCTCAACATCGTGGTTTCTCCACAAAACTTTGACTTGAGGTATAACCTTGGAGCGTAGAATATGTTCCTTCTTATCCAAGATTTGAACAGGAACATCTTCGTACGTTAAATCTTCCGCTATTTCGTCCGGTTCTAACTCAATAATGTGATTTAGGTCTTCCACATATTTACGTAACATGGATATGTAAAAAACGTTATGAACACGAGACATACTTAGCGGTAAAGTGAGTATATAGGCCACAGTTCCTACTCGATCAAGAATTAAAAATGGGCCAATGAATCAAGGATTGAGCTTTCCTCTCTTTCCAAATCTCGTAACTCCTTTCCATGGAGCAACACGTAACAACACATGATCTCAATATCGAATTCCGTCCTTTCGATGAAGATCGGATAACTCTTTTGTCGATCTTGTGAGGTTTTTTTATCGTTCTTGGGATCGTTTGAATCTTTTTTGTAGTCATACGTACCAACTCCGGTCCCAACAACGTTGCTTCACCCACCTCATCCCAACATCTTTGGAGAACAACACTTTCTTTCATACTGGCGCCTCAAATGGAGCCATGCCAATACTTGCTTGATAGCATTTTGTAGGAAAACTCCAAGAATGGTAAGAACTTATCCCAACTTCCCTTGAAGTCAAGGACCACGAGTCTTAATAAATCTTCCAGAGTTTGAATAGACCTCTCTGATTGTCCGTCCGTCTGAGGATGATATGCCGAACTAAATCGTAAATCCATGCCCATAGCTTTTTGCAAACTAACCCAAAATCGTGAAGTGAATCTTGGGTCTCGATCAGAAACTATGGATATTGGCATACCATGCAATCTTACAACCTCGTTTATGTACATACAAGCAAGACGTTCAAGTGTATAAGTTTCAGTATAGGTAAGAAGTGAGCGAGACTTGGTCAATCTATCAACAATGACCCAAATTGCATCTATGACTTGAGAAACCTTGGGAAGACCGATGCTTGAAATCCATGGTAATGTGCTCCCACTTCCGTTACGGAATTTCAAGTGGTTGCAATGGACCTTTTGGTACTTGATGCTCGCCTTGACTCGTTGACACATTAGACACCTTGAGATAAGCAGCTATATCTCTCTCTTCATATTGCCCCACTAAAATGTATGTCGAAGATCATGATACATTTTGGTACTCCCGAGATGGATTACCAAGCGGTGTGTTGTGTGCCTCCATCATGATTTTATACTTTAAATCGAGGTCGTTAGGAACACAAAGTCCGGAGTTGACTCAAGTATTCCTTCTTCATCGATTCTTGTTTCCCAGATAGCACCTTCTTGCACTTTCTTTCCTCATACGCATCGACTCCAGTGTCCGTAGTTTGGCGGCTTTAACTTTATCAATTAAAGTCGGTTCTACTCGTATATTCGCCATCATCACATGGGTTCCTGGAGTCTGTAACTCTATCTCCATCCTTTGTAAGTCACACAAAATGGGCCTTTCCGTTGACAATATCGCACTCGTACTTGCATATGATCTTCTACTCAATGCGTCAGCTACCACGTTCACTTTTCCAGGATAGTATTGGATGGTATGATCATAATATTTCAACAGTTCAAGCCAATGTCGTTGTCGCATGTTGAGTTCCTTTTAAGTAAAAAAATATTTGAGGCTTTTATGATCCGTAAAGATCTCCACTTTCTCTCCATACAAGTAATGCCTCCAAATTTTAAGTGCGAAGACAACAGCTGCCAACTCTAGATCATGAATAGGATAATTCCTCTCATATTCTTTGAGTTGTCCTGAGGCATAGGCTATAACTTTCCCATGTTGCATGAGAACACATCCTAACCCTTTGCCCGAAGCATCACTGTAGATGACAAATCCCTCCGAGTCTCCTCTTGAGTTCTTGAAAATTCTTCTCACATTCCTCACTCCAACCGAATTTTGTATCTTTTCGAGTCAGCTGAGTTAATGGAGTAGCGATTCGAGAAAATGCTTCCATGAATCTCCGATAATAACCAGCTAAACTGAGAAAGCTATGTACTTCGGTCACTGATTTGGGTTGCTCCCAGCTTTGAATAGCTTCAATCTTTGCTGGGTCAACTGATATTCCATGACATGATACTACGTGCCCAAGGAATGCTACTTCCTCAAGCCAGAACTCGCATTTCTTCAACTTGGCATAAAATTTGTATTCACGAAGCTTTTGGAGTATTAGCCTCAAGTGTTGCTCATGATCTTCACGGCTTTTGGAATAAATAAGGATGTCATCAATAAAGACGACCACAAAGTGATCCATATATTTCTTGAATACTCGGTTCATCATATCTATGAAGGCAGTAAGAGCATTAGTCAATACAAAGGACATGACTAGGAATTCATAATGCCCGTACCGAGTTCTAAAAACCGTCTTTGGAATGTCTTCGGTTCTAATCTTTAATTGGTGATATCCGGAACGAAGATCAATCTTTGAAAAGAATTTGGCGCCTTGCAACTAGTCAAACATGTCATCAATACGTGGCAATATGTACCTATTTTTGATGGTGACATGATTCAACTCCCGATAATCAATACAAAGTCGCATACTCCCATCTTTCTTCTTCACGAATAGAGAAGAGAGCACCACGAGGAGAAAGTACTGATGATGAATAAAGCCAATGTCTAACAATTCATGCAGTTGGGTCTTTAACTCACGAAGTTCAATAGAGCCATTAGATATGGGGCTTTGGAAATGGGTTTTGTCACCGGGTTCAAGGTCGATACAAAATTCAATTTCACGCTTCTGGGGTAGGCGAGAAGTTCTTCGGGAATACGTCGAGAAATTTATTAACAACAGAAATATCATTCAAAACTGACGTATTTTTGTTTAGATCTATGACATGAGCTAAGAAAGCTTGACATCCATTTTTTAATAAACGAATAGCTTTATGGCTTGAAATGACAGTGATTGATTTTAATGGTTTAGTTGTTTAAATTCGCATAATAGGTTGGTTAGGAATATGAAAGCTAACGACTTTACGAAAATAATCAATTTTTGCATGATGAGTAGTTAACCAATCAATCCCTAGAATCACATCAAATGCAAGTATTTTCAATGAAATAAGATCGACAGGTAATGTGAGGGTACTAATTTGAACCAAATAAGACTTATAAACAATGGATGTAATGAAGGTTTCTCCCAACGGAGTTTCCACATATAAGTCAAAGTCTAATTTCTCCGGAGTTAAATTTACTCGTTGAGCGCAAGTAGGAGAAATAAAAGAATGGGTAGAACCGGTATCAAATAAGGTATAGACTTCGCTAGATTTTATGATAAGCTTACCCGTGATAACCTCGTTCGGGTTCCTTGCTTTCTGGGAGGTCACAACAAAAGCTCTCCCTTGAACTACTGGTTTTGACTTATGCAGGGACGGTATTTTGTGTCACTAGTTCAAATTGGACTTGTGTCGTCGGCTGCGACAAAATTGGGCTAGGTGACCTTCTCTTCCACAATTATAACATGCTTTGGACAGCATCGCACAGTTTGGACTGATACCAACTGTGACGCCCCCAAAATTGGTATACATCACCCATCTTGAGTCGCCAAATACATGGTACATAATTCAAATACAAACTTAATTATACAACAGTCGTGTAAAATACGACTAAACATATGCTGTGGGTTTTAATACAAATATGGTCATCTAGACAATATACAAACTCAATGAGGTCGTCATTACATTTATTATTACACTATTTCACAGAATAGTGAGGACTACTAATGCACCATCTAGGACCATCACTCTGTTCCCCGACTAGTCCCTGCTACATTCTCATTTCCTGAAGAGAACAATGAAAGCAAAAGGGTGAGCTCAACTAGCCCAGTAAGAAATATTATGACTAAGATAATGCAGAATAATTTATCGTTAGTCTTCAATAGTGTTAAACTGATAAAATATAATAAATATCAAGTTTAACTGCAGTGGAACACGCAATCCATTAGAAGAGTCAAGTAGAGAATAAAATCTACTATCTTCTATGATTTAAAAGGTTTTTCATCACTTTTATCGCTGGGACTCAGCTTAATAAATAATCCACATCATCGAATCACCCCTGCACTACGGCCAAGGATATTCTTTAGTTGGGTTGGGTTGCTCTCTTTTGGTTGGGTTGACTCGTTATCGCGCTCCACTAACTGAGCCCTATTTACAACATCTGAATACAAACACAGTTTATAAGAAATAAGATATTAACGTATCTCCGGCTTCAATCCTCTTAAAAACATCCGCGTCATTCTCTCTTCATTATCAACCAAGTGGGACGCAAACCGGGACAACTCAGCAAACTTGGCTTTGTACTGCGACACGGTCATATTATTCTGCTCTAACTTGATGAATTCTGCCTCTTTTATGTGACGAATACTTTCAGGAAAGTACTTGTCGTTGAATAGTTCTTGGAACTTCTCCCAAGACATCTTCAGTGCGACAGGTTGAGTATGCTTTATCGATTCCCACCAGTAATTTGCCTCTCCTCGCAACATAAAGGTAGCAAAGGGAACCTTTTGCTCCTCGGAGCATCCCAAGACATCAAATATCTTGGTGATCAGCTTTATCCATGCTTCTGCCTTAAGTGGTTTTGGCTCTCCAATAAACTTCGATGGTCCCAGCTCCTTGAACTGTTTAGCGGTGACCGTCCGAGAGTTTCCAGTCTTTCCACCTATATTTTGGACAGGAGCCACTCTCGCCTGATGTTGCATAAATTGCATAAAGCCTCTGAAAATTCCATCATTCATTATTTGGTCAGTGTTGTTGTTTGCATGAGGATTGTCGCCTTCCTGATTCACATTATCTTGATTATTGATATATGGTGAATCAACGGTCTCTTGTGCTCCATTGATATTCTCAATATTCTTGGATGTCATTTTCAGATACTGCCACAAAACAAAAAGTTAATTGACAAGTAACATATTATCCCTATATTCTGACAGACCAATTAAATACCAAATAAACTTAGGTAGGTCATACTAGCGAAGGAATTTCCCGTCTCTGCCCTCCTAGTTCTATTCTCACATCTTAGCCAGAGATTATATCCCTAAGCTTTGATACCAACTGTGACGCCCCCAAAATCGGTATACATCACCCATCTTGAGTCGCCAAATACATGGTACATAATTCAAATACAAACTTAATTATACAACAGTCGTGTAAAATACGACTAAACATATGCTGTGGGTTTTAATACAAATATGGTCATCTAGACAATATACAAACTCAATGAGGTCGTCATTACATTTATTATTACACTATTTCACAGAATAGTGAGGACTACTAATGCACCATCTAGGACCATCACTCTGTTTCCCGACTAGTCCCTGCTACGTTCTCATTTCCTGAAGAGAACAATGAAAGCAAAAGGGTGACTGGATATAGGAGTAGTGAAGTAGCAGAATACTTTTCTTCTTTCTCTCTATAATTTTCTCTCTAAAGTTTCAGTGAATTCGTAAGAAATAATGAAGGAATGAGCTTCTATTTATAGGAGAATGGAAAGGCTTGTAAGGATTTTTCTCACGGATGCAACAGTTTTATAACTTACGGATGTCTTATGCAATATTTGGGCGTCTGAATTTCAAAGACACCATCAAATAAAACAAAAAAATACAATATATATAACACATGTTATTTTGAAAAACTTCCCACAATAACCCACCCACCAATTTCTATATCAATCACACACACCCACTTTCCCTTATCTTCAAGGCATTTTCCCCCACCCCCCTTTCTTCCTACCACACACACACACTCACACACTAAACTCCACCAACATGTCATTCTCATCACTCTCCCTTATCACAATCATATATATATATATATATATATATATATATATATATATATATATACACACACACCACCTTTAAATTATTTTCTACCAATTATTTTGAAAAATGGGTAAATGGGGGTCCATATAATAAGCCGATTTATAACAAATACCTCATAAAATTTTCCTCAATATTTTTAACAACATTTATCATGATTATTATAATTCACAATATTAATCGACCAGGTCGTTCCCAGGAAAGAAGGGGCTTTCCAATAAGGATTTCTCCCTATTGGCGCTCAATTAGGTGACCAAACCTCTCCTTGACAGAACTTCTAGACATCGTTAATATTGCAAATAATAATATTAATAACTTTGTTATCTCCATTATTGATTTAATAATATATAAAATATTGACAATAATTGAATCAAATAACGTGAGGTACTATGCAACAATTATTATAGTAATAATTGAACAAAACTGAGTGACTTCTCACGTAAGCATTAATAATCAATACCGTGTGCTACTATGCAACCACGCGTATTACTGTACTTTTAACACCGGGTGTTTCAACAGTTAACGGTAAAACTTCTGCCGTTATTTTCATAAAAAGATATTTTTATAGTTTTCCCAATCCGACAATAATTCCGTTGTGGGGTCCACCAATGATTGTGCCGTCGTACGAATATTCCCTGTTAAAACGAATATTCTCCGACCAATCGAATATTATATAACAACTTGCGTACTTTGAAAAATTTATAAATATTACCCACAACTATAACATTATATCAAATTTATTCCATAATATTCAAAAATGATATTTATAGAAAAATCATCTTTATTAAAAAGTTGGGGTCTTACACAACAAGTTTTAGATCAACAACTGCAGCGAAAACAGCAATCCATTAGAAGAGTCAAGTAGAGAAAGAATTCTACTATCTTCTAAGATTTCAAAGTCCATCATCAATAATTTATCCCTGTAACATCAATCAATATACATCTTGAATCAAATATTCATCTTTGCACTACAGGCCAAAGATATTCATTTGTATCACCAGTTGGTCATGTTCATCTCAACACATGTTCATCTTTGCACTACGGGCCAAAGATATTCATTAGGTAATCATTCATTTTTGCACTACAGGCCAAAGATATTCATCAATTAATCATTCATCTTTGCACTACAGACCAAAGATATTCAGTAATATCATCATTTAGGACTGAGGATGATGAAAAATATCTTAAAGAAAACGAATCTAGTGAGATAAAAGATCAAAGATTAGGGATTCTTACTTTAGTTTATCCAAGTTCAAAAATACCTTATAATAATCAATTGTGGAGCAAAATTCAAGAATAAAGATCAAAACATGGATACAATCAAAGATAGTAACCATAATAGACAACTTGGACAAAGAAAAGAAAATTTCATTTTTTCTGTGAATAGTGCCGTATACGTGAATAGTAATCCCGACACAAAAAGGTAGAAATTCTACAATAAAATCTATACCAATATTTTGGTATAATGATATTGAAAGAATAACATCATTAGGAAGAAAATAACATCCCTTACCTCAAAATATCAGTACTTCTGATCAGAATATCGGTATAAGGCTGAAGAAAACTTACACTGATGAATAGCAACTCACAAAGTATCTAAATACTCACAAAATACACTCGATAATATAGAGAGAGAAAGAGAGAAAACTTGTTTCTGGTGTGATTTTCAATTCTAACTAAGCACCCTATTTATAGAAAAATGCTTGAACGCCATAGCAGATTAACCTGCTACCTGATGGCTTTACCTGCTACTATTCAAGCCCACCACTTTTGAAAATAAATTCTAGCACATTTCATTACTCACCAACCAAAAGTAGGGCCCACCATATTTTTAATAAAAATATTATATTTTCCTAAACTTCAACAATCCATAATAAATATCCCTTTTATCAGAAAAATTCAAATCTCATGTGATTTCCATAGGAAATTTAATTCTCTACAACTTTGTAAGTTTAAGTTTTTTCAAATTCCAAACGAAAAATGACCAAAATCCAAATACGGACGATTTTCAAAACCTCCATTCCGACACAATACTGATAAAACACCTCAGCATTAATTCCTTCATTTATAACCACAGTAAATATATCCATCATTTATATACACAAAAAATAAATATTTCCTTATCATATATGTGACGCCCCCAAAATAGGTATACATCACCTATTCTGAGTCGCCAAATACATGGTACAGAATACAAATACAACCTTAAATATACAACATGAGCTGTGAGTTTTAATACAAATATTGTCTTCTAGACAGTATTCAAACTCAAAATAAGTCCTCAATACATTTATTATCACACTATTTCATAGAATAGTGATGACTACTAATGCTATCATCTGGACCGTCACTCCATTCCCCGACTAGTCCCTGCTACGTTCTCATTTCCTGAAGAGAACAATGAAAGCAAAAGGGTGAGCTCAACTAGGCCAGTAAGAAATATTATGACTAAGATAATGCAGAATAAATTAGCCTTCAACAATGTTTAACTTATAAAATATAACAAACATCAAGTTTAACTGCAGCGGAACAAGTAATCCATTAGAAGAGTCAAGTAGAGAATAAACTCTACTATTTTCTATGATTTAAAAGGTTTTTCATTACTTTTATCATTTGAGACTCAAATTGAATAAATAATCCACATCATCCCCACTTTACTACCAAGGATATTCATTAGTATCACGACCACAAATTATCCATGCATTACGGGCCAAGGATATTCGTGTATTCATCAATGGTCATGATCATGTCAACAACTGTCCATCAATGCACTACGGCCAATGAGGATTTTTACCACATCATTTGTAACATTACAGTCATGATTATACCGAATAATCCCTTGTCATAATCATACCAAGTCCATCTATGCACTACAGGCCACATATGACTTTCAACATATTATAAACATGAGGATGATGACAATTCAATAAAATAAGTTCAAGAATAAATTTTAAAGATTTATAAGTTAATTTATCCCCGAACTCAATAACGCCCAAATTGTCAACATGATCATCGCTTTATGGAGTAAAATTGAAGAATGCTCGGAAGAATATTTCCATGAAAAGATCTTTGGATGAAGCGCAAATATCAAGGATATTCCACTAATTTCATGGAGTATAGAAGCCAAAACTTTAACCATTTGAGTATAATAAAATATATGAAACCGCAAATGGATTTTTGCCGCCATGCAAGATAATCCACGTGATGCATTATTCCAAAGAATAATAATAAGAATGGAACTGTGTCATGCGTAACTGGCGTAGACATGATATTCCAATGTAATAATAAAGAATGGAACCAGTCATGCGTAATCCGCGCAGCATGTGATGTTCCAATGTAATAATAAAGAATGAAACCAGTCATGCGTAATCCGCTTGCAGACGGGATGTTCCAACAAAATAATAAAGAATGGAACTAGGTCATGCGTAATCCGCACAGACAGGATGTTCCAACAGAATAATAAAGAATAAAATAACAACAGAATTCACGTGCATGCGATAGGCCAAGATGCATAAAAGTTATTCTAACGAGTAATAATAAAGAGTGGAATAACAGAAGAATTTTACCATGTATGCGATACTTCGCATAAACAAGTTATTCGAACATAATAATAAAGAATGGAATAACAACCCTTACGAGTATTGAAAAAAATAACTCTCTTCATGATTACGAAAGAATAATACCCCTTACCTTAAAAAGAAGAGTATTCCGACTGGTAGGGCGAGGGTATTCTTGAAGAAAACTTATACTGTTTTCTACGCTCAAAGCTTCTTAAAACTCTAAAGAAATACGTTCAAGATTATAAAAGAAGAATTCTCTGAATTTCTGGTGTGATTTTCAATTCTAACTAAGCATCCTATTTATAGAAGAATGGAAATGATACTATGGTGCACTATGCAATAAAATATAATATATTCTATTTATAATCAAATAAAACAAAACTTTATAAAAAGTATTTTATTTTATATAAAAAGTTTTTATTATGCAAATATTGACAATAATTGAATCAAATAACATGAGATACTTATCAAAGAATTATTCTGTGAGCAATAATTGAACAAAACCGAGTGACTTCTCACGTAAGCATCAATAATCAATACCGTATGCTACTATGCAACCACGCCAGCGTATTCTTGACTTTTTAACACCGGGTGTTTCAGTAGTTAACGGTAAAACTTCCGCCGTTATTTTCATAAAGTATTTTTGTCGTTTTCTTAATCCGACAATAATTTTGTTATGGGGTCCACCAATGATTGTGCCGTTGTATGAATATTCCCTGTTAAAACGAATATTCCCCGACCAATTGAATATTATATAACATCTTGCGTACTTTGCAAAATTTATAAATATTACCCACAACTATAACATTATATCAAATTCATTCCATAATATTCAAAAATGATATTTATAAAAAATTCATCTTTATTCATAAAAGTTGGGATTTTACAACCTCCCCTTCTTATGAAATTTCGCCCTCGAAATTAGGGTATGTACCTGGTATGTCGAAGAGGTAAGGATACCTTTATTTCATTTTAGATGCTAACTCCCAGGTCATTTCCTCAACATCGTGGTTCCTCCACAAAACTTTGACTTGAGGTATAACCTTGGAGCGTAGAACATGTTCCTTCTTATCCACGATTTTAACAGGAACCTCTTCATACGTTAAATCTTCTGCTATTTCGTCCGGTTCAAACTCAATAATGTGGTGTGGGTCTTTCACATATTTACATAACATAGTTATGTGAAAAACGTTATGAACACGAGACATACTTGGCGGTAAAGCGAGTCTATAGGCCACAGTTCCTACTCGATCGAGGATAAAAAATGGGCCAATGAATCGAGGATTGAGCTTTCCTCTCTTTCCAAATCTCGTAACTCCTTTCCATGGAGCAACACGTAACAACACATGATCTCCAATATCGAATTCTACGTTCTTTCGATGAAGATCAACATAACTCTTTTGTCGATCTTGTGAGGTTTTTATACGTTATCGGATCATTTGAATCTTTTCCGTAGTCATACGTACCAACTCCGGTCCCAACAACATTGCTTCACCCACCTCATCCCAACATACTGGAGAACGACACTTTCTTCCATACAACGCTTCAAATGGAGCCAGCCAATACTTGTTTGATAACTGTTGTTGTAGGAAAACTCCACCAATGGTAAGAACTTATCCCAACTTCTCTTGAAGTCAAGGACACAAAGTCTTAATAAATCTTCAAGAGTTTGAATAGTCCTCTCCGACTGCCCGTCCGTCTGAGGATGATATGCCGAGCTAAATTATAAATCTGTGCCCATAGCATTCTGCAAACTAACCCAAAATCATGAAGTGAATCTTGGGTCTCGATCAGAAACTATGGATACTTGCATACCATGCAGTCTTAAAATCTTGTCTATGTACATACGAGCAAGACGTTCAAGTGTATAAGTTTCTCGTATCGGTAAGAAATGAGCAGACTTGGTCAATCTATCAACAATGACCCAAATCACATCTATGCCTTGAGAAACCTTAGGAAGACTGATAACGAAATCCATGGTAATGTGCTCCCACTTCCATTCTAGAATTTTAAGTGGTTGCAATGGAACTTTTGGTACTTGATGCTCCGCCTTAACTCGTTGACAAGTTAGACACCTTGAGATAAACAGCGCCATCTCTCTCTTCATATTGCTCCACCAAAATGTATGACGAAGATCACGATACATTTTGGTACTCCCAGGATGGATTGCAAACGGTGTGTTGTACACCTTCATCATGATTTTATATTTTAAATCAGGGTCGTTAGGAACAAAAAGTCTGGAGTTGACTCGAAGTATTCCTTCTTCATCGATTCTTGCTTCCGGCATAGCACCTTCTTGCACTTTCTTCCTCATACGCATCAGTTCTAGGTCTGTAGCTTGAGCAACTTTAACTTTATCGATTAAAGTCGGTTCTACTCGTATATTCGCCATCATCACATGGGTCTCCGGAGTCTTTAACTCTATCTCCATCCTTTGCAAGTAACACAAAATGGGCCTTTGCGCTGACAATATCGCACTCGTACCCGCATATGATCTTCTACTTAATGCGTCAGCTACTACGTTCGCTTTTCCAGGATGGTATTGGATGGTATGATCATAATCTTTCAACAGTTCAAGCCAATGTCATTGCCGCATGTTGAGTTCCTTTTGGGTGAAGAAATATTTGAGGCTTTTATGATCCGTAAAGATCTCCACTTTCTCCCCATATAAGAAATGCCTCCAAATTTTAAGTGCGAAGACAACAACTGCCAACTCTAGATCATGAGTAGGATAATTCCTCTCATACTCTTTGAGTTGCCGAGAGGCAAAGGCTATGACTTTCCCATGTTGCATGAGAACACATCCTAACCCTTTGCCCGATGCATCACTGTAGATAACAAATCCCTCCGAGCCAGATGGTATTGTCGAGCAGTCTTTGAAATGAGTCTCCTCTTGAGTTCTTGAAAACTCCTCTCACATTCCACGCCTCCAGCCGAATTTTATATCTTTCCGAGTCAATTTGAGTTAATGGAGTAGCGATTCGAGAAAACCCTTCCATGAATCTCTCGATAATAACCATTAATCCGAGAAAGCTACGTACTTGATCATCGATTTAGGTTGCTCCAAACTTTGAATAGCTTCAATCTTTTTAAGGCCAACGGATATTCCATGACTTGATACTACGTGCCCAAGGAATGCTACTTCCTCAAGCCGAACTCACATTTCTTCAACTTGGCATAAAGCTTGTTTTCTGAAGCTTTTGGAGTATCAACCTCAAGTGTTGCTCATGATCTTCACGGCTTTTGGAATATATGAGGATGTCATCAATAATAAAGACGACCACAAAGTGATCCAAATATTCCTTGAATACTCAATTCATCATATCCATGAAGGCAGCAGGAGCATTAGTCAATCCAAAAGACATAACTAAAAATTCATAGTGCCCGTACCGAGTTTTGAAGGCAGTCTTTGGAATATCCTCAGTTTTAACCTTCAGCTGATGATATCTAGAATGAAGATCGATCTTTGAAAAGAATTGTGCTCCTTGCAACTGGTCAAATAGGTCATCAATGCGAGGTAACAGATACCTATTCTTGATGGTGACATGGTTCAATTCCCAATAGTCAATACAAAGTCGCATACTCCCATCTTTCTTCTTCACAAATAGAACAGGAACACCCCAAGGAGACGTACTATGATGAATGAAACCAATGTCTAACAATTCCTGCAATTGGATCTTTAACTCCTGAAGTTCAATAGGAGCCATTCGATATGGGGCTTTGGAAATGGGTTTTGTACCGGGTTCGAAGTCGATACAAAATTCAATTTCACATTCAGGGGGTAGGCCAGGGAAGTTCTTTGAGGAATACGTCGGAAATTTATTAACAATAGAAATATCATTCAAATCGGCGTATTTTTGTTTAAATCTGTGACATGAGCTAAGAAAGCTTGACATCCGTTTTTCAATAAACGAATAGCTTTATGGCTTGAGATGACAGTGATTGATTTTAATGGTTTGGTTGCTTGAATTTGCATAATAGGTTGGTTAGGAATATGAAAGCTAACAACCTTATGAGGACAATCAATTTTTGCATGATGAGTAGTTAACCAATCAATCCCTAGAATCACATCAAATGCAAGTATTTTCAATGAAATAAGATCGACAGGTAATGTGAGGGTACTAATTTGAACCAAATAAGACTTATAAATAGTGGATGTAATGAAGGTTTCTCCCAACGGAGTTTCCACATATAAGTCAAAGTCTAATTTCTCCGGAGTTAAATTTACTCGTTGAGCGCAAGTAGGAGAAATAAAAGAATGGGTAGAACCGGTATCAAATAAGGTATAGACTTCGGTAGATTTTATGATAAGCTTACCCGTGATGACCTCGTTCGGGTTCCTTGCTTTCTGGGAGGTCACAACAAAAGCTCTCCCTTGAACTACTGGTTTTGACTTGTCTGGGACGGTATTTTGTGTCACCGTTCCAACTGGACTTGTCTTTGGTGCACGACAAAATCGGGCTAGGTAACCTTCTCTTCCACAATTATAACACGCGTTGGATGGCATCGCGCAGTTTGGACTGATATGTCCCTCCCCTCCGCATTTGAAGCATATAATAGGTGGTCGTTCTCCTTCCTTAACCATGGGTGCTGCTGCTGACGTCTTTCCATCATTGTTGAATCTCCTCTTCTTGAAATGTCCATTCTTATTGTCTTGACCATGATTACCACCGAAGTGGTTACCATTTCTGGTATGTCGAGTCCCTCCACGTTTGTTGTCATTGTTTCGATGACTGCTACCACTAGTATTATCATTTTGTCGGCTGCTTTCTCTTGGTTGAGTTGACTCGTTATTGCTTTCCAATAACTGAGCCCTATTTACAACATCTGAATACAAACATAGTTTATGAGAAATTAGATATTGACGTATCTCTGGTTTCAAACCTCTTAGAAACATCCGCGTCATTCTTTCCTCACTATCAACCAAGTGAGACGCAACCCGGGACAACTCGGCAAACTTAGCTTCGTACTGCGACATGGTCATATTGTTTCGCTCCAACTTGATGAACACTACCTCTTTCATGTGACGAATACTTTCAGGAAAGTACTTGTCATTGAATAGTTCTTGGAACTTCTCCCAAGACATCTTCAGTGCGGCAGGTTGAGTACGCTTTACAGATTCCCACCAGTAATCTGCCTCTCCTCGCAACATAAAGGTGGCAAAGGGAACCTTTTGCTTCTCGGAGCATCCCAAGACATCAAATATCTTGGTAATCTGTTTTATCCACGTCTCCGCCTTAAGTTATTTTGGCTCTCCAATAAACTTCGGTGGTCCCAGCTCCTTGAACTGTTTAGCGTTGACCGGCCGAAAGTTGCCAGTGTTTCCACCTGTATTTTGGACAGGAGTCTCTCTTTCCTGATGTTGTACGAATTGCAAAAAGCTCCTAAACATTCCGTCGTTCGCCATTTGGTCGGTGTTGTTGTTTTAATGAGGATTGTCACCTTCCTGATGCACATTATCCTGATTATTGATATGTGGAGACTAAACGGTCTCCTGTGCTCCATTGCTATTCTCAACATTCTCGGATGTCATTTTCAGATACTGCCACAAAACAAGGGTTAGTTATCATATCACATATTATCCCTATATTCTGACCGACCAATTAATTACCAAATAAACTTAGGTAGGTCATACTATCGAAGGAATTCATCGTCTCTCCCCTCCTAGTTCTTGTCTCACATCTCAGCCAAGGATCATATCCCTAAGCTTTGATACCAACTGTGACACCCCCAAAATAGGTATACATCACCTATTCTGAGTCGCCAAATACATGGTACATGATACAAATACAACCTTAAATATACAACATGAGCTGTGAGTTTTAATACAAATATTATCTTCTAGACAATATTCAAACTCAAAATAAGTCCTCAATACATTTATTATCACACTATTTCATAGAATAATGAGGACTACTAATGCTATCATCATCGGATAGTCACTCCGTTTCACGACTAGTCCACATTACGTTCTCATTTCTCAAGAGAACAATGAAAGCAAAAGGTGAGCTCAACTAGGCCAAGAAGAAATATTATGACTAAGATAATGCGAATAAATTATCATTAGCCTTCAACAGTGTTAAACTGATAAAATATAACAAACATCAAGTTTAACTGCAGCGGAACAAGCAATCCATTAGAAGAGTTAAGTAGAGAATAAAATCTACTATCTTCTACGCTCAAAAGTTCTTAAAACTCTAAAGAAATACGTTCAAGATTATAGAAGAAGAATTCTCTGAATTTCTGGTATTATTTTCAATTCTAACTAAGCATCCTATTTATAGAAGAATGGAAAGGATACTATGCTGCACTATGCAATAAAATATAATATATTCTATTTATAATCAAATAAAACAAAACTTTATAAAAAGTATTCTATTTTATATAAAAAGTTTTTACTATACAAACACTATGCAGTGCACTTATGGAAATACTATGCATAATAAAATATAATATATTCTATTTAAAATCTAATAAAACAAATAACTTTATAAAAGTATTCTGTTTTATATAAAAATATTTTACTATGCAAACACTATGTAAGCAGTATGCAAATACTATGCATAATAAAATATAATATATTCTATTTAAAATCTAATAAAACAAATAACTTTATAAAAGTATTCTATTTTATATAAAAAGTTTTCTATTTTATTACATTTATAATAACAATAAAACAAACTTTATCATCATTATATAATTCACAATATTAATCGACCAGGTCGTTACCAGGAAAATGGGGCTTTCCAATAAGGATTTCTCCCTATTGGCGCACAATTAGGTGACTAAACCTCTCCTTGACAGAACTTCTAGACATCGTTAATATTGTAAATAATAATATTAATAACTTTGTCATCTCAATTATTGATTTAATAATATATAAAATATTGACAATAATTGAATCAAATAACGTGAGATACTTATCAAAGCAATTCTTTGTGAGCAATAATTGAACAAAACTTAGTGACTTCTCACGTAAGCATCAATAATAAATACCGTGTGCTACTATGCAACCACACGTATTACTATACTTTTAACACCGGGTACTTTTCATAAAGTATTTATATCGTTTTCTCAATCCGATAATAATTCTGTTGTGGGGTCCACCAATGATTGTGCCGTTTTACGAATATTCTCTATTAAAACGAATATTCCCCGACCAATCGAATATTATATAACAACTTGCGTACTTTGCAAAATATTTAAATATTATATTCAAAAATGATATTTATAGAAAATTCATCTTTATTCATAAAAGTTGGGGTCTTACAATATAAATCAATAAATAATTATTCACAAATAATATAACAAAATCACAATTATGACAACCAGGTCGTTCCCAGGAAAGAAGGGGCTTTCCGATAAGGATTTCTCCTTATTGGCGCGCAATTAGGTGACCAAACCCCTTTTCTAGATAGAACTTCCTTAGACATTGCCAATAATGCAATCTAATAATATTATTCAAATAATATGAATTATTGATCTGATAATGGAGATACTGTGTAGTGACAATTATTAAAACAACAATAATATAAAATATCAACGCAGCAATTATTGAACCAATAAATAAAATATTGAACAGTAATTACTGTAACAATTATTGAATAGTGACTTCTTACGTAAGAATCAATAATTTCAAAAATACTGTGCAATACCATGTGCTATTGTGCAACCACGCGTATTACTATATTTTAACCACTAGGTATTCCAACAGTGTTAACGATAACCATTACGTCGTTATTTATAAAAACTCAAACTTGTCGTTTTCTTCATTCGACAGTAATCCATTATGGGGCCCATAAATGGCTGCGCCGTCGTACGAATATTCTCCGACAGAAAGAATAATCCACGACCAAACGAATATTCCCCGACAAAATGAATATTTAATAACCACTTGCTTATTTGCAAAATTTGCACATTTCACCCATAACTAAAGTATTATATCAAATTAACACTTTATTATTCAAAATAATAAATAGAGGAAATTTGATTTTATTCATTAAAAAGTTGGGGTCTTACATCACTGAACTTTTTTTTTCTTACAGTCAACTCACTGAACTACGTTTTACTAACAAAACGTTTGCAATTCCGTCTATTTTGACTTTAGATGGAATTGGATAAATAAGCTGCAAACATGTAACATAATTCTGATGTGGCACATATCAGTCCATGTGGCCAACATTACGTGGATATGGAGGGAAATTCTCCCACAAAATTACCAGTGGATGGACCCACATGTGTATTAGGAGCAATTCAATCGTCATTTATCCCAAATTTGTTCTAGATTGACGATTGTTCAACCGAGCCCTAACCCAACCCAACCCAACCCTTCGAAAGTGATCGATGAATTGAAAAACTCAGCAAAAAATGAGTAGTTGTTCTATCGATCAATTTAAAAAGCTATCTAAATTGATTATTTGGTGAATCTAGGTGTGATTCACGTTGGTTAGAAGTCGTTTGAAGTTCGACATCAAGTAATGGTCGACAGGTATGTCCCATATTATGGTACCCTCTTGTCCCCTTTTCTGATTTTGATGATTTCTTTTTTGGGTTTGTTGTTGTATTGTACTTTTACGTCTAAACCCTAGAGTTCAAATGTATTATTCAATGTTCATATTTGTCTTTTTCTTTACTGAAAAGGGAAAAGAGATGGTGGTTAGCACTTCTAACGGAAAGGAAAAGGTGGTTTACTCAGGAAAAGAAAAGGAAAAAAATTATATTTGTAAGTACAATTTCATTCATTCAAAAAGTTGTATTAATTTCACTTAGGGTTACTAATATTGAGTTATATTGTAGATGCCAACTCCTAGCCTTGTAAGGAACAAGTAGTCTTCACAAACAACAGTCCAAGGATGCACTCTACCTGCTTCTACACCACCAACCCATATAAATACAAGGAAAAAGCAAGTAAGTCAACAAACTTCACAGAATTCAACTAGTAGGCCATTCAAGGCACCAAGGAAGAAGGGTGGAACCCCTACTAAATAGTTGCATTTAAGTTATTTTATAGCCCACTAGTAGTTCATGGCATGGTAGTTTAGTAAGTATTTGGTATAGCTCTGTTTTGGTATAGGTATCTTAACTTTTGTAATCTTTTGGTATAGCTTCTGATTTGGTGTACCACGACTGCTGGAATATGGGGAATACTTTTGAGGGATAAATTTGTATACTTTTGATATAATTATGGGCTACTTAATGTGGCAAGAAATACATGGAGTTTGTAACAAGCGCTTGATATTGATTGAAGTTATGTTATAATAAGAATGATTTACTTTTTGTGTAAAACAGTTCTGCTTTAATATTTTGTTGTTGGTTGCCTTTTATTGTTGTATGGTTATGGTTGCAAAAACACTTGATATTGTTTTTTGTCATTCTCTTTTCATTGGTTAAAGTTAAACTGGTACATGCTTTGATTTGGGTTTGTGAATACATTGATGCATGGTAAATGTTGGGTAAAATCTAATTACGCACAATATGCAAGTATACGTGGTCAAAAAGTAATAAAGTGAAAGTAGACTATCGTTCCCACGAGGAATTGTTTAATAAAAATCACCAAGTACTAACCCATAACTAACTCAATCTTATTTAAACGAATGAATTTCAATTTATAAATAAACTAATTCTAATTACCACTAGTTAAATTAAAACTACGGAGATTTAAAATCACAACTTGACTTATTGCTTCATTTAAGTTAACACACTTCTCATCAATTATTCTCTATCCTGCATTGTTAATCAAGAACACTAAAGCAGATAAAACCATCTCTTGATGCATAATACCCATACTCACTTAAATCCACAGATGATAGAATTAAGTAAGACACCCTAATTAACTAATCCACTATATCTCTATGTGAATTACAATTAAAAAGGATTTAAAGCACAAGTTCTCTATAAGATTACATATGGCGTAAAGGCATATCTCTATCCTAAACACGAATCATGAATTTCATCTATGCAGAAATCACAAACACATGCTATCATGATCAGATCTAAATCTAAACTTCATCTCTCGAGTTCATATAGATTATCACGGTAATTGTTAGCTAGGCAATTAAGCAATTAAATCCAAATCACAATAGACAATCATCACGATAAAACATAATAATTGATATCGAATCATATTAAAATAAACTACACAATAAGATCCATTGTAATCTCAAACAAAGAATTAGTTCATGAATATTGAATTAAAACTAAGAATCCACAATTGAATAATTATTAAAAGACAAATATAGAAGAAGATAGAATCTATTGTCTGTAGATTTGAAGCTCCCTCCTTGCTCCTACTTTGAATCTTCAAAGGTCTCCAAGTTGCTTCAATCTCCAAATCTCATAAGAAATAGTGTTTTGGTCTTATTCTACTCTAATCTAATCTAATTGAATCCTCTCTCTCTCTAATCTCCCCCCTCTAATCCCTATCATTCTCCTCCTTTTATAAGTCTATTCATATGTCTTTAAGTCCTCTTGGAAGTCCTTGAGTCAATCGGATCGAAACAATCCTTCCCGAACTCAAATTTTGACAAAATTCGTATTTTTTGGGCATACCCCCGGCCCCAGCGGGGGTCTAGGCTTGTAAAGGGCCCGCCCCGATGGGCTGGGGGCCTGTTTTGTAGCTGGAATGCCCACCCCAGTGGGGGTTTTGTGAAGGAACCTTTTCTGCTCTGACGTCCTTTGGGAAAACAACCATAACTTTTGATCCGGAAAGAGTTACGAGGCTTTCCACCTATCAAATCGAAGATATCGACGAGCTCTACAACTTTCATTCTTCGAGAATTGAGAAATAACGGACGAATTAAGGTCAAAATTGGGCTGGAAGTGACTGCTATGCAAATGGCCACCCAAAGCAGTGACGTTCGACGCCTGTTGGTAAAAATGTCATAACTCTTGCATCCGAACTCCGATTGGAATGATTAAAGATGTTCTGGAAAGCTAAGAAGAAGCTCTAAAATGTAAGCCAAGTTCCAAACCAAGAATATGAAATGAACATGAAAGCCCAAACGATGTCCGAATTTCTTTTCTTTGCGATTTCATACCAATTCTTTGCGATTTCAGCTCCCAAGCATATAATCTACAAAACGAACACAAAATGCATGAAAAGTAACTAAGAAACATGAGATTAAGCAACTAATTCAAGTAATAGATACCAGATAAGTAGATAAAAAACCTACTTATCAGTAAATGTTACCTGCTCTGTTTTGGGTTTGTGAATATCAAGAGTTCCATGCTGGTTCATTTAGTTCCATACATGAGTCTTATTTCTAACAACAAAACAGAGTTAAAAATGTGCTCATGTTTCATTTCCTTCAATACATGACAACACAAGAACCATTAGTCAATGAACAACAAATTGAGATGATGCCACCATTAAGTCATAAATAACAACAATAACACAAACATAACAACAGTTAACACAAAAAGAGCTAAATGTGTTAGGAATATACATGAGAATGTTATTCCTATTTATATATGATTTGATTATGATATAAATGAATGAATTAATATGCAAGTATGCTTGCGTTAAGGAAAGTTGTAAAGTCCTTTGATAGATAATAGGAATATATGTACAAGGACTTATAATGAATTGATCAAACATGTTAAGTTGATCTCACATAAGCATAGCAACTTTGTAAAGTCCTTAAAATGAAATGATGTACAATGACTATAAATATACAAAGATCAAGCTTGTTAGGTTGATCTTATAATGTAATAGATAGGCATGTCTGATCGTCAAACACTGCACCAACATCGTAGTCTGCCAATAGAGTTGAGGAAAACTCGAGAACTATTAAGGCGGAATCATAGTCTACAAGATAGTAGATCTCAGAGTTCGTAGTCTGCCAAGAGAGACGAGGAAAGATCATAGTGTGTCGAGAAGAACTTTCTCAGAGCCGTAGTCTGCTGAGGAAGTTATGTTCAGAATCGTAGAGACAACCTGTCTAAGAGCCGACCAAGCATCTGCCAGAGCCAAGTCAAGAATCGTAGGCCATACTTGAAGTAGTGGAGTCTACTGATCATATCAGAGGCTGAAATCGTAGTTGAGCCAGATCAGACGAGGACAACAAGCAAAAAGACAGAAATTGTAGTCTGTCAAGATCTGATCTCCGAGTCGTAGTGTAAGACGCCAACTTTTTAATAAATAAAATTGAATTTCCTTTATTCTTTATCTTAAAATAATAAGGTGTTAAGTGATATGATGCTTTGATTATGGGTGAAATGTGCAAATATTTAAAAATAAGCAAGTGGTTATAAAATATTCATTGTTTTCGGTGAATATTCGTTTGGTCGTGGAATATTCTTGCTGTCGGGGAATATTCGTATGACGGTGCAACCATTTGTGGGCCCCATAATGGAAAATGGTCAGATGAAGAAAATGACAAGTTTGAGTTTTTATAAATAACGACGTAGTTGTTATCGTTAACACTATTGGAATACCCGATAGTTAAAATACAATAATACGCGTGTTTGCACAGTAGCACACGATATTACACATTATTGTTAGATTATTGATTCTTACGTAAGAAGTCACTACTCAATAATTGTTACAGTAATTACTGTTCAATATTTTATTTTATTGATTCAATAATTGCTATGTTGATATTTTATATTATTAATATTTCAATAATTGTCACTTCACAGTATCTCCTTTATCAAATCAATAATTCATATTATTTAAATAATATTGTTAGATAGCATTATTGGCAATGTCTAAGGAAGTTCTATCTAGGAAAGGGGTTTGGTCACCTAATTGCGCGCCAATAAGGAAAAATCCTTATCGCAAAGCCCCCTCTTTCCTGGGAACGACCTGATTTTCATAATTGTGATTGTAAGACTCCAACTTTTTAATAAAGATAATTTTTCTATAAATATCATTTTTAAATATTATGGAATGAATTTGATATAATGTTATAGTTGTGGGTAATATTTATAAATTTTGCAAAGTATGCAAGTTGTTATATAATATTCGATTGGTCGGGGAATATTTGTTTTAACAGTGAATATTCGTACGAAGGCACAATCATTGGTGGACCCCACAACAGAATTATTTTCGAAATGAGAAAATGATAAAAATATCTTTTTATTAAAATAACTGCGGAAGTTTTACCGTTAACTGTTGAAATACCCGGTGTTAAAAGTACAGTAATACGCGTGGTTACATAATAGCACACGGTATTGATTATTAATGCTTACGTGAGAAGTCACTCAGTTTTGTTCAATTATTGCTATAGTAATTGTTGCATAGTATCTCACATTATTTGATTCAATTATTGTCGATATTTTATATATTATTAAATTAATAATGGAGATAACAAAGTTATTAATATTATTATTTGTAATATTAACGATGTCTAGAAGTTCTGTCAAGGGGAGGTTTGGTCACCTAATTGCGCGCCAATAGGAAGAAATCCTTATTGGAAAGCCCCCTCTTTCTTGGGAACGACCTGGTCGATTAATATTGTGAATTATAATAATGATGATAAATGTTGTTAAAAATATTGAGGAAAATTTTATGAGGTATTTGTTATAAATCGGCTTATTATATGGACCCCCATTTACCCAATATTTAAAATAATCGGTAGAAAATTATTTAAAGGTGGGACCCACATGTGGGGGCCACATGTGGGGCCCATATGTGTTAAAAAGCGATTTTGAAATGGGGTGGGAGGAGTTACGTAAAGGGAGGGATTTTATATATATATATATATATATATATATATATATATATATATATATATGATTATGATAGGGAGAGTGATGAGAATGACATGTTGGTGGAGTTTAGTGTGTGAGTGTGCGTGTGTGGTAGGAAGAAAGGGGGTAGGGGAAGATGCCTTGAAGATAAGGGAAAGTGGGTGTGTGTGATTGATATAGAAATTGGTGGGTGGGTTATTGTGGGAAGTTTTTCAAAACAACATGTGTTATATATATATATATATATATATATATATATTGTATTTTTTTGTTTTATTTGATGGTGGCTTTGAAATTCAGACGCCCAAATATTGCATAAGACGTCCGTAAGTTATAAAACTGTTGCATCCATGAGAAAAATCCTTACACAGTGCCTTTCCATTCTCCTATAAATAGAAGCTCATTCCTTCATTATTTTTTACGAATTCACTGAAACTTTAGAGAGAGAAAATTATAGAGAGAAAGAAGAAAAGTATTCTGCTACTTCACTACTCCTATATCCAGTTTCTTCTAAGGTAAGGGGTATTATTTCTTTCTTGTTCATGAAGAGAACTTCTGTTATTCCATTCTCTATTATTCTATTGGAATAACCTGTATACGCGGGCTACCCTATACTTGGTGAAATTCTTCTATTATTCCATTCTTTATCATTATGTTGGAATAACTATACTCTCTGTCATCACAAGCACCGCATACATGGTGAAATTCTTTGTTATTCTATTTTTATTATTACATTTGGAACATCACATAAATGCGTTTACGCATGACCGGGTTCTCATTATTTATTATTACTCATTGGAACATCACTAATACATGCGTTTCTACGCATGACCTGGTTCCGTTGTTTATTATTCTATTAGAATAAGCTGTTTGTGCGATCTATCGCATGCTTGGTGATTTCTTTTGTTATTCCATTCTTTATTATACTCAGTTGGTTAAAGTTTTGACTTCTATACTCCATGAAATTAGTGGAATATCCTTGATATTTACGCTTCATCCAATATCTTTTCATGAAAATATTCTTCTGAGCATTCTTGAATTTTACTCTACAAAGAAGTATCATGTTGACAATTTGGACGTTATTAGTTCCTGGATAAATTAATTCTTGAACTTGTTTTATTGAATTCGTATATCATTGTCATCATCCTCATGTTTATATTATGTTGAAAGTTATCTGTGGCCTGTAGTGCATAGATGGATTTGGTATGATTATGACCAAGGATTAATTGGTATAATCATAATTGTAATGTTACAAATGATGTGGTAAAAGTCCTCATTGGCCCGTAGTGCATTGATGGATAATTGTTGACATGATCATGACCATTGATGAATACATGAATATCCTTGGGCCGTAGTGCATGGATAATTTTTGGTTGTGATACTAATGAATATCCTTGGTCGTAGTTTAGGGAAGATGTGGATTATTTATTAAGCTGAGTCTCAGCGATAAAAGTGATGAAAAACCTTTTAAATCATAAAAGATAGTAGATTTTATTCTCTACTTGAATCTTTTAATGGATTTCTTGTTCCGCTACAGTTAAACTTGATGTTTGATATATTTTATCAGTTTAACACTGTTGAAGGCTAACGATAATTTATTCTGCATTATGTTAGTCATAATATTTCTTACTGGGCTAGTTGAGCTCACCCTTTCTTTCATTGTTCTCTTCAGGAAATGAGAACATAGCCGGGACTAGTCGGGGAACGGAGTGACGGTCCAGATGATAGTATTAGTAGTCCTCACTATTCCGTTAAATAGTGTGAAAATAAATGTAATAAGGACTCTTTTGAGTGTGGATATTGTCTAGATGACAATATTCTTATTAAAACTCTCAGTTTACGTTTTGTTATATTTTACACAACAACTGTATTATTAATTTGTATTTGAATTTTGTACCATGTATTTGGCGACTCAAGATGGGTGATGTATACCTATTTTGGGGGCGTCACAGTTGGTATCAAAGCTTAGGGATATGATCCCTGGCTAAGATGTGAGACTAGAACTAGGAGGGGAGAGACGGGGAATTCCTTCGCTAGTATGACCTACCTAAGTTTATTTGGTATTTAATTGGTTGGTCAGAGTATAGAGATAATAAGCTACATGTCAATTAACCCTTGTTTTGTGGCAGTATTTGAAAATGACATTCGAGAATGTTGAGAATAGCAATGGAGCACATGAGACCATTGAGTCACCACAGATCAATACCTAGGATAATGTGCATCAGGAAGGAAATAATCCTCAGGTGAACCCTTAGGTGAACAACAACACCGACCAAATGGCGAACGACAGAATGTTTAGGAGCTTTCTGTAATTCGTACAACATCAGGCAAGAGAGACTCCTGTCCAAAATGCAGGTGGAAACACTGGCAACTTTTGGACGGTCACCGCTAAATAGTTCAAGGAGCTGGGACCACCAGAGTTTATTGGAGAGCCAAAACCACTTAAGGCGGAGACGTGGATAAAGCAGATCACCAAGATATTTGATGTCTTGGGATGCTCCGAGGAGCAAAAGGTTTCCTTTGCCACCTTTATGTTGTAAGGAGAGGCAGATTACTGTTGGGAATCAGTAAATGGTACTCAACCTGCTGCACTGAAGATGTATTGGGAGAAGTTCCAAGAACTATTCAATGACAAGTACTTTCCCGAAAGTATTTGTCACATGAAAGAGGTAGGGTTCATCAAGTTGGAGCAAAACAATATGACCGTGTCGCAGTACGAAGCTAAGTTTGTCGAGTTGTCCCAGTTTGCGTCTCACTTGGTTGACAATGAGGAGAGAATGACGCGGATATTTCTAAGAGGTTTGAAACCCGAGATACATCAGTATCTAATTTCTCATAAACTGTGTTTGTATTCAGATGTGGTAAATAGGGCTCAGTTATTGGAGCGCGATAAGAAGTCAACTCAACTAAGAGAAAGCAGCCGGTAAAATGATAATACCAGTTGTAGCAGTCATCGAAGCGGTGACAACAAGCGTGGAGGGAATTAGCAGGCCAGAAATGGTAACCACTTCGGTGGTAATCAGGGCCAAAACAATAAGAATGAACATTTCAAGAAGAGGAGATTCAACAATGATGGAAAGATGTCAGCACCAACACCCGTTGTTAAGGAAGGAGAACGACCACCTATCATATGCTTCAAATGGGAGGGAGGACACATCGGTCAAAGCTGCCGCGATGCAGTCCAAAGCATGTTATAATTGTGGAAGAGAAGGTCACCTAGCCCAATTTTGTCGTGCACCGAAGACAAGTCCAGTTGGAACGGTGACACAAAATACCGTCCCAGACAAGTTAAAACCAATAGTTCAAGGGAGAGCGTTTGTTGTGACCTCCCAGAAAGTAAGGAACCCGAACGAGGTCATCACGGGTAAGCTTATCATAAACTCTAGCAAAGTCTATACCTTATTTGATACCTGTTCTACCCATTCTTTTATTTCTCCTAGTTGCGCTCAACGTTTAAATTTGACTCCAGAGAAATTAGACTTTGACTTATTAGTGGAAACTCCATTGGGAGAAACCTTCATTACATCCACCGTTTATAAGTCTTGTTTGGTTCAAATTGGTACCCTCACATTACCTGTTGATCTTGTTTCATTGAAAATACTTGCATTTGACGTGATTCTAGGGATTGATTGGTTAACTACTCATTATGCAAAAATTGATTGTTTTCGTAAGGTCGTTAGCTTTCATATTCCTAACCAACCTATTATGCAAATTCAAGCAACTAAACCATTAAAATCAATCACTGTCATTTCAAGCTATAAAGCTATTCGTTTATTGAAAAACGGATGTCAAGCTTTCTTAGCTCATGTCACGGATCTAAACAAAAATACGTCAGTTTTGAATGATATTTCTGTTGTTAATAAATTTCCTGATGTATTCCCCGAAGAACTTCCTGGCCTACCCCCAGAGCGTGAAATTGAATTTTTTATCGACTTTGAACTCGGTAAAAAACCCATTTCTAAAGCCCCATATCGAATGGCTCCTATTGAACTTCAGGAGTTAAAGACCCAACTGCAGAAATTATTAGACATTGGCTTTATTAAGTCTAGTACTTCTCCTTGGGGTGTTCTGTGTTATTCGTGAAGAAGAAAGATGGGAGTATGCGACTTTGTATTGATTATCGGGAGTTGAATCATGTCACCATCAAAAGCAGTACCCATTTCCACGTATTGATGACTGTTTGACTAGTTGCAAGGTGCCAAATTCTTTTCAAAGATTGATCTTCGTTTAGGATATCACCAATTGAAGATTAGAACCGATGACATTCCAAAATGGCTTTGAACTTGAGTATGCGGGCATTATGAATTCCTAGTCATGTCCTTTGGATTGACTAATGCTCCCTTTGCCTTCATGGATATGATGAACCATGTATTCAAGGAATATTTGGATCACTTTGTGGTGGAAGTCTTTATTGATGACATCCTTATTTATTCAAAAGCCGTGAAGATCATGAGCAACACTTGAGGTCGATACTCCAAAAGCTTCGTGAATACAAGTTTTATGCCAAGTTAAAGAAATGCGAGTTCTAGCTTGAGGAAGTAGCATTCCTTGGGCATGTAGTATCAAGACATGGAATATCAGTTGACCTAGCAAAGATTGAAGCTATTCAAAGTTGTGAGCAACCCAAATTAGTGACCGAAGTATGTAGCTTTCTCGGCTTAGCTGGTTATTATCGGAGATTCGTGGAAGGATTTTCTCTAATCGCTACTCCATTAACTCAGCTGACTTGGAAAGATACAGGTTAGAGCGAGGAATGTGAGAAGAGTTTTCAAGAACTCAAGAGGAGACTCATTTCAGCACCTGTTCTGACAATACCATCTGGCTCGGAGGGATTTGTCATCTACAGTGATGCTTCAGGCAAAGGGTTAGGATGTGTTCTCATGCAATATGGGAAAGTCATAGCCTATGCCTCAAGACAACTCAAAGAATATGAGAGGAATTATCCTACTCATGATCTAGAGTTGGCAGCTGTTGTCTTCGCACTTAAAATTTGGAGGCATTACTTGTATGGAGAGAAAGTGGAGATCTTTACGGATCATAAAAGCCTCAAATATTTCTTCACTCAAAAGGAACTCAACATGCGACAATGACGTTGGCTTAAACTGTTGAAAGATTATGATCATACCATCCAATACCATCCCGAAAAGCGAACGTGGTAGGTGGCGCATTGAGTAGAAGATCATATGCAAGTACGAGTGCGATATTGTCAACGCAAAGGCCCATTTTGTGTGACTTGAAAAGGATGGAGATAGAGTTAAAGACTCCAGGGACCCATGTGATGATGACGAATATACGAGTAGAATCGACTTTAATTGATAAAGTTAAAGCTGCTCAAGCTACAGACTTGGAGTTGATGTCATTATGAGGAAGAAAGTGCAAGAAGGTGCTATCTTGGGAAGCAAGAATCGATGAAGAAGGAATACTTGAGTCAACTCTCGGACTTTGTGTTCTTAATGACCCTTATTTAAAGTATAAAATCATGATGGAGGCGCACAACACACCGTTTGCAATCCATCCTGGGAGTACAAAAATGTATCATGATCTTCGACATACATTTTGGTGGGGCAATATGAAGAGAGAGATAGCACTGTTTATCTCAAGGTGTCTAACGTGTCAATGAGTCAAGGCGGAGCATCAAGTACCAAAAGGTCCATTGCAACCACTTGAAATTCCAGAATAGAAGTGGGAGCACATTACCATGGATTTCGTTATTGGTCTTCCCAAGGTTTCTCAAGGCATAGATGTAATTTGGGTCATTGTTGATAGATTGACCAAGTCTGCTCACTTCTTACCTATACGAGAAACTTATACACTTGAACGTCTTGCTCGTATGTACATAAACGAGGTTGTAAGATTGCATGGTATGCCAGTACCCATAGTTTCTGATCGAGACCCAAGATTCACTTCACGATTTTGGGGTAGTTTGCAAAAAGCTATGGACACGAATTTACGATTTAGTTCTGCATATCATCCTCAGACGGACGAACAATTAAAGAGGACTATTCAAACTATGGAAGATTTATTAAGACTCTGTGTCCTTGACTTCAAGGGAAGTTGGGATAAGTTCTTACCATCAACAACAGTTATAAAGCAAGTATTGGCATGGCTCCATTTGAGGCGTTGTATGGAAGAAAGTGTCGTTCTCCAGTATGTTGGGATGAGGTGGGTGAAGCAATGTTATTGGGATCGAAGTTGGTACGTATGACTACGAAAAAGATTCAAATGATCCGACAACGTATAAAAACCTCACAAGATCGACAAAAGAGTTATGCTGATCTTCATCGAAAGGACGTGGAATTCGATATTGGAGATCATGTGTTGTTACGTGTTGTTCCATGGAAAGGAGTTACGAGATTTGAAAAGAGAGGAAAGATCAATCCTTGATTCATTGTCCCATTTTTAATCCTTGATCGAGTAGGAACTGTGGCCTATAGACTCGCTTTACCGCCAAGTATGTCTCGTGTTCATAACGTTTTTCACATATCCATGTTACGTAAATATGTAGAAGACTCGAACCACATTATTGAGTTAGAACCAGACGAAATAGCTGAAGATTTAACGTATGAAGAGGTTCCTGCTCAAATCTTGGATAAGAAGGAACATATTCTACGCTCCAAGGTTATACCTTAAGTCAAAGTTTTGTGGAAAAATCACGATGTTGAGGAAATGACCTGGGAGTTAGAATCTAAAATGAAATCAAGGTATCCTTACTTCTTCGACATACCAGGTACGTACCCTAATTTCAAGGGCGAAATTTCATAAGAAAGGGAAGTTGTAAGACCGCAACTTTTTAATAAAGATGATTTTTCTATAAATATCATTTTTGAATATTATGGAATGAATTTGATATAATGTTATAGTTGTGGGTAATATTTATAAATTTTGCAAAGTACGCAAGTTGTTATATAATATTCGATTGGTTGGGGAATATTCGTACGACGACATAATCATTGGTGGACCCCACAACGGAATTATTGTCGGATTGAGAAAACGATAAAAATATCTTTTTATGAAAATAACGGTGAAAGTTTTACCGTTAACTGTTGAAACACCCGGTGTTAAAAGTACAGTGATACGCGTGGTTGCATAGTAGCACACGATATTGATTATTAATGCTTACGTGAGAAGTCACTCCGTTTTGATCAATTATTGCTATAGTAATTGTTGCATAGTATCTCATGTTATTTGATTTAATTATTGTCGATATTTTATATATTATTAAATCAATAATGGAGATAACAAAGTTATTAACATTATTATTTGCAATATTAACGATGTCTAGAAGTTTCATCGAGGAGAGGTTTGGTCACCTAATTGCGCGCCATGATAGAGAAAATCTTATTGGAAAGCCCCCTTTCTCACAGGAACGACACAGTCGATTAATATTGTGAATTATAATAATGATGATAAATGTTGTTAAAAATATTGAATTTTTTTTTATGAGGTATTTGTTATAAATCGACTTATTATATGGACCCCCATTTACCCATTTTTCAAAATAATCAGTAAAAAATTATTTAAAGGTGGGGCCCACATGTAGGGGCCCATATGTGTTGAAAAACTGATTTTTGAAATAGGGATAGGAGGGAGTTACGTAAAGGGGAGGGAATTTATATATATAGGTATGTGATGTGTGTGTGTATATATTTATATATATATATATATATATATATATATATATATATATATATGATTGTGATAGGGGAGAGTGATGAGAGTGACATGTTGGTGGAGTTTAGTGTGTGAGTGTGTGTGTGTGGTTGGAAGAAATTGGGGTGGGGGAAGATGCCTTAAAGATAAGGGAAAGTGGGTGTGTGTGATTGATATAAAAATTGGTGGGTGGGTTATTGTGGGAAGTTTTTCAAAACAACATGTGTTATATATATATATAAAACAAGGATCAAGTGCATACCCCTTATCTTACTCACTCGTGCTCACCCCCATTTAGCGACGGACCCAGCGACGATTTCGGTCATACAACCGTCGTCTAAACTTTTAACGACGGACAACATATAAGCGTCCTTTAAAAGTATATTTAGGTTGTATAATGGCAAAACTTGTCACGTAAAATCATTAAAGGGGGTGATAACACGAGTGAGTAAGATAAAGGGTATGCACTTGATCCGGACCGTATATATATATATTGTTTTATTTGATGGTGGCTTTGAAATTCAGACGCCCAAATATTGCATAAGACGTCCATAAGTTATAAAACTGTTGCATCCATGAGTAAAATCCTTACACAGTGCCTTTCCATTCTCCTATAAATAGAAGCTCATTCCTTCATTATTTCTTACGAATTCACTGAAACTTTAGAGAGAGAAAATTATAGAGAAAAAGAAGAAAAGTATTCTGCTACTTCACTACTCATATATCCAGTTTCTTCTAAGGTAAGGGGTATTATTTCTTTCTTATTCATGAAGAGAACTTCTGTTATTCCATTCTCTATTATTCTGTTGGAATAACCTGTATACGCGGGCTACCCTAAACTTGGTGAAATTCTTCTATTATTCCATTCTTTATCATTATGTTGAAATAACACATGCCAAGCAATCTGCATACATGGTGAAATTCTTCTATTATTCCATTTTTATTATTTCATTGGAACATCATGTATACGTGCGTATGCATGACCGGTTCCGATTATTTATTATTCTCGTTGGAATATCCTCATGCGTGCGTTTACGCATGACTGATTCCGTTGTTTATTATTCATTGGAATATCTTCTGCGTATGCTTTCGCACGTGACCTGGTTCCGTTATTCATTATTCTGTTGGAATAACCTGTCTATGCGGTCTATCACATGCCTGGTGATTTCTTTTGTTATTCCATTCTTTATTATACTCAGTTGGTTAAAGTTTTAACTTCTATACTCAATGCAATTACTGGAATATCCTTGATATTTGCACTTCATCCAGTATCTTTTCATGAAAATATTCTTCTGAGCATTCTTGAATTTTACTCTACAAAGAAGTATGATGTTAACAATTTGGACGTTATTAGTTCCTGTATAAATTAATTCTTGAACTTGTTTTATTGAATTCGTATATCATTGTCATCATCCTCATGTTTATATTATGTTGAAAATCATCTGTGGCCTGTAGTGCATAGATGGACTTGGTATGATTA
The DNA here is from genome assembly GCA_020205605.1 of Panax ginseng. NCBI lineage: Eukaryota > Viridiplantae > Streptophyta > Magnoliopsida > Apiales > Araliaceae > Panax > Panax ginseng. Next base: position 71,422,775 of record CM035142.1, on the reverse strand, counting down.
TGACCAGGGATTAATCGGTATAATCATAACCGTAATGTTACAAATGATGTGGTAAAAGTCCTCATTAGCCCGTAGTGCATTGATGGACAGTTGTTGGCATGATCATGACCATTGATGAATGCACGAATATCCTTGGCCCGTAGTGCACGGATAATTTGTGATTGTGATACTAATGAATATCCTTGGTCGTAGTGCAGGGAAGGTGTGGATTATTTATTAAGCTGAGTCTCAGCGATAAAAGTGATGAAAAACCTTTTAAATCATAAAAGATAGTAGATTTTATTCTCTACTTGAGTCTTTTAATGGATTGCTTGTTCCACTGCAGTTAAAGTTGATGTTTGTTATATTTTATCAGTTTAACATTGTTGAAGGCTAACGATAATTTATTATGCATTATCTTTGTCATAATATTTCTTATTGGGCTAGTTGAGCTCACCCTTTCTTTCACTATTCTTTTCAGGAAATGAGAACGTAGCCGGGAGTAGTCGGGGAACGGAGTGACGGTTCAGATGATAGTATTAGTGGTCCTCACTATTCTGTTAAATAGTGTGAAAATAAATGTAATGAGGACTCTTTTGAGTGTGGATATTGTCTAGATGTCAATATTCTTATTAAAACTCTTAGTTTATGTTTTGTTGTATTTTACACGACAGCTGTATTATTAAGTTGTATTTGAATTTTGTACCATGTATTTGGCGATTCAAGATGGATGATGTATACCTATTTTGGGGGCGTCACAGTGATTTTGTAATATTATTTGTGAATAATTAATTAAATATTTATATGATAAGGAAATATTTATCTTATGTGGATTTATAGGGAAATATTTATTTTGTGTGGATATAAATGAAGGAATTAATGCTGAGGTATTTTATCAGTATTTTGTCAGAATTGAGGTATTAAAAATCATCCGTATATGGGTTTTAGACATTTTCTGTTTGGAATTTGGAAATTTGTTTTTTTACAAAGTTGTAGAGAATTTAATTTCCTATGGAATGGGTATAAAATTCGTATTTTTCTGATAAAATAGCTTTTTATTATGAATTATTGAAGTTTCAGAAATAAATATTTTTTTAAAACATGGGTGGGCCCCACTTTTGGTTGGTGTGGAAATTATAATTTTTGGTGGGCCCCACTTGTGGTGGCTGATATTTTGGTCAAGAATGTGTGCGTAGAATTTTTTTTGATAAATTAATATTTTATTAATTTAGGCTACTTTGGCGTTCTAGCATTTTTCTATAAATAGGGTGCTTAGTTAGAATTGAAAATCACACCAGAAACAAGTTTTCTCTCTTTATATATTATCGAGCGTATTTTGTGAGTATTTAGATACTTTGAGATTTGCTATTCAGTGCAAGTTTCCTTCAACATTACATCCGATATTACAGTCAGAAGTACTGTTCTTTTGAGGTAAGGGATGTTATTTTCTTCGTAAATGATATTATTTCTTTCAATATCATTATGCCGAAATATTGATATGAAATTTATTGTGGAATTTCTACCTTTTTGAGTCGGGGTTACTATTCACGTATACGACACTATTTACGTATATGACATTATTCACGAATACGACACTATTCATTGAAAAATGAAATTTTCTATTCTTTGTCCAAGATGTCTATTATGATTACTATCTTTGATTGTATCCATGTTTTGATCTTCATTCTTGAATTTTACTCCACTATGGTTTATTATGGAGCGTTTTTGAACTTGAATTATTTAAAGTACGATTCCCTAATCTTTGTCCTTTTATCTCACTGGATTCGTTTCTTTGAAATATTTTTCATCATCCCCAGTCCTAAATAATGATATAACTGTATATCTTTGGCCTGTAGTGCAAAGATGAATGATTACCTGATGAATATCTTTGGCCCGTAGTGCAAAGATGAACATGTGTTGAGATGAACATGACCAGCTGGTGATACAAATGAATATCTTTGGCCCGTAGTGCAAAGATGAGTATTTGATGCAAGATGTATATTGATTGATGTTACAGGGATAAAATAATGATGATGGACTTTTAAATTCATAGATGATAGTAGATTTCATTCTCTACTTAACTCTTCTAATGAATTGTTATTTCTTCTGTGAATATTGATCTAAAACTGGTTGTCCATTATATTTTATCTGATTTGTTGAAGGCTAACGATAATTTGTTGTTCATTATCTTAGTCATAATATTTTTTACTAGGCTAGTTGAGCTCACCATTTTCCTTTTTGTTCCATTTTTCTTCTCAGGAGGTGAGAATATAGCAAGAACTAGCCGGGGTATGGAGTGATGGTTCTAGAAAGTTATTTTAGCAGTCCTCACTATTTTTGTACAATAGTGTATCAATAATTGTAATGAGGACTTATTTGAGTTTGAATACTGTCTAGAAGATAATATTTGTATTTAAACTCACAGTATATGTGTCTTCGTATTTTGCACGAAAATTGTAATAATAAAGTTGTTGTTGTTTTTGTACCATGTATTTGGTGACTCAGAATGGGTGACGTATACCTATTTTGGGGGTGTCACAGTTGGTATCAAAGCTTAGGGATATGGTCTCTGATGGAGATCGGGGAATAGAACTAGAAGGGGAAAGACAAGTAAATCCTTCGCTAGTGTGTCCTACCTAAGCTTATTTGTTGGTCGGTCATAATATAGGAGTATTATGTGGTATGTCAATTTCTTTAATTAACCCTTGTTTTATGGCAGTATTTGAGAATGGCAGCTAAGAATGTTAACAATTGAGTGACTGAGACCGTGGAGATATTGTGACGCCCCCAAATTCGGGTATCTTCCAACCCGACAGATGGTGCTCCACTGTACTAACATCCATAAAATCATTCCATTGAAATACAACAAAATGAAAGTAATTACTATCTTCTTATTACAATCAAAGTATAATCAGTCCCAGGTTCATAAACCGGTTACATCGTTCGTTGTTCATAATGTATAATACATATAAACTTACTAAACTATTACACAATGCCTAAGCATCCATCTTAGCTTTGCCCTTATCATTCTTGGCATTCACAGTACGTTCATCTTTAACTGCAGTTATTTAATTCACGCAAGAAGTGAGCATGACAGCTCAGCAAGTTTAATCAAGGATAACAAGAATACCACATTCATGAATTATATAACAATTCCAACATAACTGAACAATAGTTATGAAGTATTATGAATCAATAATACTTTAACAGTTCATAACATCAATTCCCAAAGTATAGAATAGATTAGGAATTCTGAACCGGTCGATAGACCATGAACATTAAATTTTAATTTTCATACTTGAAAAGGAGTCCACAACACTAAGGCCGTTCATCCGTATAACTTACGAGCACTTCTAGGTGATCAGCCTATAGTACTCTATGTTGATCAAAACTACATTCATTAAATGTATTTACGTTTAATATTTTTGGCAAACTCGCGTGCCCATCGAATAATCGATGAAAAATACTTTTGTTTGTTCATAGACAAACCTTACCTTCACGTCCGTACCAATTACTTGGCATAGGATAGCGTTAACATTTCTATATAGAATGATATATATAATAATCAATCTATATATTACGAATAGTCTAGCCGAGTTAAAATCTGGCATCGACCCTTTCTTTAAAACAAGTCTTGCAATTCAGTTCAACGAATCACATAAAACTTGGCTAACATGGAAGTTAGGCAAGCTTTAAGAAAACTTGCCTTTCCGCGTCTTCAAATAACTTACTCGACTGACCACAGCCTTTACAGAATCTACATGATATGTTCACATAGCACACTGTAATTAGCTATCAAACAACTATTCACATTGTTCCTACAAGCTTCTTTCTCTTCTATGTCTTTGTTAACTTAATATCTTTATTAAAGTCAACATGACTTATTACCCTTCGTCCCGGTTTATCACTCAATTGACATTTATTAACCGGACTCAAACATCATTGATAAGGTACTAACTTTGTTCATTGTACATATCTTGTTAACATGCATTACATTCCTAAGTTTCATACCATATACCTTGGTATAGGTAATATAGGATTAGTCTTAGTATATTTATTGAGTATATAAACTCAACTCAGGTAGGTCTCTAAACAACTGAAGTTTAAAACCTAACTTAGTCAACTTTTTTCATCTATTACGTATTTGGTTGACATCCTTTGTATTTTAGTGGTATTTAATATTTGAAAGTTAGGTGGTAATCGGTAGAGATCAGTATTCTTATTTCACCACTTTATCTTGGTTTTGAGTCTTTGTTGTTGTGATCATGCACCAGTTAGCCAAAACAGCTTTTGGTTTTCTAACGAAACTCCGGCTTCCTAATTTGTTCGTTTTACATCCGAATTGACCCATTCGAATTCCTACAAGTCAGGAATTACATCCTTTACATGTTCATATAGGAATTTAACACTTTTGAATCCGTTAACTCATAATTCACTATTGAGTTCATTTTATATACGTTCGTAAACGTTAATGAGCGTTCAATGCTCGTTTTCTTCGTTCTAAGTTGGAATCCGACGATTCTCGAACCCACAACTCTTAATCACCCTATCTCAGGTGTTGACATTGAAAACCAACATTTTCAAGTCTCACGGCAACTTTCGACTACCAATCCAGAATTTCTACGTTTTCGACGTTTAACGTCTATTTTCGTAAAATTCGCCATAACTTCGTTACTAAGGTTCTCTAAGCCAAATCGCATAGAATACTCCATGGATTTCATATCTACCTCCTAACCAAACAAGAAGCATATACTAACGTATTGATGGAGCTCAATTTTTTATCAACAATCGATCTCAACTATCAATATGTCCATGGTTCAAAAACTATATTAAACCTTATTATTTTTATAATCTTATGACTTATAGAGATTGAATCTATGGTAAGTCATCTTTAAATCCTCACTCATAACATATACCACCCCTTCATGATCTCTAAAATGAAAGAAAATCTAAAAGAGATGGAGATGAGAAACAAGAAGTATTACTTGGTGACCAAACCTTATGCTTGGCTTCCACACCAAGGTGGCCGGCCCACCTCCTTATGTGACATCCCATGGGTTGCCCCACGGGTTTTACCCATTTGGTGACCCACCGGTTCTACCCACGGTTCGATTTTAACGAATTGGGCTTAACTAAATTAACATTGGGCCTTGGTCCTTCAAATGATTGGATTAATTAATAATCCACTCAAATGAATTAGTCATTAAGTCTTAACTTAATTCTATAATATGAATCGTATTACATACGTATAATTCACGTATTATTTCCGTATACTACTCGTACAATAGTCGTATTGTACTTCGTATTTTTCCAACGTATTACACATAGATAATAACTAGTATCACCAAATGCATAACACTCGACTTAACCCTAACGCCATTCCTTTTACGTATATTATTTCCTTCTTGGAAATCAATATACTCAACCCTTAGGTTTTAAGTCCGCAGGCGAAAACTACGTTTGTCATAAATGAAATATTATCAGATATTCCATCTTATCACGATATTCTATCATTATGCGTTTCTCGGAATTTCAAAATAATTCCCCAAACAGAAACGGATGAATAGTATTTTTACGGAAATTTCTCGAAAAACAATTATTATCGTCTTGGAAATTCCAAACAACTATTTCTAACACGTAGCGAATACTAACCACGTTAGCACATTCTAGGTCATGTAAACGACCTTCACATAGCTTACTCACAAAGAAATCAATTAAATTCATTTAATTCACATAATCAAATAAAATTTAATTGTCATAAAAATCGATTTTCTGTGTGTTACATTTCTCCCCCTTATAAGGATTGTCCCCGAATCTTAGCTTATAATTACATAAACAAATGAGGAAAATCTTCCTTCATTTTACTTTCGAGAGCTCCCAACGTTCCTTCTTCAAACATTGTGGTTTCTCCATAACATCTTCACTTTGAAGGTATTACCTTATTTCTTAAAACTTGTTCCTTCCTATCAATAATTTGAATTGGAAGTTCCTCATAGAGACAAGTCCTTCTATATCTGAATAGATTCATATTCTATCACGTGTTTATAGTCCAGGTTTATAAGGCCTTAACACTAACATACATGAAACACATTATGAATGCGTTTCCATCTCTCGGAGGTAAGGCTACTACATAAGCTACCTCCCTATCCTTTTAAAATCTCAAAAGGTCCTACAAACCTTGGACTTAACTTCCCTTTCTTTCCAAAACGTATCTTCCCTTTCCAAGGCGATACTTTCAGAAAATAAAAGATCCTACATCGAATTCTCTATTCTCTCTGTGAGGATCTGCATACTTCCTTTGCCGGTCTTGAGCCGCAATTAATCGAGTACGTATTAACTTTACCATGTCTGCCATCTGCTAAACCATCTTAGGTCCCAACATCCGATGTTCACCCACTTCATCCCAACACAATGGAGTTTGGCACTTCCTCCCATACAACGCTTCGTAAGGCGGCATGCCTATACTAGCGTGAAAACTATTGTTGTATGAAAATTCCACCAACGGTAGATATTCGTCCCAACTCCTTAAATTCCATAACGCAAGATCTTAACATATCTTCAAGCGTTTGAATTGTTCGCTCACTCTGACCATCCGTCTGAGGATGATACACCGTACTCAATCTTAACTGCGTTCTCATTTGCTCTTGCAAACTTCTCCAAAAGTTCGATGTGAATCGTGGATCACGATCTGACACAATCAAAACAGGCACTCCATGTCTGGAAATAATTTCCTTGACATACAACTTAGCTAACTAATTTAGGTTATACCTAACTCCTATTGGTAGAAAATGAGCCGATTTCATCAATCGGTCCACTATCACCCAAATAGCATCGTATCATTTCCTTGTTGTTGGAAGTCCCACCACAAAGTCCATCGTGATGTGCTCCCACTTCCACTCTGGAATTTCTAACAGTTGTAACAACCCACTCGGTCGTTGATGTTTAGCCTTAACTTTTTGACAAGTTAAGCACCTACTAATATATTCTGCTATCTCCCTCTTCATATTTGGCCACCAAAAGTTCTGACGAAGGTCTTGATACATCTTAGTACTACCGGGATGTATCGAATACCTCAAACTATGGGCCTCCATCATAATTTCTTCTTTTAATTCAGGATCATTAGGAACCCAAATTCTTCCCTCAAAACGAAGTAATCCCTCCTTATCGAGGTTATACTCAGTCTTTTCTTCATTTTCTATCCTCTTCTGCATCTGCTTTCACTCCTCATTGCTCAGTTGTACTCCCCCAACCCGCTCCATTATGGTAGGTTGGGTTTCCATGGAAAATAACATCTCTACCGCTTCCTTAGGTAACTGAACTTCTAGTTCCATTTTTGCCATCGCTGTTACCAACTCATTCAGAGTTGTTAACATTGATAATTTCTCTCTACCCTTCCTACTTAGCGACGGCTACTACATTTGCTTTCCCGGATGATATAAAATATCACGGCCATAATCTTTATTAACTCTAACCTCCTTCTACATCTCATGTTCAACTCCTTATGTGTGAAGATATATTTGAGACTTTTTGTGAATAAAGGTGTATATCTCACATTTCTCACCATAAAGATAATGTCTCCATATCTTTAGGGAAAAAAACTACTGTTGCCAATTCTGTGTCATGAGTAGGATAGACCTTCTCATAATCCTTCAATTGACGTGGACGATACATCGTGATGACCTTGCCATGTCGCATGAGCACACGAACCAAATCCTTTATGCGAAGCATCGCTATACACTACAAAATTCCACAGATAAATCTGGTAAGGACAATACCTGGGTGCCTCACTTAACATCTTCTTTAACTCTTGAAAATTGTTCTCACATGTTTCAAATCCACACACATACCTCACCGACTTTCTTGTCGACGATTTGTTAACTGAGTAGCTAATTTAGAAAAGTCAGGAATGAACCTTCTATAGTATCCCGCTAACCCTAGAAAACTCAAACCTCGGTTGGCATTTTCGGTTACTTCCATTCGTTAACCGCTTCTACCTTTTTCCGGATCTACGAAAATGCCATCCTTATCAATAACATGCCCTAGAAATCGCACCTTTTCAAGCCAAAATTCACATTTTGTGAATTTTGCATACAACTTCTCCTTCCGTAGTGTCTCCAACACTATTCTTAAATGTTCCGAATGACCTTCTGGCGTCTTTGAATAGACTAGAATATCATCAATGAACACTATGACAAACTTATCCAAATATTGTTTGAACACTCTGTTCATCATATCCATAAATGCGGTTGGCGCATTAGTCAACCCAAACGACATTACCAGAAACTCGTAATGACCATAACGAGTTCTGAATGTCATCTTAGGTACATCATCCTTCCTCACCTTTAACTGATGATACCCCGTGTGCAAGTCTATTTTAGAAAAATACTTTGCCCCTTTCAACTGATCAAATAGATCATCAATCCTAGGCAAAGGGTATCTATTCTTAATCGTTAAGTTGTTCAACTCTCGATAGTCGATACAAAGTCTTAATGACCCATCCTTCTTCTTTACAAACAACACTGGTGCTCCCCAAGGAGACACACTTGGTTGAATGTACTTCCTATCTAATAGTTCTTGTAATTGAACCATTAACTCCTTCATTTCGATTGGCGCCATTCGATATGGTGCCCTTGAAGCTGAGTGCCGCTTAGTAATGTGAGATCAATTACAAACTCCACCTCCACGTCAGGTGGAATACCCAGAATCCTCCGAAAATACATCCGCAAACTCTTGCACAACAGTTGTCGATCCAAGGATGTTCCCACTCTTTGGGTATCAACCACATGGCATAGATAACCTACACACCCTTTTCTCAACATTTTCTAGCTTATGTCAATATGCAGACAACAAGAGAGCGTCTCGGTGAATTACTACCAAGAACACTACCTTGGTTTTCTTAGAAAGTCAAGGTTTACACTTTTCCTATGGAAATCTATAATCGCCTCATGGTTCACCAACCAATCCATACCAAGAATTACGTCAATTCTTTTTAGCCTTATTTGCACTAAATTCACCGATAACTTATTCCTCTAATTTCCACAAAGCAATTCTTATGAATATGTTCAATGGGGATTATCTCTTCGCTCATACCTTAACATCTAAAGGTATAGGTAACTCTCGTGGATTAAACCTAATCGCTTAGAAATTCACATGCTATAAAAGAACAAGTAGCACCCGAGTCAAATAGGACATAAGCATTTATCTCATCGATTTTAGGAATGATACCGCTACCACATCATTGATGCAACCGCATCTTGAATAGTCATATTAAACGACGAAATGAGGGTCTACCCATCGATGGTGTTGGTCCAAGAATGGGTAATTTACCACTACCGTAACTCTTATTCCCTCTAAACCCTTCTTCTGCAATTTCTTGCCATGTGGTCCATTGACCCAAAGACAAAACACCCCTGGTTTTTCCTCGGGTTAGAACAGTTGGGTGACAAATGCCCCTCCTGCCCACAGTTGTAGCATACTGCTTTCCCCTTTAAACAAACTCCCATGTGAGATTTTCCGCATGTCTTACATGCTTCCGTTCTCCGTTTGGGATCTCCATGCTTTACCTTGGTATTCCTAGGGTTAAAACTCTTCCTCTTTGGCAAGTTCTCGCTTCCGCTGACAACTTCAGCCTTATTACCTCCTTCTAACTTACTCTTAATCTTCCGCTCTTTGTGGTACTGAGACAAAGCCTCACCACCACCTTCAGCTATTATTGCTTTCTCCAGAATGGTCCCATAGTAAGCACTCTGGAAAACCGATATCCTACTATAGAGCCAGGGTTTTAAGCCCTGCTCAAATCTACGCGCCTTCCTTTCCTCTGTATCCACCTGATGTGGAGTAAATCTCGCCAATTCGTTAAACTTGGCAGCATACTGGGGAACTGTCATATCCCCTTACTTAAGTTCTAGGAACTTAATTTCCATCCTACCCTGCATGCTAGTAGGGAAATAGTTCTCGAAGAAAACCTTCTTAAACTGTTCCCACGTAACAGCCTCTGTCCTAGCCCCACCCTGGTGAGCTTCCCACCAGTAGTTGGCTTCCCCCTTCATCATGTAAGTCGCAAAAGAAGTCTTTTGCGTCTCACCTACGTTTGTTATCACAAACGCCTTTTCAATCTCTTTAATCCATGTCTGGGCTTCTAGGGGATCCGTCATTCCTCGGAACTCGGGAGGACCCACACTTTTAAAGTCCTTAAAGGTAGTTGTTCTTGCTACCCCAGGAGCTACAGGAATCCTACCCCCCTTAGTTAAATGCAGCCGTTAATAAATTAACTAACTCTTGCATAGGGTTGTTAGGACCCCCCTGATTTTCATTATGAGACTCGGCCTCTTGGTTCCGTTGTCTCCTTCCCGGCGGCATAATTCTGATTAAATAAATAAAGCTTCGTTATTATCTATTTAACTACTCAGTTATCATTTTAAATTAACAACAACCATTCATACCACAACAAGCATGTTAAATAAAAACTTCATTATATAAATATGCTTTCATAGTCAAAACTATTTACATCATGTTCCCTTAGCCAGAAGCTATTACATACTATCCCGCGATTGCCTTCTACAAAAGTTGGGATTTACAAAAAGACTACCCTTAGTTATACAAAAGATGGTTTTACGTCACTACTATATACCAAAAAGATCTAGCGATCTACTAACACTGTCGAACGACATTTTCATATTTCTGATTTGCCAAAATTGACACTATATCTCGGCTTATGGTATGCCGAGTCTGCCCGGACTCAATAGAATAACAAGTAATTTTTAGCTTGAAACCTCGTGAGCGCATTCATGGATGTATGACATCCTAGTTATTTTCTGGTCTTTCTCAACCAGTTTCTTTTGTAGCTCAAGGACCTCATCCTTATAGTTATGAGCCTTATCAGTCATAAGAACTTTTCATCGTGCTCTGACTCAAAGTCTGCCTCTGCAGATTCTTTCGCCTCATATAAGGCAGTTATTTCCTCAATCTGTGCCTCTATCTGAGTACGCAAATGCACATTCCTATCCAACACTGCCAGATATAATGCTTTAGTTGTATCCAGAGATGTTGGCTCCTGAGTAGGTAACACCGTGTTAATCGATGTCACCTCCATTTCCTCCTCCACATCTAGCATCTCGTTAAGGTATGATGCTAATCCCATAGTCTCCTCAAAGTATTCCTCCTCAGAGATGTACTCCTCAATGTCTGAGTCTTGTAGTACAACTATCGGTACCTCTGCCACTGGCATTGGTACAATCTCAACTTGGATAACTGAGTCCTCACTTATCATTTCCACGTTTCTAAACATCAAGCTATCGGTTGACATCTACAAACACATAACACGTTGATTATTACATAATACACAATAGTATAAGCACAAATCACATTTAATATCTTTAAGATTAATTTTCATCTTTTAATACCTTCGATACTGAGTTATCTCAATATCTTCTTAATTCAATTGACTTGAATTTCATTCCTCGGACTTTACCTTTCTTACGAGGTTATTAGCCTAAGGTTTTCCCCCCTTAAGTTTTATAACCTAAGGCTTTGATACCAACCTGTGATGCCCCCAAATTCGGGTATCTTCCAACCCGACAGATGGTGCTCCACTGTACTAACATCCATAAAATCATTCCATTGAAATACAACAAAATGAAAGTAATTACTATCTTCTTATTACAATCAAAGTATAATCGGTCCTGTGTTCATAATAGGTTACATGATTCGTTGTTCATAATGTATAATACATATAAACTTACTAAACTATTACACAATGCCTAAGCATCCATCTTAGCTTTGCCCTTATCATTCTTGGCATTCACAAAGACGCTCATCTTTAAGCTCGCAGGTTATTTAATTCACGTAAAGAAGTGAGCATGACAACTCAGCAAGTTTAATCAAGGATAACAGGAATACCACATTCATGAATTATATAACAATTCCAACATAACTAAATAATAGTTATGAAGTATTATGAATCAATAATACTTTAACAGTTCATAACATCAATTCCCAAAGTATAGAATAGATTAGGAATTTCGAGCAGTTCGATAGACCATGAGCGATGAATTTCAATTTTATACTTGAAAAGGAGTCCACAAAGACTAAGGCCGTTCATCCGTATAACTTACGAGCACTTCTAGGTGATCAGCCTATAGTACTCTATGTTGATCAACACTACATTCATTAAACGTATTTACGTTTAATATTTTTGGCAAACTCGAGTGCCCATCGAATAATCGATGAAAAATACTTTTGTTTGTTCATAGACAAACCTTACCTTCACGTCCGTACCAATTACTTGGCATAGGATAAGCGTTAACATTTCTATATAGAATGATATGTATAATAATCAATCTATATATTACTTAATAGTATAGTCGAGTTAAAATCGGCATCGAACCCTTTCTTTAAAACAAGTCTTGCAATTACATTCAACGAATCACATAAAACTTGGCTAACATAGAAGTTAAAAAGCGTTAAGAAAACTTGCCTTTCAACGCCTTTTAAATAACTTACTTCGATCGACGCGGCCTTTTTACGGAATCTACATGATATGTTCACATAGCACAATCGTAATTAGCTATCAAACAACTATTCACATTGTTCCTACAAGCTTCTTTCTCTTCTATGTCTTTGTTAACTTAATATCTTTATTAAAGTCAACATGACTTATTACCCTTCCTCCCGGTTTATCACTCAATTGACGTTTATTAACCGGACTCAAACATCATTGATAAGGTACCAACTTTGTTCATTGTTCATATCTTGTTAACATGCATTACATTCCTAAGTTTCATTCCATATACCTTGGTATAGGTAATATAGGATTAGTCTTAGTATATTTATTGAGTATATAAACTCAACTCAGGTAGGTCTCTAAACAACTGAAGTTTAAAACCTAACTTAGTCAACTTTTTTCATCACTTGCAGTATTTGCATTTAACATCCTTTTGTATTTTAGTGGTATTTGCATGAAAGTTAAGGTGGTACTTTAGTCGAGTCTGGTATGCTTATTACGCCACCACTTTGTCTTGGTTTTTACACGTGGCGCCGAGTCTCAGGCACCCGATTAGCCCAAACCAGTTTTGGTTTTCTAACGAAACTCCCGACTTCTTAATTTGTTCGTTTTACATCCGAATTGACCCATTCGAATTCCTACAAGTCAGGAATTACATCCTTTACGTGTTCATATAAGAATTTAACACTTTCAAATCCGTTAACTCATAATTCACTATTGAGTTCATTTTATATTCGTTCGTAAACGTTAATGAGCGTTCAATGCTCGTTTTCTTCGTTCTAAGTCGGAATCCGACGATTCTCGAACCCACAACTCTTAATCACCCTATCTCATGTGTTGACATTGAAAACCAACGTTTTCAAGTCTCATGGCAACTTTCGACTACCAATCCGGAATTTCTATGTTTTCGACGTTTAACGTCTATTTCCGTAAAATTCGCCATAACTTCGTTACTAAGGTTCTCTAAGCCAAATCGCATGGAATACTCCATGGATTTCATATCTACCTCCTAACCAAACAAGAAACATATACTAACGTATTGATGGAGCTCAATTGTTTATCAACAATCGATCTAAACTATCAATATTTCCATGGTTCAAAAACTATATTAAACCTTATTATTTTTATAATCTTATGACTTATAGAGATTGAATCTATGGTAAGTCATCTTTAAATCCTCACTCATAACATATACCACCCCTTCATGATTCTCTAAAATGAAAGAAAATCTAAAAGAGATGGAGATGAGAAACAAGAAGTATTACCTCAAGAACTCTTAAGAAATCTTTTGGAAAAATAGAAGTTAAAGCTTCCAAAGTGTATGCTTGCAAGGATAGCTCTCTTTCTCTCTCAAATAATCTAGGTTCGCAATTTGAAAAACTCATAAATGAATCAACCTAGCTTCTTATTTATAGAAAATTATAATGGAGGGCATAATGGTCAAAGAACCATCACCTCCTTATTATTCATGTGTGGTCACCAAGTAAAACACTTGGTGACCAAGCCTTATGCTTGGCTTCCACACCAAGGTGGCCGGCCCACCTCCTTATGTGACATCCCACTGGTTGCCCCATGGGTTTTACCCATTGGTGACCCACCGGTTCGACCCACGGTTCAATTTTAACGAATTGTGCTTAACTTAATTAGCATTAGGCCTTGGTCTTTCAAATGATTGGATTAATTAATAATCCACTCAAATGAATTAGTCATTAAGTCTTAACTTAATTCTATAATACTGAATCATTATCCCATCATCATTATAATTCACGATTATTTCATTATACTACTGCATAATAGTCGACATTGTACTTGATATTTTCCCAACATATTATACATAGATAATAACTAGTATCACCAAATGCATAACACTCGACTTAACCCTAACGCCATTCCTTCTACGCATATTATTTCCTTCTCGGAAATCAATATACTCAACCCTTAGGTTTTAAGTCCGCAGGCGAAAACTGCGTTTGTCATAAATGAAATATTATCAGATATTCCATCTTATCACGATATTCTATCATTACGGCGCTTCTCGAATTTCAAAATAATTCCCTAACGAAATGGATGAATAGTGTTTTTACTGAAATTTCTGGAAAACAATTATTATCGTCTTGGAAATTCCAAACAACTATTTCTAACACGTAGCTGTAATACTCAACCACGTTAGCACATTCTAGGTCATATAACGACCTTCACATAGCTTACTCATAAAGAAATCAATTAAATTCATTTAATTCACATAATCAAATAAAAATTTAATTGTCATAAAAATCCGATTTTCTCGGGCGTTACAGATACCTTTAATCACCAACTAGGGGAACATGAAACATGAAGACAATATTCCTCCTATAAACAACACTACCGAATAAACGATGAATGATGGAATGTTTAGAAGCTTTTTGCAGTTCATGAAAAATCAGACGAGAGAGACTCATGTACAAAATATGGGTGGAAATGATAGCAACGCGCGACTTGTCATAGCCAAGCAGGTCAAAGAGTTGGGACCACCAAATTTGTGGGAAAGCCGGATCCGATCAAGGCAGAAATGTGGGTTAAATAAATTACCAAGATATTTGATATCTTGGTATGCACAGAAGAACAGAAGGTTCCATTCGCTACCTTTATGTTCCGTGGTGAGGCAGACTACTAGTGGGAGTCTGTGAAAGGTACCCAGCCCTCCGCACTCTACATGTCTTGGGAAATGTTTCAGAAACTATTCAATAACAAATACTTTCATGAAAGTATTCTTCATATGAAGGAGGTAGAGTTTATTAGACTGGAACAGAACAACATGATTGTGTCCCAGTACAAGGCTAAGTTCGCAGAGTTATCCAGGATTGCACCTCATTTGGTAGAGAATGAGGAACGTATGACGCGGATGTTTCTGAGAGGTCTAAAACTTGAAATTCGGCAATATCTTATTTCTCATAAAATTTCTCTATATTCAGATGTTGTGAATATGGCTCAATTATTAGAGCGAGATAATGAGTATGTTCAACCGAGGGACCACAACTAGGGTTATACCGGTGGCAGCAGACATCGGAGCAATGACAACCAGCGGGGAGGAAAACATTCGGACAAAAGTGGTAACCACTTTGGTGGGAATCATGGCCATGATAATAGAAGAAGCGAGTCAGAAGGAGATTTCAAGAAGAGAAGGTACAATAATGACAACGTGAAGACGTCAGCACCAACATCAACTATTTCTAGGGGATGAGAACGACCACCGGTCGTATGTTACAAATGCGGGAAAGAGGGACATATCAGCCCAAACTGCCCACAACAATCCAATGTGTGTTATAACTGTGGAAAGGAAGGTCATATAGCTAGAGATTGTCTTATAGCGAAACCAAGTCCAACGGGGATGGTGACTACAAAAGCTGTCCCGGATAAGTCAAAGTTAGCGGTTCCTGGAAGAGTGTTTGTCGTGATTGGCCAAAACGCAAGGAACCCGAACGAGGTGATCACGGGTAAGCTAATCATAAACTCTTGCGAAGTTTATACATTATTAGATACCGGTTCTACCCATTCTTTTATCTCTTCTGCTTGTGCTCAACGTTTTGAACTTGACTCTGGAGAAATTAGACTTTGACTTATCTGTTGAGACTCCGTTAGGAGAAACTTTCATTACATCTACTGTTTATAAATCTTGCTTGATTCAAGTTAGAACCATCACATTACCTGCCGATCTTATTTCGTTGAAAATACTTGTATTTAATGTGATTTTAGGGATTGATTGGTTAACCACTCATCATGCTAAAATTGATTGTTTTTGTAAAGTTGTTAGTTTTCATATTCCTAACCAACCTGTTATGCGAATTCAAGCAACCAAACCTCTAAAGTCAATCACTGTCATATCAAGCCATAAAGCCATTCGTTTATAGAAAAATGGATGTCAAACTTTCATAGCCTATGTCATGGAATTGAACAAAAATACGTTAGATTTGAATAATATTTCTGTTGTTAGTAAATTTCCTGACATATTTCCTGAATAACTTCCCGGTCTACCCCAAGAACGTGAAGTTGAATTCTTTATTGACCTTGAACCTGGTACAAAACCCATTTCTAAAACCCCATATCAAATGGCTCCTATTGAACTTCAGGAGTTAAAGGTCCAACTACAGTAGTGGTTGGACATCGGTTTCATTCATCCTAGTGCATCTCCTTTGGGTGCTCCTATTTTATTCGTAAAGAAGAAAGGCGGGAGTATGCGACTTTGTATTGACTATCGGGAATTAAACCATGTCACCATCAAGAATAGGTATCCACTACCTCGCATTGATGACCTGTTTGACCAGTTGCAAAGAGCACATTTTTTTCACAGATTGATCTTCGTTCTGGGTATCATCAGATGAAGATTAAAACTCAGGATATTCCGAAGACTGCCTTCAGAACTCGGTACGGGCATTATGAATTCTTAGTCATGTCTTTTGGATTGACTAATGCTCTTGTTGCTTTCATGGATATGATGAACCGTGTGTTCAAGGAATATTTGGATCAGTTTGTTGTTGTCTTTATTGATGACATCCTCATCTATTCCAAAAGCCGTGAAGATCATGAGCGCCATTTGAAGCCGGTACTCCAAAGGCTTCGTTAAAAAAACCTATATGTCAAGCTAAAGAAATGCGAGTTATGGCTTGAGGAAGTAGCATTCCTTGGGCACGTGGTGTCAAAACATGGAGTATATATATACCCGGGGAAGATTGAAGCAATACAAAGTTGGGAGCAACCAAAGTCAGTGACCGAAGTACGTAGCTTTCTGGGCTTATCTGGTTACTATCGGATATTCGTGAAAGGGTTTTCTCGAATCGCTACTCTGTTAACTCAGTTGACTCGGAAAGATATAAAATTTGTATGGAGCGTGGAATGCGAGAATAGTTTGTAAGAGCTTAAGAGGAGACTCATTTCGGCACCTATTCTGACAATACCATCTGGTACGGATGGATTTGTTATCTACAGCGATGCTTCAGGAAAATGGTTAGGATGTGTTCTCATGCAACATGAGAAAGTCATAGCCTATGCCTCGCGACAACTCAAAGAATATGAGAGGAATTATCCTACTCATGATTTGGAGTTGGCAGCAGTCATTTTCGTATTGAAAATCTGGAGACACTACATGTATGGGAGAAAGTGGAGATCTATACAGATCATAATAGCCTCAAATATTTCTTCACCCAAAAGGAACTCAACATGCAGCAACGACGTTAGCTCGAGCTGTTGAAAGATTATGATCATACCATCCAATACCATTGTTAAGTAGGATTTTTACCTACTTATGGAGTACCAATTCATGCAAACTATGACCATCTCAAGTACATTTTAGTCTGTTTTAGCTGCATTTCATGTTAATTTGCATTGCACATTCTTAAAACTCCTTTTAGTGAATAAGTGCAGGAATCGGCCTGTTTTGGTGGTGTTATGGAGCATAAGGTAAATGGATGCTTGAAACGAGGTAAAAGGATGGGATATGCATGGCATGAAGGTGCATTGGTGCAAGGAGATAAAGCATGACTGAGCAAGCAGCAGCAGCAGTAAGAAAACAGGAACCAGGATCTACAGATTGCAATCATGGCAGCATGGCCTGAAAAAATAGTTTTTAAGAACGCGCCGCTCATGCGATTACCCAGCCAGATATTGGATGCTACTGTAAGTCTCGCAGCCGCGAGAAAGACAAGCCTATGAAGCGCACGCCCGGGCGCGAGATCGACCAAACTATCTGAACTCCATCGCAAGTCTCACTACCGCATTAGACTATTATGTGGAAGAGCGCGATCACAAGCACAATGGCATCAAATGATTTTCAGAATCCTACATCCCGAATGCCACAAACCAAAGTTGCAGGTGTATTGGAGGTTGATGCCATTACTCAGCTATCAACACAGATGGCAGCTATGACGAGGAAGATAGATACTTTGGCTGAAGGAAAGGTAAAGACGGTTGCCTACATATGTGAGATTTGTGCGGGGTCACACTCGATGAACCAATGTGCTATCAACTCAGAATAAGTGCAGTATGTGAGCAACTACAGAAAAGACCAAGGCCAATTTTAGAACACATACCACCCCAATAACAAAAATCATCCAAATTTTAGTTGGTCGAATAATCAAGGGAATCAGCAAGCTCAGTTTCAACCAAACAATCAATTTCAAGCGCAGCCAGCGTAGTCGCAATTTAATCCTAGACCACCCTTTCCGCCAGGATTTTCTCAATAACAACAACAACAACATCACACTCCAGCTGCACCTCAGCAAGAAAAGAAATCAGAAGTGGAGGAGATGATGATGAAATACATGGCAAACACAGAAGTTATGATCAAGAGCCAAGCAGTGGCTATAAAGAATCTGGAAACTCAAATGGGGCAGATGGCGAACATGCTTACTAACAGGCCCTAGGGTATATTTCCAAGTAATACGGAGACGAATCCAAGAAGAGAAGGGAAGGAACAATGTCAAACAATTACATTGAGATCTGGGAAAGATCTGTCACCATTGTAAATTCTGGTATTCATGCCGAGAATGTCTTGAGGAGAAGGGCCATGGCAGGCATGAGGAGAGGAACCAGCCAATGAGCAGGAAAATTTAGAGAAATCTGCGGATCGGTATGAAGAGAAAGACAAAGCAGGCTCAGAGGAGACAGTTAAGAGTCCCGTACCACCAATGCACATTCAGGTTCCGTATCCGTAGAGATTAATGAAAAAAAGGGAAGATAAATAGTTCAACAAATTCTTGGAGGTGTTCAAAAAGCTGCAGATCAATATACCCTTCGCCGAGGCATTGGAACAAATGCCGAGCTACGCCAAGTTTATGAAGGGTATATTATCAAGGAAGAGGAGATTAGATGAGTTTGAGATAGTAGCCTTGACAGAGGAATACAGTGAAGTGCTTCAACAGAAATTACCTCCAAAGCTGAAGGATCCAGGCAGTTTCACAATTCCATGTACCATAGGAAAGTTGAATTTCAGGAAGTGTTTATGTGATCTTGGGGCAAGCATAAATTTGATGCCCTTGCCAGTGTTTAATCAGTTGGGATTGCCGGATCCAAAGCCGATAAACATATCATTACAGCTAGTTGATAGATCGATCACATATCCACGAGGAATTGTTGAGGATGTGTTGGTTAAGGTGGACAAGTTCATTTTCCCAGCTGACTTCATCATTCTAGACTACGAGGAGGACAAAAGCATACAAATAATATTGGGAAGGCCATTTTTGGCCACAGGTAGAACGTCAATAGATGTGCAGAAAGGTGAACTTACTATACGTGTCCAGGATCAAGAGATTACTTTCAACGTCTTTAAAGTAATCATTTTACCAACGGATGAAGAAGAGTGCTTTCTAGTTGACGTGGTAAACTGGTGCCTCTAGGATGAAGTACAGAAATCCAGGGATTATGGACCATTGATATGTGCAACGGGTAAAAATTCAAATTTTAAAGAAAAGCCATTAACGAAAGATGAGGTCATGAAATTTAAAGTGCGAGAGAACACGAAGGAAAGCACCTGCATAATTCCAACGGTGACATGAAGTCGAGACGATCAAGCTAATTGACTATAACCTAGCAATGAATGGGAGGCAACCCATTATTATTCTCTCCTTTGCTTAGTTTTTAATATTTCATTTTGAGTTATTTCAGTAGTTATATCAAACTCCTTTTTAATTGGATACTATTATTCATGCATAAGATTGTAACAAGAATGGCTATGAGAATGCTTGCACGCTGTTAGTGATATGAAATCACTAAGTTATGCCTTAACATGGTACATTAATATCTATGCAGGAACCATCACTGGACAACATCAACGACAGCGTGAGTGGAATCGAACATTACTGTGAGCGGGCACAAGTGGCATGAAAATCGCGCACCCACACATCAAGCCGATATAGTTAACGATGCGCAAGTCTAAGCGGCGCCGCGGCCCAGAAGTTAAGAAAATCTCATGACGTGGCGTCCGGATAAGAAACCCACCAAATGTTTTCGCAAGTCTGTGGCCCGGCTTCCTGACTTAGTAAACAAGCTCGCGATTAACTTCAGGGTTAAGGCGGAGTCGGAAGTTGGTTTAAAATAGAGTTGGGGACCATTTGGACTCTCATTTGGGATATCAACATAAGCAAAATTCTCTCCCTTTCCATAACTCACGTCGCTATCTCTTCATCAGTTATAATTCGTGCCGTACATCTCTCAATCAATCAGCCACGATTCTCTCCTCATTCAAAGTCCATCTCTCCTCAACTTCTCTAAGAGTGCTATAAAGCTAGGGTTCCTATGTGGGAGTGCAGAAATAAGTGTGAGAGCTATCAATTTCAAGCCTTTCTTCTTTCCCAATTATATAATCTGTGCAATTACTAGCAAATACAAATGGGGCCTAAGCGAGCACGATCTATTACGTCGTCTTCTTCATCCTCTGTGGGCAGTCAAGAGGCTAACATTGTGGATCACAAAAAATTCCTTAATTTGGAAGCTCAACAAGAGTACTACCTCATTGTGGCAAAAACGTTCGTCAAGGAGCGAGGATTCAAGCCGGCAAGTCAGGATGGTTAGTTGTGCGCCATGATTTGAGAGAGAGGTTGGGGTGGACTAACGGCGACTCCAATACCCAGTCCTATGAGCATAGTCCGTGAATTCTATGCCAATGCCAAAGTTACTATGAGCGGAATATCTATGGTTCGGGGTTCACGAGGTAAATTACAGGCCCCATGCTATTCGATCAATTTTCAAAATTACGGATGCACTTGATGATGGGAAACATTAATTGATAACTTAAGCGCTCATTGGAGGCCAGAGCATGGAGCTGATCATTATAGAGTTATGTGTGCCGGGTATAAAATGGACGTATAAAGTTGGCACAACACAGCCGCGGTTATTCCCAGCTGTAACACTAAATCGCTATGCAAAAGCGTGGAACTTGTTCATATGTGCCATGCTCATGCCTTCCGCCCATCAGCACGAAATATCAGCGGAGAGAGCACGTCTTCTGTGGGGGCATAATAACCGAAAAGTACATCGACATTGGTCATCTCATTCATGAGAATATGCTGCACTATTTACGGGGAGCAATGATTGGGAGCATTCCACACGCATCCGTGGTAGGCAATGTTTGTGCTAATCAGGGATGCAACTGGGGAAATGAGCAGATATAATACCCAAGCCAGGACATTACTCATGCCACGATCAAAAAGTTCGAGGACTGGGCAGGTGGTGTACCGCACCCACGCGGACTAGGATTCATCCTTTATCCTATTTTTCCAGAACAACAACAACCCCCGCAAACAGATGAAGCGGGCCTATCCACACACGCACGTGCCACCAATGGCAATCGACAGCTCCGAAGGTTGGAGCGCAAGGTCGATGCCATGTACGATAATTTGGGCACATTTGCGACGGGACTCACAAGGGCTTTAGCCGAAGCGTTTGCGCAACAAGGAACAACACAAGAATGGCCTCAGTTTGGAACTGTAGCACCATATCCACCACCGGACTCACCACCCGAGGAGGGTGGCACCACCGATAATTAGGGGAGTTTTCATACCTTTTACCTTCATTTAATTGGGACATTGAATATTTTAAGTTTGGGGGTATTAGGTAGTAGTTAGTATTTTTTTTATTATTAGTTTTGCATGATTAGTTTAATTTTTATGTGCATGTTTAGACTACATTTTAGCACATAGTTGCATGTTGCATACCTCACAGTTCTTGCCGTTTAGAAATTTTTTTTGTCTAGCCAATGATGAGACTGAAGTTTTTAAATGAATTCTGAATATTTTGGATAACATGAGCTGAGTTATAACGTTTTATACAACGAAATTCATAATGCTATATACATGCTCTCGGTTTGCGCAAATGGGTTCACAAGCACTTGTAGGTATAAGAAACACGTGTGTTTTGCTCGACGGAAAAATGTAGTGTTAAAAAGAGAAATATGTGAAAAGTGGCTTGGAGACTGTATAAAACATCAATTTTTTAAACTTTGGGAAAACATGGGTATCTGTGTATAAAAAGAAAAAGAAAAAGAAAAGAAAAGTAGAAATAGCATGTCTAGTCTTATTTCGGGGCCCTGGCTACTTGAGTAAGTACGCCCGAGGGGATTGTCTCTACACCTAGCGCCCTAAGCTCGCTAAGGGGTAGCAGTGTGCCTAATGGAGTAAGACATTGTACAGTCATGTAGAAAAAGAAAGAATAGAAAAATAGCAATAAACACCGTGAGAAAGAGCGAAATTCGCCCTCGTGAGTAGAATAAAGCAGATAAACTCATTGTTGAACCTTAGTTTATTTTAAGATGTTGGAATAGTTCAAGTCGCATATATAAACATAAGTCTTGATTGATGCTATAATTTTTCTGGTTTGAGCGAGATAGCATGAGCATTCTACATCTAAATTAAGTACTGGGCGAACACAACACACACACACATAGCATCTGTATAGCATTGGTGAATTATTTGAGTATATGACATTATGCCTGCAGTTTGGTTTGAATTTGTATTCTCAAATCTAGAAAAACTTTGCTGAGGCAAATTGGACTGAATGTCTATAATGGTTGGGACAATGTGAGAATTAACTGCATAGTAATGTAGTTGCATCATTCATTATTCATTAGTATACATTGCTTGAGGGCAAGCAATGGTTCAAGTTTGGGGGTATTTGATAAGTAGGATTTTTACCTACTTATGGAGTACCAATTCATGCGAACTATGCCCATTTCAAGTACATTTTAGTCTGTTTTAGCTGCATTTTATGTTCATTTGCATTGCACATTCTTAAAACTCCTTTTGGTGAATAAGTGCAGGAATTGGCCTATTTTGGTGGTGTTATGGAGCATAAGGCAAATGGATGCTTGAAACGAGGTAAAAGGATGGGATATGCATGGCATGAATGTGCATTGGTGAAAGGAGATAAAGCATGACTGAGCAAGCAGCAGCAGCAGTATGGAAACAGGAACCAGGATCTGCAGATTGCAAGCCATAGCATGCAGAAAAAATAGCTTAAGAACGCGTGCTGCTAGCGATTACCTGACCAGATCTTGGATGTTATCGCAAGTCTCGCGCCATGAAAGACAAGTTTTATGGAGACGCTTGCAAGATCACCAAACATACGAACCCTCATCAGAAGTCTGTCTCATACCGCAAGACTATCATCTTTGGAAGAAGCCTTGCCGCTGGCGATGTCCGATGTCTTGATGTGTTTTATTTGATTTCCAAAATTTAAAGGTTGTATTTGATTTAAAACGATTCCTGACTGGTGTCAGGGGTATCATTCAACATTTTTTAGTTTTTCACGTATCTTTACATCGTAATTAGGGTTTTTACTCTCTAGAGAGGATTCCAACGTAGAAGGAGGCTATAACTCTACTTTTCTACTGCTTCTTGGGATTTCTCTACGAGAGCGGATTATTAATATTAGTTTTTGCTGGAATCTTATGAGGATTGAATATTGATGTGTATTCAGCAATTGGGTTTGATAGTTTCATCTTTCATCTTTCAATTGTTGCTTATTGATCTTGTTTAACTTTGATCCCATAATGGCTTTTGGTTTAGTCATGTACTAAACTCCATTATGGGATTCTAACGGATTTTATTATGTAGTTTGATTGCACACTTAAATGCTGGGTTGTTTTGCATATTATATGGGGTGTCTGTCATGATTGTTTTGCATACATGAATGCTTGATCACCATTCGTTTCAGTATTTGTATGGAATTGACAATGAACATGCAAATATGGACTATAATCATGATAGTATAACGTATATAGGGTTGTGTTATATGGTTTATGTATTTTCGTGAACTAGATAGACATATCTTTGCTTTCACCGTATATAAGTTAAGATAAGAGCTTGAACTTAAAATCAATATAGTTGCAATTTCACATAGACATATAGTGATGTTGGTTATATTGATGATTACATAGAGTCTATCATCTGTGGATGCTGTGTAAGTAGGTCTTAGCGCATTGAAAAATGGCTAATACTCTTTTAGTGCTCTTGGCTACTCTCCTATGATATGTGAACAAGTCAGGCATGATAGTGGCGATTGAATGAAATATTGAATGAAGTTAGAATCCCATTAGTTCCAATATCATTTGTTATATCGTTTATATTGTTTTAGTTGTTATTTTCAATTCAGGAACAAACCAAGTTTAATCCATAATGTGAGCATATAAATATAGTGATTTAATTAATGAATAGTAGTTTAAGTTAAACAACTTTCTCTGTGGGATCGATACTTTACTTGCTCTGTATTACTTGTTGACTCATGTATGCTTGCATGAGTTAGAGCTCTTTTGTTAGTCGTAAAAAAGAGGCAACAACCATCATGGAAAAATAAACGTGGTAGCTGACGCATTGAGTAGAAGATCATATACGGGTACGAGTGCGATATTGTCAACGCAAAGACCCATTTGGTATGACTTGCAAAGGATAGAGATAGAGTAAAGACTCTAGGGACCCACGTGATGATGTCAAATATACGAGTAGAACCGACTTTAATCGATAAAGTTAAAGCTGCTCAAGTTACGGACCAGGAGCTGATGCGTATGAAGTAGAAAGTGCAAGAAGGTGTTGTTCCAGAAGCAAGAATTGATGAAGAAGGAATACTTCGAGTCAACTCCAGACTTTGTGTTCCTAACGATTCTAAATTGAAGCATAAAATCATGATGGAGGCACATAACACATCGTTTGCAATCCATCCTGGGAGTACCAAAATGTATCATGATCTTCGACATACATTTTGGTGGAGCAATATGAAGAGAGAGATCGCGGAGTTTATCTCGAGGTGTTTAACTTGTTAACGTGTAAAGGTAGAGCATCAAGTTCCAAAGGGTCCATTGCAACCACTTGAGATTCTAAAATGGAAGTGGGAACACATTACCATGGATTTTGTTACAGGTCTTCCTAAGGTTTCTCAAGGCATAGATGCGATTTGGGTTATCGTTGACATATTAACCAAGTCTGTCCATTTCTTGCCTATACAGGAGACTTATTCCCTTGAACGTCTTACTCGTATGTACATAAATGAGATTGTGAGATTGCATGACATGCCAGTATCCATAGTTTCGGATCGTGACCCAAGATTCACTTCACGATTTTGGGTTAGCTTGCAGAAAGTTATGTGCACGGACTTACGATTCAGTTCGGCATACCATCCTTAAATGGACGAGCAATCAGAAAGGATTATTCAAACTCTTGAAGATCTATTAAGTCTCTGTGTCCTAGATTTTAAAGGGAGTTGGGATAAGTACCTACCATTGGTGGAATTCTCCTACAACAACAGTTATCAAGCAAGTATAGGCATGACTCCATTCGAAGCGTTGTATGGACGAAAGTGTCTCTCTCAAGTATGCTGGGACGAGGTGGGTGAAGCAACGTTGTTAGGACTAGAATTGGTACGCATGACCATAGAAAAGATCGAAATGATTCGGCAACGTATTCAAACCTCACAAGATCGACAAAAGAGTTATGCGGATCTTTATCGAAAGGATGTGGAATTTAATATTGGGGATCATGTATTATTACGTATTGCTCCATGGAAGGGAGTTACAAGATTTGGGAAGAGAGGAAAGCTCAATCCACGATTTGTTGGTCCATTTTAGATTCTTGACCGAATAGGAAATGTGGCCTATAGACTCGCATTACCTCCAAGCATGTCTCGTGTTCATAATGTTTTTCACATATCTATGCTTCGTAAATATGTGAAAGACCCGAACCACATTATTGACTTAGAACCAGACGAGATAGCTGAAGATTTAACGTACGGGGATGTACCTATTAAGATCTTCGATAAGAAAGAGCATGTCCTACGCACCAAGGTTATACCACAAGTTAAGGTTTTTTGGAGGAACCATGCTATTAAAGAAATGACCTGGGAGTTGGAATCAAAAATGAAAGTGAGGTATCCTCACCTTTTCGAAAGACCAGGTACGTATGTCAATTTCGAGGACGAAATTTCATAAGGAGGGGAGGTTGTAAGACCCCAACATTTTAATAAATAAAATTGAATTTCCTCTATTCTTTATCTTGAAATAATAAGGTTTTAAGTGATATGATGCTTTGGTTATGGGTGAAATGTGCAAATTTTGCACAATAAGCAAGTGGTTATAAAATATTCATTGTTGTCGGGGAATATTTATTTGGTCGTGGAATATTTTTGCTGTCGAGGAATATTCGTACGATGGCGCAACTATTTGTGGGTCCCATAACGGAAAACGGTCGGATGAAAAAAAATGATAAGTTTGAGTTTTTATAAATAACGGCGTAGTTGTTACCAATTAATAATCGTTGGAATACACCGTGGTTAAAATACGATGTCGCATGGTTGAACAAGAGTACTTACCGGTATTGCACAATATTGTTAGATTATTGATTCTTACGTAAGAAGGCACTACTCAATAATTGTTACAGTAATTACTATTCAATATTTTATTTTATTGATTCAATAATTGCTATGTTGATATTTTATATTATTATTATTTCAATAATTGTCACTGAACAGTATCTCAATGATCAGATCAATAATTCATATTATTTGAATAATATTGTTAGATAACATTATTGGTAATGTCTAAGGAAGTTGTGTCTAGGAAAGGGGTTTTGTCACCTAATTGCGCACCAATAAGGAGAAATCCTTATCGCAAAGCCCCCTCTTTCTTAGGAACGACCTGGTTGTCATAATTGTGATTCTGTAATATTATTTATGAATAATTAATTATTGATTTATATGATAAAGAAATATTTATTTTATGTGGATGGATAGGGAAATATTTATTTTGTTTGGATATAAATGAATGAATTAATGCTGAGGTGTTTTATCAGTATTTTGTCAGAATGGAGGTATTAAAAATCATCCGTATGTGGATTTCAGACATTTTTTGTTTGGAATTTGCAAAAACTTTCTTCTACAAAGTTGTAGAGAATTTAATTTCTTATGGAATGGACATAAAATTCGTATTTTTCTGATAAAGGGCTATTTATTATGAATTATTAAAGTTTTTGGAAATTAATGTGTTTTTTAAAATATGGGTGGGCCCCACTTTTGGTTGGTGTGAAAATTATGATTTTTGGTGGACCCCACTTGTGGTGGCTGATATTTTGGTCAAGAATGTGTGCGTAATTTGTTTTTTGATAAATTAATATTTTATTAATTTAGTCTGCTTTGGCGTTCTAGCATTTTCCTATAAATAGGGTGCTTAGTTAGAATTGAAAATCACACTAGAAACAAGTTTTCTCTCTCTCTCTATATTATCGAGCATATTTTGTGAGTATTTAGATACTTTGAGATTTGCTATTCAGTGAAAGTTTCTTTCAGAATTACATTCGATATTCCAGTCAGAAGTACTGTTCTTTTGAGGTAAGGGATGTTATTTTCTTCGTAAATGACATTATTTCTTTCAATATCATTATGCCGAAATATTGATATAAATTTTATTGTAAAATTTCTACCTTTTTGAGTCGGGGTTACTATTCACATATACAACACTATTCACGTATACGACACTATTCACGAATACGACACTATTCACAGGAAAATGAAATTTTCTCTTCTGGTGTTTATTAACATTATTGTACGATTGACCTTTTTTCTGATTAACTGTTATTTTGTCTGAAATAATTATTATTTCAATTTTTATTATAATTTTTCATCTTTTGTAACCGATTATATATTTAATATATTTAAGTTTTAGACTATTTGAGCCCTTATCGTCTTATATAATATACAAAAGATTTTTATCAAAATGTGACTTCTCTATAAAGACAGACCGAAGACCTTACATTTCTTTCTAGAACCCTATCAACCGAACCACAACCCTACACACATGAATGGAGTTGACCTAAAATCAACCATAATTACCTTTTTCCGTGTCTGTAAATATTTTTTTATTTCTTTAATTAATATTAATTAATAAGTTTATATGGATTATTCATTGATTCTCAGACCCAAACCAGTTATCGACTATAAAAGTACCAGATGGATGGATCACTAGGCCAACCAGTGATCGAATCATTATTGACTCAGTAATGTCATTAATACATAAAACTATATATTATTAGTAATTAATAAAAGTTTAAAAAATCTTATTTTTATGAAATAACATGTAATAAAGTTAAATTACAATATTAATAAAAGTAATTAATTTAAATATCAAAAAATTAGTAAAAAAAAGCGGGTCACTGGGTCAAATACCATAAACTTGAATGGTATCTTATGGATAGATAGTGGAATTGACTCTGCTTCATTACAACCAATTCATGATCCAGTCACCCCTCAAATTTTTGTACTCGCTACAATAGATTTGATGTTCATGTTATGATAAATTATGGAAAATACAATAAATTAACGTTAAAAGATATAGATAATAATACAAAATTTTATGTGAAAATCCAAATCTGGAAAAAATCACGGAGAAGGCAGAAGAAATCCACTAAATAAATATCTGAAAAGTATAAGATAAAGATAGAGAACTATGAAAATTCTTAGAATATTTCTGAATGTATTTGAATGTCTGAATGTCTCTGAATGAATCTCCTCCAAAATCCTTGTACCTATATTTATAGGCTATAAGAAAATCCATTATCAAATAGGATTAGAAATATTAAATTGAGTATAGGTAGAAAAGATAATTTTCCTAAACCAAATCAGATTCTAGGTAATACCTAAATCCAAATCCAATAAGAATTCATGTTATACCCAATAAATCTCCACCTTGACTTGAATCCTCCAAATATAGCACAAACTGTAAACTCTCTCCTCTTCTCAAAATGCAAAACTCAAGTATTTCAAACATTAACTAGGTCCAAACAATGTTCGAACTTCTTTATAAGTCACAGGGTCATTGTACTCAACTGCCGAGGCAGTTGACAAGGCATAAGAAATAAATTTTTAATACGCATATCTTTGTTGTTGTCGCACTGTCCTCTTTGCTCTATCTCGAGTGAGACTATACTAAATTTCCACATGTTCCTCCTCTAGAATTATATTCTTATCTACAACAGTAGTAGTAGGCACATGATCTGAACTATGCTATAATTAATGAACCTGAGGAGAAGTTAATTGAAGCTATACCTTCTGACCAATAGTATCATTTGAAAAGCAAAACTGAATTACTGAAAGTTCTTTATCATTCAGTTTTCCATTCTGACTTAGAAATATCACTAGCTTTCTTCGTCTCTCAATTCGTATCAAACATATCTATAGTGAAACAACACAGGTCAAATCCCGAGTCCAGAACAAATCTCGGGTCAAATCCCAAGTCCGAATCAAATCAAATCCATCAAAATAAGGCCTCAAACTACTGGCCCAATAGTATCTTCTTGGGTCATCTTAGCCCACCACAGGCTCATCTAAAAATTCATGACTTGAAGGTACTATTGGTAGTAACTTATTTCCTTATATGCAGATAAAATTTTTTCCTATCTTTCAATGTGGGACTGGGGTGTTACAAACTCCCCCACTTAAATGTCCGAGGTCCCCGTCAGAACCAATCACACACACGACACAAAGATCTTTGCCTCTCTAGCCATTATGGGATGATACCGGCTGGCTTCGTGTCCCCACCTCCGTGACCTCCTTTTCTTTTTCGGGAAGGGGGTGTTACAGAGATACTTATTAGCCCAAAATAAATAAATAAAAAGTTTGACTCAAATAAAAAACAAAGTCCAAACAATATGTTTTAAGAATATAAATATTATTTTTTCGGGTATTACATTACCTCCCCCTTAAAAAGGATTCCGTTCCTGGAATAAAAAGAGTAATAAAGATTTACTTGACATTAAAGAGGTGAGGATACACTTGTCGAATAGTCTCTTACGTCTCCCAAGTATATTCGCGCTCTGAATAATTTAGGAAAAAAATAAAATAATATAAACATTTAATTATTAAAAAAAATTTGGATTATTACATTTTTCCCTCCTTCAAAATAATTCCGTCCTCGGAATTCAAATAAGTTACATAAAGTTTTATTTTAGTTTTTATTTAAATTAAATAATTATTCATAAACTTAAATTAAAATGTAGCGCCGCCATTTGTAACGATCTAGCCTGATAAGTCTATGTTTACACAATTATCCATGTACTCGTAAAAGATTCGTCAGCTATCGTGTCAAGCTTTGGTAAGGTTCTTCGCGTTAAATCACATGATCCTTGTATGGTGCCCTGTTAATATATTTGAGTTTCATTCTTGCAAACCCACGTACTCTTCAGAACATAATTCGAAAACACATAATTTTCTTTTTATCTAAATACGATTCGAATACCCAAAATATTTAAAATTATATGTAACAATCCGGGTCAAATCCCGAGTCCAGAAAAAATCTCAGGTCAAATCCCAAGTCCGAATTGATTCGAATCCATCAAAATAAGGCCTCAAACCACTGTCTCAATAGTATTTTCTTCGGTTATCGTAGCCCACCACAGGCTCACCCAAAAGGTCATGACTTGAATGTACTATTGGTAGTAACTTATTTTCTTATATGTAGACAAAATTTTCTAATAATCTTTCAATGTGGGACTGGGGTGATACAAACTCCCCCACTTAAATTTCTGACGTCCCCGTCAGAACCGATCACACACACGGCCCAAAGATCTTTGCCTCTCTAGCCATTGTGGGATAATACCGGTTGGTTTCTTGTCCCCACCTACGGACCTCCATCTCTCCATTGTGGGATAATACCACCAGCCTTTGTGTCCCCACCTCCGGCAACCCAATCGGATGACCCGACCCTAGCTTTCGAGAGTTGGCTCTGATACCATCTTCGTAAAACCCCAGTCCCACATCGAAAGATAGGGAAAAACTTGTCTCCATATAAGGAAATAAGTTACTACTAATAGTACCGGCCTTCAAGTCATGACCTTTTGGGTGAGTCTATGGTGGGCTAAGATAACCCAAGAAGATACTATTGGGACAATGGTTTGAGGCTTTATTTTGATGGATTTGATTCTATTAGGACTTGGTATTTGACCCGAGATTTGTTCTAGACTCAAAATTTGACCGAGTTGTTACATATAATATCCTAAAGGAGGTGCAACAATAGGACTTCCCAGGGGGTCACCCATCCTAGTACTACTCTCGCCCAAACATGCTTAACTTCAGAGTTCTGATGGATCTGGTAAATTAGTACTGGTATGATCGCATCCCATATAAGATCAGTTGTTATCTGTACAAAGTATAACTTTATTCACCTCAATGATTAAATCACAATTCTTAACTAATATCATTACTCAATCACCTTAACAAATTATTCCACTTTCTTCAAATCAACTACAAATTGAAAATAAATCGACAGTTGGTCAAAATAGAGACCAACTAAACAAAGAACAAAATCGAATCAAACTCCTACGTCTATCCAATGGTTTACCCACAACTCACAGGTCAAACCTAAATAGAATTTATACAAGAAAGAACCTAAGCTCTGATACCATCTCTAATTAATACTTATTAGCCCAAATTAATTAAATAACAAGTTTGACTCAAATAAAAGACAAAGTCCAAACAATATGTTTTAAGAATATGATTTTTTTTCGGGTATTACATTAAATTTGTAACACCCCAGTCCCACATCAAAAGATAGGGGAAAAATTTAAGACCCCAACTTTTATGAATAAAGATTAATTTTTCTCGAAATATATTTTTGAATATTATGGCGTGGATTTGTTATAATGTTATAGTTGTGGGTAATATTTACAAATTTTTCAAAGGAAGCAAGTGGTTATATAATATTCGATTGGTCGGGAAATATTCGTTTTAACATGGAATATTTGTACGACGACACAATCATTGGTGGACCCCACAACGAAAGTATTGTCGTAGTTAGAAAATAACAGAATTATCTTTTTATAAAAATAACGACGAAAGTTTTACTGTTAAACTGTTGAACTACCCGGTGGTAAAAATACATTAATACGCGTGGTTGCATAGTCGTACACGGTATTGATTATTGATGCTTATATGATAAGTTACTCAGTTATACTCAATTATTGCTACAGTAATTGCTGCATCATATCTCTCATATTATTGATTCAATTATTGTCACAGTATCATCTGCATAATATTTATTATTATTAAATCAATAATTGAGACAACAAAATTATTCATTTTATTATTTACAACATTGACAATGTTTAGAAATTTCTGTCAAGGAGAGGTTTGGTCATCTAATTGTGCGCCAATAGGGAGAAATCCTTATCGGAAAGCCCCCTCTTTCCTGGGAATGATCTGGTTGTTAAATATTGTGAGTTATAATATTAATGATGAATAAGTTCATGTTGATTAAAGATGAAATTAAAATTTCCATTGTTTTGGGATTATTAGTGT
Organism: Panax ginseng; assembly: GCA_020205605.1. NCBI lineage: Eukaryota > Viridiplantae > Streptophyta > Magnoliopsida > Apiales > Araliaceae > Panax > Panax ginseng. Next base: position 71,389,999 of record CM035142.1, on the reverse strand, counting down.
TAGTGGAAATCGGCATCTATTCTGATAATAATTGATGTCTAGAGGTTATATTGACCAATCGGGTAATTAATCGGATAAATGAGCAATTAATTGCTATTAATTCATATGCTTATAACTGTTTGTTCACATGTGTGTACTATTGATTCATATGCATTTACTATTAAGGGAGGTGGTGTAAGATTGATAATACATTCATGACTAAATTAAAAATGGAGGTATAGATGAATGTACTATACTGTAATTATTTTTTTCACATGTATAGAACTATTGATTCATATGATTGTACTATTGATTCACATGCATGTACTATTAGGGGAGGTGGTGCAAGATTGATAATACTTGCATGACTAAATTAAAAATGAAGGAAAAGATAAAGGTATTATACTGTAATATTTCGAGCCCCAAAATGTGTAATTATCGAAACTATGTTTTCCTATAAATAGAAGCTCATTCTTCTTTCATTCTCACCAATTCATTAAGACTCACAAGAGCAATTATAGAGAGAGAAGCTATAGAGAGAGAAGCTTTGGAGAGAAAGTAGAAGAGAAGTCTGCTACCTCACTATTCCAAAGATTCAAATTTTCTTCTCGAGGTAAGTGATATTATTTTGTTCAGTATTCATAGGAATAATATTTTCTTCCATACTCTGTAGTATGTGAGTAATATTATTTCGTCTCGTATTCCTGATTATACCCTCATTTTGTTAAAGTATTGCTTCTATACTTTGTGAAATTAGTAGAATATCCTTGAAATTTGCGCTTCATCTAGTATCGTTTCACAAGGATATTTTCTACACATTCTTGTTAATTTTTAAGCTTTTCATGCCGGAGTACTGTCCATGAGTAGTATTCATTTTTACAGTACTATTCACAAAGTACTATTCATGGGGTACTATTTACGAGTATAATTCACAAAATACTATTCACGAGTACTATTAACGGGGTACTATTCACTTGGGTACTATTCACCCGGGGAATTATTCATGACAAAAATTGATTTCTTTGATGTCCAAATCATTTTTGATACAATATTATTCTTGAATTTTACTCCACAAAGCAGTATCATGTTGACAATTTGGGCATTATTGAATTCTGGATAAATTAAATTATAAATCTTTAAAAATTTATCCTTTGCTTTCTTTTAATTGAATTTTTATATCATTGTCATCATCCTCATGCTTATATTATGATAAAAGTCATCTGTAGCTTACGTGCATAGATGTACTATTGATTGGTATGATTATGACCAGGGATTATTCGGTATAATCATAACCGTAATGTTACAAATGATGTGGTAAAAATCCTCATCGGCTCAGTAGTGCATTGATGGACGGTTGTTGGTATGATTATGACCATGGATTATTTAAGATAATCATGACCATCGATGATTACATGAATATCCTCGCCCATAAAAGGTGGATGATTCGATGATGTGGTTTATTTATTGTCGAGTCTCAAATGATAAAATTGATGATAAACTTTTTAAATCATGAAGGTAGTAGATATCATGCTCTATTTGACTCTTCTAATGGATTTCTTGTTCCGTTGCAGTTAAACTTGATGTTTATTATATTTTATCAGTTTAACACCGTTGAAGGCTAACGAAATTTATTCTGCATTATTTTAGTCATAATATTTCTTATTGGGCTAGTTGAGCTCACCCTTTGTTTTCATTGTTCTCTTCTGGAAATGAGAATATAGTTGTGACTAGTTGGGGAACGGAGTGATGATCTAGATGTTTGCTTTAGTAGTCCTCACTATTTAGTGAAATAGTGTGATAATAAATGTAATGAGGACTTCATTTGAGTTTGAATACTGTCTATGAGACAATATTCATGTAAAAACTCTAAGCTACGATGTTGTCGCATTGTATAAAAGAAGTTTGTATTTGATTTATGTACCATGTATTTGGCGACTCAGAATGGATGATGTATACCTATTTTGGGGGCGTCACAAAAAATTTATCTGCATATAAGTAAATAAGTTACAATCAATATTACCTTCAAGTCATGAACTTTTGAGTGAGCCAGTGGTGGGCTAAGATAACCCAAGAAGATATTATTGGGTCAGTGGTTTCAGGCCTTATTTTGATGGATTTGATTCGATTCGGACTTAGGATTTGACCTGAGATTTGTTCTGGACTCGAGATTTGACCCGTGTTGTTCCATATGATATCAAAGCTTTGATTCTTTCTTGAAGAAAACCTATTTAGGTTTGACCTGTGAGTTGTGGGTAAACCATTGGGTAGACGTAGGAGTTTGATTCGATTTTATTCTTTGTTTGGTTGATCTGTATTTTGACCAAATGTCGATTTATTTTCGATTTGTAGTTGATTTAAAGAAAGTGGAATAATTTGTTAAGGTGATTGAGTAATGATATTAGTTAAGAATTATGTTTTAGTCATTGAGGTGAATAAAGTTATACTTTGTACATATAAGAAATGATCTTATATGGGATGCGATCATACCAATACTAATTTATGAGATCCATCAGAACTCCGAAGTTAAGCGTGTTTAGGCGAGAGTAGTACTAGGATGGGTGACCCCCTGGGAAGTTGATAAGTGGATTTTATATCCACGAATTGATTTCTAGTTCAAGCTTATTTGTTGTTAAATCCTTACTTTTATGTTCATTTTTACTTGTTTCTTGTTGTTTTATGTGTAGGTTGGTTGGTGTGGCAAGTGATTAAAAAAGGGAGGCATTGGAGCAAAATTAGAGCAAGTATGGAGTTTTGCCAAAGTCAGAAATCAGAAGGCTAGCCCGCCGGGGCGGGCATGTTTTGGCTTTACACCCCCACCGGGGCGGGGGGGTCTTCAATCCCAACTGACAGGAACCTAGCCCACCGGGGTGGGCATTTCCTATGTAAGACTGCCGGCTGGGTGTCGAAGGCATTTCCTAATGAGCCTTCGCTGGACTTGCTTTGTGACTTGATAGCGCTTTGATTTCAATGACATGGGACTACGACCAAAATTCGTGTTGGATATATTTGAGAACAAACAACGAAATCATCATGCAAAGCGAAGATTGAGAGCGAGAATTTTATATTTTAACTGAGTGAAGATTTTGAAGAACTTTAATATCGAGCTGCTGGACAAGGCTAAATTGAATTCGTTATTCTTTCTTCTTTAGTTTATATATCAGATTGAGAGGATGATATCTTTAATTTATTCAGCTTATTATTTCATTTATGATGAACTAAATACTTTTTTAGGCTTACGCCGATCTTTAAGTGGAACCATGATTATGTAATTTTTTTGATTTCAATGCTGGATTTGCTTATTGATATTCTTTTCAGGAATTAATTTAATTCATTTTAATTCATTCGAATTTGAATCGAGTTCAACTCCAGTTAATGTGTTAAGAAGTGCTGGAATCAACCTTCATCAAACCTATTTAAAAATTTTTAAAAATTTAAGTTATTTTGTCGAACCACGTATACTTCTGTGTCTGGTCGGGTAATATCTAATTATGCACAACACACAAGTATACATGGTCAACAAGTAATATAATAGTAAGTAGAGTATCGTTCCCTCAGAGACTATAAATATAATTTAAACCTCACAATTACCAATTTTCTATTAATCCTAATTTTATTAAACTAATCAAATTCCAGTTTATAACTACAAGTATTAAAAATATTAAAATCACCAAACAATCAATAAAATCTAAAAACTGAATTTTCTAACAAATAATGGAGAATTAGGCTTTTGACTTCACTCTAAGCATCACTCTGATTATTACACCTTTATTCCAGTTTAACTCACTATCCCAGTTTATTAATCAAGAACACGTATGTAGCAGTAGCCACCTCTCGATGTACTAATACCGTATTAACCCAAATCCACAATTAAGATAGAATTAAGTTAAACACCTTAATCAACTAACTCACTATATCTCTATGTGAATTACAATTAAAGAAGGTTTAAGTTCAAGTTCTTTATCTGATTACATGCGATGTCAAGCATATCTCTACCCTAACATTCATCAAGATTATGTTCATTCACATAAATCAAGAACACATGTTATATTAACTAAGTCTAGACTCGTATTTCATCTTTCGAGTTCATATAAGTCCACAAAGAATCGTTGATAAGTCAATTCATAAATTCAAGCTCAAATTAATATAGATAAATCGGATAATAGCTTATTAAACTGAAATAAAAACCACTTAAAGATCCGCCATAAGCCTATAAAGTATTTAGTTCATCATAAATGAAATAATAACTGAATAAATTAAATATATCATCCTTTCAATTACAGACATAAAACTAAAGAAGAAGAATAACGCAAAACACCCTTCACTTTAGCCTTAATCCGCAACCGATATGAATGTTCTTCAAAATCTTCACTCCGTTGCTCAATATAAAATTCTGTTCTCAATTCGTTAATTGCTTTGCATGATGATGATTTCGTTGTTTGTTGCTCAATGTATATCCAACACACGAGTTTTGGTCGAAGTCACATGTCATTTAGAGTCCAAACGCTATCTAAGTCCACAAATCCAAGTCCCAGCAGAGTTAGAACCAAGCTATGAGAGTCAAGCTTGGGCACCCCCCGCCCCGGCGGGGGTGTAAAGCCAAAACATGCCTTCCTCGGTGGGTTAGCCTTCTGATTTCTGACTTTGGCAAAACTCCATACTTGCTCTAATTTTGCTCCAATGCCTCCCTTTTTCAATCACTTGCCACACCAACCAACTTACACATAAAACAATAAGAAACAAGTAAAAATGAACATAAAAGCAAGGATTTAACAACAAATAAGCTTGAACTAGAAATCAATTCGTGGATATAAAATCCACTTATCAAAATCCCCCAAACTTAAACAGTGCTAGTGTAACGCCCGAGAATTTTGAATTTTCAATGAATTAAATTTTTATAGTGTAACGCCTTTGTAGAATTTTGAATTTAAATGAATTAAATTTTATATGATCATGTGGGATTAAATGAATTTTATTGAGTTATTATATGAGTAAGATGTTCAAGGTCGTCGTATGACCTAGAATGTGTAGATGTGGTTAGTATTCTGGCTTTGTGCTAGAATTAATTGTTGTGAATTATCAAGACGAGAACGAAGGTTTTCTGAGATTGTTTGCAAAAAAACACTATTCATCCGATGACGTTCGGAGCTAGGGTTTGAGATTCTGAGAAACACATAATGTTAGAATGTGACGATATTGTGGAATATCCAATAATATTTTCGTTATGGCAAACGAAGTTTTCACCTGCGGACTTAAAACCTAAGGGTTTGTGAAAGAGGCTTTCGAAAGGGAAATGTAATGCGTATAGTCGTTTCGATTATTATACGTAAGGAATATGAGTATTATACTAGGATGTATATGAGTATGGTATGAAGAATAGTATGACGTATAATACGATTATTATATGAGTATTATACAAAGAGAATACGTGAGTAATACGCGTAGAATACGAGTTGTATTATTAGAGTATGAGTTAAGGATTTTATCCAATCCAATTGGACTTGAATTAATAAACAAGCCCAATGAATTAAGTATACAAGCCCAAGTCAAGGCCCAATATTAGATTGGTTAAAGCCCAATATTTTTATGAAGCCCAATCCAAAAAGTAAACCACGGGTCGAACCGGTGGGTCAAGGGATGGGTAAAACCCATGGGGCAACCTATGGGGATGACCCATGGGCATGGTGGGCTAGCCACTTGGTGTGCAAGCCAAGTGTATCACTTGGTCACCAAGTACTTTACTTGGTGACAAAGTGGTAATTAAGTGAGGAGGTGGGAAATTGGACCATTTTGCCCCTCATTGTATTTTCTATAAATACAAGGCTTAGGTTGAGCTTTTGTGGTTTTACAAAGATTGACCAATATATATTGAGAGAGAGAAAGAGCTAGAAACACTAAATTCTTCTACTTCCAAGCAAACCAAAAGACGTTTATCAAGAACGTTAGCTACTTCAAAGGTAAATTCCTATAAACCTTAATCTTCATCCTTTTTGATTTCTTTCTCATAGAAGAATCGTAGATGAGTGGAGAATGTTTATAGAGAAGATATAAGAATGCCTTTTAATGACCAAATCATTGATATGTCATGATCAAATAGAAACCGTAAGTGTTTACGTGAGTTAAAACCATAGAAAGTCTTGAAAGTTAACTTAGTTATAATTGAACGTTTTGGAAACCGTTGTAGCTAAGATATGTGCATCTTGATTGGTTAGGATGTAGATATGAAGTCCATGGAGTATTCCATGAGATTTGGCTTAGAGAACATTAGTAACGAAGTTATGGCGGATTTTGCGGAAATAGACGTTAAACGTCGAAAACGCATAAAGTCCGGATTAAAGATCAAAAGTTGCCGTGTGACTTGAAAACATCGGTTTCCAATGTCAACACGTGAGATAAGGTAATTAAGAGTCGTTGGCGAAGGAATCATCGCATTTTGACTTATAACGAAGAAAACGAGTATTGAACGGGAAAAAATGTTAAACGAACGCTTAAAAACGAACTTAAAGGTGAATTCTGAGTTAACGGATTCGAAAATATGAAATTCTTATATGAACACGTAAAGGATGTAATTCTTGACTGGTAGGAATTCGAATGGGTCAATTCGGATGTAAAATGAACAAATTAGAAAGCCGAGAGTTTCATTAAGAAGCCAAATCTATTTTGGCTAACTGGTGCACAGACCGAGGCCATAAATAGCCAAAACCAATTAGAAAGTGGTGAAATAGAAGCATGATTTTACGAGAAAGTACCACTAACTCGCCGCCACAAAGGCTACTAATATATTAAAGGATGCCGCAACATGGCAATGCCAAGGAAAAAAAGTTCACCAAGTTAGGTTTAGTTCCCTTTTGAATGTAGACCTAAAGTAAGATGATAAAGGTACTTAAAGTACATAATGAGACTTACTTTAAAAACACTTATAAGATGTTAATGTAAGAAGAATGGGCAAGGTTTAATGGAAATTAAACGAAGAACGCAAATACGTAATTAGTGAACCGTGAACGACGTTCAACATTGGTAATTAACCATTAATGATCGAATGTCGGCTAAGGATGTAAGAACGTTAATAAAACGTAACGAAGTATAAAAAGTCGAATCAACTTTAATAACGGAGTTAAAACAAGTAAGACATAGAAGAGAAAAAAGTTGGTTAGAACCGTAAAGTGAGTTTGTTTGATAACTAATTACAGTGTGCTATGTGAATGTATCATGTAGATCCTGTAAAGACTGTGAATAGTTGGAATATATATTTGAAGACGCTTGAAGGCAAGTCATTCTTAACTCTTGTCTGACTTTCGTGTTAGCCAAGTTTTTACGTAATGCATGATATACAATGCATGAATGGTAAATAAAAAAGAGTCGATGCCTATTTTATCCGGGCTAGACAAGTATTGAAGGATAGATTGAATTGGTTACAAGTCTGTTGATATAGAACTGTTAACGCTATCCTATGCCAAGTATTTGGTACGGATGAGAAGGTAAGTTTGTTCATGAACAAACAAAAGTATTTTCATCAATTATTCGATGGGCACGCTGAGGTTGCCAAATGTTAAACGAAACACGTTTAACGAAGAGTGTTGATCAACATAGAGTACAATAGGTCGATCACCTAGAAGTGCTCGTAAGTAAAGACGGGCGGATGGCTCGAAAGTGCTGGATATCCTTTTCAAGTATGAAAACGAAAAGAGTATGTTCATGGTCTATCGATCGGTTCATCATTCCTAAGTTATTATATATACCGGAATTGTTGTAGTAGAAGTATTAGTCAAATAATCTGTGATGCTTAGTAGATAATTGTTCGATATTGATATAAAGCATGTACTTACGGATGTGATATTCATATGTTTCGTTGTTAAGACTTGCTGAGCTAGTTATGCTCATTCTTGCTTGAACGATATGTTCATAGCTTAAAGCCTAACTAATCGAGAGTTCTATGAGAGAGATAAAGGCAAGGCTAAGATGAACAATTAATCATCTGTAATAGACTAGTATATATGTATGTAATATACTTATGAAGAACAACGAATGTATTCGGTTATGAACCTGGGAAAGGATTTATTACAGATGTAATACAAAGATAGTAATTACATTCATTTTGTTGTTATTTCAATGAAATGATTGTATGAAATGTAGTATCGTGGAGCACCATCTGTCGGGTTGGAAGATACCCAAATTTGGGGGCGTCATAGGTTGGTATCAAAGCATTAGGTTATAAAACTTAAGGGGGGAAGAACCTTAGGCTAATAACCTCGTAGGAAAGGAAGAGTCCAAAGAAAGTTAACTCGAGTCAAATGAGTTAATAAGGTATTGAGGAAACTCAGTACCAAAAGATTTAAAAGATGGAAAGTAACCCTAAATGGATTAAATGTGATTTGTGCTTATATTATTGTGTATTATGTACTAATCAATTTGTTATGTGTTATTGTAGATGTCGGTTGATAGCTTGATGTATAGGGATATACATGTGATCAGCGAGGAGTCCGTGAACCGATTTGAGATAGTACCTGTGCCTATAGCAGACTTACCTGTAGTGATTCTAGAAGACTCAGAGCCCGAGGAATATTACTCGGCGGAGGATTATTCGGAGGAGACCATGGGGATAGCATCATATTTGAATATGATGATTGATGTGGAGGATCACATGGAGGTAACATCGATTAATACAGTGATGCATGCCCTAGAGTCTACACCTACAGAGACTATGAGGGCAATGTACCTCTCAAAGGTTTCGATCAGAACGCAGCAATCGCACAATATGGTGCAAAGACTGTAAGGAAGAGATCAGTGATCTCTATGGGGCGAAAGAGTCTGCAGAGTCAGACTATGAGATAGAGCATGATGAGAAAGTGCTCATGACTGACAAGGCCCGGGACTATAAGAACGATGTCATAGAACTTCGCAAGAAACTGGTTGAAAAAGACTGTAAGATAAAGACGTAATGTCATATATAAATGACAAGGCAAGACGAGGATTTCAAGCTTAAGATAGCTTGTTATTCTATTGAGTCCGGACAAACTCGACATACTATAAGTCGGGATATTGTGTCGATTTTGGCAAACCGTAGCATGAGAATGTCATACAATATTAGGAGTAGTATAGTGAATACTTTGTGTAGTAACGTAAAACTCTCTTTGTATAATTAAAGGGTAGTCTTTTTTGTAAATCCCAATTTTGTAGAAGTCAATCATGGATGTATATGTAATAGCTTTTGGGCTATGTAAAGCAACTTATAAATAGTTTTGAACTATGAAGAAGCATTTTAATATAAGGAAGTTTTTATTTTAAAATTTTGCTTTGTTGTGTATGAGTTATTGTCCAATTGTTTGACGACTAATAACGAAGTAAGTAAATAAGTAATAACGGAACTTTATTTATTTAATCAGAAATACCGCCAAGAAGAAGACAACGTAACCAAGAGGCGGAATCACATAATGATAATGAGGGGGGCCCTAATAACCCAATGCAAGAGTTCGTTAATTTATTAACGGCTACATTTAACCAAGCTGGGGGTAGAGCACCAGCAGGACCTAGAGTAGCCCGAACGACTACTTTTAAGGAATTTAAAAGTGTAGGTCCACCCGAATTTAATGGAACAACGGACCCAATGGAGGCTCAGACATGGGTCAAGGAAATAGAGAAGGCGTTTATTATTACAACGAGATGAGGCGTAAAAGACCTCTTTATGCACCTATATGATGAAGGGGAAGCCAACCATCGGTGGGAGGCACACCGAGGTGGGTAATGGAGCGGAAGGTGTTACATGGGAACAGTTTAAGAAGGTATTCTTTGAGAACTATTTCCTATTAGCATGCAAAGGAGAATGGAGATTAAGTTCTTAGAACTTAAGGCGGGGGGACATGACTGTTCCTCAACACGCGCCAAATTCAATGAATTGGCAAGGTTCGCTCCACACCAAGTGGACACGGAGGAGAGGAAGGCTCGTAGGTTTGAGCAGGACCTAAAACCCTGGCTCTATAGTAGGATATTAGTTTTTCAGAGTGCTTCCTATGGGACCATTCTGGAAAAGGCGATAATAGCGGAGGGTGGTAGCGAGGTGTTGACCCAATACCACAAAGATAGGAAGAATAAGAGTAAGGGAGAGGGAGGAAATAAGGTAGAGGTTGCCAGTGGAAGTGGCAATATGCCTAAGAGGAAGAATTTTAACCCTGGGAATACTGGGGCAAAATAAGGGGATCCTAAACGGAGGATGGAGGCATGTAAGACATGCAGTAAGACTCATTTGGGAGTCTTCCTGAAAGGGAAGACTGGTTGTTATAACTGTGGGCATGAGGGTCATATATCTCCCAACTGTCCTAATCCTAAGAAAAGCCAAGGATGTTTTGTTTGTGGGTCGGTAGACCACATGGCAAGAAATTGCCCAAAGAAAGGGACGGAGGGTAGTAAGGGTTCTCGTAGTGGTAATTTAGTCATTACTAGACCAACACCACCAGTGGGTAGACCTCACTTTAATGTTTAATATGATGATCCATGATGCGGTTGCATCAACGGATGTAGTGAAAGGTGTATCATTCCAACCAATCTAAATAAATGCTTACGTGTTATTTGACCTAAAAGCTACTTATTATTTTATAAAGCATGTGGATTTGCTCAACGATTAGGATTAAATCTCCTGAAAAGTTAGAAATACCTTTAGATGTTAAGGTAGCAAACGAGGAGATAGTTCCCATTGAACATATTCACAGGAATTGTTTCGTAGATATCAAGGGTAATAGATTATCGATAGATCTTATACCGATAAGGTTAAGGGAATTTGATGTGATTCTCGGTATGGATTGGTTAATTAACCATAAAGCAATAATAGATTGTCATAAAAAGAGTGTGAACCTAAGGCTTTCTAAGGAACCTGAGGTGGTGTTTTATGGAAATAAATCACCGGGACGTTCTTGTTGTTTAACCATGACACAAGCTAGGAAGATGTTGATGAAGGGGTGTAAGGGTTATCTGTGTCACGTGGTGGATACCCAGAGAATGGGAACATCATTGAAACAGATAACGGTGGTTCAAGAATTTGCGGATGTATTTATCGGAGGAGTTACCGGTATTCCTCCGTATAGGGATGTAGAATTTGTAATTGATTTGTTGCCGGAATGACACGCTTTCAAAGGCACCATATAGAATGGCTTGATTGAGATGAAGGAGTTAATGGTTCGATTGCACAGAACTATTAGATAGAAAGTACATTCAACCAAGTGTGTCACGGTGGGGAGCACTGGTGTTGTTTGTAAAGAAAAAGGACGGATTGTTACGACTTTGTATCGACTATCGGGAGTTGAACAAGTTAACGATTAAGAATAAATACTCATTGCCCAGGATCGACGATCTATTTGATCAGTTGAAAGGGGCAAAGTATTTTTCTAAGATAGATTTGGGCACGGGGTATCATCAACTAAAGGTGAGGAAGGAAGATGTACCTAAGACGGCGTTCAGAACTCGTTATGGGCATTACGAGTTTTTGGTTATGTCGTTTGGATTGACGAATGCGCCAGCCGCATTCATGGATATGATGAATAGAGTGTTCAAACAGTATTTGGACCAGTTCATCGTAGTGTTCATTGATGATATTCTCGTCTATTCTAAGACGCCAGAAGATCATGCTGAACATCTAAGAATAGTGTTGGAAACCCTACGGAGGGAGAAGTTATATGCGAAATTCACTAAGTGTGAATTTTGGCTCGAAAAAGTGCAGTTTCTAGGACATGTTATAGACAAAGATGGAATATCTGTAGATCCAGCGAAGGTAGAAGCGGTGAATGAGTGGGAGCAACCGAAAATGCCAACCGAGGTTAGGAGTTTTCTGGGGTTAGCCGGATACTATAGAAGGTTCATTCAGGACTTTTCTAAATTAACTACTCCGCTGACAAATCTGACAAGGAAGTCGGTGAAGTATGAGTGGACAGAAAAGTGTGAGCATAGTTTTTGAGAACTAAAGAGGAGGTTGAGTGAGACACTGGTATTATCCTTACTAGATGATACGGGGAATTTTGTAGTTTATAGCGATGCTTCGCAAAAAGGATTAGGTTGCGTGCTTATGCAAAAGATGGCAAGGTCATTACAGATGTCGCCACGCCGCGATTAAAGGATTATGAGAAGGTCTATCCTACTCATGACCTAGAACTGGCAGCTGTGGTGTTTGCTTTAAAAATATGGAGACATTACTTATACGGGGAGAAGTGTGAGATATACACGGACCATAAAAGTCTAAAATATATCTTCACACAGAAGGAGTTGAACATGAGACAGAGAAGGTGGTTAGAATTAATAAAAGATTATGATTGTGATATCTTATATCATCCGGGGAAGGCGAATGTAGTAGCAGACGCGTTGAGTCTAAAGGGTAGAGAGAAACTGTCAATGTTAACGACTCAGAATGAGTTAATCATTGAGATGGCGAGGATGGAATTAGAAGTTCAGTTACCAAGGGAAACGAGGGAGATGTTATTTGCAATAGAAACTCGACCAACGATAATGGAATCCAAGTTAAGGAAATACTGGTTGGAGTCGAGAGAATGCGAAAGCGGATGAAGAAGATAATGAACGATGACGTGAAGACTAAGTATAACCTTGATAAAGAAGGTTTACTTCATTTTAAGGGAAGAATTTGGGTTCCAAATAATTCTGAGTTGAAGGAAGAGATTATGTGTGAGGCTCACAGTTTGAGGTACTCGATACATCCTGGTAGTACTAAGATGTATCAAGACCTTCGTCAGAACTTTTGGTGGCCGAACATGAAGAGGGAGATTGCAGAATATGTTAGTAAGTGCTTAACTTGTCAGAAAGTTAAGGCTGAACACCAAAGACCGAGTGGACTGATACAACCACTGGAGATTCCGGAGTGGAAATGGAAGAATATCATCATAGACTTTGTGGTGGGACTTCCAACGACAAGAAAGGGATACGATGCTATTTGGGTAATAGTGGATCGGTTAACTAAATCTGCTCATTTTCTACCAATAGGAGTTAGGTATAATTTAGAGCAGTTAGCTAAGCTTTATGTCAAAGAAATTATTTCTAGACACGGAGTACCTGTTTCGATTGTGTCCGATCGTGATCCACGATTCACGTCGAACTTTTGGAGGAGTTTGCAAGAGCAAATGGGAAACAAGATTAAGATTAAATGCACGGCGTATCATCCATGTACGGATGGGCAAAGCGAACGGACAATTTAAACGCTAGAAGATATATTAAGATCTTGCGTTATGGATTTCAAAGGGAGTTGGGACGAACATCTACCGTTGGTAGAATTCGCTTACAACAATAGTTTTTACGCTAGTATAGGCATGCCGCCTTACGAAGCGTTGTATGGACGGAAGTGTAGAACACCACTTTGTTGGGACGAAGTAGGTGAATGTCGAATGTTGGGACCTGAGATGGTACAACAAACGACAGACATGGTAAAGCTGCTAAGAGCTCGATTAGTAGCTGCTCAAGATAGGCAACGAAAGTATGCAGATCCTCATCGAGAGAAGAGGGAGTTTGAAGTAGGGTCTTATGTCTTTTTAAAAGTATCACCTTGGAAAGGGAAGATACGTTTTAGAAAGAAAGGGAAGTTAAGTCCGAGGTTTGTAGGACCTTTTGAGATTTTAAGAAGGATAGGGGAGGTAGCTTATGAAGTAGCCTTACCTCCAGAAATGGAAAGAATAAACAATGTGTTTCATGTGTCTGTGTTGCGTCCTTATAAACCGGACTATAAGCATGTAATATAGTATGAGTCTATTCAAGTAGAAAAGACTTAACGTATGAAGAACTTCCGATTCAGATTATTGTAGGAAGGAACAAGTCTTGAGAAATAAAGTAATACCTTCTGTAAAGGTAATTTGGAGTAACCACGATGCTGAAGAAGCAACGTGGGAGCTCGAAAGTAAAATAAAGGAAAAGTTTCCTCATTTGTTTATGTAAGAATAACGAGATTCTGGGGATAGAATCCTTATAAGGAGGGAAGAATGTAACGCCCGAGAATTTTGAATTTTCAATGAATTAAATTTTTATTCGATTATGTGCATTAAATGAATTTTATTGAGTTATTATATGAGTAAGATGTTCGAAGGTCGTCGTATGACCTAGAATGTGTAGATGTGGTTAGTATTCTGGCTTTGTGCTAGAATTAATTGTTGTGAATTATCAAGACGAGATGAAGGTTTTCTGAGATTGTTTGTGAAAAAACACTATTCATCCGATGACGTTCAGAGCTAGGGTTTGAGATTCTGAGAAACGCGTAATGTTAGAATGTGACGATATTATGGAATATCCAATAATATTTTCGTTATGGCACATGAAGTTTTCGCCTTCTGACTTAAAACCTAAGGGTTTGTGAAAGAGGTTTCCGAAAGGGAAATGTAGTGTGTATAGTCGTTTCGATTATTATACGTAAGGAATATGAGTATTATACTAGGATGTATATGAGTATGGTATGAAGAATAGTACGACGTATAATACGATTATTATATGAGTATTATACAAAGAGAATACGTGAGTAATACGCGTAGGATACGAGTTGTATTATTAGAGTATGAGTTAAGGATTTTATCCAATCTAATTGGACTTGAATTAATAAACAAGCCCAATGAATTAAGTATACAAGCCCAAGTCAAGGCCCAATATTAGATTGGTTAAAGCCCAATGTTTTTATGTCACGCCCAATCCAAAAAGTAAACCGCGGGTCGAACTGATGGGTCAAGGGATGGGTAAAACCCATGGGGCAACCCATGGGGATGACCCATGGACATGGTGGGCCGGCCACTTGGTGTGCAAGCCAAGTGTATCACTTGGTCACCAAGTACTTTACTTGGTGACAAAGTGGTAATTAAGTGAGGAGGTGGGAAATTGGACCATTTTGCCCCTCATTGTATTTTCTATAAATACAAGGCTTAGGTTGAACTTTTGTGGTTTTACAAAGATTGACCAACATATATTGAGAGAGAGAAAGAGCTAGAAACACTAAATTCTTCTACTTCCAAGAAAACCAAAAGACGTTTATCAAGAACGTTAACTACTTCAAAGGTAAATTCCTATAAACCGTAATCTTCATCCTTTTCGATTTCTTTCTCATAGAAGAATCGTAGATGAGTGGAGAATGTTTATAGAGAAGATATAAGAATGCCTGTTAATGACCAAATCATTGATAGGTCATGACCAAATAGAAATCGTAAGTGTTTACGTGAGTTAAAACCATAGAAAGTCTTGAAAGTTAACTTAGTTATAATTGAACGTTTTGGAAACCGTTGTAGCTAAGATATGTGCATCTTGATTGGTTAGGATGTAGATATGAAGTCCATGGAGTATTCCATGAGATTTGGCTTATAGAATATTAGTAACGAAGTTATGGCGGATTTTACGGAAATAGACGTTAAACGTCGAAAATGCATAAAGTCCGGATTAAAGGTTAAAAGTTGCTGTGTGTGTGATAACCCGGGATTTCGAATAATCAAAATTTTATTTAATAAATTTTTTTTTAATATCAAGCAAATCGATCGTTAATAGCAGTGTCGAGAATTAGTGAGACGAGTCTCGAGAATTAGTCAATATATGTTTTGACTGAGAAAATAGAGTAGAGTTGTGCTTAACAACTTTTGAAAACCCTAACAATAATTTTCGGATAGGGATTCGGTAGATAATATAATTAAAATAATTATATTGCTAATAATGTGTTTGTGTTGTATGTTGGTTATGTTGATCAATAATTGATCGGATAAGGTTTGTATTTAATAAACCTTAATAAGGGATTTAAAACCCTAATCTTAAATTTAGAAAATAAATTGTACAATTAAAACCCTAATTGTACGCCGGGAAACCCTAATTTTAAAATTGGGAATTGTAAACCCTAATTAGGCAACCCTAATTTTTATTAGCATGCCTAAAGTGTTTGTTAAACATAAATATGATTAGAAATCACTAATTATATTTTTGTAATTTAAATTTCTATTTTAGAAACCCTAATTTTATTTTAGAAAATTTATTTTTCTAATTAAACCCTAAATTTGCAAATTATGGGAATTAGAATTTTTAGACCTAAAGGGTTCAAACCCTAAACCTTATTGTTCAAACCCTAAACCCTAAGGGTTTCATAAAGTTCAAATTTAGAAAAAATTGAAATGACCTAAATGCCCTTTATGGGGATTTTTTTAAGTTAATTTGCAAAATTGTCCAACAACTTTATTAGGTCACCAACTCTCTTGACTTTGCAACATAAAATCCAGCAAATCAGCAGCCAAAATCGTCCAAATGATCAGCCAAAGCAACATATCATATATATATAGGATTCAAGAGAGAGAAAATCACAAAATTTGGTCATTTGTCCAACCTAGCTCTCACCAACTCTCTCTTTATCCTAAACCCACGAAAATCATAAGTGAACCAACCACAATATTAGTACATAGATCAACCAATAATGATTTGAGGATTAAGATCAAGAAGTGAAGTTTAGAAAGGTATAATCCTATTTTTATTTTTGATCTTTGTTGCTTTGAGAAATTTTTTGTGTTTATGTGTTTAAGATATTTCTAGAAGATGTTTTTAGTTGATCTATGTTGATATAACACGGATCCATAACATCAAATGGCTTTAAAATGGTGTTTTTCAAAAACTGTCAAGAACAAAATCTGCGGGTCCGACAACCTAATGTCAGCGCCACGGATCGTTACTCGCTTGTTGTTTTTGTTATTTAAAAGCTTTAAGTCAGTAGCTCGGTAGGAGGTCTTTAATCAGTAGTTGGTATTATCGCTAAATGATGTCCGGATCGAGTTATTAGCGGCCAAAACCTGCTGACCGGATCGATCGAAAGTGACTTTCTCGGGCAAATTTCGTAACGTTGAAATCAATGTCCGACAAGTTTTTATAATGATCGATCGCTACCGCTTAGTGTTTGATGTTTTGTATTAGTACATCTTGTAGATGGTTATGTGTACTATGATCCGGGTCAATAGAACTCTTATAACTTCTTCAGATCAATCGTGAAAGATGGTCAACCAAAACCATCCTAGTCGCTTTTTGGATTTTCCGAAATTCCGTAAAATGTTTGAACATTTTTTTCACCATCTTTGACCATGTGTTTCATGATGATTCGGTTGGTTATAAGGTGTGTTTCTGCTTTAGTAATGTACCTTGACGCTAGAAATACAAGTTTGAGCCATCAAACTACATGAACTATGAACAAAGCATAGATTTAATTGAGGTTGAATATGGCAACTCGAACTGTTTAAGCCCAGAAAGCCCAGATTGTTTTCTGACAGCAACTTTGGAGGCTTTGATCTCCTTGTTATGATGTTTTTTGACCAAAGTATTGGTGGGTGTTGTAGTGTTACCTTAATACTACAATACCAAAGTTTTAGATAGTCCGTAATATTTATGCATTAAAAATTACAAGTGGTCAAAGAAGACTCAGACTCAGTATCGTCCGCCGTTGTTCTTGAGGCCAAGAACACCTACAATGACGCTAAGTGTCGCTATAGACCTTTAAATGATTTTAATAATTAATTTTATTTTCCTAATATTCCTAAATTAATAAAATTAGAAATAAATTCTAAAAATTACTAAAAATGGTTTTAAAAATTATTTTAAATTATGAAAAATAATTTTCTAATTAATTGAATATTTTTCTTTAATATTTATATTTATTTAAATATTAAAGGTATTTAATTTATTTAATTAGTGTATTAAATAAATTAGAGAAAAATGATTTAATATTATAAAAAATCATTTTAAATAAGAAAATGTATTTAAAAATATTTTGAGTTATAAAATGTAACTTTTAATATTTTTGGAGAATTTTCATTAATAATTTTATATTAATGATAATATATTTATTTGATTATTAAATTAAATAAATAAGATTAAATGATTTAAATGATTTAAAAATCATTTTAATTGAGAATAAAGTGTTAGAAAATATTTTAAATTATAAAATATAATTTTCAATATTTTTGGAGAATTTTCATTAATAAATTAATATTAATGATATTTGATTTATTTAATTATGATATTAAATAAATGAATTAAAAATGATTTTATTGATTTAAAAATCATTTAACAATGAGAAAAATAGTTTAAAAATATTTTAAGTTATAATTAATGACTTTTAATATTTAGATGATAATTTCATTAATATTTATATATTAATGGTGGTGATTTAAAATGATTTTAATTACTTTAAAAATCATTTAAGTGGAATATTGTTGATTTAAAAATATTTTAAGTTATTGATAATAACTTTAATATTTTGACAAGTATGTTATTAATATTTTAATATTATTAAATATTAATAATGATAAGATTATTTGAGAATTAAATCATTTAAAAATGATTCCGATGTTTGAAAAATTATTATAAATTATAATAATTGCTTGATAATTATTAAAAGCTTCCAAAAATATTATAATTGATAATTGACTTATCTAAATTAATATTGAAGCTTAGAGACCAAGTTTAATGGACAATCAATGTGTTAATTGGTTTGATAGGTGATCAAAACACCGAGAATGGACCAAGTCCAACCTGCATCGATATAGTTAGACTTCATATGTGTTTATATAGGTTATAAACACCGATGTGGCTATATGGTAATGTGCCTAGGAGAAGTTTGACCGTGAACTACAAAGTTGTTACGTGTTATGAATAATTGTGCTAATTGTAAGACCGATATTATTGGTTATAGGTCTTTCAAAGCGTATAAGTATTTTCAGTAAATTGTAATCACGGAAGAGGCAAGTTTCCTAACTCAACCTCGAAAGTTAAATTTATTCAATTATTATAGTGGTTAATTATTGCTAATTACACCACATCCGTGGAATTTATTGTTGATTATTCGCAGTTAGTGCATGCTTAATAATTCAAATTGAATTATTGATTCGTAAATATATATTTGTAGAATAATTGTTGTTGGATATTCATATCAGAGAAGTTAGAATTGACAATACAGTATAATTCTGCTTATTGTCAAATTATAATCGAGAAATGTCTTAGCTAATTATTCTAGCGAGATTTAACATTTGTTAGAACTTGATAAGTTCGAGAAGAGAATTCAATTATTATCGATAGATCGATGCCAATTATTTCGCTTAAGATCGAGAAGTAAATGTAATTTGAAATCACAAGATTTCGTTGTTAAATCAAAATCTTGATTCTCGAGACCGAGAAGAACAACCTTTTTATAAAAAGGGAATATCATTAAATCAGATATTCGATCATCAATGCATGACTTAAATATTATGATAATATAGGTATAATAAGTCGATCACTTGTTATACTTGGCAGAGGGTATGATTTAATCTTTACGGTTATCTCGACACACTGGGTATATCAAAGTATAACTTTGATAGTTACTCGAGAAGAGAAGTTCAAGATCCAATGGATCGCTTTCAAGATAAACCGGAAAACATTCCACTTTGATATTTTTCAGAGAATTGATTCTTGATTATTCATTAGAATATCGAGAAACTTTGAAAGCGCTTGTACTCTTTTCATTATTGAATTATTATGTTGTATAGAATATGAGAAGACTTGTTATTGAATAACGATTTGTTCAGCTTATTTCAAAGTTCCCTAACTTTGGTTTCATTCTATCAAAATAGATAGTCCGGTGATTTTAATACTTATACATTTATCAGATGTATTAACTCATGGGCAAATTTGTTGTTCACCCTTGCTAAATAAAACATTTCACTTGGGATTAAGTGGGTGGAGGTGTCACAAGAATAAAGGCAAAGGCGTTGTAATAAACTAGTTATGATTAACATATTTATTATATCAGATTTGTAAACCCTTTTTTCTAAAGGGTATATCTAAAGTTAAGGTATGTTTGTAAAGTCGATAAAAAAGGTTAGAAAACCTATATAGTGATGTATTATAAAATGTTATTTATAAAACTTATGTAAGATACTGGAGTACCCGAATTTATATAGATTGAAATGGGTAGTTAAATGTTATTTATATTGAGATAAGGTGGATCGTGAGTCTTTGGCAAAAACGAAGAAAGCAGTATTGAATTCAAGCGTAAAACGTTAAACGTAACGCTTAAAAATGAACTTAAAGGTGAATTCCGAGTTAATCGGTTCAAAATATGAAATTCTTATATGAACACGTAAAGGATGTAATTTCGACTAGAGGAATTGAATGGGTCAATTCGGATGTAAAACGAACAAATTAGGAAGCCGGAGTTTCGTTAAGAAACCAAATTTGTTTTTGGCTAATCGGTGTGACAGACTAATACAAATACCAAAACCAAAGACAAAGTGGTAATAGCTGCGTTGACTCTACGAGTACCCCCGCTAACTCGCTACCGAGCCCACTAATATTCAAAGGATGTGTCAGCACAAATAATGCAAGTAAAGGGACAAAAGTTGACCAAGTTAGGTTTAGTTCCCTTTTGAATGTAAACATAAAGTAAGATGATAAAGGTACTTAAAATACATAATGAGACTTACTTTAAAAACACTTATAAGATGTTAATGTAAGAAGAATGAGTAAGGTTTAATGGAAATTAAACGAAGAACGCAAATACGTAATGAGTGAACCGTGAACGACGCTCAACAGTAATTAACCATTAATGATCGAATGTCTATTAAGGACGAAGAACGTTAATAAAACGTTACGAAGTATAGAAAGTCGAATCAACTTTAATAACGGAGTTAAAACAAGTAAGACATAGAAGAGAAAGAAGTTGGTTAGAACCGTAAAGTGAGTTTGTTTGATAACTAATTACAGTGTGCTATGAATGTATCATGTAGATCCCTCAGAAAGGCGTGGAATAGTTGGAATATATATTTGAAGACGCTTGAAGGCAAGTCTTTCTTAACTCTTGTCTGACCTTCGTGTTAGCCAAGTTTTTACGTAATGCATGATATACAATGCATGAATGGCAAATAGAAAAGAGTCGATGCCTATTTTATCCGGGCTAGACAAATATTGAAGGATAGATTGAATTGGTTACAAGTCTATTGATATAGAACTGTTAACGCTATCATATGCCAAGTATTTGGTACGGATGAGAAGGTAAGTTTGTCTATGAACAAACAAAAGTATTTTCATCGATTATTCGATGGGCACGCGAGGTTGCCAAACGTTAAACGTAAATACGTCTAACGTAAGAGTGTTGATCAACATAGAGTACAATAGGCTGATCACCTAGAAGTGCTCGTAAGTAAAGACGGGCGGATGGCCTGAGTGCCGGATATCCTTTTCAAGTATGAAAACGAAAAGAGTATGTTCATGGTCTATTGACCGGTTCATCATTCCTAAGTTATTATATATACTCTAGAATTGTTGTAGTAGAAGTATTAGTCAAATGATTCAGGATGCTTAGTAGATAATTGTTCTGATATTGATATAAAGCATGTACTTACTGATGTGATATTTATATTTTTCGTTGTTAACACTTGCTGAGCTAGTTATGCTCATTCTTGCTTGAACCATATGTTTGCAGCTAAAGCCGAACGAACTGAGAGTTCTGTAAGAGATAAAGGCATGGCTAAGATGGACAATTAATCATCCTGTAATAGACTAGTATATTTGTATGTAATATACTTATGAAGAACAACGAATATATTGTTTGTTATGAACAGGAAAGGATTTATTATGTATGTAATACAAAGATAGTAATTACATTCATTTTGTTGTTATTTCAATGGAATGATTGTATGAAATGTAGTATCGTGGAGCACCATCTGTCGGGTTGGAAGATACCCGGATTTGGGGGCGTCACAACTAGTCCTCGAGCACAAAACAAAATACCATGCTATATAATGCAATGCAATGAGATGTAATGTATCTAACTATATGTCCACACATCCAACAATATCACAGAGTCAAATTTATTCCTTCGGCCTCAGAAAAATCAAGCAACACTACAACACTTCATATTAAAACCAAACAATAACTTCTTATCAATCCTCGCATCGTAGACCGTCATCACTGATATAATGTGTGTGTGTGATCAACATCTATGTTAACTGATACTAATTCAAATTCAATACATAACCAATCTCTTATTAGGAATCATATAGAATAAACTCAAAAATTTCAAAAACCTAACGAGTATCAACTAAAATCAAACATTTACCAAGATTAGGGGTCCGAATAGGGTATTCATGCTTCCTTCTTTCTCTTTTTTTTTCACGGGGGCTTTTTGCTCTTTTCATGTTTTATACTCTTTTACATGACTGTGCAATGTCTCATTCCATTAGGCTAACAGTGCTACCCCTTAGCTAGCTTTCAACCAACGAATCCCAGACCATAAAAGACCTTATGGCGCTAGGTGTTAAGACACCCCTACGGGCGTACTTGCTCAAGTAACAAAGGCCCCAAAACAAGACTAATCATGATATATATATATATATATATATATATATATATATTTCTAAAGCTTATATACTCTACTCTTTCCCCCAAACTTAGGTTCTTGCCTCATTCGTCGTCTTCACTGCCTGTTCTTGTCATTCTCTTATTTACATTAGCATTATCCTTTAGAAACTATTTATGTATCAATTTAAACTACTCAATCAACACATATGTTATGAACGTGCTAACCTTTTTTTATATCAGTTTCAAACAAGCACAAGATCCGAGTCATAATTCAAAACTACATCAAAGTTCTAATAATGGGTACTGTATTTGTTTACTTAATCCTAATCTCATCATTGGCCACAATAAAAATGAACTATAATGACTGCTGGATATATGCAAAACAACACAAGTCTAACTAATGTTTTTTATATGTAAAACATAACATAACAAAATGCAGAAATAATAAAAATAATTAAACTATTTATATGCACTTAAGCTATTATGCAACTATATGATTACATGAATGCTTAAAACTAACATGCAAAACTAAAGTGCAATAACAAATGCAAACCTAACTAATGACATTATGCATGCAAACATGAAAAAATCAAAACTAACTCCCCCAAACTTGATAACAACAATGTCCTCATTGTATGGATAATGCAATAAAATGTGTGAAGACTTCCCTGTAATTGCCTAAGTCTTGGGTGGTGGTGGTGGTTGATCTTCTTCTTCAGAATCACTTGGTGGAAACCTTGGCATTGGCATGGGCTGCTGGTATGGGAAATGGGAAGTTGGATTGAAGCTCTAGAGCGTCGCATTCAATGAAGCGAAAGATGTATTCATAGCTTCAAACATGTGGTCTTGCCTCGCTGCGAGTCACCGTATCTCCCGTCGTACTTCCTTGTTGTGCTCATCCATTTTGCATTGAAAAGCAAGAAAGTGAGGGCTAGATATGGCGTCGGATGGTGCTTCCGCCTCTGCTCCTTGCTCTCCTATAGTCGCATCCTCATCCTATGAGGTGTCTTCAACGTTAACTTTGTCCTCCGAAGCTGATGGAAAAAAAAAGCCTAAACCTCTAGGATGGGAATTATCCCCAGCCCACACCGAGTACCGTGCGATCATTCTGGAATCTAGTAGCTGCAGCGACATCTGAGTGGGTTCATCATCAGACCATCGAACTCCTGCTTGGCGACACAACCCACTAATGAGTGATGGGTGTGGCAAGCCGCCCGAGAAATTCCCTCTTAAGCATCGGCGAATGGAGAAACTGATTATGGCCCTGACGTCGATGATGAAATCTTGTACAATCTCATATAAAAGTAGTGCCTTCTCTTTGGTCACGTCCGATGTGTGCATGGATGGAAACAGTTTTGCACATAAGAAGGCATACCATATCTTCCCATACCAGCTGAGATCCTTGGTGTGAAAAACTGTACCTTATTTCCGACCCTTGATCCATGTTGTTCCCCGCTTAGTCATTTCTTTGAGAACAGCCTCAAAGTCAGGATCAAAATCACTTAAGTGAGCATATTGGCACTGTCTAGGCACCCGCAACTGATAATATGTATTGATGGCATCAGCACTGAAAGGGACCAATCTACCCCGCACAAACGCGTTGAAAGGTGCTTTGTCCTCGGCGTTAGCATAGAACTCTTTGACCACACTGACAACGGCGACATCGGGTTCCTCGGTGAATTTGTTCCACCCTTTTTGATATATTTGCTACATCATCTCCCCATCCACATAATCCGGTGCCAACCCTTGCTCCGGTGTAAGCGCTTTAGTCACCATGCAGTCGTAACGGTCTGCGACACTTTTGAATTTACGGTGATCAAAGGTCCGTGTCGGTTGTGCGGGCCTTGAACTTTCTCCCCTTTGTCGTTTGGATGTAGGTTGAGACGCCATTGAATTCTGGATGCCTTAACACAACTATTTCCCCGCTAACTTAACTCACACAAATTGTCGAACACTTGGTGTGCACTCTGAGTTATCCCCCAAACTTGATGATTTTTGTGGCAATTGTGGTGATAAAAGATGAAGAATTAACAATAAGACTAAATCGCTCTTAGTGTATCTCCAATTTCCGGTCCACCTTAATCTCAATCTTCTGAGGATTTAAACTTTAGTGTGATGAGGGAGAGGTTTTATAGAGATGAAGATATAAGATGTGAAGTAGTGGGAGAGTAGTTAATGTAATGGAGTAATGGAGTTATAATTGCCAAATCGTGTCTAAGGAGTGCGTATATTGGATGGGTGTTATACTTGCAGAAGAAGAAGAGGGCACATAGAAGGAGTGGGGGTGTAACTGCCGAAACCAATTATTGGTTCAAATTCGGGACCCCGCCTCAGACGGGGTATAATATACGGGTCACCTTACGTGGACTTGCTCCTCGACTTGGATCGAGAGACCCCACTTGACGGGGTGTATAGTGTATTAGGGGCCCTCCCCAGTGGGCATGCACACTGCAATTGGGCTCTGATTTTCCTATTTCTTTCTTGTAATTCCAACCCATTAGCATATTACGTACCTGCAGACCATAAAACATTATTATGAGTAGAGATTAAGCATTCTAAGCATGGTAGATATATTATCAAGAAAAATATACTTTAATAACTACTTAGTGTATAATACTTCATCTAACTATAATCTAACTAGCATGACTAAAAAATATGAAAAATAAAAAGACTATTGGGTTGCCTCCCAATTAGCGCTTGATTTTAAGTCGTTCAGCCTGACTACTTCCAGTTTATGGTGCATCGGTCAGTGTGATTGCAATGACGTCCCAATTAGACTCGCCACCCCAATAATGCGTCAACCGTTGACCATTGACCTTCAACGTTTCCAATAGATTCCTACTGTAGAGTTCAACGACGCCATGTGAGAAAACTGTTTTGATGGTGAATGGACCCGACCATCGTGATTTTAGCTTCCCTGGGAACAACCTCAACCTTGAGTTGAATAGTAGTACTGATTGTCCCGGTTCGAACGTTGGGTGCATGATTTTCCGGTCGTGCCATTTCTTGACCTTTTCTTTGTATAATTTCGAGTTCTCGTAAGCTTGCAGTCAGAATTCATCGAGCTTATTTAGCTGAAGTAGTCTTTTTTCACCCACAGCTGCTTGATCGAAGTTCAATTTCTGAATAGCCCAGTAGGCCTTGTGCTGTAACTCGACAGGTAGGTGACAAGCCTTCCCGTATAGTATTTGATATGGTGACATACCAATCGGTGTTTTATACGCAGTTCGATAGGCCCATAGTGCATCGTATAACCTGAGCGACCAATCCTTTCAATTTAGATTCACTACCTTTTCCAAAATTCTCTTTACCTCCCTGTTCGAAACCTCAGCTTGCCCACTTGTTTGGGGATGATATGCTATATCTACCTTATGGTTGACCCCATACCTTACCAAGAGAGCTGTAAACGATTTGCTGCAGAAGTGACTACCTTCATCACTTATAATGGCTCTCGGCATGCCAAACCTCGTAAAAATATTCTTCTGCAAGAATTTGAGAACCACTTTGGCATCGTTAGTCGGGAGTGCTACTGCTTCAACCCACTTTGATACATAGTCTACCGCAAGCAAAATGTACTGATTGGTAAATGATGAACGGAATGGCCCCATGAAATCTATGCCCCATACATCAAAAATCTTTACTTCTAAAATTGTTTGTAGTGGCATCTCATTCTTTTTCGATATGTTGCCCGCCCTTTGACATGTATCACAAGTTTTAACAAATTGGTGGACGTCTTTAAATAATGTAGGCCAATAAAACCTGGCTTGAAGCACTTCTGCCGCTGTTCTCTCACTCCAATAGTGTCCCCCATACGCAGATGAGTGACATTCATGCAGTATGTTCTTCACTTCACTATAGGGCACACATCTTCTGATGATCTTGTCGGTGCACTTTTTGAATAAGTAAGGCTCATCCCACATACACCATTTGACGTCATGAAGAAACTTCTTTTTCTGTTGTTGTGTAAGATCAGGGGGAAGAATGTTGCTCACTAGATAATTTGTAAAGTCTGCGTACCATGGAAATTCTATATTTATCCCAAACAGTTGCTCATCTGGGAATGATTCGTTGATTACACACTTGTCATCTTCCTTTTTATTCTGATTTTCCATCCTAGACAAATGATCGGCGACTTGGTTCTCCGTCCCCTTTCTATCCTTTATTTCTAAATCAAACTCTTGTAAAAGGAGAATCCATCTGATAAAGCGTGGCTTAACATCTTTTTTTGAAATTAAGTACCAAATGGCCGAGTGATCTGTATAAACTACTACCTTTGTCCTGATCAAATATGCCCAGAATTTATCGAATGCATATACCACTGCAAGCAATTCCTTTTCTATAGTTGTGTAATTCATTTGAGTCTCCGTGAGTGTCTTACTTGTATAATATATGGCATGAAATACCTTCTCTCAGCGTTGAACCAAAATAGCCCCAATCGCATAGTCGTTTGCATCACACATTAACTCAAAGGGCATGGTCCAATCCGGCGCGAAGATTACGGGAGTTGTGGGCAATTTCTTCTTCAACAACTCGAATGCCAATTTACACTCCTCATCAAACTTGAAAACTGAATCCTTCTCTAAAAGACTGCACAGAGGTTTTGCAATTTTAGAGAAGTCCTTTATGAATCTTCTGTAGAACCCAGTATGCCCCAGAAAACTTCTAATTCCCTTAACTGAACTCGGTGGAGGAAGCTTTTCAATCGTTTCCAACTTCACTTTATCAACCTCTAATCCTTGAGCCGAGACCTTGTGCCCCAAAATGATGCCTTCTTCAACCATGAAGTGGCACTTTTCCCAGTTAAGGATCAAATTCGTGTCTGTGCATCTTTGTAAGACCATTACCAAATTCTCTAGACAAGTATCAAAATCATCCCCATAGACAGAGAAGTCGTCCATGAAGACTTCCACATTTTTCTCCACCATGTCTGAGAAGATGGCCATCATACACCTCTGGAAGGTAGCGGGTGCATTACACAAGTCGAACGACATTCTCCTGAATGCGAATGTGCCATATGGGCATGTGAAGGTAGTCTTATCTTGATCTTCAGGAGCGATGATGATCTGATTATAACCCGAATATCCATCCAAAAGGCAATAATACTCATGTCCCGCTAATCTATCCAACATCTGATCGATAAAGGGCAAAGGAAAGTGATCTTTGCGGGTCGCCTTATTCAACTTCATGTAGTCCATGCAAACCCTCCAACCAGTCACTGTCCTTGTCGGAATTAGCTCATTGTCATCTTTCTGAACGACATTCATTCCTCCTTTTTTCGGCACACATTGCACCAGACTGACCCACTTACTTTCTGAGATCGGGTAAATGATACCCGCATCTAACCATTTTAGGATTTCTTTCTTGACCACTTCTTTCATGATTGGGTTAAGCCGTCTCTGTTCCTCCACTGTCGGTCTTGCATCGTCTTCCATCATAATTTTATGCATGCAAAAGGTGTAGGGTTCCAACAGAGAAATGCACAGCGGAAATAGAATAATTAAACCAAATTCGAAACCCTAAACAGGATCCATGCGAAGAACAGTTAATTCAGTGGTTAGAAATTATACTGATTAAGAAAGCGATTAAATCGATGCGGTCGAATCTCCAACGCAATTCAAATGGACTACGTCTCTATGGTATCCACACGAACGCTCCACACGAATCGTCCTACGATATGCAGAAGAAGGAATCACGGTACTAGCCACCAAGGATGAGGATTTTCAAAACTATTTTCTCTAGTCTCTCTCTAAGAGCGGCTAGGGTTTTTTTTTTTGATAAAAAAATCCAAAGACGCTAATATATCATATATATAGAAATTAATCGTAATTAATCAAAACCCTAATCTAATTAAAATAAAATCCGAATTTATATATATATATATATATATATATATATATATTATATCTTAATTAAGTCTTACTTAATTAATATATATACATATATAAAGCATCCTTTTAATTTAAATTTGTGATTTAAATACTATCAATCATATTGATATATTTAAATCCTTACAATTTAAATTAATTCCCTTTTAATAACGTTCTTTGTGTGTGACCCTATAGGTTATTATTACGTTTGCAATAATTTTAAAATCATATTATAAAATTATAAATAGTGAGCGACATCTAGTAATGCATCACTGCTACCAAGTAATAATAAGATCGATGATTCGATGCAACCTTTTCGTGACCAATGATTCAATGTAATTTAATCCTTTTAACCTTAATATCCTAGATTAAACTCGAGTCATGGAATGTGTCATACTCTTTATAATTTAATCTGAGTTTTCTTGATCAATGAGTAGACTATATGAAACAAATCACTATTTGAGCATGGCCATGCATTTCATAGTCCTACTCAATCAAGAGGCCTATGGATATCACCCATAATATATAGGATGGTTAAATTCCATCTAGCTCACTCATATTTCTCACACGATTCATGATGAACCCAATAATCACCTTTATAGTCCACCCTATTAAAGGTGACATTTGATGATATCAAAGTACATAAATTCTCGTGTAGTAATATAGCGATTTCGTGTCTGGGAGGACCATTACATCATTGTCACTATGAGAATTGCTAATGACACTTCGCATAATGCTCCATATAGAATTCTCATGGTGGGTCCGCCCAAAGACATCGTTTCTAACATGTACCTATGCATTGACTTAATATCTCATATATTTATGACCAATGAGATTTGGTCATCAGTCAATCCACATACTAGTCTCAATGCATCATTGTTGTCCCATCAACAATGATACTCGACTAGGGACATTTAAGAACAATGATACTAATTGTAATTATAATCTCATGTTCAAGTCACATACTTGAAACTATATAATTTGTATCACTATTCTAAGGAATTTTATTATGTTAACAATTATATTACGCAGTAAATAAAACCATAATAAAATCATTTATTTATTTAATCAAATATAATATCAAAACGTTAAACAATTATATCAAATAATTGGCCTCTAGGGCATAAACTCTAACAGTCTCCCACTTTCACTAGAGCCAATCACCATGTATCTAATAATACGTGGAACTAGTGTGACCGTCGTGCTTCCTGCTTGTGACAAAGCCTTGGTCGATTGGATCTCGCAATATTATCATCTGTTGGCACTCTTCCTATATGTACATCTCCTCTATCAATGATTTCACACGGATGAGATGGTACCGCCTAAGTATATGCTTGGATAGTTGGTGAGATCCGGGTTCCTGCTTTCGCGCAATGGCTCCATTATTATCACAAGATAGAGCAACCGGATCAACAATGGTTGGAACAACACCAAGTTCAAATGATGAACTTTTTAATCCATATAGCCTCCTTGGTCGCACTAGAAGCGACAATATACTCAACCTCTCTGTTGTAGAATCAACCATCGCCTCTCTTGCTTGAACTTTTCCAAATTAATAGCACCACCATTAAGGCAAAACACAAACCCGACCGAGACTTATAGTCATCATTGTCACCGAAACTAGCATCCGTGTAACCCTTTATCGCCAGTTCGTCTTCACCTCCATATTCCAAGAATGAATCCTTAGTCCCTTTTCGGTACTTGAGGATATTCTTCGATCATTGTCTAGTGACCTTCACCGATTCGATCGGTATACGCTTTCGTCATGCTCAAAGCATACGAGACATCCGGACGAGTACATATCATTACATACATGATAGATCCAATTGCCGAAGCATAAGTGATCTTTCTCATACGCTCCTCATCATCTTGTGATTTAGGACATTGAGCCTTAGAGATCTTTACACCATGAGTCACGGGTAAGTTTCCTCTTTTTGCCTCTTGCATGCTGAACCATTTCAACACTTTATCAATATATGTACTTTGACTTAGGCCGAGCATTTTTCTCGATCTATCTCTATAGATCCTGATACCTAAAATGTAGGCAGCATTGCCCAAATCTTTCATGGAGAAACATTTTCCTAACCATGTTTTTACAGTCTGTAAGGAAGGAATGTCATTCCCAATAATTAATATGTCATCAACATATAATACTAGGAATACAATGTGACTCCCACTAACCTTCTTATATACACAAGGTTCATCTTCATTTTTAATAAAGCCAAATTCTTTGACTGCTTCATAAAATCGAAGATTCCAACTACGAGAGGCTTGCTTCAATCCATAAAAGGATCGCTGTAGCTTACATACCTTTCCAACATCCTTTGGAATGACAAAACCCTCAGGTTGTGTCATATACACATCCTCAAGGAGATTTCCATTAAGGAAAGCAGTTTTTACATCCATCTGCCAGATTTCGTAATTATAAAAAGCTGCAATAGTAAGTATGATCCTGATGGATTTAACCATTACCACTGGAGACAAGGTTTCATCATAGTCAACACCTTGAATTTGTTTGAAACCTTTTGCTACCAGTCAGCCTTTATAGGTTTGTACATTACCATCCATGTCGCTTTTCTTCTTGAAAACCCACTTGCACCTAATTGGTTTTTTTCTTCTTGGTGGATCAACCAGAGTCCATACTTGGTTAGTATACATGGAGTCCATCTCGCATTTCATGGCTTCAAGCCATTTCTCGAATCTGGTCCATTCATAGCTTCTTGGTAGAAGCGTGCTCATCTTGATCCGTGAGCATCAAATTGCCGCTTTTGAGTCACAAGATATCCATAATATCTCTCTCGTGCTCTTGGCGTGTCCTACCAGATCTACGAATGCCTTGTGTAATTTGAGCAGGTTCACTTTCCACAATATGTTGTGGTTCCTGCTCACGTTCCAACTCAGGTTTAATGATATTTTGTGGTTCTCGAATTTCTTTGAGTTCTACTTTCCTCCCACTGTTTCCTTTAGAGACAAATTCTCTTTCTAGAAAATACCAGTTCGAGCAACAACCACTTTGTTCTCAGAAGGTTTGTAGAAATAATACCCTTTTGTTTCTTTTGGGTATCCCACAAAATTACATTTGTCAAATTTGGGTCCGAGCTTGTCAGAATCCAGACGTTTTACGAACACCTCGCAACCCCAAATCTTCAAGAACGACA
This sequence comes from Panax ginseng, assembly GCA_020205605.1. Taxonomy (NCBI): domain Eukaryota; kingdom Viridiplantae; phylum Streptophyta; class Magnoliopsida; order Apiales; family Araliaceae; genus Panax; species Panax ginseng. The sequence continues at coordinate 71,358,687 of CM035142.1, read as the reverse complement.
TACTAGGACGTTTCCCAGTCCACATCTCATATGGTGTCTTCTGAACCGTCTTTGTAGGAACACGATTAAGTGTGAATGCAGCTATCTCTAGGGCATGACCCCAGAAGCTTATTGGAAGATCTGCATGACTCATCATTGATCGTACCATGTCCAACAAGGTTCGATTCCTCCTATCAGATACACCATTCCATTGTGGTGTTCCAAGTGGAGTGAACTGTGATATAATACCACACTCCTTTAGAAGGTCATCAAAGTCTTGGCTTAAGTATTCACCTCCTCGATCAGATCGAAGGGCTTTTATGCTTTTGCCAAATTGGTTTTGAACTTCATTCTTGAATTCCTTGAACTTTTCAAAGGGTTCAGATTTGTGTCTCATAAGATACATATATCCATATCTACTAAAGTCGTCAGTAAATGTAATGAAGTAATTAAACCTACCTCTTGCTAACGAACTCATGGGTCCACATACATCACTATGTATAAGTCCCAATACATCATAGCAGCTTGCTCAATCGTGTCCAAAGTGAAAGGGATTTAGTCATCTTGCCTAATAAACAAGACTCGCATTTCTCATATGATTCAAAATCAAATGAATCCAAGAACCCATCTTTATGGAGTTTGGATATGCGTTTCTCATTTATATGGCCTAAACGACAGAGCCAGAGATATGTCAGATTTGAATCATTTGATTGAAATCGTTTTGTATTTATGTTATAGATAGGCATTTCTAAATCAAGAATATAGAGACCGTTAAACAATTGTGCAACACCATAACAAATATCATTTAAGTAAAACAAACAACGATTGTTCTTTATTATAAATGAAAAGCCTTTCTTGTCCAAACAAGAAACAAAAATAATATTTTTGCTTATAGCAGGCACAAAATAACAATCTTCTAATTCTAAAACTAGCCTAGTGGGCAAAGATAAATGATAAGTTCCTACGGCCAGTGCAACAACTTTTGCTCCATTCCCAACTCGTAGGTCAACCTCTCATTTCGCCAATGTCCTACTCCTTCGGAGTCCCTGCACATTAACACAAATGTGAGAACCACATCTAGTATCCAATACCCATGATGTAGAAGTAGACAAGTTGACTTCTATAACATATATACCTGAATCAGAAGTCGTACTTCATTTCCTTTTCTTCACTTCTTCCAAATAAGCATAGCAGTTCCTTTTCAAAGGTGTCCAAGTTTTCCATGTATGACATTCACCTTCTTTAGCCACCCCACCTTTAGGTTTTAAAGCCTGTTTGGTTTTGGAATTGGGTTTGGCAAAAGATTTAGATCCTATCTTCTTCTTGCCTTTCCAATTTCCTTTAGCATTCCCCTTTTGCACCATCATTATGGGAGCGGGTCCTGCCTTTTTCATGTTGTTCTCGGCAGTTCTTAATATGCTCAACAACTAAGTAAGGGGTTTCTCAATTTCATTCATAAGATAGTTCATAACAAATTGAGAGTAGCTGCTGTTCAAAGATTGTAAAACAAGGTCAGTTTGGGCTTCTGGAGTGAATGGAATACCCAACCTATCAAGGTACTCAATATACCCAATCATTTTCAGCACATGTGGACCAACTGGATCACGTTCACCCATTTTGCAGTGATATAACACCTTGCTTATATCATACCTCTCTTGTCGAGCATGCCCTTCGAACAATTTCTTGAGATGCTCGATCATATCATAAGCATCCATCAACTCATGTTGCTTCTAAAGCTCAGCATTCATGGTTGCTAGCATGACACAACTCACGTCCAGAGCATCATCTTGATGCTTCTTGTAAGCATTATGCTCCGCATGTGGTGCAGTGACAGCTGGTGTTGCAGGAATGGGCCCATCAAAGACATATAGCTTACGCTCTTGTTTGAGGACAATCCTCAAGTTCCTATGCCAGTCAAGGAAATTAATTCCACTCAGCTTGTCCTTTTCAAGGACTGATCGTAATGAAAGACTATTTGTGTTGTTGTTGTTTGCCATTGATATCTACAATTTATAAGTGCAAAAATAATAAGTCAAATTGCAGAGTTGATATTATGTAAGTGATAATAGTACATTCAAAATATACCTCCCACTATTTTATTCAAATTAATAGCCCTTACCATTAATTCGGAAAGCATTTTCTATTAAATCTTTCTAGTGAGCCAAGATCCATATTTCATTATGCCTTAAGTTAGCTTTGGCTATTCTCTCAAAACATAATTATTTAGGTAGACAACCCCTTGTCAATTATATCATATATAACTCCTAGATAGTTTGGTAAACAACATTTGTTTCTAGTCCATCTAATGGTACCAACCAAACTCTATGCCTCTAAGTCCACAATCTTATTGAGATAACTTAGTTAAGTCAGGCCCAATGATTTTAACAGTTTGGATATCACAATTATCCTATCGCATCTTACCTAGATAAATAGGGTACTTTGCTTTGGAAAACCTACATCTATTGATCAAGGTCTTGATGAGTGTTATTCATTGGAAGGCATCTGATTTAGACTTAATATTTTATTGAGGGATTTTATAAATTAATTTAGATCTCACCAATTTTAATCTTATTAAGTATGCACATTATTTATCATATCATATCGCATACAAGCATAAATAAAGTGCAAAATTAAATGTGTCACAGTTATGGCCCAATCCACTGTCAATCTTTTCAAGCTAATGAAAGATTGAAGGTCAATCTAAGGTGGTAAAAGATCTTAAAATAAATAGCTTCCTTGGATCTTCATCATGCATGTGCCTCCTCTTCATCATCATCTTTCCATCGTGTTCTCCATCTTGTCATCTTCATCGATTACAAATTATTACATGACATAAAGAAACCTCGAGTTACATTCGAGGGGATTTAGATGAGAAGAGAATATTACATTAGAATTTATAGAAAGGAACGACATGCAAGCCGTATTTCAAAACCAAAAACCACTAACCTATGGGTCAAAAGGCCATAACTGTGCACCATGCATATCACAATAAGCACATAACAATTTATATATAATTAAAGAAAACTATATATAACATATTGGGGTCACGACCATCGTGCGCAACGACAGGAGGGTCCAAGGGGGGGTCTCCCCCCTAGCGATGGTCCGGCTGATCGGCTGGGGACACATACTCAGTTTCGAACTACATTCTGTATTGCAAAATTTTTCCATACGAATCTCCTCAAATAGTTTCGTAATCATACATTTTAATCCACCAAAACACCGATAATAACAAATCATATATGTCCAGCCGATTTAATCATATTAAAACGAATAACAAGACACCCGTAATTTATCATATATTTCCAGTTTCGATTAATCATATTAAAACGATTCTTCATGCTTCTAATCTGATTAGAACATTTATACTGTTATTCCACCGATTAAAGATATGATTAACAGTATCATCATATATATTACCAGAATACACATACAACAGAATATCATATATTCAATTTCATATCGGTAAACATGCATCAATATATATCATATATATTGAATACAATTAAAACATGTAATCTGAATTAATCTTTTCGCAAGTCGCTTTGATACCACTGTAGGGTTTTGACAGAGAAACGCACAGCAGAAATAGAACAATTAAACCAAATTCGAAACCTTAAACAGGATCCATGCGAAAAATAGTTAATTCAATGGTTAGACATTATACCGATTAAGAAAGCGATTAAATCGATGCGGTCGAATCTCCAATGCAATTCAAACGGACTGCGTCTCTACGGTATCCACACGAATCGTCCTACGATCTGCAGAAGAAGGAATCGCGGTACTAGCCACTAAGGATGAGAATTTTTGAAACTATTTTCTCTAGTCTCTCTCTAAGAGCGGCTAGGGTTTTTGTTTTTTGATAAAAAAATCCAAAGACGCTGATATATCATATATATAGAAATTAATCAGAATTAATCAAAACCCTAATCTAATTAAAATAAAATCCAAATTTATATATATATATATATATATTATATCTTAATTAAGTCTTACTTAATTAATATATATACATATATAAAGCATCCTTTTAATTTAAATTGTGATTTAAATACTAGCAATCATATTGATATATTTAAATCCTTACAATTTAAATTAATTCCCTTTAATAACGTTCTTTGTGTGTGACCCTATAGGTTATTATTACGTTGGCAATAATTTTAAAATCATATTATAAAATTATAAATAGTGAGCTGACATCTAGTAATGCATCATCGCTACCCAAGTAATAATAAGATCGATGATTCGATGCAACCTTTTTCGTGACCAATGTTTCAATGTAATTTAATCCTTTTAACCTTAATATCCTAGATTAAACTCGAGTCATGGAATGTGTCATACTCTTTATAATTTAATCTGAAGTTTTCTTGATCAATGAGTAGACTATATATGAAACAAATCACTATTTGAGCATGGCCATGCATTTCATTGTCCTACTCAATCAAGAGGCCTATGGATATCACCCATAATATATAGGATGGTTAAATTCCATCTAGATCACTCATATTTCTCACACGATTCATGATGAACCCAATAATCACCTTTATAGTCCACCCTATTAAAGGTGACATTTGATGATATCAAAGTACATAAATTCTCATGTAGTAATATAGCGATTTGTCGTAGGAGGACCATTACATCATTGTCACTATGAGAATTGCTAATGACACTTCGCATAATGCTCCATATAGATTTCTCATGGTGGGTTACATCCCAAAGACATCGTTTTCTAACATGTACCTATGCATTGACTTAATATCTCATATATTTATGACCAATGAGATTTGGTCATCAGTCAATCCACATACTAGTTTCAATGCATCATTGTTGTCCCATCAACAATGATACTCAACTAGGGACATTTAAGAACAATGATACTAATTGTAATTATAATCTCATGTTCAAGTCACATACTTGAAACTATATAATTTGTATCACTATTCTAAGGAATTTTATTATGTTAACAATTATATTACGCAGTAAATAAAACCATAATAAAATCATTTATTTATTCAATCATATATAATATCAAAACGTTAAATAATTATATCAAATAATTGGCCTCTAGGGCATAAACTCTAACAAAAGGATGGGCTAATTCCTTTGATATCTGCGATTGTCCATCCTATAGCTGATTTGTGGTCCCTAAGCACTCTCAACAACTTTTCTTCCTGCAATTCGTTAAGTGCAGCAGAAAATAATAGGTAAAGAATTAGAATGGCCTAAGTATGAATACTTGAGGTGTTTAGGGAGTGGCTTAAGTTCAAGAGTCGGTGGCTCCTCCAATGACGGGTTTATCCTTGTTGTGGGTTTTCATCTGTGTGCAATGGTTCAAATAGTGCTCTAAATCTGCTAACTCGTGGTAGGGAGTCTAGCATCTACAAGTAATCCACAAATTTCGGATCATCTGATTCTTCATCTCCGAATAATATCATTTCCAATGGATCGTTAACCAAACTCTTACCCATGTCTTCGCTGATTATCTGATCAATGATATCCATCCAGAAACAATCTTCTTCATCCGTAGGAAATTTCATGGCCTTGAAAACATTAAATTTTACTTCTTGATCTTGGACCCTCATCGTTAGTTCACCTTTTTGTACGTCGATGAGTGTCCTAACCATAGCCAAAAAGGTCTCCCGAGGATGATTGGGATGTTCTTATCTTCCTCAAAATCCAGAATAATGAAATCTGCGGGGAATATAAACTTGTCTACCTTAACCAATATGTCCTCCACAATGCCTCTCGGGTACGTGACTGACTTATCCACCAACTGCAATGAGATGTTCATAGGCTTTGGAACGGGCAAACCCAATTCTGTATAAACTGATAATGGCATAAGGTTCACACTTACCCCCAAGTCACACAAGCACTTGTTGAATGACATGTTCCCAATCGTGCATGGAATGGTGAAACTCCCCAGATCTTTCAACTTTGGTGGCAACTTTTGCTGTAATATCGCACTACACTCCTCTATTAATGTCACTGTCTCGAAATCTTCCAATTTCTTTTTCCTGGACAAAATCCCTTTCATAAATTTTTCATAACTTGGCATTTGCTCTAGGGCTTCTGCGAACGGGATATTAATCTGAAGTTTCTTAAAAACTTCCAATTTTTTTGCAAACTGCTTATCTAATTTTTGCTTTTGAAATCTTTACTGAAAAGGTGGTGGAGGATAAACAACCAGTGTGTTAAGTGGTGTATTCTTTTCCAATTGCTTTTCTTCTCCCTGTCTATCCTCAACCACTTTATCCTCACTATATGTCTCAACCTCCTTTGTAGCCAAATTTTCTATTTTCTGACTCTCAAGCTGTTTTCCACTTCGCAACATGATTTCTTAACATTGCTTGTGATTACCTTTCAGATTTTTCTCTGTATCACTAGGTAATGTTCAATGTGGACTGTTATTCAATGCAAACGCTATCTGTCCCATCTGATTTTCTAAATTCTTGATGGCTATTTCTTATGATTTCATTGCCATTGCTTGATTTTTCATGGCTACCTCGTTGCTCGTTATATACTTTGATAGCAACTCCTCTACATCTGATTTCCTCTCTTGACGTTGAACTAGTTGTTGTTGATTCTGAAATCCTGGGGGATACGATGGTCGTGGAGCTTGATGATTCTGATTATTATTCCACGACAAATTCAGATGATTCTTATTCCTCTGATTATATGCATTCCGGTACGTATTTTGTGGAATTCTGTTGTAGCTACCCATAAATTATACCGACTCTAGGTTGATTGCACATTGATCCGTCGGATGTTCACCCGCACACAATTCACAAATAACTGCAACTTGATGTGTCTGTTCTCCTGACCAAATGTCGAACTTCTTAGAGAGTGCTGAAATCTGCGCTGTTATTGCCGTCACTCCATCTACCTCTAACAGTCCAGCGACTGTAGGTTGTATCATTCTTGCCGTGGGCCACTTATAGTTGTTAGCAGCCATTGTCTCTATCAACTGATATGCCTCCTCATAATTCTTTGCCATAAAAGCTCCCCCCAACGCTGCATCAATATTGGTCCTGAGATTCCCATGTAGTCCGTTGTAAAACGTGTTCATCTGCAACCACTTAGGCAATCCATGATGTGGGTATTTTCTAAGAAATTCTTTGTATCTCTCCAATGCCTCTTACAATGACTCCCCATGTTGCTGATCAAACATGGTAATTTCATTCCTTATCTTTGCAGTCTTCACTGGCGGGAAACATTTAGCTAGAAATTTTTGAGACAGGTCATCCCATGTCGTTATTGAACCCGATGGTGGAGAGTGTAACCAACTCTTCACCTTGTCCCGCAGAGTGAATGGGAACAAGCGAAGTCTAACTGCTTCATCCGACACCCCCATTGTACTTGAAAGTGTCGCATATTTCCAAAAAGCTGATCAAATGCTTGTTCGGATCATCATTTGCAAGTCCCCCAAACTGAACCGAGTATTGGATCATTTGAATAGTCCCAGGCTTAATCTCGAATGTATTCGCAGCTATTGCAGGCCTGGTGATACTCGACTGCGGCTCAGTCACCTTGGGTGTAGCAAAGTCCCTCAACGCTTTCTGGTCTTTGGCAGCCATTGCTTCTTGTTTTTCAGAATTTTCGAAGTCGTCCCTTGTTTCCTTAATCCACTTACTCAGCCTTAGAAAACGTCTTTCAATGTCATCCTCAAAAGGATGCAAGTCTGGATTTTTGGACCGAGTTTGCATAAACCAACTTCAAAAACCTGAAATAAGACGAACCAAACAAAAATAAAAGTGTTTAAGTAAAATTGGACTAATTAAACTAATATTGAAAAATAATAAAATCTATACTAAAGTCCCCGGCAACGGCACCAAAAACTTGTGGGGTAAAATCTAATTTCGCACAACACGCAACTATACATGGTCAACAAGAAATATAATAGTAAGTAGAGTATCGTTCCCTCAGAGACTGTAAATAGAATTAAAACCACACAATTACCAATTATCTATTAATCCTAATTTTATTAAACTAATCAAATTCCAGTTTATAACTAAAAGTATTAAAAATATTAAAATCACCAAACAATCAATAAAATCTAAAAACTGAATTTTCTAACAAATAATGGAGAATTAGGATTTCGACTTCACTCTAAGCATCACTTTGATTATTACAGATTTATTCTAGTTTAACTCATTATCCCAGTTTATTAATCAAGAACACGTATATAGCACTAGCCACCTTTTGATGTACTAATACTGTATTAACCCAAATCCACAATTAAGATAGAATTAAGTTAAACACCTTAATCAACTATCTCACTATATCTCTATGTGAATTATAATTAAAGAAGGTTTAAGTTCAAGTTCTTTATCTTATTACATGCGATGTCAAGCATATCTCTACCCTAACATTCATCAAGATTCTATTCATTCACATAAATCAAGAACACATGCTATATTAACTAAGTCTAGACTCGTATTTCATCTCTCGAGTTTATACAAGTCCATAAAGAATCGTTGATCAGACAATTCATAAATTCAAGGTCAAATTAATATAGATAAACCGGATAATAGCTTATTAAACTGAAATAAAAAATTAAATAATTAATCATCATTCTACTTAAATATCCGTCATAAGCCTAAAAAGTATTTAGTTCATCATAAATGAAATAATAACTAAATAAATTAAAGATATCACCCTTTCAATTACAGATATAAAACTAAAGAAGAAGAATAACGCAGAACACCCTTCAGTTTAGTCTTAATCCGCAATCGATATGAAAGTTCTTCAAAATCTTCACTCCGTTGCTCAATATAAAATTTTATTCTCAATCTTCGTTAATTGCTTTGCATGATGATGATTTCATTGTTTGTTGCTCAATATATATCTAACACACGAGTTTTGGTCGAAGTCCCATGTCATTTAGATACCAAACGCTATCCAAGTCCACAAATCCAAGTCCCAGCAGAGTTAGAACCAAGCTAGGAGAGTCAGGCTTCGACACCCCGCCTTAAGAAGATGGTATTTGTATAGGAAACGCATGCCCCGACGGGCTAGGCTCCTGTCAGCTGGGATTGAAGATCCCCCGCCCCGGAGGGGGTGTAAAGCCAAAACATGCATGCCTCGTCAAAACTCCATACTTGCTCTAATTTTGCTCCAATGCCTCCCTTTTTCAATCACTTGCCACACCAACCAACCTACACATAAAACAACAAGAAACAGGTAAAAATGAACATAAAAGCAAGGATTTAACAACAAATAAGCCTAAACTAGAAATCAATTCGTGGATATAAAATCCACTTATCAGAAGTCCTCGTGTTACACCTCATATATGATATTATATGTAACAACCTGTGTCAAATCCCGAGTCTGGAACAAATCTCGGATCAAATCCCAAGTCCGAATCGAATCAAATCCATCAAAATAAGGCCTCAAACCACTGGACCAATAGTATCTTCTTGTGTTATCTTAGCCCACCACAGGCTCACCCAAAAGGTCATGACTTGAAGGTACTATTGGTAGTAACTTATTTCCTTATATGCAGACAAATGTTTCCCCTATCTTTCGATGTGGGACTAGGGTGTTACAAACTCCTCCACTTAAATTTGTGACGTCCCCGTCAAAATCGATCACACACACAACCCAAAGATCTTTGCTTCTCTAGCCATTGTGGGATAATACCAACTGGCTTTGTGTCCCCACCTCCGGTAACCCGATCGGTTGACCCGACCTAGGCTTTCGAGAGTCGACTTTGATACCATATGAAACAACCTGGATCAAATCCCGAGTCCAGAATAAATCTCGGGTTAAATCCCAAGTCCAAATCGAATCAAATCCATCAAAATAAGGCATCAAACCATTGGCCCAATAGTATCTTCTTGGGTCATCTTAGCCCACCACATGATCACCCAAAAAGTCTTGACTTGAAAGTACTATTGGTAGTAACTTATTTCCTTATATACAGACAAATTTTTTCCCTATCTTTCGATGTGGGACTGGGTGTTACATATAAGTTTTATTGGTTTCCCTACAATGGCTTTCTTCAAGCCTTGGTAAGTAAGAACAACCTTTATCCAAAACTGCCAAAGACTGAAACTAATATTCACATCGAATTTGTCAATATTAAATTTCGGTTATGAAGTCAAAATCAATGACATAGTATGGATTGATAATAACCAAGCTTTGATACTAGTTTGTTATGACAAACTATGGCAAACACAATAAATCAACACATAAAGATAAAGACAATAACACAAAGTTTTACATAGAAACCCAAATCGAAAAAAAACCATGGAGAAGACAGAAGAAATTTACTAAATAAATATCTGAAGAGTACAAAATAAAGAAAGAGATCTATGAGAATTCTTAGAATATTTCTAAATGTATGTGAATTTTTGAATGACTCTTCTCTAAAATCCTAGCACCTATATTTATAGGCCATAGAAAAATTCATAACCAAATAGGATTAGAAATACTAAATTGAGTATAGGTAATAAAAATAACTTTCCTAAACCAAAACAGATTTTAGGTAATACCTAAATTCAAATCCAATAAGGATTCATTTTATACCCAATAATTCACTATCAATGATCATCCACAAAATCTAACTAAAACATAAACTAATTAATATCAAATAACACTACAAGAAAATGGTCTAGCAATGACCAACAATATCAGTGATCGCTGATATAAGAAATAGTGACTGCTTTTGGCGACCGTTACTGAATCTAGTCACTATCTAATATCTGCGACCGCATGCGATTGCTGATCGGTCGCTGGTGTAATTTTGTCGCCCAAAAATTGGCACAATATGTTGGTGGGGAAATTTGTAGCGACCACATGTGGTCACTAATAAGTCCACGTTATTAAAAAATTGCGACCATGAGCGGTCAAGGGCGAATCCATTAAGGGGCAGCATAGGCAGTTGCCCCTGCTGGAATTTTTTTATTAGTATAGGGGTAGGGAAAAATATGTAAGTGAATAAATTTAAAGGGACAGATTAATAGAAGAGTTAAATTGGAAAGGACAAAAAAAATATTCATTCATATTCTAAGTATAAGTATAGACAAACGTATATTCATTCTACTTTTGTCTTCTAAATTGTACATAAATATTTTTTATTTAAAATTTCTTTTTTAGTTTAGATTATGAATATTTATTGCAATTTGTAAATATTATTATGATTAGTTCAAATTTTTTTTATTTAACTTCCAACAAAAAAATTAATTAAAATTCGTCCCTGCTGGAAAAAAATTCTAGATTTGCCTTGGGAGTCGTCACGATCCTTTAATACCGGAGAAATTTAAGGCCAGGGAGTTGTTCAATCGAATAGAAGAAGAAAGAATAATAATAATTATTGTGTGGCTTGTGTGCGAGAAGAGAGGGAGATCGAAGTGAAAAAAGAGGGAGAAGAGTGGGAGAACAGAGGGAAAAGAGAGCGGGAGAACAAAGCCTAGAAGGAAGAAGGGAGAAGAGAACAGCCCACGCCACCCCATCGACAGCCTGAACGGCCGCTGCCCACTGCCCAAGTCTCTCGCAAACAGGTAATATTTTTTATGAATTTATATGTATTTTGCATAGTATTATTGAGAAATCTATGTAATTGAGTGATTTTTAATTATTTATTTTGTTGGTATTGACTGTGACTTGTATAGTTTTCAATTTTAGCTACTGGGTTGTATTAGTATTGTCTATATGTTTATATATATGTGTGTTTGATTGGGATATATTTGTTCTGTTAATTTTGTGATCAGATTTCAGAGTATGAAAAAATTTCAAAAAATGTTTGTAATTTGAAGAAGATGAGTAATTATATATTTAGCATTAGTGGGACAAGAGGCGAATGATTGAATTATTATTTATTTTAATTTAGTATTACTTCAAACCGTTTTATCTTGTGATAGGGGATTAATAGTCATATAGACTATTTTTTATTTTGTTTTTGTCATATTATATTGAGAATTTATATTTTTCTCTAGGATTGTGTCTTGGGTGCCTACAAATGGTCATATATGCATGCATGTGGATAATCAATATTATAGGGGAGACTATGGCGAAATTTTTTTATTGGTCGGGTAACAGAAAAGAGACGTATATTTATATAATACCTACGTATATGCAAAAACAAATGATGTAGACTTGTCCCAATGCATATGCAGACCATCCATGATGCAATGATTCATATTTTATCCTTAGGAATCTATTGTCTTTAGGCTGGTGCAGATGTTTCAGTTAAAATATGTAGGATGACATATGATCATGCTTCATTCTAATTTGAGATCCAAAACAATATATCATTCCTTTAGGTAGTCGATCTCATGCTATGTAAATTTGTTTTGGTATGTTACCATTGCTAAGATACTAGAATTACTCTAGGACTGTTTGATGTAATTAAAAATAGAATACATGATTTACCATAGATTATGGGTGCCGATTGAGGAAAACTAATTTTATATCCTTATTTAATGCTTATCGCGTGATATGTTCAGATCCACTCCATTTCCAATCATATATCTTATATAAGGCGTTGTTAATGATTTAGCTAGATTTATTTAGCAGTAATTACGTAGCTTAATTTATGGAATCACTATATCACATGTTTTAAAATCAGTTTTATTTACTTTCCATAATGTCATGCAATCTCTCACAAGACACGAACACCTGCTTGATTACCATATAAAAGATTTGGCGTTAATTAAATTGGTGGGAGATCGTATTACATTTTTTATTATACCCTTAGATTATGTAGTCATGTAAATCATGAATTATGGAAGTGAATTTTCTAGATGACTTGAACCTTTCTAATAGTTTTTAGATTCTCAATTAATCCAAGATTTTGTAAAACTTTTTATATACACGGTTTTGTTTATTTAGAATATTTCCATTTATAAAATCTATATGCAATGCAAATGACCTAAAGCCTTGTATTGGAAAGTAATTAATGCAAAGATCTTACATTTTTCTCCTAGGACTCAATTTGTCTTTTATCCTTCAATAACTTCAAGCTTTATGTTTTCACCCTCATATAAAGTTCATGTCATGGCATTACTTTTCCTGAAATTGCATAGAGCATGATTAAAGATATAATATGGTCATCATCAAAACATTTAGGATAAAGTATGACATAAGTAAACATTCTCCCCCTTTTTGATGATGACAACAAAATAATTATGGCTCCCCCTAAATTCATGCATATCTAAAAATACTTAATTACTGGCAATTTCAGAACCAATCATTTGATTCATATTTTCTGCATATTTGCAGATTTAATGTGCATGTAATAATCCATTAGAATAACCACAATAATCTTTATATTGCAGTAGTATCATTAAATCATTAAGCATATGAATTCAAAAAAAATCATCCCAACAACAGATAATATAAAATCATAGTCCTTGAACAGGCATAAAGAAATTTAAAAGAAGTCATGAGAAGTCATAATTTGTCTCCCCCTTTGGCATCCATCAAAAAGGTGAATTATAGATGAAAAATTCAGAGTCCTATGCATCCTCCTCGGCAATGCGAACATTGTTGGTCTGCCGAGCAGTAAAATATGGGCGATGTAGACGACGATGTTCAATTTCCTCCAATGACATTGTGACACCCCCAAAATAGGTATACATCACCCATTCTAAGTCGCCAAATACATGGTACAAAATTCAAATATAACTTAATTAATACAACTGTCGTGTAAATATGACAAATCATATGCTGAGAGTTTTAACACGAATATTGTCTTCTAGACAATATCCAAACTTAAATTCAATCTTAATACAATTATTATCACACTATTTCATAGAATAGTGAGGACTACTAAAACAACCATCTGGACCGTCACTCCGTTCCCCTACTAGTCCGAGCTATATTCTCATTTCCTGAAGAGAACAATAAAAGCAAAGGGTGAGCTCAACTAGCCCAGTAAAGAATATTATGACTAAGATAATGCAGAATAAATTATCGTTAGACTTCAACAGTGTTAAATTGATAGAATATAATACACAACATATTTAACTGCAGCGAAACCAGCAATCTGTTAGAAGAGTCAAGTAGAGCATGATATCTACTATCTTTTATGATTTAAAAAGTTTATCATATTATCCATGCACTACGGGCCAAGGACATTCGGGTTATCACCAATGGTCATGATCATGCCAACCACTGTCCATCAATGCACTACGGGCCAATGAGGACTTTACCACATCATTTGTAACATTATGGGTCATGATTATACCGAATGATCCCTAGTCATAATCATACTAATTAACAGTCCATCTATGCCCTACGAGCCAAAGATGACTTTCATAACAATATAAACATGAGGATGATGACAATAATATATGAATTCAATTAAATGCAAGCAACGGATAAATTCTAAAGATTTATAATTTAATTTATTCAGAATTCAATAATGTCTAAATTGTCAACATGATACTGCTTTGTGGAGTAAAATTCAAGAATGATATTGTATCAAAAATGATTAGGACCGAAAAGAAATCAATTTGTATAATGAATAGTACCCCGGGTGAATAGTACCCGAGTGAATAGTACCCCGTGAATAATACTTAGGCATGAAAAGGTTAAAACTTATCAAGAATTCTTAGAATAATATTTTCATGAAAAGATACTGGATGAAGCGCAAATATCAAGGATATTCTACTAATTTCAGGAATTATAGAAGCAATACTTACCATAGTAAGTTTAAATTTAGGAATATGAAATGAAATAATATCCCTTCCATACTATGGAGTATGAAAGAAAATAATATTTCTTACGAGTATTGAAATAAAATAATATCCTTTACCTTAGTAGAAACTGGATTTGACTGGAATATTGGATATTATTCTGAGAAAATCTTGCAGAAAAAAAAACTACACTCAAAGTGTCCTTATACTTAAGAAAAATACTCACAATACTTATAGAATAAGAATTTCTGATATTTGAAATGGTGTGTTTTAGGAAGGAGGGGTTACCCCCTATTTATAGCAACGGAGGAAGGAAAAAAAATAGATAGCGCCTAACATTTCTTCTTTTTTTCTCATTTGCCTAACATCATGCCTAACATTCTCATATTTTCATATGGGTGGGGGTCACCCTTGAAAACAAACTTGGCTTTGTAGGCAAATCTTACATTTTGCAATAGTGAAGGGCCCACACTATTTGAAAAACAATCATTCTAGACAATTTCTCCATCAACCATTCTTAGAAAAAGAAACAAAGTATTCCAAATTCATATTGATTACTTCCGTCGTTTAACCACATGCTTATATATATTATAATAATATTATTATTTAAAAAATTATAATATATTATAATAATATATTTAAATAAATATTTTATCGAAGAAATAATTGTAATTCCACAGAAAATATGCCAAACTTTCAACAATTATTTCATGCTAAAAATTCCTTCATTTAAATCAAAATTGAACCAATATCCTCCACATAATAATTAATATTATAAGCTCACAATATCAACAACAAGATCATTCCCAGGAAAGAGGGGGCTTTCCGATAAAGATTTATCCTTATTGACGCGCAATTAAATGACCAAACCCCTTTCCTCGATAGAGTTTTCTAGACATTGTCAATAATGCTAACTAATAATATGAATAATTGTATCGCGTCAATTATTGATTTAATAATATAAAATATTATGCAGATGATACTGTGACAATAATTGAATCAATAATATAAGAAACTGTGCAACAATTACTGTTGCAATTATTGAATAAAACTGAGTGATTTCTCACGTAAACATCAATAATTAAAGATATTGTACAATACTGTATTCTACTATGCAACCACGCGTATTACTAAACTTTTATCACCGGGTATTTCAACAGTTAACGGTAAAACTTTTGTCGTTATTTTTATAAAAAGATATTTATGTCGTTTTCTAACTCTGACAATAATTTCGTTGTGGGGTCCACCAATGATTGTGCCATCATACGAATATTCCATAATAAAACGAATATTCCCCGACCAATCGAATATTTTATAACAACTTGCTTACTTTGTAAAATTTGTAAATATTACCCACAACTATAATATTATATCAAATCCACACCATAATATTCAAAAATAATATTTAGAGAAAAAAATAATATTTATTCATAAAAGTTGGGGTCTTACAGACATAGTATTGGCGAAACGTGGAGGATGAGGAATGAACATGGGAGGAGGTAGAGGGAGATCCAGAAAGTCGCCTTCATATTCAGCTAACCAGTTACATTGGGGCCACTCAGGAATACAGGAATTAACCGTTTCAGCCTGGAGTTCTTCGTTGAGATCATTCATTCGTCGTTCAGTGAATCTACCTAAGGTCCCAACCTGGTTTCAAATGAACTTGAGTTCGTTATTCAGCTGGCAGGCATTACGGTTCATGTTCCTTTAAAGAGCTTGCACCATATCATGGGTATGCATCTCAAATCCAGCTTGCAAGTCAATGAATTCATCTTCAAGTGTGCGATAGAGAGCTTGTAGCTTTGCCTTTCCTATGGGGAGTCTACCCTTTTCTAACACAGAGAGTCTGTGTTGGATGTCCTTTACATCAGCATGTAGATTGGCTTGATTTGTAACAAGTGTGTTGAGGAGGCTTAAGATTTCAGGAGAAGGAGGTTATGGAGCAGATGGAATAGGAGTGGGATCTATTGGAATAGAAAGAATGTCAAGAAAAGCCTAAATGAACTTACCATCAACAAGAGTGATATGAGAACTTTTGAGATTCACATAATTAATGGATTCAGTTAGAGTGATTGATGCTTCATTGTCGAGAGAGATTTGAAAATGTTGGAAAAATTTGTGAGAAAGCAGTTATAAGGAAGACACTTTTTGGAATGTTTGATGCAATTGACCATGTGTTCCAACATCATGAGAGAGAAATTAAAGGTTTTTCCTTTTAAAAGCAGAGCAACTAACACCAAATCCTGGTAGGGAAAGTCAACACCACCACCAATACGAGGTAAGAGATTATACCTCAATACTTTGTGTAGGACCATAGCAGTGGGGGACACGACAATTATTTTGGGAAGAGTCACATTAGTCAAAGTGGGGTCATCCATCATAGTTTGAAGTTGTTCAAGAGGAGTATAGGGGGTATACACTGCACCTTTAAGTGTAAAAGGGCAATCACCCGTGAAGGGAATAGACAAGATGCTCCCTAAGTCCATAACAGTGAAAAATAAGGACTTCCCTTTGACAAAGGATGTATAACAGTCACCATTTTGCTCAAGATTAGTATAAAATTGTTGGACCAACTTAAGGTAAGCAGTAGATGAAGGGAAAATCAAAGATGACAAACCACATGAATTAAGGAGATTTTGTAGATAAGAGTTTTGATAATAAAACATATCAATTTTTTTCTCACACACGAACGATTTTTGGCAAAAGAGGACTTAAAACGCAATTCAAAGTTATGTCCCCTAAAAAAAAAATTCAGGAACATCATACAGAGAAAAAGACAAAGGCATTACCGAAATAGGAGGGGACCCTGGTGTTGATTCTTTGAGGCGATGACATTTTTGCACAGTAAAGGTACCGACCGGTGTAAGAGAATGAGGACTTGTGTTAGATTCTTCAGAGAAGGAAGAATCATCGGAGATGGTGGTCACCAGTGGTTTCTTCCGTTTTAGTTTTTGTAATGAACTTACCGAAGGCCGAGAGGGTGGAGAAGGAATAGATAGATCTCCGTCACATTCATCTTGTAATCGTTTAGCAAGAAAAGTTCTCATTGTTGCAGAAGAGGTTTAGAGAAAGAGGATTACTAGAGACGGTTGGAGAGATGAAAAAGGGTTTGAGAGATGGGGGTGTTCGTTTGGAGAAAGAGTAAAGTATGTGGGGGATTTAAATCATATGCATGTTACCGAGGTCTGGGGAGACGTGTAACCATGTTCGGTAATTATGCTTATTGATGGATCTCAATAAATTTTATTTCCCAAATTTATTTCAAGCAACAAATCATGCAACGTGATATTTTGCAGATGTCTGATTTCCTTAAAAACATGCAGACCATATTTATCTATACTAGACACATACCAAGTTCTCTTCTTAGAATACAAAATCTTTCTTCACCCAAGGGTTTTTTGAATATGTCTGATAATTGATTCTCAGTCGGGATAAAGATTAATTTTATTAAGCCTTTGGACACATTGTCCCTAAGAAAATGGTGTCTAACTTCTATATGTTTTGTACATGAGCGTAAAACTAGATTTTTTGAAATATCAATGGTGCTAGTATTATCACAATATATAGGCACACTTTTACACAAAATATCAAAGTCAAATAAGGTTTGACGTATCCATAGAATTTGAGAACAACAATTCTCTGCTGCTAAATATTCACCCTCAGTGGTTGATAGAGCAACTGATGTTTGCTTCTTACTATGCCATGAGACAAGACTTTGTCCCAGAAATGTATAAGCACCGCTTGTACATTTTCTATCTATTTGTCACCTTGCATAGTCAGCATCTGACTAACCCATTAGTTCAAAATTATTGAACTTTAGGTAAAATAAACCTAAATTTGTAATACCACTAAGATATTTAAATATTCGTTTAACCACTTGTAAGTGTGATTCTTTAGGTTTTGCTTGAAAGCGAGTACATAGACATATATTGTACATTATATCAGGTCTAGATGCAGTTAAATATAATAAATATCTGATCATACCTCTATATTTTATTAATTCTACATCCATACATTTATCATCTGTTGTGAGCTTTATCGATGTGCTCATTGGTGTGGCTTTTGAATTTGATTTATCAAATCCAAATCTGTTGAGTAGTTCTTTTGTATATTTTGTTTGATGAATATAGATTCCTTCCCGATTTTGCTTGATTTGGAGACCCAAAAAATAGTTGAGTTCTCCCATTAAGTTCATATCAAACTCCTTGTACATGCATTTGGAGAACCACTCACAAAGAAAGTTATTAGTAGAACCAAATATTATATCATCTACATATATTTGTACAAGGATAATATCTTTATTTTGACGTTTAATAAATAATTTAGAATCAATTTTACCTCTTATAAAGCTATTTGATAGAAGGTATTTACTTAACCTCTCATACCAAGCTCTTGGGGCTTGTTTAAGTCCATAAAGTGCCTTCTTCAGTTTCTATACGTAATGTGGGAACTTTTCATGCTCAAATCTAGGAAGCTATTTTACGTATACTTCTTCATTTATATATCCGTTGAGGAAGGCGCTTTGTACATCCATTTGGTGTAGCTTCAACTTTCTGAAGCATGCAAAGGCCAACAATATTCGAATAGATTCCAATCGAGCTTCAGGAGCAAATGTTTCTTCATAGTCTATCCCTTCTTGTTGGTTGTATCCTTGAGCCACTAGTCTAGCCTTGTTTCTTGTAATTGTTACATACTCATCAAGCTTGTTTTTGAACACCCATTTAGTTCTAATAATGGATACATCATTTGGAGGAGGTGTTAATTCCCAAACTTGACATCTTTCGAATTATTGTAGCTCTTCTTACATTGCTAGTAACCAATTTTCATCAAGAATGACTTCTTTGGCATTCTTTGGTTCAATTTAAGATAAAAATGTTGATATTACACAAAGATTTTGTGCTCTTCTTCTTGTGGTAACTCCTTTGTTTATATTACCAATAATGTTCTCGGGAGGGTGATTTTTGATGTATCTAGTTGATTTTGGCAATTGAATGTCATGAATTACCTTTTCTTACTGAAGGTTGTTATCATGAATTGATTCTTCCATGTTCAAAGTAGTTTCTGGTTCATGGTCCTGATGTTCATCTAATCCAACTTGCTGGATATGTTCCTTTGACTTGTTATTTTGCTCTTTGTGATATGTTGGATTTGTAGCAGTCTCTAGATTCCTTGCATCTTCTTCTCTTTTTTTTAGAAGATCATTGTTAGACTCATTAAATTTAATATGTATAGATTCTTCAATACACCTCTTTTGAACATTATATATGCGATATGATTTACTATTTTGAGAATAACCAATGAAAATTTCTTCATATGATCTAGCATCGAATTTTCCCAAGTTATCACTAGTGTTAAGAATAAATCATTTGGATGTAAAGACTTTGAAATAACTTATATTTGGAATTTTATTATTTAATAGCTCATAGGGTGTTTTCAAAATAATTGGACGAATGAGTACTCTATTTAGTACATAACATGATGTGTTTACAACTTCGGCCCAAAATTTCTTTGGAACTTTACTTTCTTGAATTAGAGTTTTAGCTGTCTCTTGCAAGGTTCTATTCTTTCTTTCTACCACTCCATTTTCTTGAGGAGTTCTTGGTGCTGAGAACGCGTGACTAATTCCTTTTTAATCAAAAAATATTATGAAATCCTTTTGAAATTCAGTGTCTTGATCACTTCTAATTTTTACAAGTTTAAGACTATATTTTATTTCCAAGTTTCTTATTATTTTTTTCAAATTCTTTAAATACGTCATCTTTAGTTCTAAGAAATAATACTCATGTGTATCTAGAGAAATCATCAACTATCACAAATGCATAGAATTTACCATTTAGACTAGCATGCCTTTCTAGTCAAAATAAATCAAGATGAAGTAATTGTAAAGGAGAAGAAGTTGATACCATGTTCTTGGCTGTAAATGATGTTCTTACTTGTTTTCCGAGTTGACAAGAATCACATATACCTTTCTTTTCAAAATTTATCTTGGGTAATCCTTTTACGAGGTTTTTTTAGGATAGCTTTTTGATCAAGTCCATATGAACATGTCTCATCCTTCTATGCCATAGATTTGCTTCATCTTGTATTGTGACAAGACATAGTTCTTCCTCTTGTTGCTCAAAATCAAGAGTATATATATTCCTTTCTCTTTGTGCAACTAAAGTAGCATTGTTAGTACCATGAAAAATTGTACACTTATCTTTTTCAAATTTTACTTGATGACCATTGTCAATTAACTGACTAACACTTATAAGATTAAATTCAATACCATTAACAAGAGGAACATTATTAATATTAACCTTACCATTACTGATTTTACATTTTTTGACTATTTCACATGACCGATTGTCTCCAAAAGTGACAGTTCCATGTTTCTTTTTTAGATTTAGTTCCACAAACTTTGATTTGTCACCCGTCATGTGAAGAGAACATCCACTATCAAGAATTCATTTTTAAGAAGGTACCCTTGCCTTGAAACATACCTGTTAAGAGGAGATGCAATTTATCTTTTGGGTACCCATATCTTTTTGGGTCAATTTGTGTTAGTTGAAATCAGATCACTTTTCTTTACCCATAATTTTTTTTATTTTTCTTCTTTGAACAGTTTATCTCTAGATGACCTTTAGTACCACAATTTTTTCATGTAGTGAATGGTGAACAATAATTCAATTTAAATGATGATTTATAGTTAAGCACGTTTACTTCCTTTTTATGTGTTGGATTATTGTGACGCCCCCAAATCCGGGTCTCTTCCAACCCGACAGATGGTGCTCAAGGTGCTACAGTTCACACAAATATTCAATTGAAATTCTCCAAAAGAACGAATACGTCTTATATATATTCCAAAATATTACTACCATTCCCCAGGTTCTTTATAACCGTTACATTTGTTCTTGTCATAATATCAAATATTATCATTACAAACCTATACTATTACATAGGAAATCTACAAGTTCGCTTTAGCCTTCTCTTTATTCTTGTTGAATCCTTCAGTCCATTCGGTCTAAGTTGTATTCATATGGCTCAAGCAAGAGTGAGCATAACAAGCTCAGCAAGTACAACAATTTCATTTTAAAAGCATGCTTGAAAGATAAGAATCGTATATCTTCAGTAACTGAATACTAGTTACGAAGTACTATCAATAACTTAAAATAGCATTCATTTTCCTTCAAAACTTTTTATCATAACAATATTCAGTAAAACACCAAATCTGGTCCAAGACCATGAGCGTTTCATAATTTTTTTGAAAAGGACAACCCAGCACGAAGTCCGTAAGTCCGGCATATCTTACGAGCACTTCTAGGTGATCAACCTATAGTATTCTATGTTGATCAACAATACATCCATTAAACATGTGTACGTTTAAGTTGTGGCAACCTCACGTGCCCATCGAATACTCGATAAAAATACATTTGTTTATTCATATTCAAGCTTACCTTGAATCCGTACCCAACAGTTGGCGTAGGATAGCGTTAGAAATTCTATATTGAAAGACTTGTAAATAAATCAATCACTCTATCAAGATTAGTCTAGCCGAGTTAAAACTGGCATCGACTATTTCTTTAAAATCATACATGCATCTCATAACTTGAATCATTTGAAAACTTGGCTAACACGAAGGTTAGACAAGCATTTAGAAAAACTTGCCTTCAGCGTCTGCTATAGTAAAATTACTTTTCCTTTGAGTCTTTACGTTCTCTACAACACATAATCACATAACATACCACATTAGGTCATGAATGAACATACATAGTTCCTACAGAATCTTACCCTTCTTCTCAATCTAATCATGTATTAGATTTGTTATTTATTGGTTTCGGCTTTCCGTCGTTCTTTTACATCGTTCTTAACAACTTCTTTCCTTTCTATAACTTAATTGAAATTATTTCATTATTACAACTCGGTTCGAGTTAATTATCCTTCCTCATGGCTTACTAACGTCATTACGTTTTTAATTGACACTTAATCGGCATTGGTTATATACACTTATTGTACACCATTCTTGTTTACATTCAATTAACTTTCTTTAACTATAAGTGATCACACTTGAGTTTTAATTATGACTTAACAATGTTTTATTAAGTCCCTTAGTTCGTTACTAAACAATTTCCCTTCATCTTTTACTTGAAACCATACTTTTCGTCTAGGTTTTAAAAATTTGGCCGCTTGCAAAGATGTTGCTTTTTGTTATCTTTCCAGATGCATGGCCGCCCATTAGGGCTTGAAAATCGGACTCGCCATTACTTTGCATGAGTCACTTGAGTCACTTTGTCACTGTTTGCGTCATGCGAGTTTGTGTAGGGACTATGGCCACTTTTTATTGCTGTGCCGGTCATTTATTTAGGCTTGAGTCGCGCCATGCTTGTTACGGACTCGAGCCACATAAACTTTTGATGCTTTTTTTCAAACTTGTGAGATTCTCGGACTTGTAACTTCTTCGTTATAAGTCCGAACTGGTTCGTTCAAGAGCCTACGGTTCACAAATCACATACTCTACGTGGTCATGCAAGAATTTTATCTATTCGACTCCGTTTGCTAAAATTTCACCTATTAGTCCATTTTTAACGAAAACGATAAACGTTCGTGAACGTTCAACACTCGTTTCTTCGTTCTAAGTCAGAATCCGGCCATTTTTGAGTCCGCAACTATATAATACCAAATAAGGCTTGTCTCCATTGAAAACCAACATTTCCAAGCTCAATATCAAAATTCGACTTCCATTCCGAGAATTTCACGAATTCGGCGATTGTCGTCTAATCGTGTGAATTCCGGCGAAACTTCGTTACTTAAGATTTGTTCTTCATTTCAAAAGGATTTATTCCCTCATACTACCATATTAACATACATGCTTTATTAACTTATAAACATGATAAGTTATTACTTATTCTAGGTGAGTTTGTAACTTATTAAAGTATAAAAATACTTATATTATATTTCCATTTCTAATAACTTATGTCTTCTCTTCATATGACTCATTATGATTAATGACTTTTAACCATTCTTCTTACTTCTTATTATCATACTCACTTTATTAATGTAAACATGTTACAAGTTCTCACAAGTTCTTATACTTTCATTATAAGTTCATAACTTATTTATGATTGAATTACTTATTCATGACTTATACGACTTATTAAGACTTAAGCCCTTTGATTCATTATTCTAACCCCTTCTTAGCATGCTAGTTCTACCAATACCCCTTCTCTAACAAATGAAGAGAAAGAGAATCATGGTTTAAGAATACTTACTCTTGAATAACACTTGGTTAATCTTTAATCTCCTTCTTGCTTCTTGAAATATGAACTATAGCTTTTCTAGCTTTTGTAGCTTATTATCTCTAACCAATAAGCTCTCAACTTGTGGGATGAAAATATAACAACCAACAAATGAAATACAAAGCTTGCTATTTATAGGAAATCCTAAGTTAGGGTAGTTTGGTCATTAATCCATCCACCTCCTTACTATTCCTAGCTTAAGCACTAAGTAAACTTGGCCTCCACAACACTTAGGCATTAAGTTAACTTGTTTAGCTTTCAAATTTTATCCTTTGCTTGCTCACCACATTTACTTAACCATTAAGTTATCTTGCTCCCCACTTTAATTACTTGGTCATTACATATCTTAGCCATTAAGTTACTTGTTTATCACTTTGGATCACCCATGGTTTAAACCATGGGTTTAAACCAACCCATACCCCCCTTGGTTCTTACTTTGGGCTTTAACTTAATTATCTTAACTTATACATTGGGCTTTACATTTAATTCACATTGGACTTAACCATTTCCATACTTAGGCTAACATAATCTTTAACAATACCCACAAATCCATTATAATTGGCTTAAAGTCTTATAATGTATAATTTACATATTAATCTCGTATTACACCTCGTATACTTATTCATCATATATGATATGCTATCATTCATACATATGCATATTCATTACTTCGTACAATACCTACATATTATACGATCATTACTTAATTCATTGCACACGCTTTAAATTCCTTCTCAAAAGTCACTTTCCCTAAAGGTTAAGTCCGCATGCGAAATATTACGTTTTCCATAACTAAAATATTATTGGATATTATATCTTACCTCGATATTCCATCATTACGTATTTTTCAGAAGTTCAAAAATAATTACCGAGCAGAAATGCGTGAATAGTGTTTTCGGGTAATTTCTCGGAAAGCTTTTATTTTCGTCTTGGAAATTCAAACACTTTAATTCTACCACGTAGCCAAAATCCTACGACGTTCTGATATGTTTAGGTCATAGAACGACCTTCAATTAGTCTGCTCCCATAAATAATCAATTAAATTCATTTAATCCTTATAATTAAATAAAATTTTAATTCTTCTAAAAATTCAATTTTCTCGGGCGTTACATTCTTCTCTCCTTATAAGGATTCTGTACCCAGAATCTCGCTAATAATACACACACCTTTAAGGAAAATAATTTCTTCATTTTAATCTCGAGTTCCCACAATGCTTCTTCGACATTGGGGTTCTTTTATTTCACCTTCACCGAATGTATTATCTTATTTTACATAACTTATCACTTCCTATCAATAATTTGAGTTGGAAGTTAAATACTTACGAACATATTATGCTATCTACCTTTTATTAGTTCTTCTTTTAACTTTAAAATTATTTGGAACTCAAATTCCTCCTTCAAAACAAGACTATACTTAGTCTTCTATTTATCCTGCGTCTTCTTCTTTATTTTCTTACATTCCTCGTTACCTAGTTGTACTTAATTAACTCGCTCCATTATCATGGATTGAGTCTACCTTGTGAATAACATTTCTACCCCTTCATTCCGTAATCTAACTTCTAACTCCGTTCTCGCCGTCTCCATTATTAACTCATTCCGAGTCGTTAACATTGATAGTTTTCCTTATTCTTCCTACCTAATGTGTCAGCTTCTACATTTACCTTCCCTGAATGATATAAGATATCACAGTCCTCTTTCTACCGCATATTCAACTTCTTTTGTGTGGAGATATATTTCAGACTCTTAGAGTCCGTGTATATCTCACCTTTCTCCCCGTATAAATACTATCTTCAGATTTTTTTATTTAAAACTTCAGCTGCCAATTCTGGATCATAAGT
Organism: Panax ginseng; assembly: GCA_020205605.1. NCBI lineage: Eukaryota > Viridiplantae > Streptophyta > Magnoliopsida > Apiales > Araliaceae > Panax > Panax ginseng. The sequence continues at coordinate 71,332,957 of CM035142.1, read as the reverse complement.
AGGATAGACCTTCTTATAATCCTTTAACTAGCGTGATGCATACACAATGACATTGCCATGCTATAAGAGCACGCAATCATGTCATCTATGCGAAACATCGAGATACACTACAAAATTCCTCATATCATCTAATAGAGATAATACAGGTGCTTCACTTAAACTTCCTCTAAAATCATGTGACGCTAATGGTACCTTCAACCATAGTACCTCACAAGAGAACCTATCAATTTGACACCGACTTGTTCGGCGCCCCTTAAGGAAATCTAGCTTCAGTACATTAGTCAACCCAAAGGACATAACCAGAAACTTGTCATAACTATAACGAGTTCTGAATGTCATCCTAGGTACCTCCTTCTTCTTCCTTATTTTCAACCGACTATACCCCGTACGCAAATCTATCTTAGAAAAATGCTTTGCCCCTTTCAACTGATCCGATAGATCATCGATCCTGGGCCATGGGTATTTATCCTTAACCGCTAACTTATTTCCTATTACAATAGTTGATACGCAACCGTAACGACTCAACCTCTTCCTTAACATCCCACTAACTTACGTCAAGGTTAGACGACAATAGCGTCTCGGTGCTTTATTACTGTAAATTACTACCTTGGGTTTTCTTAGAAAATTGAAGATTCATAAATTTATTCTAACAATATATTAAAGTTCTATGGTTACTTAACTCATTCCTACTGAGAATTTCTTCAAATTCTCTCAACTTTATCGGTAATTATCTAATAATACTTGCCTACTTCTATTATCCATGAAACCATTTCCACGAATATAATTAACAAAAGTTATTTCCTCCTCCTCTACCTTAATGTTTTAAAGGTACTTATAATCCCTTTCAGATAGACTCATAGATGAGTCTTTCCACATGTTTTACACACTTCGATCCTACGCTTAGGATCCCCTTATCCCACTCTAGTATTCTCAGAGTTAAAATTCCTTTCTTTTTGGCATACTGCCACTATTACTGGTATTCTCTGTCTTGGTTCGTCCCTCTCCCTCACTCTCATTCTTTCCCTCTTTGTGGTATTGAGTCAATGCCTCACTACCATCCTCTGCTATAATTACCTTCTCTAGAATGGTCCCATAGGAAACCCTCTGGAACACCGACATCCCACTATAGAGCCAGGGTTTCAGGCCCTGCTCAAACCTACGAGCCTTCATCTCCTCAGTGTCCACTTGGTGTGGAACAAACCTTGCCAATTTATTAAATTTGGACGCGTACTGGGGAACCGTTATGTCCCCTAGTTTAAGTTCCAAGAACTTAATCTCCATCCTCCCTTGTATACTTGTAGGGAAATAATTCTCGAGGAAAACCTTCTTGAATTGTTCCCATGTTACTGCATCTGTTCTAGCCCCACCATGGTGAGCCTCCCACCAAAGGTTGGCTTCCCCTTTTGTCATATAAGTTGCAAAAGGAATCTTTATGCCTCACCCACGTTTGTAATAACAAAATGCCTTCTCCAATTCTTTTTTACCATCGTCAGGCATCTATTGGGTCCGTCGTTCCTTTGAACTCCGGCGGACCTGCGCTTTTAAACTCTTTAAAGGTAGTCGTTCTGACTATTCTAGGTTTCAGCGGTTTCTCTAACCTCGATTTTGTTAAATGCAGCCGTTAATAAATTAACGAACTCTTGCACAAGGTTGTTCTGACCCATCTTGGTTATCATTATGTGATTCCGCTACCTGACTACATTGTCTTCTCCTTGGCGGCATTTTTTGATAAACTTTCATTATTATCTATTTAATTACTTTGTTATTATTCACCACATACCAACTCGCATCATAACAAATCATCTCAATGAAAACTTTTATATTTATATGCTTCTTCATAGTTTGAAGCTATTTACAATTTGTTCTCCATAGCCAAAAGCTATTACATTTTTATTCCGAAATGGTACTTCACAAAGTTGAGATTTACAAAAGACTACCCTGTTATACAGAAGAGGGTTTTACGTCACTACACACATACTTATAGCTTTAGATTTCTTAATAATGCATAACAGCATCCTCATGTTTCTCATTCGCAATCACAACTACAGTATCCCGACTAATAGTATGATGGGTTTGTCCTGACTCATTGGAATAACAAGCAACTTTCAGCTTGAAATCATTATGAGCACTCTCATGGATGTAAGACATCCTTGCTATCTTCCGGTTCTTCTCCCCCAGTTCTTTACGAAGTTCATCGGCCTCGTTCTTATAGTCTCTAGCCTTATTTATCATGAGCACCTTCTCATCATGCTCTGACTTAAAATCTGCTTCTGCAGACTCCTTTGTTATGTAAAGAGCACTAATCTATTCTTTCTGATTCTGCACAACTGTACTCAGTTGCACATATTTGTCAATCTCTGCCTGATACAATGATCTCATTGCATCTGGAGGTGATGACTCTAGTGTAGGTACCACCGAATCAACCGATGTTATCTCCATTCCTCCCTCCACATCGCTCATCATATTCGGGTATGATGTCCAAGCTACATCTCCCTCGGAGTAGTCTTCCTCAGAAAAATACTCCTCTGTCTCTGACTCTAAAATAACTAATGGTACCTCCGCCACTGGCATAGGTACAGGCTCTACTCGGTTCATAAGTTCTTCGCTCACCGCATGTATATCTCTATACATCAAGCTATCGATCGACATCCTACAATAACACATAACACGTTGATTAGTACATAACACACAATAGTATAAGCACCAATCACATTTAATTTATTTAGGGTTACTTTCCATCTTTTAAATCTTTTGATATTGAGTTTCCTCATTACCTTATTAACTCATTTGACTTAAGTAAAGCTCGAGTTTTACTTCCTTCGGACTTCTCTTCCTTAACGAGGATATTAACCTAAGGATCTTCCCCCCTTAAGTTTTATAACCTAATGCTTTGATACCAACCTGTGATGCCCCCAAATCCGAGTCTCTTCCAACCCGACAGATGGTGCTCCACGGTGCTACAGTTCACACAACATTTAATTAAAATGCCCCAAAAGAACAAATACGTCTTATATATATATTCCAAAACAATACTACCATTCCCCAGATTCTTTATAACCGTTACATTTGTTCTTGTCATAATATCAAATATTATCATTACAAACCTATACCATTGCATAGGTAATCTACAAGTTCGCTTTAGCCTTCTTTTTATTCTTGTCGAATCCTTCAGTCCATTCGGTCTAAGCTATATTCATATGGTTCAAGCAAGAGTGAACATAACAAGCTCAGCAAGTACAACAATTTCATTTTAAAAGCATGCTTGAAACATAGGAATCGTATATCTTCAATAACTGTATATTAGTTACGAAGTACTATCAATAACTTAAAATAGCATTCATTTTCCTTCAAAACGTTTTATCATAACAATATTCAGTAAAACACCAAATATGGTCCAAGACCATGAGCTTTTCATAATTTCTTTGAAAAGGACAACCCGGCACGAAGTCCGTAAGTCCGGAATATCTTATGAGCACTTCTAGGTGATCAGCCTATAGTACTCTATGTTGATCAACACTACATCCATTAAACGTGTGTACGTTTAAGTTGTGGCAACCTCACGTGCCCATCGAATACTCGATGAAAATACATTTATTTATTCATATTCAGGTTTACCTTGAATCCGTACCCAACAGTTGGCGTAGGATAGCGTTAGAAATTCTATATTGAAAGACTTGTAAATAAATCAATCACTCTATCAAGATTAGTCTAGTCGAGTTAAAATGGCATCGACCCTTTCTTTAAAATCATATATGCATCTCATAACTTGAATCATTTGAAAACTTGACTAACACGAAGGTTAGACAAGTGTTTAGAAAAACTTTCCTTCAGCGTCTGCTACAGTAAAATTACTTTTCCTTTGAGTCTTTACGATCTCTACAACAAATAATCACATAACATACCACATTAGGTCATGAATGAACATACATAGTTCCTAAAGAATCTTACCCTTCTTCTCAATCTAATCATGTATTAGATTTGTTATTTATTGGTTCCGCTTCGCGTCACGTTTTTTTTACATCGTTCTTACCAACTTCTTTCCTTTCTATAACTTAATTGAAATTATTTCATTATTACAACTCGCTCGAAAGTTAATTATCCTTCCTCACGCTTACTAACTTCATTACATTATTAATTGACACTTAATCGGCATTGGTTATGTACACTTATTGTACACCGTTCTTGTTTACATTCAATTAACTTTTTTTTAACTCTAAGTGATCACACTTAAGTTTTAATTATGACATAACAATGTTTTATTAAGTCCCTTAGTTCGTTACTAAATAATTTCCCTTCATCTTCTACTTGAAACCATACTTTTCTCTGTCTAGTTTAAGGTCGGTACTTTTTGTTGGGCGCCAGTTGTTGTTTTGTTATGTCATACGTTGCGTCATGTGCTTGAAAAACCGGACTCTAAGGCCACTTGGCATGAGTCACTTTATTACTTGTCGCGCTACGGCACGAGTTTGTAGGGGACTATGGCCACTTTGGCGCTGCGGCGCCTGTCATTTAGGCTTGGAGTCGCACCGCGGCGCGAACTCTGAGCCACAGAAACTTTGACAATTTTTTTCAAACTTGTGAGATTCTCGGACTCATAACTTCTTCGTTATAAGTCTGAATTGTCTCGTTCAAGAGCATACGGTTCACAAATCACATACTCTACGTGGTCATGCAAGAATTTTATCTATTCGACTTCGTTTGCTAAAATTTCACCTATTAGTCCATTTTTAACGAAAACGATAAATGTTCGTGAACGTTCAACACTCGTTTCTTCGTTCTAAGTCGGAATCCGACCATTTTCGAGTCCACAACTCTATAGTGCCAAATAAGACTTGCCTCCATTGAAAACCAACGTTTCCAATATCAATATCAAAATTCGACTTCCATTCTGAGAATTTCACGAATTCGACGATTGTCGTCTAATCGTGTGAATTCCGACGAAACTTCGTTACTTAAGATTTATTCTTCATTTCAAAAGGATTTATTCCCTCATACTAACATATTGACATACATGCTTCATTAACTTATAAACACGATAAGTTATTACTTATTCTATGTGAGTTTGTAACTTATTAAAGTATAAAAATACTTATATTTCTATTTCTCATAACTTATGTCGTCTCTTCATATGACTCATTATGATTAATGAATTTTAACCATTCTTCTTACTTCTTATTATCATACTCACTTTATTAATGTAAACATGTTACAAGTTCTTATACTTTCATTATAAGTTCATAACTTATTTATGATTGAATTACTTATTCATGACTTATACGGCTTATTAAGACTTAAGCCCTTTGATTCATTATTCTAACCCCTTCTTAGCATGCTAGTTCTACTAATACCCCCTTCTCTAATAAATGAAGAGGAAGAGAATCATGGTTTAAGAATACTTACTCTTGAATAACACTTGGTTAGTCTTTAATCTCCTTCTTGCTTCTTGAAATATGAACTATAGCTTTTCTAGCTTTTGTAGCTTATTATCTCTAACCAATAAGCTCTCAACTTGTGGGATGAAAATATAACAACCAACAAATGAAATACAAAGCTTGCTATTTATAGGAAATCCTAAGTTAGGGTAGTTTGGTCATTAATCCATCCACCTCCTTACTATTCCTAGCTTAAGCACTAAGTAAACTTGGCCTCCACAACACTTAGGCATTAAGTTAACTTGTTTAGCACAAATTTTATCCTTTGCTTGCTCACCACATTTACTTAACCATTAAGTTATCTTGCTCCCCACTTTAATTACTTGGTCATTACATATCTTAGCCATTAAGTTACTTGTTTATCACTTAGGATCACCCATGGTTTAAACCAACCCATAACCCCCTTGGTTCTTACTTTGGGCTTTAGCTTAATTATCTTAACTTATACATTGGGCTTTACATTTAATTCACATTGGACTTAACCATTTCCATACTTGGGCTAACATAATCTTTAACAATACCCACAAATCCATTATAATTGGCTTAAAGTCTTATAACGTATAATTTACGTATTAATCTCGTATTCCACCTCGTATACTTATTCATCATATATGATATGCTATCATTCATACATATGCATATTCATTACTTCGTACAATACCTACATAGTATACGATCATTACTTAATTCATTGCACGCGTTTTAAATTCCTTCTTGAAAGTCACTTCCCCTAAAGGTTAAGTCCGCAGGCAAAATATTACGTTTTCCATAACTGAAATATTATTGGATATTCTATCTTACCTCGATATTCCATCGTTACGTATTTTTTGGAAGTTCAAAAATAATTCCCGAGCCGAAATGCATGAATAGTGTTTTTCGAAAAATTTCTCGGAAAGCTTTTATTTTCGTCTTTGAAATTCAAACACTTTAATTCTACCATGTAGCCAATATCCTACGACGTTCTGATATGTTTAGGTCATAAAACGACCTTCAATTAGTCTGCTCCCATAAATAATCAATTAAATTCATTTAATCCTTATAATTAAATAAAAAAAAATTCTTCTGAAAATTCAATTTTCTCGGGCGTTACAATTATAGCCAATTCCTTGTTTTTCATAACTAGGTCTTTGTTTACCAAACAAAACATTCAAGTTTTCTTCACCATGTACAAATTTAGCTAAAGAGATTCTTAATGAGCCTATTTATTTTTAGAATTCATTAGTTGGAGGTGTTTTACTATGAGACTCATCACTAAATGCATCAATGCATATATCTCTCATCTTTATTTCATTTGTTAATTTTTTAACTTCATTATTTAATTATTTTACCTTGTTAAAAACTATTTTTTTATAGTTCTCTAAATAATCATTTTTCGCAGCTAAGACTTTTTCTTCATTTGTGGGTGTTATTTTTTCTATTTCCTTCTTTTCATCTATTAGTGATTCGACTTCACCAATTAAAGTATTCACTAGGTCTTTTAAATATACATTTTTTTCTTTTAACTCTTCATTTTCTTGTTTTAAAAGACTGAAATCATAAACATATACCTCACTAGATTCACCTTCAAGTCCCGTGAAGCATAATTGAGCTAGTTCATCACCTGCATCAATCTCTACTTCGGATTCTTCATCATCACTCCATGTTAAGAAAGCTTTGTTCTTTTTGAAGTCTTTGGAGCCTAGCTTTCCTTTGTTTTTCAACGGAAAGCAATCCTTCTTGAAGTGACCTAGTCGTCCGCATTCGAAACATGATTCTTCGGTTGGCTTGCCTTTGAGTTTGTTTGGATTAAGAGTATTCTTCTTTTTGTTCTTTCTTTGAAGTAATCCTTTGAGTCTTCTTGAGATCATAGCTATTTCATCGTCTGAATTATCTTCAAGTTCCTCTTCAATTCCTACATTATGAGTTAGCACTTTCTTTCGAGGGATTTCTTCCTCGTCATCATATCTTTTTAATTGGTGTTCATATTCTTCTAGTTCACCAAAGAAAGTTAAAGTATCAATGGATTAAATACTAGCAGAATCTTGATGAGTAGTGATTTTAGATGCAAACCTCATGGGCATAGCCCGAAGTAACTTATAATTGATCTCACTTTGTGAAATTGATTTGTCAAGCAGTTTTAAGGAGTTTATAAGGACTAGGAATCGAGCTTTTGCCATTTTGATTGTTTCGTCTTTCTCTAGTTTAAACATTTCATAGTCATGCATGAGCATGCTTAGCTTGACTTCTCGTACTTTTGGATGTACCTTCATGACTCACTACTAGAATATCCCATATCTCCTTTGTTGTGTTGCATGATGAGACTTTATCTATTTCGGATTATACCATGCCACTGAGAAGCGTATTCATAGCCTTTGAATCATAAAAAACCATATAGGTTTCGGTTGAGTTCATTTCTAATAGAGTCTTTGGAGTACCATCATTTTTCCTTGGAATGACCAGTCCATTCTCTACGACCCACCATTCCCATGGATCCCGTTTTAGGTAGATCCCCATTCAAAATTTCCAAAATTATAATTCTCCGTTCCATAGAGCAATGGAGGTTTATTTGTTGATTGTCCTTCTTGATGGGTGTTCCCGAATTGTGCCATGTTAGAATCTTTCCCTACAAGTCACCTTTAAGACCAAGATAAGTAGAACCAAGCTCTGATACCAAATGAAATTTAAGTAGGCACACTTAGAAGGGGGGTTGAATAAGTGTGGGAACAAACGATGTCAAACTCTTTTAACTTAAAAACTTCTTTCTTTTATTCAATGCAAGATGTTGGATTGAATATATATGTCTACCAAATTACCAATAGAAGATGCTAAATTAATTTTCTAGTTTTGTAGAATGATCAATGTATAATGCAGAATGCTGGATAGAATATTTAACCTTATCAGATTATCAGTATGTGAATGCACGCTGCTGAATTAATTACTAGAATGTTAAATTCTGAATTCAGACTGTTGGATTGATTTTTTAGCCAAATGGATGATAATCTTAGTTAGCTTAGTGATAGAGAGTAACACAATAAGCAATCACACAAACACAAGGATTTTTATGCGGTTCAACTACTACCCTCTATAATAGTAGCCTAATCCACGTCCAATACCAACTAGTATTGGAGACTCATTTTTATTACTTTACTTCAATTACAATACAAGTTTTAAACACTTGAGCACCCTTGCTCCTTGTGCACCTATGCACTCTAAAGCACCTATGCTTCCTCAAACTTGATTGCAAAAATACCGTAATCCAAACCATATTAAACAAACAAATCTAGATAGTATCAATTATATGAAATTCAAATTACAAATAGAGGTTTATTGATCAAAGTAATTAATCACTTGGCAATGTAAGGCTCTAGTATACAATGATGAACAAGAAAGATATTACTAGTAATATTCTCCAAGAACAGTACAAATATCTTTTAACCAAAACAAATTACTTCTTCACTTTTATTCGCGACTGGTTGTATGAAGAAGATGCGGTGGAAAAACACAGCAGTTTGCAAACGTATTCTATATATGATTAACTATGTATGTTTTTCGTGTCTTTGCTTAATACCAGTCCATTCTCTTTTATAGACATATTAAATATCTTACCGTTGCTAATATGCTAGAATTACTCTTGGACTATTTGATGTAATTAAAAACTGAATACATGATTTACCATAGATTATGGGTGTCGATTGAGGAAAACTAATTGTATATCCTTATTTAATGCTATCACGTGATATGTTAAGATCCACTCCATTTCCAATTATATATCTTATATAAGGCGATGTTAATGATTTAGCTAGATTTATTTAGCAGTAATTACGTAGCTTAATTTATAGAATCACCATATCATATGTTTTAAAATTAGTTTTATTTATTTTCCATAATTGCATGCAATCTCTCACAAGACACGGACACATGTAATGCACTAAATCATTAAAGGTGATTACCATAAAAAAGATATGGCATTAATTAAATTGGTGGGAGATCTTATTTCATTTTTTTATTATACCCTTAGATTATGCAATCATGTAAATCACGAATTATGGCAGTGAATTTTCTAGATGACTTGCACCTTTCTAACAGTTTTTAGATTCCCAATTAATCCAAGATTTTGTAAAACTTTTTATATACACAGTTTTGTTAATTTAGAATATTTCCATTTATAAAATCTATTTGCAATGTAAATGACCTAAAGTCATGTATTGGAAAGTAATTAATGCAAAGATCTTACATTTTTCTCATAGGACTCAATTTGTTTTTTATCCTTCAATAACTTCAAGCTTTATGTTTTCAACCTTAAAGTTCCTATCATGGCATTACTTTTCCTAAAATTTCATAGAGCATAATTAGAGATATAATATAATCATCATATTGGTCAATCTAGGGTCTCGATCAGAAACTATGGATACTGGCATACCATGCAGTCTAATAATCTCATTTATGTACATACGAACAAGATTTTCGAGTGAATGGTTTTCTCGTATAGGCAGGAAATGAGAAGACTTGGTCAATCTATCTATACCCTAAATTGTGTTTAAGCCTTGAGAAACTTTAGGAAGACCCATCACGAAATCCATGTTGATGTGTTCCCACTTTTATTCTAGAATCTTAAGTGGCTACAATGGACCCTTTGGCACTTGATGCTCCGCCTTGACGCGTTGAAAAGTTAAACACCTTGAGATAAAATCCGTGATCTCTCTCTTCATATTGTTCCACCAAAATGTATGTCCAAGATCAAGATACATACTGCCAGGATAGATTGCAAATTGTGTGTTGTGTGCCTCCTTCATGATTTATATTTTAAATCAGGGCCGTTAGGAACACAAAGTCTAGAGTTAACTTGAATTATCCCTTCCTCATCGATTCTTACTTCCGGAATAGCTCCTTCTTGCACCTTCTTCTTTATATTCACCAGCTCTGGGTCTGTAGCTTGAGCTGCTTTAACTTTATCGATTAAAGTTGGTTCTACTCGTATATTTTTCATCTTCGCGTGGGTTCCTAGAGTCTTTAACTCTATCTCCATCTTTTGTAAGTCATTCAAAATGGGCCTTTATGTTAATAATATCGCACTCGTACCCGCATATGATCTTCTACTCAATACACCGGCTACCATGTTCGCTAGTCTAGGATGGTATTGGATGGTATGATCGTAATCTTTCAACAGCTCGAGCCAACGACATTGTCGAATGTTGAGTTCCCTTTGGGTGAAGAAATATTTGAAGCTTTTATGATCTGTATAGATCTCCACTTTCTCCCCATAAAGGTAGTGTCTCCAGATCTTTAGCGTGAAAATGACTGCTGCCAACTCTAGACCATGAGTAGGATAATTCCTCTCATATTCTTTGAGTTTTCGAGAGGCATAAGCTATGACTTTCCCATGTTGAATGAGAACGCAACTTAGACATCTGCCTGACGCATCACTGTAGATGACAAATCCCTCCGTACCTGATGGTATGGTTAGAACAGGTGCTGAAATGAGTCTCCTTTTGATTTCTTGGAAGCTTTTCTCACATTCCACGCTCCATTCAATTTTTTTTATCTTTTCGAGTTAGCTGAGTTAAAGGAGTGGCAATTCGAGAAAATCCTTCCACGAATCTCTGATAATAACCAGATAGGCCCAGAAAGCTACATACTTCGGTTACTGACTTAGGTTGCTCCAAACTTTGTATTGCTTCAATCTTTGTCTGGTCAACTGATATTCCATGTTTCGATATCACGTGCCCAAGGAATGCTACTTCTTCAAGCTAGAACTCGTATTTCTTCAACTTAGCATATAGCTTATTTTCACGAATCAGCCTCAATTGTTTATCATTATCTTCACGTCTTTTGGAATAAATGAGGATGTCATCAATAAATACAACCACAAAATGATCTAAATATTCCTTGAATATCTGGTTCATCATATCCATGAAGGCATTAGGATCATTAGTCAATCCAAAAGACATGACTAGAAATTCATAATGCCCATAACGAGTTCTGAAGGCAGTCTTTGGAATGTGATCAATTTTAATCTTTAACTGATGATATCCAAAACGATGATCGATTTTGAAAAGAGTTAAGCACCTTGCAACTGGTCAAACAGGTCATCAATACGAGGTAATGGGTACCTATTCTTGATGGTGACATGGTTTAACTCCCGATAATCAATGTAGAGCCTCATACTCTCGTCTTTCTTCTTTACAAATAAAACAGGAGAAACCTAATGAGATGTACTAGGACGAATGAAACCAATGTCTAACAACTCCTGTAGTTGGATTTTTAACTCCTAAAATTCAATAGGAGCCATTCGATAAGGGGTTTTGGAAAATGGGTTTTGTACCGGGTTCAAGATTGATACAAAATTTGATTTCACATTCTAGGGATAGGCCAGGAAGTTCTTCGAAAAATACATCAGGAAATTTATTAACAACGGAAATATCATTCAAACCTGACGTATTTTTATTTAAATCGGTGACGTGGGCTAAGAAAACTTGACATCCGTTTTTCAATAAACGAATGGCTTTATGGCTTGAGATGACAGTGACTGATTTCAACGATTTGGTTGCTTGAATTTTCATAACATGTTGATTAGGAATATAAAAACTAATGACCTTACGAAAATAATCAATTTCAACATGATGTGTAGTTAACCAGTCAATTCCTAAAATCACATCAAATTCAATTATTTTCAAAGAGATGAGGTCAACGGGTAATGTAACAGTACTGATTTGAATCAAACAAGATTTATAAACAGTGGATGTAATGAAGGTTTCACCTAACAAAATTTCAAAAGATAAGTTAAAATCTAATTTCTTAGGAGCCAAGTTTAAACATTGAGCACAAACAAGTGAAATAAAAGAGTGGGTAGAACTAGTATCTAATAAGGTATAGACTTCATAAGAGTTTATGATTAGCTTACCCATAATAAATTCGTTCGGGTTCCTCGCTTTTGGGGAAGTTATGACAAAAGCTCTCACTTTGATCACCGACTTTGACTTGTCCGTGACAGCTTTTGGTGTCACTATTACCGCTGGACTTGACTTTGTTAAAGTACAAAATTGAGCTATGTGACCGTCCTTTCCATAACTGAAACATGCCTTGGAAGGCTGTGTACAGTGTGGACTAATGTGACCCTCATGTTCGCATCTGTAACAGCTAACTGGTGGTCGTTCTCCTCCCCTTGAAACTAGTGTTAGTACTGGTGTTGGTGCCTTTTCCATTATCATTATTGAATCTCCTTTTCTTGAAATTTTTTTCACTCGACTCACTTTTCTTATTATCTGAGTCAGGATTACCACCGAAGTGGTTACCATTTCTGGCATGATAATTTCCTCCACGCTGGTTCTCATTGTTTCGATAATTGTTGTCACTAGTACGATTATTATCGTGTTGTCGGTTGTTGTCTCTTGGTTGCAATGTCTCTTTCTCTCGTTCCACCAATTGAGCTATATCCACGATATCTAAATATAAATGAAGTTTATGAGAAATAAGATGTTGACGAATCTCAAATTTCAAACCTCGTAAGAACATCCAAGTCATGCGATCTTCGTTATCCACCAAGTGGGGCGCAAATTGGGATAGCTCAGCAAATTTGGCCTCGTACTGTAAGACAATCATATCATTTTGTTCTAATTTAATAAACTCCACTTCTTTCATGTGGAGAATGCTTTCTGAAAAATACTTATCCTTAAACAGCTCTTAAAACTCTGCCCAATGCATTTCAAGAGCTGAGTAATGTGTGTGCTTCACTGACTCCCGCCAGTGATCTACCTCTCTTCTAAACATGAAGGTGGTGAAGGGAACTTTTTGATCATCAGCGCAACGCAGTACATCAAATATCTTCGTCATTTGTTTAAGCCATGCCTCTGCCTTAAGTGGTTTCGGCTTTTCATGAAATTTCGGTGGTCCTAACTCCTTGAACTGCTTGGCAGTGACCATCCATGAGTTACCCGCATTTCTACTGGTATTATGAGTAGCAGTCTCTCTCGCCTGGTTCTGTAAGAATTGCATAAAGTTTCTAAAAAATCATTGTTCCTCATATTGTTACCAGCATAATTTTCTGAGTTTGCAGCAACATTATCAGTAGCTTTCTGATTCTCAATATTATTTGTAGCTTCCTGATTCTCAACCACAATTATCTCATAGTTCATTTCTTGATTTTCAGATGTCATTCTGAAATGTGATCACAAAACAAAGATTAGTTAAAGAAATTGACATGTCACATCTTATCCCTATTTATTGACCGACCAATTAAATACCAAAAATGCTTAGGTAAGACACACTAGCGAAGGATTTTACTCATCTCTCCCCTCCTAGTTTTAATCCTAGATCTCTACTAGAGATCATATCCCTAAGCTTTGATACTAACTGTGACGCCCCCAAAATAGGTCCACACAACCCATTCTGAGTCGCTAAATATATACCACAAAATATAAATACAAAATTTCCTATTTACAACTATTAAATTGATGTGTAAAATACGACCACACATGCGCTGTGAGTTTCAATACAAATATTGTAACGTATATAATACGATAATATCCAAACTCAAATTAAGTCCTCATTACATTTATTATCACACTATTTTGCAGAATAGTGAAGACTACTATAGTAACTATCTCGGACCATTACTCCACTCCCCGACTAGTCCCAGCTACACTCTTATTTACTGAGAAGAACAATGGAACAAAAAGGAAAATGGTGAACTCAAATAGCCCAATAAAGAATATTATGACTAAGATAATAAGGACTAAATTATCTTTAGCCTTTAACAATGATAAATAAGATAAAATATAATAGACAACAAGTTTTAGATCGACAACTGCATCAGAACAAACAATCCATTAGAAAAGTCAAGTAGAGAATGATGTCTACTATCTTCTATGATTTAAGGGTCCATCATCAATATTTTATCCCTATAACAGCAATCAATAATTATGCAAATCAACATTTTATCTTTGCACTACGGGCCAAAGATATTCATTTGTATCACCAGTGGTCATGATCATGTCAAACAATAGTCCATCTTTGCACTATAGGCCAAAGAGAACTTTCCACCACAAATTTAAACATGAGGATGATGACAATGATATATAGGATGAATATAAATGAGATCAAGGATAAATATTAAAGATTTGTAATTTAATTTATCCATAGTTCAAGAATGTCCAAATTGTCAGCATGATAACCAATTATGAAGTAAAATCTAAGAATGATATATAAGATTTATATTTTAAAGATAATTTGAACAAAGAATTTTTTTTTTTATCGTTAATAGTACTCCGCCATGAATAGTACCCCGGATGAATAGTACTCTGACATGAATAGTACCCCAGATAAATAGTACTCTCATATAAATAGTACCACGGATGAATAGTACCCTGAAATGAAAAGATTAAAATTTAATAAGAAAGTTCAGACCAATATTCCAGTGAAATGATATTAGATGAAGCGCAAACCTCAAGGAATTTCTAATCATTTCAGGAATTATAGAAGAAATACTTACCATAGTAAGTTTAAATTTAGGAATATGAAATGAAATAATATCACTTACATAATTTGGAGTATGAAAGAAAATGATATCCCTTACGAGTATTGAAAGAAAATAACATCATTTACCTTAGTAGAAAACTAGATCTGACTGGTATAACATATATTATCCTGAGAAAACTTGCACTATAAGATAAACTCAAAGTATTCTTATACTTAAAAGAAATATGCACAATATTATAGAAGAAGAATTTGTGATTCTGGTGTGAGTTTCATTGCTTAACTTAGTAACCAATTTATAGGAGGATGGTGGCGTGCTACGCTTGATAACCCTAAAACATCTACCTAATTTTTCTGCCTTACTTGCCTAACTCACATTCTCTTATTGGTTGAGGGCCCACAATTTTGGAAAACATAATTTGCAGGAGAAGTACTCCACCCACCCACTTGGAAAAATAAGTGCACGCGAAGTTTAACAATCTGATAAATATGAAATTATAATATTATATAAAAATATTATTATAAACCTATACTATTATGATATTATAATATAATAATATAATAATATATTTGAATGAATAATAATGTTGGAGAAGATAATTGTGATTTCATAAAAAAATATGTCAAACTTTCAACAGATGTCTCATGCTAAAGTCCTCCATTTATATCAAAATTTGAACAAATATTTATTTATAATATTTATCAACAATTTTTATTCATCAATTATTTACATCTCTTCAATTTTTCAATAATTATTAATATTATAGATTCACAATACCGACAACCAGATCGTTCTCAGGAAAGAGGGGGCTTTCTGATAAGAATTTATCCTTAGACATTGTAAATAATGTTATCTAATAATATCATTTCAATAATATGAGTTACCGTGTCTTGACAATTATTAAATCAATAATATAAATACTATTCAATTATCACTGTAGTAATTATTGAACCATTAATATAAAATATTATGCACTAACTGATGTGCCAATTATCAAATGAAATGTTGAGTGACTTCTTACGTAAGAATCAATAATCATAGATACTGTGCAATACCGTGTGTTACTATGTAATACCGCGTACTACTGTGAAATAACGTGTATTACTGTACATTTATCACCAAGTATTTTAACAGTTAACGGTAAAAGTTATGCCGCCAATGTGTAAAAACTAATTTTTGTCGCTTTCTATATCCGACAGTTATTCCGTTATGGGATCCACCAATAATTGGTTATTCCAACACCGTTGTACAAATATTCTCAGACAAAAAGAATATTACCCGACAAAACGAATATTTTTCGACAATTGTTTAACTTTGTAAAATTTACACAAATCACTCATAACTATAATATTTATTAAATTAACACCTTACTATTTAGAATAATTTTTAGAGAAAATTAAATCTTTATTCATAAAAAGTTGAGATCTTACAACATATATACCCGATTGTTTTCAATCTTTGTAGAACCCTAGGTTACTTTGGAAAATTGCCTAAAACCCTTAATGTTGCTCCTCATTCCTTTTGAAGATGCAAGTAAATGCGTAATCTAATTGTGATTATATATATGCGTCTAAAATACAATATACGTATCCATATGTATTCAATTCGTAGGATATAGCTAATTTGTAGACACGTGTTTATCTCTGGCCATAAAATTGGGGACTCAAGCCAAAAGGAACACAATTGGTGTCTTTAAATAATGTGAGGTATTTTTGAAGATTCTCAAACTTTGAGTATGAAATTGATTTTCACCCAAATTTGAAAGGATATTTTTGACATTTATCCTTAAAAAATCAATATGAATCTTATATTTTAGAAAGGATATAGTATATGCTTATTGATAACAAAGTGTCAAACCTAGTATTTTTTTCTTTGCCTTTTCGTCATCTCTTTCAACCAAATTTGCCTTTTGATTTTCTTGATTTTGAATTGAATATGGAGCAAGTATCTTGGTGCAAGAGGATTTGAACAAACTGAAACCTTTATTTTATGGCCATAACTTAAAAATGGAATAATTTTTTTGCTTGCAAGAGTTATTTTCCACCTTTTTGTGACAAATTTGTGGCTACAGATGAACCACAAAAGTTGATGAAGTGCATCTAATAGCTAAGCCAATTGCTACTCTCTTTTTTTCTTTGGTATCATTAAAGCATTACATCACCATTTCATCATTGCACTATTACACTAAAGAGGGATAGGATTTGAACCCTGCTCATTGCAGTGGTGGTTGGCCAGCTCAACTGATAGGTCAACGCTTCATCCTAAGTAATTGCTACTTATATATATTGCGCGACTTTTCTGTCGAATTACAATTACGACGTATATAAATATATAAAATTGAGCAAGATTATAAAATTTGCTTAATATATTAAAAACACATTAAAATATTACCAATTATAATTATCCACGTAATTCACAACTAAATATTCTTACATATAAAATAACAAGATATAACATTATCATATTTTTTTTTATTAATTTACGTATATATATTCTCGATCCATATAGACAAGGCCCAAGGCTAAAGATTAAGCCCAAAAAAGATCGAGGGAAATTCAATATTGAGTATAGAGTTCTTGACCCACAAGTGGCTACTCTAGTAAACTTGCTTCAGTATTTTTGAAGAAAACAAATGAAATCAGAAAAAAATGAAATGTTGAAAAGTTAGAGGAGATATATCAAGATTAATTCATTGCATTTTAGAATTTACTTGATAATATTAATTCTTTTAAATATATAAAAGAGCTAATTGAAAAATCATTTGCTTAAATATGCACTCATTAATATATCCACTGTAACCATTTCCTCATAATTTCAAATGTTAATCTAATTTGATATTAATTTGGATAAATATAACAAGTATTATTTGATACAGTAATAAGTCATATATAAATGAATTTTTCAGGTAAGTAATGATTAAAGGATCTAATTTAACTATTAACAAAATAATAAAAGGGGTAACTTTTAAATTCTTAGCTTTTTAATTAATTTGCCATATTTTAATAATTTTTCCCCGATCTGACACGACCCAATAGTTGAACCAATAACCATGTTTTTAGGGTTCTTTATAATAGTATACAACAATTAGTAAATAATTACAAGAATAGTGTATCAATAAAATAATTATAATAATAGTGCAATAATATCAAGAATAGTGCAGTACACGTCATATTATCCAACCTAACAAAAATAAAAAAAACCTTAATTAAAGAAGAAAACTACTCCACTATGTGCGGCAGTTACCAACTAACCCAAACATTCAAAAAACACATCAAAAAGGAAGAATCCATAGAAGAAAGAATAGAACACTTCATAGATCAGTAAAATCTCTAACAAAGGAGCAATCGAGAAGAAGCATAATCATTAATACAAAAGAACCTGAATACGAAACCAGAAAGAAGCAAAAATAGAGCAGCCGAAAACCGACATGCACAAACCGATTAAAGGATTCTGAAACATAATCAAAAAATTGAGTCTGAGACTGCAAACTGAATCTGGAAAGTGACTACAAAAGGTACGTATACATTAATATTAATCTATATATTAAAATCTCTTAATTTAACTTTGAATCCAACAAAGAGTATAAGATTTATAACAGTAACCAAAACAAAACTAAATATAAGGATTTGTAATTTTTTTATTAATGGCTTTAAAATTAGTATTAAAAAAGATTGTATAATGGAACTATTAAAGTAGTCTTTGCAGGTTCAATACAATTTTGTTACGTATTTATTACAAATTCATAATTTGGCAACATTCATATAAAAGGTTTGATTACCTTGATTTAAGTGTTCATTCTTTATTATTTCTCCTACACGACATCATAATTTGTGATTTGTTTATAAACTGAATGAAATCAGTATATTGCAAAAGCATTGATAAGTAGGTTTTACACCTACTTATGGAGTACCAATTCATGCGAACTATGCCCATCTCAAGTACATTTTAGTAGGTTTTACCTACATTTTATGTTAATTTGCATTTCGCATACTTAAAACTCCTTTTGGTGAATAAGTGCAGGAATCGTCCTATTTTGATGGTGTTATAGGGCACGAGGCTAATGGATGCCTGAGACGAGGCAAAAGATAGGATGTGCATGGCTAGGATTGAGTGGAGCATGGATGGACAAACATGGATAAACATAGGACATTTTAGTAGCAGCAGCAACATTGCAGAACCAAGCTCAGAATGAAGGATCAGAGAGAAGAATCGCAGTTGCACGCTGCACAAGGCAAGCAAAGAGAGGTTGGAGGCCTTTTATTTGGAGCCGTCTGTTTACACTCCTAAATTAACCTCACTTTCACTTTACAAATTTAAACAATTAGCACAATAGTAAGCAAGGATTGATCCCACAGAGAGTGATTTGTTTTATATTTATCCTATGATTTATAATGAAAATGGGATTTTGAATTAATTAATTAAATTAACAAGAATAAACTAATAAGAATAAACAATGAATAAAAAGCTTCAGTTCTTAAGTTCAGTATCACCTTTTTACAATAATAGATTAATTAAGTGTAACATTATTTACCCTTCAATGAAACTAATAGCCCTAGGTAACAACAAGCTCTACTACCCGAAACTCCCCTTAGATTGTCACTCAATGAAACAAGCTCTTCACAAGATTTTAACAATTATATAACCTAGAATAAGCTCTCTAGATTTAATATAATAGCAACATTAAGAACTAGGGAATTAGACTATTCCAAGCAACAAACACATAAGCTCGGATTGTTTAACTTGTCTTATGATAATCATAGCAATACTCAAAAGCTTGTCCACAATCAGATATTACTAATTACTACTTGTGATTAGAAACAATATCAATTACACGTAATATTATTCCTTGATCTGGCATATGATATTCGTTAACCAACTCAATCCTACATAAATCAAATCAGTTAAGCCAAATAACATTCAGAAATTAAATCAGATTATCAAAAATGAATTTCATGTGAGAAGGAATAAATAATGAATACTCAATTAACCATTAATTATAAATAAGGTTCAACATCTCTTAGAACTGAATAAAAATAACTTAGCTCATGTCTTCAATCCTCCAATGTTGTAGATGAGAGAATGTAGTAGATGATTGAATTAATAAAACCCTGACTAGCATCCTCTATTTAAAGTGCTAGACAAAGTCCTAAATCCTATAGGAAGTAGAAATCCAAATCCTAAAAGGAATTACAAATCATAACTAGTTTCCATAAAGAAATAGAATCTAATTTAGAAATAAATCTTAGTATAAAGTAAATCCTAAAGCTAATAGAAATAATAATCCCATTCCATGTTGAAATCTGCCAAAATCTGCATTTAGAAACTTTCCAAAAATCCAAGATTTTTCAATTTTCGCGCTCAAATTCGCTGGCGCGAATTTCCATTTTTTGTTGCGACATCCTTTGGTAAAACGACCATAACTTTTGATCCGGAAGAAGTTACGCGGCCTGCTACCTATCAAAACGAAGATATCGACGAGATCTACAACTTTTATTCTTTGAGCTTTGACAGATTCAGGCTGCATCAAGGTCGAAATTGGGTTTCAAGTGACTGCTGTGCAAATTCCAACTTCCAAACTTTGAGGTTCAACTTCCGTCTGGTAAAAAGATCATAACTTTTTCATATGAACTCCGATTGGGACGATTCAACATGTTCCAAAAAGCTAAGGAAGAGCTCTACAATAAAATCCAAGTCCTAAGCCAAGACCATGCATACAACTTAATGCTAAAAACCCTGCAATTTTCTCTTTTTCCTCATTTTAGCTCCAATTCTTCCTGAAATCATTAAACACCTTAATAAGCTTATATACACATGAAACATGCAATAAAACTAAATATAATGGAATCAAAATAAATGAATAATATGCACTCATCAAATACTGACATTAACGAATTTAAACACTTAATAACAGATTTAAAGCATGCAATTTCACTGACTTTGATGTTCATGAAGGTTTAGAAAGTAAAACATGAAAATTGTCACTACGGATTCGTTATAACACCGAATCTGTTTATTTAAACTTGGGTCTCTTCGTATCAACATGCATAATAATATACGAATATAAAATTTAGGGATAATATACGTTCAATACATAAAATATCATGTATAAGGCCATAAGGCCAAAACCTATACTCTGTAATTTTGTAGAAATCATATACGATGTAATATTATGAAACTGATGATATGGAATCATGCAATATATATATATATAAAACATGTTATACTTCTCGAATTATTACACATATCCTTATAACAACACCAATTCCCAATTCACAGAGATTAACAGAAGTTTTGAAAGCCATTTTTATAAAACTTGAATACGTGAAATAGAAATTTAGGAAGGAGAGATTACCCTGAGAATAAAGTATATATATGTAGACTTAGATTCTTTCTTCAATCACTGAGTTCTCACAAATCCTCTGAACTCTCTCTTGAATTCTCTCTGACTCTCAACTTAGCCAATAATGAAGAATACGTATGTTAACTCGACTGGACCTTTATGCGCAGAGTTGAGGTCAGTTATTCCATTCGTGGTTTAACTGCCCCCAACTCCTCCTAAGGCTACATTTGGCTAGCAAACTAAGTTCAAAGCTCTTTATTTTAATAAAACCTTTTATCATATAGTTTAATTCATGTCACACCCACTTGCACAATAATTCATATATCTTATTTAATATAAATAAAATATAATAACTTCTCATAAATTCACATAGTTAAATTCTCATTAATAAATAATGTCAAATTATTAAATCTCTAATTAATAATTAAATTAATTAAATAACATCATGCTTAATTAAATATTTCATTTAATTCAATAAGCTCACATAATTACATATTTGAATAATAATTATTCTCTACATTAATTTAATAAATGTAACACATATAATTAAATTAATCTACCACAATTGAATCAATTAATTATTTAATCTAATAATTAACTCATCAAAAAATATTTATTTAATTCAATAAATATTAAAATAAATTACAAAATTCTCGTTCGTCACATAGCCAGATACAATCATGAAATCAAAATTTTCAAAAGCATTAATTTTTTTTAAATTCCCCATTAAAATCGGATCAATATTCCTAAATAAAATAAAAACCTAAATCTCCCCCCCCACACTCAAACCTTACATTGTCCCCAATGTAAGAAAATCATGTAAAGAAGAAAATACTACTAGCTAACATGCAATAAAAAAAAACTAAAAAGTGAAGGGATAGAAATATCAAATCTGAGATTTTGGGTTGCCTCCCAAGCAGCTGCCCTTATTTATTGTCACTGGCTTGACATCATCCTTCTCATCCTATGTAATTGGACTTGTGTACTTCAAGTGGACTGGTAACAATTTTAATTTCAATTTCAGATCCTGATTTTGCTCCATTCCAGCCCTCAAATCCTTCTCGTATATTTGCTCAAGAGATTCCTGCACTATAGACTCAACAACATCAATAGCAAAAATAGAATTAACATTACCAAGATACCTCTTAACTTCATATATGCCGAATTGGACATGTGCGTCGTCCAATTCCATGTGTAAGACCCATGGTGTTTATCATTGTGTGTTGTTGTTGGTACAAAGAAAGTATCATCATCTATGTCCTCCTTATAGAAATCTGCAGGAATTATTAATTCTTCCATCTCTACCTCTTGTTCATCCTTTTCAGATTTTGAATACCTGATTTCTTCAAATTTAGCAGTAGTCTCGAGCACATCCAAATGGTTTCCACTAGTGAACTCCTTATCATCTTTAAGTTCTTGTTCCCTATTCACCATTTCTTCAAGAAATTTTTCATTAGACTCTGTATACCACGTTGACTTTTTTCCAACTTTCCAATTCCTTGTTAGAACTTAGGGAAAAGGTAGTTTCGGTTCATAAGCTGAAAGAGGTGGAAATTTGTGCTTGAGTACATCACTGCTGCCTATTTCACTATTGTCGGACTTGCTTTGTATTGACTTTTCTTGCTGCTGATCCTCTGCACCATATCTCAATGTTATGGAACTTACATTTTCAACAGTGTGAGAAAGTGACCTTCCTACTGTGGTTTCAAGTTGACCAACTTGGTCCCTCAGATCTTGAACATAAGTTCTTGTCTCCTGCTGGAATTGTTGTGTCTGACACATGAACTGTTGTGTTTGGTTCATGAATGCCTTGAACATATCTTCCATGAATGTCCCAGTGACAGGTACTTCTTGGTTTTTTGTGTGGTACTGAGGTTGAGCTTGTTGAATAACTTGTGTATTCCTTGCAGCCATTTGTCGAACCAAAGCAGTTAAATCAGAAATCAGTTGCTCTAAGTCTCTCGTGCTTACCCCATTTACCCTTTGTTTTTGTAGTGTGTGATCCATCTTAGCTCCATACTGCTGTGAGTTAGCTGCCATGTTTGCAATTAAGTTCCTTACCGCTTCTGGAGTCTTGTCTACCAGTGCTCCTCCACTTGCTGCATCAATCATGCTTCTTTCCATTGGTAGCAACCCCTCGTAGAAGTACTGGATCAAGTAATGTTCATCAATTCCATGAGGTGGACAGCTGGAACATAACTTCTTGAACCTTTCCCAATACTCATAGAGATTCTCTCCATTGAACTGCCTGATTCCACATATCTCCTTTCTTATATCGGTAACTCTTGATGCAGAAAAATACCTCTTCAAGAATAACCTTTGCATATCAGTCCATGATCGTATTGATCCAGAAGGTAGATAGTATAACCAGTCTTTAGCCAAATCTGATAATGAGAATGGAAAAAGTCTAAGCTTGATTTGCTCCTCTGCCACTCCTTGTGCTTTCATCATGGAACACACCACATGGAACTCCTTTAGATGCTTATATGGATTTTCACCTGTAAGACCACGAAAAGTAGGCAAATGATGAATTAGTCTAGAGTTAAGTTCAAAAGAAACATCTAAAGTAGGATACTCAATACAAAATGATGATTGATCAAGATCGAGAGTATGCAGTTCTTTTAAAGTCCTATTTTTGTTTGGCACCACCATCTTTTTCTCTTCAAGTGATGGAACAAGAGTTTCTTCTATATCTGTAGTTTTCTCTATCTCTTGAACAAAATTTAAGTCAATAGAGTGAGAGGATTAAGTTATAAAATAAAAACAAAAACAAAATAATAAATAATAAAAATAAACGAAAACAAAGAATAAACAAAACAAATAACACTCTCCCATTATTACTGACACCAAAATTTGGGAGTCGTCATCGTTTACACTCCTAAATTAACCTCACTTTCACTTTACAAATTTAAACAATTAGCACAATAGTAAGTAAGGATCGATCCCACAGAGAGTGATTTGTTTTATATTTATCCTATGATTTATAATGAAAAGGGGATTTTGAATTAATTAATTAAATTAACATGAATAAACTAATAAGAATAAACAATGAATAAAAAGCTTCAGTTCTTAAGTTCAGTATCACCTTTTTACAATAATAGATTAATCAAGTGTAACATTATTTACCCTTCAATGAAACTAATAGCCCTAGGTAACAACAAGCTCGCACCGAAACTCCCTTAGATTGTCACCAATGAAACAAGCTCTTCACAAGATTCTAACAATTATATAACCTAGAATAAGCTCTCTAGATTTAATATAATAGCAACATTAAGAACTAGGGAATTAGACTATTCCAAGCAATAAACACATAAGCTCGGATTGTTTAACTTGTCTTATGATAATCATAGCAACTCAAAAGCTTGTCCACAATCAGATATTACTAATTACTACTTGTGATTAGAAACAATATCAATTACACGTAATATTATTCCTTGATCTAGCATATGATATTCGTTAACCAACTCAAACTCAGTAAATCAAATCGCTTAAGCCAAATAACATTCGTAAATTAAATCGATTATCAAAATGAATTTCATGTGAAAAGGAATAAATAATGAATACTCAATTAACCATTAATTATAAATAAGGTTCAACATCCCTTAGAACTGAATAAAAATAACTTAGCGCATGTCTTCAATCCTCCGATGTTGTAGATGAGAGAATGTAGTAGATGATTGAATTAATAAAACCCTGACTAGCATCCTCTATTTATAGTACTAGACAGAGTCCTAAATCCTATAGGAAGTAGAAATCCAAATCCTAAAAGGAATTACAAATCATAACTAGTTTCCATAAAGAAATAGAATCTAATTTAGAAATAAATCTTAGTATAAAGTAAATCCTAAAGCTAATAGAAATAATAATCCCATTCCATGTTGAAATCGCCAAAATCAGATTTAGAAACTTTCCAAAATCCAAGATTTTCCAATTTTCTACTCAAATTCATCGGGGCTTAATTTCCATTTTTTGTTGCGACGTCCTTTGGTAAAACAACCATAACGTATGATCCGGAAGGAGTTATGGGGCCTACTACCTATCACAATGAAGATATCGACGAGATCTACAACTTTTATTCTTTGAGCTTTGACAGATTCTAGCTCCATCAAGGTCGAAATTGGGTTTCAAGTGATTGCAATGCAAATTCCAACTTCCAAACTTTGAGGTTCAACTTCCGTCTGGTAAAAAGGTCATAACTTTTTCATATGAACTCTACTCTCGGGGAGATTCCAACGTAGAAGGAGGCCAAAACTTATTTCTACTCCTTCTTGGGATTTTTACAAGAGGATTATTATTATTATTATTTTCTTTGGAATCTTATGAGGATTTGAATATTGATCTATATTCAAACAATTGGGTTTGATTGTTTCTACCTTTCATCTTTCAATTGTTTGTTTATTAATCATGTTTAGATTTGATCCCATAATGGCTTTTGGTTTGGTCATGAACTAAACTCCATTATAGGATTCTATGATTTTAATATGTAGTTTGATTGCATGCTTAAATCTTTGGATTGTTTTACATATCATATGGGATGTCTATCATGATTGTTTTGCATGTATGAATGCTTGATCACCATTCATTTGATATTGTATGGAATTGACAATGAACATTCAAATATGGATTGTAATCATGATAGTATCGTATATAGAAATTGTGTGTTATATGGCTTATGTATTTCGTGAACGGATAGACATATCTTTGTTTCATAGTATAAGTTAGAATAAGGGCTTGAACTTAAAATCAATATAGTTGCAATTTCACATAGACATATAGTGATTTTGGTTATATTGATGATTACATAGAGTCTATCATCTGTGGATCTTTGTGTAAGTAGGTCTTAGTGCATTGAAAAATGGCTAATACTCTTTTAGTGCTCTTGGGCTACTTTCACTGTGATATGTGAACAAGTCATGCATGATAGTGGCGATTGAATGAAGTATTAAATGAAGTTAGGATCCCATTATTTCAGATTTGATTTATTTAGTTTATTATTATTTTAGTTCTTTATTTATGACTCGAGAACAAACCAATCTTAGTCATTAGTTTGAGCATATAAATATAGTGAATTAATTAATGCATAGTGATTTGAATTAAACAACTTTCTTTGTGGGATCGATACTTTACTTGCTCTGTGTTGCTTGTTGGCGCATGTATGCTTGCATGAGTTAGAGCTCTTTTGTTAAGACTAAAAAAAAAACCAACAAGTTTTTTGGCGGCAATTCTTGGGGAAAGGCGTTTAATTTAGTATTACTATCATTAGTTTTAAGCTATATTGTATGACTTAGACAATTCTAGTCTTATCTCATTTGATTTTTGTTTTTGTTTAGGGAACTTGGATAAATTTTTATCTTGCGATGATCAACCAACCCGATTTAAACACATTAAGGATAACATAAGCGGGAGAGGTTGGAAAGCGGGTGTTCGTAGAAATTTACAAATACTGATTGGAAAATCTGACGAGTTAACATGGCGGTAGAGGCACTGAGGAGAAAACAACGAGAGGAGCATAGGGCTACGAAGGAATATTCCATGCCTAATATTAATGGACTACTGATCTAGCATCGTCGAGACCAACGATAGCGACCAATACATTCGAGATAAAAGCGGCACTATTCAAATGGTGCGAGAATCTGATTAAGTTTGGGGAAGTCTTTGCTACGGATGATCCGAATGAACACTGTTAAGTTTCATCGAAATTTGTGATACATTCGAGATACAGCGGTGTGACGGAAGATGCTATTAGACTAAGGTTGTTTCCATTCTCATTGAGGGATAAAGCGAAAAGTTGGCTTCATTTTTTGCCCGCGGGATCTATAACTACATGGGAGGACTTACCACAGAAGTTCTTAGCTAAGTTCTTCCCAATGGCTAAGACTGCAAAGATGAGGACAACTATCTCTCAGTTTGAGCAACAACGAGTGAGTCCTTATATGAAGCATGGGAGAGATACAAAGAAATCTTTGAGGAAGTGTCCACATCACGGTATGCAGTTGGATGGTGATCAACACGTTTTATAATGGATTGGGATGGCGATCGAGGCCGATTGTAGATGCATTGCGGGGAGGGGCATTATGGGCAAAGAACTATGAAGAAGCCTATAACCTTGATCGAGACAATGGCATCCAACGATTTCGAGAATCCTACATCTCGGATGCCACTGACCCAAAGTTGCGGTGTGTTGGAGGTTGATCTTTATTACTCGGTTAATACGTACGGATGATAGCCATGGCAAAAGAAGATAGATACTTTGGCGGAAGGAAAAGTAAAGGCGGTTGCCTGCCATTATGTGAGATTTGTGCGAGGTCACACTCGGCGGATCAATGTCTTTATCATTTCGAGAATCGGTGCGATATGTGAACTACTAAAGAAAAGACCAAGGTCAATTTTAGAACACATACCACCCCAACAACAGAAATCATCCAAACTTTAGTTGGTCGACTAATCGAGGAATCGGTGAGAATCGGTTTCAACCGAATAATCAATTTCGGTCACAAACCAAGTATGATAGCAGATTTAATCTAGACCACCCTTTTCGCGGGATTTTCTCAACAACAACAACAACATCACACTCGGTTGTACCTCGGCAAGAAAAGAAATCGAAGTGGAGGAGATGATGATGAAATACATGGCAAACACGAAGTTATGATCAAGAGCCAAGCGGTGGCTATAAAGAATCTAGAAACTCAAATGGGGCGGATGGCGAACATGCTTACTAAAGAGGGCCCCCGGGGTTCATTTGCCAAATGTCTGAGAGACAAATCCAAGAAGAGGCGGGAAGGAAGCAAGTGTCAGCGATCACATTGAGATCGGGAAAGATTTGTCGAGTCTTGCCAAGTCATGCGCCCAGCGAGATTACCTTGAGAGAGAGCTTGTCATGTGCTGTGAGGTAGAAGCGATCGATTGCTCAAGAAGAAAATCTAGAAAAATCGAGGTTCGGCGAAGAAGAGGTGAGAAAGCGAGTTCGGAAGAGAAGCTTAAGAGTCCATTACCACCAATTCACATTCAAGTTCCGTATCGCAGAGATTAAATAAAAAAGGAAGATAAATAGTTCAACAAATTCTTGGAGGTATTCAAAAATTTGCGAGATCAACATACCGATTCGTAGAGGCATTGGAACAAATGTCTGACTACGCCAAGTTTATGAAGGGTATATTATCAAGGAAGAGGAGACTAGATGAGTTTGAAATGGTAGCCTTGACGGAGGAATGCGATCTGTGCTTGATGAAACTACCTCAAAATTTGAAGGATAAAGGCGACTTCACAATTCCATGCACCATTGGAAAGATGAACTTGATGAAGTGTTTATGTGATCTTGGGGCAAGCATAAATTTGATGCCCTTATCGATTGTTTAACGGTTGGGATTGCGGATCCAAAAGCGATAAATATTGCATTACGAGTTGGTAGCGGATCCATCACATATCCAAGGGGACTTGTTGAAGATGTGTTGGTTAAGGTGGACAAGTTTATTTTTCTAGCTGACTTCATCATTCTAGACTACGAGGAGGACAAAAGCATACCAATAATACTGGGGAGACCATTCTTGGCAACAAGCAGAACGTCGATAGATGTGTAAAAAGGTGAACTCACTATGCGTGTTCAGGATCAAGAGATCACCTTCAATGTCTTTAAAGCAATCAATTTTCCAATGGATGAAGAAGAGTGCTTCCTGGTTGACGTGGTGGATTGGTGCCTACAGGATGAGGTACAGAAATCGAGGAATTATGGACCATTGATGTGTGTAATGGGTAAAAATTCAGAGTTGAAGGAAGAGCCATTGACGAAAGATGAAGTCATTAAATTTCAAGGTACGACGGACAAAAAGGAAGGCACCTCAAATCTATCTGTGACATGAAACTCAGAGATAGTCAAGCTAATTGACTATAACTTAACGCTGGATGGGAGGCAACCCATTATTTCTATCTCCATTGATTTGTTTTTAATTATTCATTTTGAGTTATTTCAGTAGTTATATCGAATTCATTTTTAATAGGATACTAGATGTTCATGCTTAAGTGTGTAACAAGAATTGTTTTGTGAATATTTGCAAGATGTTAGCATTATGAGGCCACTAAGTCATGCATTAACAAGGTGCATTAATGTCTATGCAGGAACCATCATTGGATAGCATCACTGATAGGCAGAGTGGAATTGAATTTTAACATTGCAGATATCAGCATCGACATCGCTGCATGGCATGCAAACCTAGTTAGCATAAAACTCGCTGCCGCGCATCAAATCAAATTTGACAACAATTCATTCTACGAAGTCTCTGCGCGCACCGCCTTGATTGATACAAACTTCATGCGGCATGCATGCGACTGCAATGATTAAAACAGATCTGAACATTTTAAATAGAGTTGTGGACCATTTGGACTCTCATTTGGAATAATAATGATTTGAAATTCTCTCACTCTCTCCATAACTCACGTCGTTATCTATCTATCGATTACAAGTTTTTTGCGTACATCTCTCAATCAATTATTATACGATTCTCTCCTCATTCAAAGTCCATATCTCCTCAACTTCTCCAAGTGCAATATAAAGCTAGGGTTCCTAATTTGGATTGCAGAAACGAGTATTGGGGGTTATCAATTCTTCAAGCTTTTCTTCATTCTCCATCATATAATTTGTGCAATCTCTATCAAATACAAATGGGGCCTAAGTGAGCACGATCTATTGCATCGTCTTCTTCATCCTCTTCGGGCAGTGATGGGGCTGATATTGTGGATCACACCAAGTTCCTAAACTTGGAAGCTCAACAAGAGTACTACCGAATTGTGGCGAAGGCGTTCATCGAGGAGAGAGATTCAGCCGGAGGAAGGATGGCGGTTATGCGCCATGATTGAGAGAGAGAAATTTGGGGTGGGTGATGGCTACTCAATGCCCATTCTATGAGCATAGTTCATGTGAGTTTTACATGCCAACGCCAAGGTCACTATATGGCGGTATATATCTACGGTTTCGTGGTATCGAGGTAATTCTGAGACCCGTGCCATCCGATTAATTTTCAAAATTCTTGATGCCTTGCTTGGTGAAAATTGCTAATTGGGTCACAGTGCTCATTCGGAGGCCCGACATGGAGTTGGTTATTGCGAGTTATGTGTGCCGAAGATGCGAAATGGACATACAAAGTTGGCATGACACGACCTCGTATATTTCAATTGCGATACGAACCGTTATGCAAAGGCATGGAACTTGTTCATATGTGCCAAGCTTATGCCTTCCTCCCATCAAATACGAAATAACAAAATGGAGAGGCACTTATTACGTGGGGCATAATCATCGGGAAGTACATTGACATTGGGCATCTCATTCATGAGAATATGTTGCGTTATCTACGGGGAGGAACCATTGGGAGCATTCACACGCATCCGTGGTTGCCATGCTTTGTGCTAATCGGGGATCTGGCGGGGCAATGAGCAAATGCAATACCCAAGCCGAGGACATTACTCATGCCACGATTGAAAAATTGAGGATTAGGCGGTGGTGTACCACACCCGCGGACTAGGATTCATCCTTGACCCACTTTTCGAAGCGTCACGCGGCAACCACATGCAGATGCAGAAGTCGGCCCATCCACGCGCACGCGTGCCACCCATGGCGATCGCATGACTCAGAAGGTTGGGCGCATGAAATCGATGCCATGTACGATAATTTGGGCTCATTTGCGACGGGACTCACAAGGGCCTTGGTCGAAGCTTTTGCACAACAAGGAACAACACTAGAATGGCCTCAGTTCGGAACCGCAACACCATATCCACCACCAGATTCACCACCCGAGGAGGGTGGCACCACCGATACTTAGGGGAGTTTTTCGTACCCTTTACCTTCATTCAATGAGACATTAAATATTTTAAGTTTAGGGGTATTGGGGAGTAGTTTAGTTGCATGTAGTTTAGCATGATTAGTTTAATTCTTTAGTTTTTACATGTTCAGTTTAAATTTTTAATTTTTTTTATCATGTTTAGAGTATATTTTTGCTTATATAGTTGCATGTTCATGTTTAGTTAGAGTATCTCACAGTTCTTGCCATATAGAAATTTCTATTTAGCCAATGATGATAGTGAATTTGTTAAATGATTTTTGAGTATTTTGGATAATTCGAGCTAAGATATAATGTTTGACATAATGAAATCATAATGTTGTGTAAATGCTTTCGGTTTGCACAAATGTGTTCACTGATAAACTTGTAGGTATAAGAAGCATGTGTTGTAATGCTCGATAGAAAAATGTAGTTTTAAAAGGGAAATATGTGAAAAGTGAGTATAGACAGTATAAAACATTGATTTTTAAACTTGGGAAAACATGGGTATCGTGTATAAAAAAAAGAAAAAGAAAAGAAAATACAAGCGTGGCTAGTCTTATTTTGGCCCACAGCTACTTGAGTAAAATGCCTTAGGGGATTGTCTCTACACCTAGCGCCTAAGGTCTTTCATGGTGCAGGAGTCGTTGGTTGAAAGCTCGCTAAGGGGTAGCGGTGTGCCTAATGGAGTAAGACATTGCACTGCAGTCGTATGAAAAAAAAAAAAAAAAAAAAAAAAATAGCAATAAAACAGCGGGAAGTGCGAAAGTCACCCTCGTGAGTAGAAATAGAGCAGTTAAGCCCAGTGTTGAACCTTAGTTTATTTTAAGATGTTGGAATAGTCTTGGTTGCATATATGTACATAAGTCTTGATTTAAGCTGCAAATTTCTATTTTGAGCAAGATAGCATGAGTATTCTGTGCCTAAGTCAAGTTTTGGCGAACACAACACACACACACAACATCTCTATAGTATTTTTGAATTATCTGAGTGTATGACATTATGACTGCAGTTTAATGTGAATCTGTATTCTTGAATCTAGAAAAAAAAATTTGCTGAGGCAAATTGGACTGAATTTCTATGATAGTTGGGACAATGTGAGAATTAGTTGCATCACAATGTAGTTGCATAATAATATAGTTGCATTTTCATTGTTCATTAGTGTGCATTGCTTGAAGGAAAGCAACGGTTCAAGTTTGGGGGTATTTGATAAGTAGGTTTTACACCTACTTATGGAGTACCAATTCATGCGAACTATGCCCATCTCAAGTACATTTTAGTAGGTTTTAGCTGCATTTCATGTTAATATGCATTTCGCATACTTAAAACTCCTTTTTGTGAATAAGTGCAGGAATCGGCCTATTTTTGGCGGTGTTATAGGGCACGAGGCTAATGGATGCCTGAGATGAGGCAAAAGATAGGATGTGCATGGCTAGGATTGAGTGGAGCATGGATGGACAAACATGGATAAACATAGGACATTTCAGTAGCAGCAACAACATTGCAGAAATAAGCTTAGGAGCTGGATCGGAAAACAACAACTACAAGCATGCGTGGCATGCGTGCAAAGAGAGCTTGAGGGGCTTGCGCCGCATGAGTAACCAACCAAACCATGGAACCCTTGAAAGTCATTCGGTGTGCCATGAGCATGACAACCCTAGGGAGAACGCGCCCGCGTGAGACCCCATCTGAACATTAGGACTTAATGCAAGTCTTGAGCCCGCGCGAGTAATAGGCTGGAGGAACGTGCGGCCGCGCGAGAGGCCTGAAGCAGCTGATTTGTTTTATTTTATTTCAAATTTTTAAGGGTTGTAATTGATTTAAAACAATTTTTGACTGGTGTCAGGGGTATCACTTGACAATTATTCAACTTTAGTATTATTTTTTACATCGTAATTAGGGTTTACTCTCTGGGGAGATTCCACGTAGAAGGAGGATAAAACTCTACTTTCTACTCCTTCTTGGGATTTTCTACCATAGTGGATTATTATTATTATTATTTTGCTGGAATCTTATGAGGATTTGAAAATTGATCTATATTCAGCAATTGGGTTTGATTGTTTCTACCTTTCATCTTTCAATTGTTTGTTTATTAATCATGTTTAGATTTGATCCCATAATGGCTTTTGGTTCAGTCATGAACTAAACTCCATTATGGGATTCTAACGGATTTTAATATGTAGTTTGATTGCATTCTTAAATGCTGGATTGTTTTACATATCATATGGGATGTCTATCACGATTGTTTTGCATGTATGGATGCTTGATCACCACTCGTTTCAGTATTTATATGGACTTGACAATGAACATGGAAATATGGATTGTAATCATGATAGTATACATATATAGGGCTGTGTTATATGGCTTATGTATTTCGTGAACCAGATAGACATATGTTGTTTCACCATATAAGTTAGAATAAGGGCTTGAACTTAAAATCAATATAGTTGCAATTTCACATAGACATATAGTGATTTTGGTTATATTGACGATTACATAGAGTCTATCATCTGTGGATGCTGTGCAAGTAGGTCTTAGTGCATTGAAAAATGGCTAATACTCTTTTAGTGCTCTTGGCTATTTTCCTATGATATGTGAACAAGTCATGCATGATAGTAGCGATTGAATGAAGTATTAAATGAAGTTAGGATCCCATTATTTCCAGATTTGATTTATTCCGTTTATTATTATTTTAGTTGTTATTTGCAACTCGAGAACAAACCAATCTTAGTCATTAGTTTGAGCATATAAATATAGTGAATTAATTAATGCATAGTGATTTGAATTAAACAAATTTCTCTGTGCGATCGATACTTTACTTGCTCTGTATTGCTTGTTGACGCATGTATGCTTGCATGAGTTGGAGCTCTTTTGTTAAGACTAAAAAAGAGTTAACAACATTGCGGGGAGGACGTAATCGTCTTTTAAGAGGGAACCCTGAAAGACAATCCATATCCATACTGGATACTACCGGAAGCTCAGCATCAACCCCGGATCCCACTCTGGAAGTAACAATTCCAACCTCGGATATAACCCCGAGGTATGCAGATCCAATACCGGAACACACACCAGAGAAGACCGATTAATCTCGGAGATAACCTCGAGGTATCTAGTCTCAGTCCCAACCATGGGAATAGCCACCAGCCTTGGTGATAACCCCAAGGAATGTAGTCTCGACGATAACCCCAGAAATGCTTGTTTCAAATGCGACCAACTTCAATTTCGGCGCTCACAATGAGATAAACTGTACCAACCCGATGATAACATCGGGAAGATAGGCACACCTCAAAGATGACAATGAGGACCTTCAACAAATTGCAGCAGTCCAATCTCAACGAAGCCTGAGCAACGTCTGTTTTATCAGCCCAATCCGGTGATAACACTGGTGAGGGGCAACATCGTCATCTCGCCAATGCGATGCCACGCCACATCGTCTCAACATCTCTACACAACGATGTCCCACAAGACTAACCAATCCCGAGTGACTATTGTGCGGGGTAACGGATGGAAGTTGAAGCTTGAAGACCGGAGGGCATCGTCCCATCTTCAATGGCTTCGTACAAACTCTAATCCCATGCCATCGTACAACTCTCGACAACGGTGGTCCGAAATAGGTCATGTATACCTCAAACGGATGCCCGGATTGTACTTCTGAAAGTTCGAGTGGACATTACAGTGCCCGAGTGCATGTACTACGAGATGACCCGACCCGAGAAACTCAGGCCCACCCGGGTTGCCTCTGGTACACCTGCGGTTCAGCCGCAGGTACACCTATGGCTAAATCGTCTATAAATAGAGGGATTGGGCTGCCCATTTTGCAAGAGAAAACGGCGAGGAAGCCCTGCCCAATTTACTCTGCACTCACCCCATGCAGTGTACTTTCTCATTTTAAACACATGTGAGCTCATATATACCTCTTTTGTACCTACAAAAGCCAGTGTTTACCCACTCTAAAGATATAGAAGTCTTCTTTGGCAGTCAACTGTAAGCTTTCTCACACACTTTAGAGTCTTTCTCTTCATCTCTGCACACACCCTTCTTCACGTTGAGAGTCGTGCTACGCGCATTTGCCCGGACTTTGGTCCGCGGTTTTGTTTCAGCTTGTATATATATATATATATATATATATTATATATATTTATATATATATATTGACTAACATTATCGAAGTTATGCCTCGATTGAGCCCTGATTTTGTCCTCGAGTTTATCGCTTTAATATATATATATATATATATATATATATATATATATATATATATATATATATATATATATTAATCGTGGTCTGACTCGCTCGATGAGCCTCGCATTTTACATCCGCATGCGTTTATTGGTTATATATATATATCTTCGCCCCGCCTCGAGCTTCCTTTTGTGGCGATTGATCGCTTTTTACTGACTTTATTCACATTTCGTTCCTTTGGAGTTTCCTTCGTGGCGGTTGACCGTGATTTATCGCTTTATTTACGTTTTCGTCCCGCTTTGAGTTTCTCCTCTGGCGGTTGATAGCTTTTATGACTTTATTTACATTTTCGATCCCCATGGAGGTGCTTTGTAGTTGGTGATCATGTTCGTATATATATATATATATATATATATATATCCGCCTCGCTTTCATACAAATGCGGTATTCTCAGGCGCCTAGAATCATGTGATCACAGATTCACCCATTGGATCTAGATTTGGTTCCGTGATGGACATTTTCACCGTAAGCGACTTGTAAATTATTCTGCGATGTCCGAACTTCCTCGGATGGTTCTCATACCAACGAGGAAGTCGGCATTATTTTCATGAGGATGACTCGCATCTGTAAAATAAAATCAATCAAGCCGAGCACTTAATAAAATAAGAGTGTAAAAGGTCTCAATTACTATTGAGCATCGTGGTTTGAAAAAACCTCTTTATAAAACATCAACGCCATATATTTTGCTAAAATTGAATTTTTACATAAATTCAAACCTTGTGTATATATAGGTGCTAACGAGGCCTCGTGACTACTTCCAAATAACAAAGACATTGACCCACACACACACATTCAGATAATAGTTTCTTGAAAAGAGGCGATCACCGTGGTAACACGGATGTCTGGGGTGCCTAACACCTTCCCCCACATAACCAAGTCCCGGACCCTAATGAATCTCGGCCAATTCAATTCGTTTAGCGTTGTCACATCATCGGGTCAATGTGCAAACCTTTTCTCGGTTGTGTTGGTACAACCATTTAAAAACCAATGGCGACTCTCTTAACAAATTCCATCGTCGATATTATACATGTCGGATCTTTTTCACTTGTTTTTTCAAACAAATCTCACCTAAAATGAGAACACCAAAGAACAAGTAACGGAAAAGGACAATTAAAAATCCCGACGTCGACAGGTGGCAACTCCGCTGGGGAATCTAGTAAGAGGACTTAAGCCGCTATTATATTCTTTTCAAAACTGTTATCTGCTTGCGTGTGGATGTTGTATTTATATTTGATGAATGTGTACGAATGCATTTCCTGATTGCACTTAGTGCTTTGCACCATAACTGCTTGTGATATTTGTGCTTCGCACATGTCATCAATTTCATACAGTGAGACGCGATGTATGTGAATGTATGTTATGTGGTCCCTCCACCAGGAGGCTATCCCGTCGGTGTTAGATTACTGGACTCGTGAGAAGACTAATTCTCTGAGGCTCAGGAAAGGCACCACCCAAATTCGCTCCAGTTGAAAGACCGGATTAACTTCCCGTCAAGTAGATTGCGATGATTTGGGAACCTTCATGCCAAAAAGTCGTGAGAGTAACCTAAGATAGGTCAGCCTCTGATAAACCCAAAACGGAGGAAAGTCTCTTCATGCTCTCTCATTTCAATTACTTATAAACACAATTACTTGTAATTACATTCCATATATATCTCCATGTAATGAGAAATATAAAGAAATGTGTACACATACATATTTTAATTAACATGCTACAAACAGCTGACATCCGCTTTGCAGGATAAAATTCCTAAAATGGACACATCACATAACATGTTATTATACACATTCCCTAAAGACTAAACTATTCAAGTCTTTCGTAGGAACTAATCGGACCTACTACGGTACAAAGTCCAAAAGGCAACAGCCTACAAATAATCATGTCGCTATTCGACCGTAATGAACTTAATCCAGTTTCTCGCAAAGAATTTAATGGATTAAGCAAACAAATTACAGATTTGGCTGTTCTGCTCAAAGAATTACACCAGTCTAATCAGGATCCAAAATACCAGACATGCTGAATCCTCCACACAAGGAGGAACCTGTGTCATTACAATACCGAATCGCAGCATGGATACGACCAATAAAACTCATGATGTCTTTGCCCATCCCACTCGGAGATCCGCATACATTGGTGACATCAAAAAGAAAGTCCTTCAAATGGAAGAGACCCTTCGTGCTATCAAAGGAATTGGAACACACAGGAGTGTTTCATATGCTGATCTCTGCATTTTCCCTGGTGTTCATTATCTAGAAAAGTTTAAAACTCCCGATCGTGAAAAATATGGACAAGTTGGGAGATCCTTACACACATTTAAAAGTGTTTATTGGAGAACTTGGATCTTATGCAGAGGACGAAAAGCTCAGAATGCATTGTTCCAAAAAAGTCTAACCGGAGAAGCCCGAGCGGGATCTTCAATCGGAATATCCATCTCCTCGTCCTCAACATCCGCACGCCCCGAATTTGGATTTAATCACGGCCTCTACCAATGCAGACGAGGTCGTGTTCGACGTAATCGGGACGAGACACTTCAAAAGCCCTCCACCGTATACCAGAAGTGGTCCTATGAGAACTGCTCGGCTGATCCGGATCCATGATATCTGGACAACAAGTCTCCAAATCACCTCAGAAAGGGTGTGGTATTTCACACAGAGCTTTCTAAAATGCATTTATGACTATATGCATGCATGCATTTACTTTAACATACAATAGAGTTAAAATGCATGACTACCCAATGCCTACATTTTGGAAAATTTTTGCCATAGTCCCCTTTGAAAATAGGACTATCCACATGCACATAGGCATGTCTAGGTGGCCATTCAGTAGCACACATGCCCCAAAGTCATATACATAATATATGCATTAAAAATCAAAATCTCATGCATAAGGTTAACCTCAATATCAGGAGTACTTTGCCTTTCTACCTTTTGCTCATTGGACCTCAAATAGGACAAAAAATAGCAAAAAAGGTGCCAATTTGACTGTCTCAAAAGTTAAATTTTTTAACATCATTATGTTCAGCATGGTTTAATACTAACATTTACTATGTTGAATATTTTTTATCAAGTCATTTGTGCATACATAATCACTACTATGTGTTTAGATGCATTTCATACGATAACTCAAAATCCAACGGATAAAAACTGGAAAAATACATGCATACGTTACCAGGATAGTGTAGAACACTTGTACGGTGACAAAATTTGCAGAAAATAGCCCGAACTCAGTAGATCTGAAGGAGGCTCACGGATTTCTCTTTGCGCGACAAGCTAAAAATGACTTGTGTTGCCAACCTGCTGGAATTTATCATCCACGATTGGTCGTAGCTCATCTCATGGCAGCAGAAGTAGCAGTGTACCGCAAGCACCCCCTATGTAGGTCCCACCCTCCGCTCACCCAATTAGAGTTGTAAAGGAGTTCTTATGTACTAGAAAGGTCAAATCAGGAATCAAAACGCCACGCAATTGAGCAAAACAGCATACAATCCTGGTCTTCTCAGATGAAACTTTGAGTCTGTACATCGCTCATTGGTAGTCACCCAGACACGAGGTATACTCTGACAATGATTTTGTTTGTTACAAAACACATCCGGCAATACCTTGTACAGGTCCGATGTCGCCAACTCCGGGTCGTTACCCTAAATGAGTCCCCGACGGGGGTTACAACGTATGTCCCCAATGGGGGTTACAACATGAGTCCCTGAAGGGGATTACAACGTACATTCAAGTCGTTAACACATATATCAATGAAGGTCAAGCAGCCTTGATGTTATCTTAACCGGTAGCGATTAAACCTATCAGAGCTCTAGAGCTATTCGAGGATTTCAGGCTCGATTACTCATATTCCCTAGCGGATCCCCGGCGGGGGTCACAACGTAATGTTCTGTTGATCCACACGTCAGCAAAAGGTTAAGTAACCTTGACAATCTGCCCATAGAGTATCAGCCGTTGATTTACACGTCCGCGAAGGTCAAACAGCCTTGACAGTATATCCCATAGGATTTTTAAGCCGTTGATTCACTTGTCGGTGAAGTACACATCAACGAAAGTCAGGCATCCCTGACAGCATTTGCTGTTGGCAGTAAATCCAACAGAATCTTGACATGTCCAGGCGATACCAACTAGGAAAGGTCAATGTTATCAAAGAGGATCGATGATGGAATATGCTATACACATCCTCAAATAGACTAAGCTTTATCCCCACAGATCTCTTACACATAAGAGGTACATCTTCAGGATCAAGTCATAATCGAAGACACAGGGATTTGGTGATAACTCCAACATCAATATCCTAACAGATTAGGATTACACATCAAATCTGGTCATCATTGCCAATCCCCAGTTGAAGCAACAGGGAGCCAACAATCATCCCCAGTATGTTGGGCTACAACCCCGTACACATTCATCATACATTTGTATCATGTTGCTACCCATAGTACCATATTTGTCTTGTTGCATTTCAAGTGTCTAGGATTCATTATCCTACCCATGCATCACTATGCATGAGTATGATAAAGAGGGGCATCTGTAGACACTCAAAATTTTCTGTATACCTGTCACTAACATTGAAGGAGGACAAATTCTTCTTTTAAGAGGGAACCCTGAAAGACAATCCATACCGGATACTACCGGAAGCTTATCATCAACCCCGGAGCCCACTCTGGAAGTAACAATTCCAACCTCGGATATAACCCCGAGGCATGCAGATCCAATACCGGAACACACACCGAAGAAGACCGATTAATCTCGGAGATAACCCCGAGGTATCTAGTCTTAGTCCCAACCATAGGAATAGCCACCAGCCTTGGTGATAACCCCAAGGAATGCAGTTTCGGTGATAACCCCGAAAATGCTTATTTCAAATGCGACCAGCTTCAATCTCGGCGCTCACAACGAGATACACTGTACCAACCCAGCGATAACATCGGGAAGACAGGCACACCTCAAAGATGACAATGAGGACCTTCAATAAATCAGATCGGTCCAATCTCAAATAAGCTCGAGTAACGTCTCTGCTTATCACCCAATCCGTGATAACAGGTGTGAGGGCAACATCGTCATCTCGCCAACGCGATGCCACGCCATGTCGTCTAAACATCTCTACACAACAATGTCCCACAAGACTAACCAATCCCGAGTGACAATTGTGCGGGGTAACGGATGGAAGTTGAATCTTGAAGACCGGAGGGCATCGTCCCATCTTCAATGACTTCGTACAAACTCTAATCCCATGCCATCGTATAACTCTCGACAACGGATGCCCGGATTGCACTTCTGAAAGTTCGAGTGGACATTACAGTGCCCGAGTGCACGTACTACGAGACGACCCGACCCGACCCGACCCGAGAAACCCGGGCCCACCTGTTGTTGCTCTGGTACACTACATGGCTCGGCCACCAAGCAGTACACTTCATGGCTAAATCATCTACAAATTGAGGGCTTGGGCTGCCCATTTTGCAAGAGAAAACGGCGAGGAAGCCCTGCCCAATTTGCTCTGCACTCACCCCATGCAGTGTACTTTCTCATTTTAAACACCTGTGAGCTTATATATAGCCTTTTTTATACCTACAAAAGCCAATGTTTACCCACTTTAAAGATATAGAAGTCTTCTTTGACAGTCAACTGTAAGCTTTCTCACACTTTAGAGTCTTTCTCTTCATCTCTGCACACACCCTTCTTCACGTTGAGAGTCGTGGTCATACAGATTTGCAGGACTTTGGTCCGCGATTTTGTTTCAAATTTTATATATATATATATATATTGACTAACATTATCGAAGTTATGCCTCAATTGAGCCTAGACTTTGATTCGAGCGTTCATCGCTTTAATATATATATATATACATTTATATATATTAACGTGTGTCGAACTTTGTTCTATGAGCCTATTTTGATGCGAGCGTTTACTTTTATATATATATATATATATATATATATATATATATATATATATATATATATATATATATATATCTTCGCTCCGCCTAGAGCTTCCTTCGTGGCGATTGATCGCTTTTACTGACTTTTATTTACATTTTGTCCCGCCTGAGTTTCCTTCGTGGCGGTTGATAGCTTTTATGACTTTATTTACATTCCGATCCCCATGGAGGTGCTTCGTGGTTGGTGATCATGTCTCAGATATATAAATATATATATATATATATATATATATATATATATATATATATTTATAGCTTATATATATATACCGCCATCGCTTTCATACAAATTGCGGCATTCTGTGCACTTAGATATCATGTGATCACAGATTCAGCCCATTGGATCTAGATTCGGTTCCCGTGATGGACATTTTCGGCTGTAAGCATCTTGTAAATTATTTTTCGATGTCTGAACTTCCTCAGATGGTTCTCATACCCACGAGGAAGTCGGTATTATTTTGTACATTATTTTCATGTGGATGCCTCGCATCTGTAAAATAAAATCAATCAAGCCGAGCACTTAATAAAATGGGAGTGTAAGAGGTCTCAATTACTATTGAGCATCAGGGTTTGAAAAAACCTCTTTTATAAAACATCACAGTCATATCTTGCTAAAAATTGAATTTTTACATAAATTCAAACCCTATGTATATAGGTGCGAACGAGGCCTCACACTACTTCCAAATAACAACACATTGACCCACACGCACACACACATTCAGATAATAGTTTCTTGAAAAGAGGCGATCACCGTGGTAATGACGGATGTCTGGGGGGTGCCTAACACCTTCCCCCAAGATAACCAAGTCCCTGGACCTAATGAATCTCGGTTTCAACCGACCCGCTTAGCAAGATGTCACATCACCGGGTCAATGTGCAAACCTTTTCTCGATTGTGTTGGTACAACCATTTAAAAAACCAACTGGCGACTCTTAACAGTCCCATCGTCGACATTATACATGTCGAACCTTTTTCACTTGTTTTTTCAAACAAATCTCACCTAAAATGAGAACACCAAAGAACAAGTAACGGAAAGGGACAATTAAAAATCCCGACGTCAACAATAGTTTGGCAGCATTCATATAAAGGTTTGGTTACCTTGATTTTAGTGTTCATTCTTTAGTATTTCACCTTCACGATAGCATAATTTGTGATTTGTTTATAAACTTAATGAAATCAATATGTTGCAAAAGCATGGATACTAATAACGTCTATTTTGGTTACTGTATAATGTTGATTTGGTCACCAATTAAATAATAGTATTAATTTTAGTTACCAAAGCGTATTTGTTACACATTCATATTTTGGCAGCATTCATATAATAGTTTGGCAACATTCATATAAAGGTTTGGTTACCTTGATTTAAGTGTGCATTCTTGTTGGGTAAAATCTAATTACGTACAACACGCAAGTATACGTGGTCAACAAGTAATAAAGTGAAAGTAGAGTATCGTTCCCACGAGGAATTGTTTAATAAAAATCATCAAGTACTAACACGTAACCAACTCAATCTTATTTAAACGAATGAATTTCAATTAATAAGTAAACTAATTCTAATTACCACTAGTTAAATTAAGATTACGGAGATTTAGGATCACAATTTCACTTATTGCATCATTTAAGTTAACACACTTCTCATCAATTATTCTCTATTCTGAATTGTTAATCAAAAACACTAATGCAGATAAAACCACCTCTCGATGCATAATACACATACTCACTTAAATCCACAGATGATAGAATTAAGCAAGACACCCTAAGTAACTAATCCACTATATCTCTATGTGAATTACAATTAAAAAGGATTTAAAGCACAAGTTCTCTAAAAGATTACATATGGCGTAAAGGCATATCTCTATCCTAAACACGAATCATGAATTCCATCTATGCAGATATCACAAACACATGCTATCATGATCAAATCTAAATCTAAACTTCATCTTTCGAGTTCATATATATTATCACGGTAATTAATAACCAATCAATTAAACAATTAAATCCAAATCACAATAGACAATCTTCACGATAGAAAATAATAATTGATAGCGAAGCATATTAAAATAAACTACACAATAAGATCCATTGTAATCTCAAACAAAGAATTAGTTCATTGAATTAAAACTAAGAATCCACACTTGAATACACATTAAAATATAAAAATAAGAGTAGAGTAAAAAATAAATCTGTTGTCAGCAAATCTTCATCTTCATCAAGCTCCTGCTCTTGATATTCAATGGCCTCCAAGTTGCTTCAATCTCCAACTCTAATAAGAACTAGGGTTTTGCTCCTAATCTACACTAATTTAATCTAATGGAATCCTCCAAAACTAGCCTATATCCTCTCTTTTATGCCTCTAATCATGTATTTATAGTTCTAATGGATACCCTAGCAAGTTAAGCAACTAAGAATCCTATTCTAGCTCAATTTGGACATCAAATAACCTAATTCAGTTGTTTTCCTGCCGACCAGCGCACCCCGCGCCATTCCTAAGCCATTTTGGGCGCGCCACGCACTACTGTAGCAGAGTTTCTGATTGCCCGGCGCGCCCCGCGCTGTTATTAGCGCGGTCCGCGCTACTCTGTTTTCTGCTATGATGTTCTTTGGTAAAACAGGAATAACTTTTGATCCGCTAGGAGTTACGGGGCCTGCCACCTATCAAATCGAAGATATCGACGAGATCTACAACGTTTATGATTTGAGAATTGACAGATTCGGATCGGATCAAGATCAAATTCGGGTTTGAAGTAGATGTTATGTAAATGGCAAGCATGACAACTCTTAACTTTGATATTTGTTGATAAAAAGGTCATAACTCTCGCATCCGAACTTCGATTGGGACGATTCAAGATGTTCTGGAAAGCTAAGAAGTAGATCTAAAATAAAATCTAAGTTCCAAGCCA
This sequence comes from Panax ginseng, assembly GCA_020205605.1. Classification (NCBI taxonomy): domain Eukaryota; kingdom Viridiplantae; phylum Streptophyta; class Magnoliopsida; order Apiales; family Araliaceae; genus Panax; species Panax ginseng. Next base: position 71,288,846 of record CM035142.1, on the reverse strand, counting down.
AGAACATGCATCCAACTTGGTGATAAAAGTCTTGCAATCTTCCCTTCTTGCATTTGCTTGCATATTTTTATCCAAAAGATGTTTGAATTGCTTTTCCTTGCTTCCTTATGCCAATATTGTGTCGAAGCCTACAAAATACCAAAACATGTATGAAATGAACACACCATGCATGCAAAGTAACTACACAACATAGATTTCAGCAACTAATTCAAGTAATAGATACCGGATAAGTAGGTATAAAACCTACTTATCAAATACCCCCAAACTTAAACAGTTGTTTGTCCTCAAGGAAAAACACAAATCAATAATGATATGCAATGCAACTAATCTACATGCTTACGAATCCAGCAGTAATGACATGAACAAGTCTATTCAACCGGCCTTAGAGAAATCAAGTAAACATGATAATACATTATATCAAAACAAATCATTAACTTCTCAATCAATCATCAAATCTTAGACTGTTATCACTAATATAGTGCGTGTGTGCTCCACAACAATGTTAACTGATATAAAATAAAATTTAACACATAATATGTGACGCCCCCAAAATAGGTATACATCACCCATCTTGAGTCGCCAAATACATGGTATAAAATTCAAATACAACTTAATTATACAACAGTCGTGTAAGATATGACAAAATATAATCTAAGAGTTTTAATAAGAATATTGTCATCTAGACAATATCCACACTCAATGGAGTCCTCATTACATTTATTGTCACACTATGTAACAGAATAGTGAGGACTACTAATGTTATCATCTGGACTGTCACTCCGTTCCCAGACTAGTCCCGGCTACGTTCTCATTTCCTGAAGAGAACAGTGAAAGAAAGGGTGAGCTCAACTAGCCCAGTAAGAAATATTATGACTAAGATAATGCAAAATAAATTATCATTAGCCTTCAACAGTGTTAAACTGATAAAATATAATAAACATCAAGTTTAACTGCAGCGGAACAAGTAATCCATTAGAAGAGTCAAGTAGAGAATAAAATCTACTATCTTCTATGATTTAAAAGGTTTTTCATCACTTTTATCGCTGAGACTCAGCTTAATAAATAAACCACATCATCCCTACACTACGGCCAATGATATTCATTAGTTTCACGACCATAAATTATCCATGCACTACGGACCAAGGATATTCGTGTATTCATCAATGGTCATGATCATGCCAACAACTGTCTATCAATGCACTACGGCCAATGAGGACTTTTACCACATCATTTGTAACATTACGTTCATGATTATACCGAATAATCCCTGGTCATAATCATACCAAGTCCATCTATGCACTACAGGCCACAGATGACTTTCAACATATTATAAACATGAGGATGATGACAATGATATAAGAATTCAATAAAAAAAGTTCAAGGATAAATTTGTAAAGATTTATAATTTAATTTATCCAAAAATCAATAGCATCCAAATTGTCAACATGATACTGCTTTGTGGAGTAAAATTTAAGAATGCTCAGAAGAATATTTCCATGAAAAGATACTGGATGAAGCGCAAATATCAAGGATATTCCACTAATTTCATGAAGTATAGAAGCCAAAACTTTAATCAACTAAGTATAATAGAATATATGAAACCATAAATGGATTTTTGCCGCCATTCAAGAATCCACGTAGATGCATTATTCCAAATGTAATAATAAAGAATGGAATAATGAAGAATTCACCAAAGGCGTAGAATCGCATGCAGCATGTGTTATTCCAACAGAATAATAAAGAATGGAACCAGGTCATGCATAATCCGCAAAGACAGGATGTTCCAACAAAATAATAAAGAATGTAACCAGGTCATACGTAATCCGCATAGAAAGGATGTTCCAACAGAATAATAAAGAATGGAACCAGGTCATGCGTAATGCGCATATCGTGATGTTCCAAATGTAATAATAAAAATGGAATAACAACAATTCACTGTGCACGCGATAGACCGCACGCATAAAAGTTATTCCAATAGAATAATAAAGAATGAAATAACAACCCTTACAGTATTGAAAGAAAATAACTCCTTCATGAATATGTAAAGAATAATACCCTTACCTTAGAAAAAGCTGGATCTTTGGAATAGTGAGGTAGCAGACTTTCTCTTCTTTTTTCTCTCTATAATTTCTCTTTATAATAATTGCTCTAAAGCTTTTGTGAATTGGTGAAAAATGAAGGAAGCATGAGCTTCTATTTATAGGAAAATATAATTTTGATAATTGCACATTTTTGGGCTCAAAATATTACAGTATAATACCTTCCTCTTTTTCTTTATTTTTAATTTAGTCCTGCAAGTATTATCAAACTTGCACCACCTCCCCTAATAGTAAATAATGTGAATCAATAGTTCATTCATGTGACTTAATAGTATAATCATGTGAAAAAAGTAATTACAGTATAGTACCTTCATTTATACCTCCATTTTTAATTTAGTCATGTAAGTATTATCAATCTTGCACCACCTCCCCTAATAGTACATGACTGTGAATCAATAGTACACACATGTGAACAAATAGTTATAATCATGTGAAATAATAGAAATTAATTGCTCATTTATCCGATTAATTACCCGATTGGTCAATATAACCTCCAGTCATCAATTATTATCGAAATAAATGTCGATTTCCACTAACACTAATAATCCCAACACAATGGAACTATCAATTTCATCTTTAATCAACACAAACTTATTCATCATTAATATTATAATTCACAATATTTAATAACCATGTCGTTCCCAGGAAAGAGGGGGATTTTCGATAAGAATTTCTCCTTATTGGCGCACAATTAGGTGACCAAACCTCTCCTTGACAGAACTTCTAGACATTGTCAATATTGCAAATAATAATATGAATAACTTTGTCGTCTCAATTATTGATTTAATAATAATAAATATTATACAGATGATACTGTGACAATAATTAAATCAATAATATGAGAGATAAGTGTCGACGTCGGGATTTTTGGATGTCCCTTTCCGTTACTTGTTCTTTGGTGTTCTCATTTTAGGTGAGATTTGTTAGAAAAAATAAATGAAAAAGGTCTGACATGTATAATGTCGACGATGGACAGTTAAGAGTAGCCAGTTGGTTTTTAAATGGTTGTACCAACACAACCGAGAAAAGGTTTGCACATTGACCCAATTGATGTGACATCATATACTGGCCTGGTGAAACCGAGATTCGTTTAGGGTCCGTGGACTTGGTTATGCGGGGGGAAGGTGTTAGGCACCCCCCCCCCCCGACATCCGTGTTACCATGGTGACCTCCTCTTTTCAAGAAACTATTCTCTTAATGCGTGTGTGTGGGTCAATGTGCTATTATATGGAAGTTGTGCAAGGCCTCGTTCGAACCTATATATATTGTGGTTTGAATTTATGTAAAAATTCAATTTTTAGCAAGAAGATATGTGATGATGTTTTATAAAAGAGGTTTTCCAAACCTCGATGATCAATATGAATTGAGACCTTTACACTCCCACTTTATTAAGTGATCTATTGATTGATTTTATTTGACGGATGCGAGGCATCCGTACGAAAATAATATACAAGAATAATGCCAATTTCCTCGTGGGTATGGAAACCATCTGAGGAAATTCGCACCACGTTGAGAATAATACTTTACAAGTCACATAATTGAAAATGTCCATCACAGGAAGCAAATCTAGATCCAATGGGATGAATCTATGATCACATGATTCCTAGGTGCACAGAATGCTATAATTTGTATGAAAGCAATAAGCAGGTATATATATATAAAAGTCAGTAAATATATATATATATATATATATATATATATATATATATCTGAACATGATCACCAACCACGAAGCACCTCCATGGGGATCGAAATGTAAATAAAAGTCAGAAGAAGCGATCAACCGCCACTTAAGGAAACTCCAGCAGATTTAAAATTAATACATATATATATAAGCATTAAATGCACCGAGATGTAAAATCTGTGCTCATTGAATGTAGTTCGACCACAATTCATATATATAAGTATAAATATATATATATATATATATATATAAAAGCTTAATAAATGTATTCTTAGGATATAAAATCCGTGCTCATCGTAATGCAGAGTTCAACACACAGCTAATATATATATATATATATATATATATATATATATATATATATATATTAAAGCAAGAAATGCTCGCATCAAGTTCAGGCTCATCGAACAAAGTTCGACACACGATTCATATATATATATATATATATATAGAAAAGCAAATAAACGCCTCGGGCATCAAGTTCAGGCTCAATCGAGGCATAACTCGATAATGTTAGTCAAGATATATATATATATATATATACAGATCGGAATGAAACCACTGAATAGAAGTCCGGCAAAAGCGAAAAGCAACACAACTCTCAACGTGTAGAAGGGTGTGTAAAGATGAAGAGAAAAAACTCTAAATTGTGTGAGAAGGCTTACAAATGATCGCTAAAAAGGCTTCTATATCTTTAGAGTGGGTAAACACCGCTTTTATGGGTACAAAAGAGGCTATATATGAGCTCACTGTGTGTTTAAAACAGGGAAATATAACAGTATGAAATGAAAAGTGAGTGAATTGTGCAGGTTTCCGTCTTTTCCTCCTTCAAAATCAGCACCCCAAGCCCTCTATTTATAGGCATATTAGCCGTAGGTGTACCTGCGGCAACCCGGGTTGGCCCGGGTTTTTCGGGTCGGTCGTCTCTCGGCACGTGCACTCGTGCATTGTAATATCCATTCAAACTTTCGTGAGAAGGTCAATCCGCATCCGCTTGAGGTATACAGACCTATTTTGGACCGACCGTTGTCGAGAGTCATACGATGGCATTGGATTAGAGTTTGTATGAAGTCATTGAAGATGGGACGATGCCTCCGGTCTTCAAGCTTCAACTTTCATCCGTTACCCCGCACAATAGTCACTCGGGATTGGTTAGTCTTGTGGGACATTGTTGCGTAGAGACGTGACATGGCATCGTGTTGACGAGATAACGATGTTGCCCTCATTTGGTGTTATCACGGACAATGATAAGGGACGTTGCTCAAGCTTCGCTGAGATTGGACTGCTGCAATTTATTGAAGGTCCTCATTATCATCTTTGAAGTGTGTCTGTCTTCCCGATGTTGTCACCGGGTTGGTATAGTGGATCTCGTTGTGAGCGCCGAGATTGAAGCTGGTCGCATTTGAAACAAGCATTTCCGGGGTTATCTCTGAAATTGCATTCCTCGGGGTCATCACCAAGGTTCGTGGCTATTCCCATGGTTGGGACTGAGACTAAATACCTCGGGGTCATCTCCGAGATTAATCGGTCTTCTCCGGTGTGTGTTCCAATATTGTATCTGCAGGCCTCGGGGTTATATCTGAGGTTGGATTTGATTACTCCTGCATCGCGATCCAGGGGTTTGATGTCAACTTTCGTTAGTATCCAGATGATTTGGATTGTCTTTCGTGGTTCCTCTTAAAAGACTTAATCTGTCCTCCTCCCGCAATCTTTAGTGAAGAATCTGAGAAAATTTCGAGTGTCTATAGATGCACCTCTTTATCACACTCATGCATGATGATGCATGGGTAGGATAAAGAATCCTAGACACTTGAAACGTAACAAGACGAACATGGTACTATGGATAGAAACATGATGTAAATGCATGATGCATGTGTACGGGGTTGTAGCCCAACATGCTGAGGATGATTGCTGGATCCCTGTTGCTTCAACTGGGGATTGGCAATGCTGACTAGATTCGATGTGTAAGCCGAATCTGTTAGGATGTTGATGTTGGAGTTATCACCAAATCCCTGTGTTTTTGATTATGACTTGATCCTGAAGATGTACCTCTTATATGTAAGAGATCTGTAGGGATAAAGCTTGATCTGTTTGAGGATGTGTATAACATATTCCATTATCTATCCTCTTTGATAACATTGTCCTTTCCTGGTTAGTATCGCCAGAACATGTCAAGATCCTGATGGATTTACTGCCAACAACAAATGTTGTCAGGGGTGCCTGACCTTCGTTGACGTGTACATCACCGACATGTGAATCAACGGTTGAAAAATCATGTGGGATATACTGTCAAGGTTGCTTGACCTTCGTTGACGTGTGAATCAACGGCTTAAACTTCATGGATAGATTATCTAGGTTTCTCGACTTCCGCTGTCGTGTAGATCAATGGAGCATTGCCTTGTGACCCCCGCCGAGGATATGCTGGTTACGAGCAGTCGGGTGTGAAAACCTCAGATAGCTCTAGAGTTCTGATAGGTTTAATCGCTATCGACTGAAATAACGTCAAGGCTGCTTGACCTCAATTGACATGTGTGTCAATGGCTTGAATGTACGTTGTAATCCCCTGCCGTGATTTCACGTTGTAACCCCCGTCGAGGATCTACTGGGGACTTATGAGTGAGTACGCAATAATCGCACAGCCCTCAATGCTTTGATGGGTTTACTTGCCATCGGCTGAGATAACATCAAGGCTGCTTGACCTTCATTGATAGGTGTGTCAACGGCTGAGCACATGTTATTACTCCCGCCGGAGATATACGTTGTAACCCCCATCGGGGACATACGTAGGGTAACGACCCGGAGTCGGCGGCATCGGACCTGTATAAGGTATTGCCGTATGTGACTTGTGACAACTGGGATCATTGGTAGGGTATACCTTGTATTTAGGTGACTACCAATGAGTGCTATACAAATTCAAAGTCTCATCTGAGAAGACCAGGATTGTATGCAGTTTTGCTCAATCGCGTGACGTTTTTATTCTCGATTTGACCTATCTAGTCCGTAAGAACTCCGTTCCACCTTTGAATCGACTGAGCCGGAGGGTGGGACCCCATAGGAAGCCGCAGTGCACCTGCTGCGATCATAGTGTGGGCTCTGGCCACAGCGCGGATCATAAATCCTGCAGGCTTGTCTTCACAAGTCATTTTCAACTTGCTTCACATAGAGAAAAACCGCGAGCCATCTTCAGATCTACTAAGTTCGGGCCGCTCGCAAATTTCATCACCGTATAAGTGTTCTACACTATCACAGTAACGTATGCATGTATTTTTTTCCAGTTTCATCATTAGATTGTGAGTTATCGCATCTAAATGCATCTAAACACATAGTAGTGATTATGTATGCAAAATGACTTGATAAAAATATTCAACATAGTAAATGTTATTATTAAACCATCTTTGAACATAATGATGTGAAAAATTTGACTTCGAGATAGTCAAATTGGCACCTTTTTCTGCTATTTTTTGTCCTATTTGAGGTCTAATGAGCAAAAGGTAGAAAGGCAAAGTACTCCTAGCATTGAGGTTGGATTTGTGCATGATGATTTTAATTTTTAATGCATATATTATGTATATGACTTTGGGGCAGGTGTGCTACTGAATGGCCACCTAGACATGCCTATGTGCATGTGGATAGTCCTATTTTCAAAGGGGACTATGACAAAAATTTTCCAAATGTAGGCATTGTGTAGTCATGCACTTTAACTCTATTATATGCTAAAGTAAATGCATGCATGCATATAGTCATAAATGCATTTTAAAAAGCTCCAGGTAAGGAAATACCACACCCTTTCTGAGGTGATTTGGAGACTTGTTGTCATGATATTATGGATCCAGATCAGCCGAGCAGTTCTTACAAGACCGCTTCTGGCATACGACGGGGGGCTTCTGAAGTGCCTCGTCCTTGTTCTGTCAGACAGCCTCCCAGGTTGGTGGAGGCCGTGATACGTCTTGTCCAGGTAGATGTTCTAGACGTTGAGGACGAGGAGGCGGATATTCCGATTGAGGATCCCGCTCCTGCTGCACATGTCCCTCGCAGGGAGCTTCTGAGTATTTAGGTGGTGAACCCAGAGTTGCTGGGTGATTTGGGTAGACATCCATCGATGTACTTACATGCTAACGAGGTATGGCGTTAGACTTTGATCTTCCTTCTTTCCTATTGATGAGGATTAAAGGGTTCTGATGTTGATCTGCATTTCATGCAGGATCCAGGATTTACATAGCCTCGAGGGAACTGGTTTAGCATTCACTCCATGTACCAGGCGCTTCATCCTGACTATAGAGAAGTAGTGCATGAGTGGGGGTTCGGGGCATTCTTCTCCATCCTTCCCCATCGATGTCCCTGGGCTTACCTCAGGGCTTTGTCTCAGCGATGGTTTCATCAGACTCAGTCACTCCATTTGCTGGATTGCGAGGTGATGATGACGCCTATGGATTGGTGATTTATCACAGGTATGGAGTTTGGAGGGGAACCAGTGCCTTGCATGGCGAATATTACCCCTACTGCCGTCAAATCCTTATTAGGAGTTCCGGCGGAGGCGCTCAAAGGCAGGACTGTTCGTTCAGGTCCTTTGAGCATAGATGCTATGAGTACTGTCGTATGTCTATATGCCACGATATATGGACGAGATAGACATTGGTGTCATTATGGCTGTGAGAGCTCTTAGAGAGGGTCATACCATTGTACTTATGATCGTAGCAGAGACCCTGCGGTCGGCATCCTATTGTTGCACGTATCCTACAGGAGTGTTCACTGGGAGTTCGGTCATGTTGTACGTGTGGTTTATGTCACACTTGAGACCGGTTGGTACCCATAGACGACATGTGTATTGCTTTTCCCATGATGTGGCCATGTCATACTCCTTTCAGCCATCAGAGTGTACAGATGCTCAGTCCTGGTCCGCATTTTTGGTAGATATTAGAGATCCATTCAGCATATTGCCGTGCTCGGGCTTCATTTCACCATACTGACTTCATTACTTACTCATGCTCCGGGCATGGACTTCCTCCCTCTGGCTGGATTGAGGGGCGTGACTACTTATCACCCACTGGCCGTGATGTCGCAGTTCGACCAGTTCCAGGATTTCTATCCTTTTGATGGGGAGATAGGTCAGCATTCAGCTTCTCGATATCTCTTAGCAGAGGACCGATCCCGTGTGTATTCTTGTTGGGATCAGCGTGAGACAGCTTCTTTTTCTGTCAGTCATCCAGGTAGTTCTGCAGAGTATTCCGCATGGATGGAGACAGAGATTTTATCGGCTGCAGCAGTATCTGCAGTACCGGATATTGAATCAGACGGTGTAGAGCCCGTGGAGGACATCGATACCTACATCGAGGAAGAGCCCACTGCTGGGTTGCCAGCATTTCTTCTGGATTCTCCTAGTACCAGTACTGTTGTGATTCAAAGACTTAAGACAGAGACTTAGAGCGAGTCTTCATCGATGACCTTTGAGAGAGATCAGGCTCGATCTATGATGTTGACTGCCCTTGATGGGAGAGACGCAGCTCTATTAGAGAGAGACGAGGCATTAGATCGCAGAGATGCCGCTGTTATTGAGCGAGATGAGGCCAGATTAGCCAGAGACGCAGTGATAGTTGAGCGGGATAGTGCTATATCTTCCCGGGATGTAGCCGTCACAGATAGTACTGCAGTGAGGTCCTTTACCACTGGTATGATCACAGAGATGAGCACATATATTGATGATCATATGGTCACCATGTAGATGGCTAAAGATCTTTTGGGTCGTGTGGATATTCTCATACAGGAGACCACAGCTTCGCCTCCGTCTTCTGAGAGGGACGCCATGTTGGGCTTGTTAGCTCGCATATATCCTGACTTGTAGATGAGCTTGAATTTACCTGCACAGACTAGCTTAGCCATATTGTCATGTACAGTTTACATTGTATATATATCAAATAACATTATATATGACAGAGAAATATATTTTTGGATCACCTCCCTTTTAGATATGCCCTGCTATTTGCTTGATATTTTGCCTGCTGCTTCAGGGCTTGTGATCTTGATGTATTCTGAATTCCTCCTAGGTGGATGGACATTGAGTTGTCTCTGGATAGTTCAAAATGGATCATTGATTTATGTGTATTCCTACCATCTTTGGTGTCTTGGGACTAGTTTCTGGATAGAAATGTGGAGAGGAGTGTGGCTTTCCTCTCTGAGATTGATCGCATCACAGATGGTCGCCAGTACTTCTATTTAGGAGAAGCCTAGTTAATTCCACTTCTTATGGATTGGTGTTGCTCTTCAAGGTATGACCACAGCTTAGATTGTCGCCGAATCTCATATTTATGAGGAGTTCAGGTAATTCCATCCCTTTGGTCTAAAACAAATGAAATGTAGTGGATTGATGTTTGATCCCAATACCAGTTGATAATGGTTTGTATTTTGGTAGGGGGTGAGACCGCACCATGAATGGCTGCCTACGTACTCCTATTAAAGAGGAGATCAGGTCTGCGTAGTTCGAACCTAGTGTAAGAGGTTCAACGCTGTATATGGCAGAAATGGTGTAGGAATGTTTTGTTGTTTTTGTTTTTGTAAGGGTAGAAATGTTTTTGTGGTTTTTGTTCTATTGCGACCGAGCCATGTAACATGGTTGCCTACGTACTCCTATTGAGGAGGAGATCAGGTCGACGTAGTTCGCCCCTCAGGGCGAGAAGAAAAGTGTGATCCTATGTGCAGGTCAGAGTGCGGGGAGGCAAAAGTTTAATCCCTGGTTGAGGATAAACTGCAGGTATGAGAAGTTTGATCCCTGGTATGGGTATGGCTATATAACGCAAGAGGTTCAATCCACGGTGGGATGACCTAAGTTGTATGAGTAAGAAAGGAGAAAGCAGTCCGTCGGCTTGAAGAGTACGCGTTTCCACGAGGGCAAAGTATAGAAAAGTTATATGTGGTAAAGGGTTAAAGAATCGGAATGACTGGTGACCTGATGATTATGCACCAGGGTGTTTGTTGGTTACTTCAGACATAATACCATTTCATGGTGTCTGAGTTGATGAGTTGTGGAAATTCATCGCCGTCCATTTCTTGCAATCTAAGAGCGCCTCCTGTCAATACTTCCTTGACAATAAATAGGCCTTCCCAGTTAGGAGCGAATTTTCCTTTAGCCTGATCTTGGTTGTCAAGAATCTTCTTCAAAACCAAGTTATGTTGTTTAAACTGCCGTAGCCGGACTTTTTTGTTGTAGGATCTGGCGATCCTTTGTTGATATAACTGACCATGGAAGATAGCCGCGGTTCGCCTTTCGTCTATTAGAGACAATTGGTGATACATGTCTTGTACCCATTGGTCTTCATCCAGCTGAGCGTCGATCAACACTCTGAGAGATTCCATCTCAACTTCTATGGGGAGCACTGCTTCCATCCCATAGGTTAATGCGTAGGGGGTTGCCCCAGTAGAAGTGCGCATTGAGGTTCTGTAGGCTAATAGAGTCAGAGGCAATAAGTCAGGCCAACCTTTGTGATTGGCGGACATCTTTTTCATGATCTTCTTGATGTTTTTGTTAGCCGCTTCAACAGCACCATTCATCTTCGGACAATAGATGACAGAGTTGAGGTGTTTGATGTGGAATTTACTGCATAATTCCTCCATCATTTTGTTGTTGAGGTTCTTAGCATTGTCTGACACAATCACCTCTGGTTGTCCATATTGATAAACGACATTGTTTTTGATGAAAACAATGATTACTTCTTTAGTAACCCTGGGGAAGGAGGCTGCTTCTACCCACTTGGTAAAGTAGTCGATCATGGTGAAGATAAATCGGTGACCATTACTGGCTTTAGGCTCAATGGGCCCGATAACGTCCATTCCCCACATTGAGAAGGGCCAAGTCAAACTCATATTGTGGAGTTCCCGTGGAGGGGCGTGTATAGCATTCCCATGAATTTGGCACTGATAGCATCTTTTGACGTGGTCGTTGCAATCAGCTTTAAGAGATAGCCAATAATGTCCCGTCCTGAGGACTTTCTTGACAAGGAGGGAGCCACTCATGTGGGGGCCACAGACTTTGCCATGGATTTCATCCATAAGCCTTTGGGCTTGATCTTTGTCTAAACATCTGAGGAGACCTAGTCCTGCATCTCTTTTGTAGAGCGCATCTCCACTTAGGTAGAATTTCATAGCAAGTCTATGGATCCGCCTTTTCTCAGTCGGGCTCGCCTCAGCGGGTGTAGATCCTTCTCATAGATATTCCTTGATATGCTAATACCAAGGATGTTGGATGGGAGGTAGCTCATCCGATACTTCTCCAATGTAATTCCCATAAGCTGGGGCCTTGTGCAGGGAAATTGTGACGCTCGGCAAATGTTCTTTGTCTGATATACGAATCAGGGAGGCCAAAGTTGCTAATGCGTCCGCAAAGTCATTCCTATTACGAGGAACATGTAGAAAGGAGATTTTTTCGAACTCCAAAGTCATCTTCAAAACCGCCAGATGGTAAAGGCGACAAATGTAATTCCTTGGTTTGATAGATTACGGTGGATTGTCTCGATTACCAACTCGAATCTCCAAAGGCGATTAATCTTTGATGCCTATTGAGCAGGCGAAGTTTTAGCCCCATGAGACAAATACCTTCATACTCAACCGTATTGTTGGTGCCGATAAATCGTAATTTGACTGATGACGGATATCTGCTCCCCGCATGCGAGATACTAGGCGCTCCGGCTCGAACCTTCCATATTAATGACTCCATCAAAATACATCTTCCATGATTGATGCGTATTGATCGATGGTGTTCTTTGGTATCATTATTCCTTCATCGGGGAAATATGTTTCCAAGGGTTTGAAATCCCCTGAAGGTATGGAGGCCAGTTGATCCGCGATTTCTTGACCTTTGACGGACTTTTGAGTCACATATACGATGTTAAATTGTTATAGGATCAACTGCCATCTGGACAGCCAGAAATTTAACATAGGTTTGCTAAACACGTACTTGAGAGGAACCACGTGGGATATGAGATGGGTTGTGTGACCGTGGAGGTAATGTTGTAACGTCATGGAGGCCCATGCCAAAGCATAACACGTCTTTTCGATCAGAGTGTACTTGTGTTCACCGCTGCTAAACCTTTTGCTGAGGTAATAGATAGTTCGTTCTTGGCCTCTATCGTCTTTTCGTCTCCAAATCTGACCCATGGCATTGTCACTACTTACATGAGATACATGAGCAGGGGAATATCATCCACTGGGTGGTACCAAGACGGGAGCTTTGACTAGCTGTTTCTTGATTGTAAGGAAGGCATTCTGGCACTCATCATTCCATTTCATGGAGGAGTTCTTCCTTAATAGCTTGAAGATTGGCTCACGGAGTTGCCGTGAGTTGGGAGATAAAACTGGCGATGAAGTTGATTCTTCCCAAAATCCGTATTTCCTTCTCTGTCTGAGGAATGGGCATTTCAGTGATGGCTTGGATTTTGGCAGGATCCAGCTCTATCCCTTTGTGGCTGACTAGAAATCCTAGTAACTTGCCTGATTTAACGCAAAAGGCACATTTAGCTTGATTCAACTTCAAGTTGTACTTACGTAATCTGTTGAACAACTTCCTAATATGGTCTATATGGTCATCCTCCTTCTGGGACTTGACAATGATGTCATCCACATAGATCTCAATCTCTTTATGCATTAAGTCCTGGAAAAGAGCCATTATAGCTCATTGATAGGTGGCTCCGGCATTGATGAGGCCGAATGACAACCGTCTATAGCAAAAAGTTCCCCAAGGAGTGATGAAAGCAGTTTTCTCATGATCTTCCTCGGCAACTATAATCTGATGATACCCCACAAAGAAATCAACAAAGGAGTACATGTCATATTGCGTAGTATTGTCAATGAGAATGTGGATAAATGGCACGGGAAAGCTATCTTTTAAGCAAGCTTTGTTCAAGTCCCGGTAATCCACACAAACTCGCACCTTCCCTCCAGGTTTAGGCACAGGCACAATGTTGGATATCCACTCATGATAAGTAGATACCATTATGATGCCAGCTTAAAATTGTTTCACAATATCTTCTTTCACCTTTAAACTCCACTCAGGTTTTAATCTTTGAGTTTACCATTGTTGGCTTAAATCCTCTTTAATGGGAAGGCGATGAAGGACAATGTCGGGTGGAAAAACCCACCATGTCTTCATAAGACCATGCAAACACATCCCGGAATTGGGTTAACAACATAACCATGTCATTCCGTTGGTTTGGGGTAAGGTCGACCAATCTGGATTAAGCGAGGGCTTTCTAAGGTTAGAGATTGAAAGAAGTGGTTTGATCAAGGTTGGGTTTGGGTTTGTCTTTGACCCATTCTTGAATTTTGGAGGCACCTCAATGTCATCCTCAGTATATCCATCAAGGTGAATTCATCTCTACATCAAAGGTACAATCCTTGTGTAGGGAGAGGCATCATATCCGCAAGTCTGAGGCACATCTAAATTTAGAGTCTCGAAACAAAATATGCTTTCACTTAGTATATATGAAATGCGTTGATCATACACAGTGTTAGCATATACTGGCAAAATAAACTGCTAATACTGTACAGAAAAGTAAGCAGTTATTATATCTACAGGGTAGAAAGAGTTTCTGCCCACTTTACCCTTGACGACCAATGCAAGGAATGTTGTTCCAATTGGCAAGAGAAAAGTCTGGGTGGACCGCAATGATGGAGGGAATGCCATCATCCTCCCTATCCCGAATGATGGCCATTATGTCTGGGCAATCATCGTCTGGGGTGTATTTGTTGGTATGCTCGTCATGAACGATGATGCGTATGCCTAACATCATTCGGATGATGTCTTGCTTGATTCTTCGTTCCTCTTTTTCCACTGCGGGATTTGGAACAAAGATTTATTTTCCTTTCACCGGTACCGGCTTGGGACATAACATAGCCATTACATTGGCTGGCACCTTTACGGGAGGTTGTGCAGACTCAGAGTTTGAAGGTGAAGATGAACGCCACATGGTTGATTTTGAAGGAATCTGCTGATGTTTATGAGGATTCCCGTGACTAGAACTAGCAGAATAGCCTAGCCCAGCTGTTCCAGCTTGTCTGGTTAAGCGAATTAGGTACTTGATACCCTGACAATCTTTACCTAACCCTTGTCCCGGCTTATTATGACCCAACGACATCATTTCTTGAGTGGCCAACATTACTTCGACAGAAATCTTGGGTTCGGGCAATGGTGCTCCAATAGCATGGTATTGGGCGTTGCTTATTTCCAAAGTATGAAAACTGACTGGTTCAACATCGGCATTGGCATTGATGAATGGCATGTCTCCGTCTTTGAGAATCTCGGTTCGGCGTTGATTCGTGACCGTGCTATTGTTGATGATGTATTTTAACTGTTGATGAAGAGTGGAGGGGACTGCCCCAGCCATATGAATCCATGGTCGTCCCAAGAGCAGGTTGTATCCCGAATCTATCTTGAGCACATGGAAAGATACACAGAATGTGTAAGGACCAATTTCGATTGGTAGCTCAATTACTCCGACCGAATTTTGTCGGGCTCCATCAAAAGCTTTGATGATAGTATGGCTACTCTGAATTCTGTTGAGATTGATATTCATCTTCACCAAGGTAGCGTATGGGCAGATATTCAGAGAGGAACCACCATCTATTAAGACTCCAGCTACCATATATCCGGAGGACAAGACCGTAATGTGCAACGATTTGCAATGATCGGTCCCTTCGGGCAGTATGTCATCATCAGTGAAGGATATAACATTGTTGTTGAAAATGTGATCAACCATATGTTGAAACGTTTCTGTATCCACTGATGTCGGGAGATAGGCTTCTTCTAGAACCTTTAACAAGACCTTCCGGTGATTCTCGAAAGTTAAGACCAAGTCTAAAATTGATATTTGTTGTGGAGCTTCTTTCAAGCTTAAAACCACTGTAGCTTCATTATGACCCACAGCGCGGAGGAATTTTTCAATCTTCTCCATGGGTATTTTCCCCTTTGATTTGGTGGTGGGCTTCATCACCCGATGGGGGAGATACAGTGGATTTTTCTTTGACACTGCAGCAGTTGTATGCGAGGTGGATCCTTCACCTTCTCCATAATTCCACGAAACCTTGCGCAAGCTAACAATAGGATATTGTGCTCTGCATGGCAAGTTGATTGGCTCGGGAGCGGCCACTTTCAAAGGATTATTTCTTCCCTTGAGTTGAATTGTTGGCATTGTGAGTATGGTATTAATCCAATCAGTTTCAGTGGATATGACTGCTACCATACTCTTCCACTTGGTAGGACCTGAATCCTCACTTGCTTGCATAACACGGTAGAATAAATCGCTAGGGCGCGAGGACACCTTTGTCGATTAGATTTTGAATAAGGTGGCGGAGTGCCCAGCATTCTTCTGTCCTGTGACCGCGAGACTAGGAGTGATATTGACATACTCCATTAGAGTTGTATCATCCTGAACGGGGGTTGATTGGAGGTAGAAGGGAACTAATCCTTCCTTCATTGATTAACATATGAAGGATTTCCTCCATAGGTTGGCCCAAATAGGTGAATTCCCTTTTGTTGGCGAAATCCCGACGGGCTTTGGCATTTTCTCTCTTTGTCACTTTGTCTTCCAGTATTTCATTTTCTGAAAGTGACAAGGGAATATTCATGACAATAGGTAGGAGGCGGCATGCTCTGGTGATTAAGCGATGAGTCACTTGATGCTGATAAGTCACCAGTTCCGCCAATTGTTCAATTTGTTTGCAGAAAGCTTTCATCTTTCGTTCCATTGTGAATTGGAACTTGGCATAATCCCATCTGTCATCACTGTCTTTGATGGTCTGGGAAGATTCACAGCTGAAGTTGGAACTCTTTCCATTGCTCCAATTAATCATGTTGACCTCTTCTTCTTTGTGTTGAGGAAGAGGGTTGTCTTGAACATGAGGCTGATCGGGTTTGGTGACTACGATCTCCCCGTTGTCTATTAGGTCACGGATCTTGTGTTTCAAGGCCCTACAATCTTGAGTATCATGTCCAGTGCCCAAGCATGATAAGCACATTTCTAGCGACATTGAAACCCGTCCATTAGAAATTTCATTTGGTGGAAGAAGATGCGTAATTTTCTTACGTGTTGTCAGAAGATTAAGAATGTTCTCGAGGGTATCCCCTAAGGGTGTAAACACTCGAGGGCATTTAACTTCTCCACCTTTTGGTACTGGAGGGTTTGCAGACTATGCTGGAAAGGGAGTGTAGTTTCTCCTTTGAATAGGCATGTTTTGATTGCCTTTTTGCCCCTGTAGTATCAGGGAAACATTTTCCTCTTTCTTTTTATGGACCCTCCGGGGGTGTTCCCATAATTTCCAGATTGGATGTGATCCGCAACAGCTTTGAGTGCAGCTAGGTCTTGAATCTTTCCTGATTTCAATCCCATCTCAGCCATCTCCCCATGCTTGACCATTTTAGAAAATTGTTTGTCGATGTTGGCTAAAACTCTCTCATAGAAGGGAGCTTCTTGTATGTCTATGAAAGTCATGACCATTTTTGATTCTGTCATGGGAGGACTAACTTGGGTAGCCAGGCGTCTCCACCTCTGAGCATACTCTCTGAAAGACTCGTTAGACTGCTTTCTTGATCTTGGTAATTTGATCTGATCGTCGTGACCATCCGAGTTTGAAAAAGCGTATTGAGTGAGGAAGGCATGTGCTAGCTCTTCCCAGCTATGGATTTTGGAGTTGTCTAATCTTGTGTACCACGAACGGGCTTCTCTAGTTAGACTCTTTTGGAACAATTGCATTCTGAGTTTTTCATCCTCTGCATAGGATCCAAGTTCTCCAATAAATACTTTTAAATGCGTATAAGGATCTCCTAACCCGTCATATTTTTCAAAGTCAGGAGTTTTAAATTTTTCTTAGTAATGAACACCAAGAAAAATACACAGATCACCATATGAAACACTCCCGTGTGTTCCAATTCCTTTGATAGCGCGAAGGGTCTCTTCCATTTGGAGGACTTTCTTTTGATGTCACCGATTGTGCGGATCTCCGATTGGGATGGGCAAGATCAAGAGTTTTGTTGGTTGTATCCAGCTCGTGGTTCGTATGGTAATGGACCGGATTCCCCCCTGGGTGGAGGATTCAACATGTACGGGTATTTTCTGACCCTGTGTAGACTGCTATAATTCTTTGAGTAGAACAGCCAAATCGGTGATTTGTTTGCTTAATCCATCGAATTCTTTGCGAGAAACTGGATTAAGTTGATGCGGTCGGATGATGACATGATTGATTTGAGCCTGTTTCCTTTTGGACTTTTAACCGTAGTAGGTCCGATTGATTCCTTGCGAAAGACTTGCATAGTTTAGTCTTTAAGGAATGTATATAATAACATGCTATATGATGTGTTCATTTTAGGAATTTTTATCCTGCATAACGGGTGTCAGCTGTTTATAGCATGTTAATATATATGTGTACACATTTCTTCATATTTCTTATTACATGGAGATAGATATGGAATGTAAGTACAAGTAATTTGAAATGAGAGTATGAAGAGACTTTCCTCCATTTTGGGTTTATCAGAGGCTGACCTATCTTAGGTTACTCTCGCCGATTTTTGGCATGAAGGTTCCCAAATCATCGCAATCTACTAGACGGGAAGTTAATCCGGTCTTTCAACTGGAGCAAATTTGGGTGGTGCCTTTCCTGAGCCTCGAAGAATTAGTCTTCTCACGAGTCCAGTAATCAAACACCGACGGGATAGCCTCCTGGTGGAGGGACTACACAACATACATTCATATACATGCGTCTCACCGTATGACAATGATGATATGTGCGAAGCACTAATATCACTAGCAGATATGGTGCGAAGCACTAATATCACACAAGTAGTTATGGTGCGAAGCACTAGCATCACAAGCAGTTATGGTGCGAAGCACTAAGTGCAATAAGGAAATGCATTTGTACACATTCATTAAATGTAAATGCAACATCCACACACAAGCAGATAATAGTTTTGAAAAGATTGAAATAGCGGCTTAAGTCCTCTTACTAGAGTCCCTAGCAGAGTCGCCACCTATCGACGTCGAGATTTTTGGATGTCCCTTTCTGTTACTTGTTCTTTGGTGTTCTCATTTTAGGTGAGATTTGTTTGAAAAAACAAGTGAAAAAGGTCCGACATGTATAATGTCGACGATGGATTTGTTAAGAGTCGCTTGATTGGTTTTTAAATGGTTGTACCAACACAACCGAGAAAAGGTTTGCACATTGACCCAATGATGTGACATCATATATCTGAATTAAATTGAAAGCAAAGAGATTTGTTTAGGGTCTGGGGACTTGGTTATGCGGGGGGAAGGTGTTAGGCACCCCCCGACATCCGTGTTACCACGGTGACCGCCTCTTTTCAAGAAACTATTATTTGAATGTGTGTGTGTAGGGGTCAATGTGCTATTATATGGAAGTTGCACAAGGCCTCGTTCGAACCTATATACACAAGGTTTGAATTTATGTAAAAATTCAATTTTTAGCAAGATATGAAAGTGATGTTTTATAAAAGAAGTTTTTCAAACCCTGATGCTCAATAGGAATTGAGACCTTTTACACTCCTACTTTATTAAGTGATCGGCTTGATTGATTTTATTTGACGGATGCGAGGCATCCGTACGAAAATAATATACAAGAATAATGCCGATTTCCTTGTGGGTATGGAAACCATCTGAGGAAATTCAGACACAGTAGAATAATTTACAAGTCGCCACTACAATTTGAAAATGTCCATCACGAGAACCGAATCTAGATCCAATGGGATGAATCTGTGATCACATGATTCTAAGCGCATTGAGAATCTTTGCAATTTGTATGAAAGCGATGGTAGTTATGTATATATATATAAAAGTTGTAAATATATATATATATATATATATATATATATATATATATATATATATATATATTGCATATGATCACCAACCACGAAGCACCTACATAGGGGATCTTAAAACTCAAAAGCAGACGTAAAATAAATACATACATATATATATATATATATATATATATATATATATATATATATATATATATATATATAAGAGCAATAAACGCATATAGGGTGTAAAATTGAGGGCTCATCGAATGAGTTAAACCATAATTCATTTATATAAGTATAAATATATATATATAAGCGAATAAATGCACCGGATATAAAATCCAGGCTCATCGAATAGAGTTCGACACACAGTTAATATATATAATATATATATATATATATATTAAAAGCGATGAAATTTCTGTAATCAAGTCTAGGCTCATCGAACAAAGTTAACACACACACATATATATATATATATATATATATATATATATATAGAGAGAGAGAGAAAAAAGCAAATAAATGTTCCCGGGCATCAAGTGCAGGCTCAATCGAGGCATAACTCGATAATGGTAGTCAGTCAATATATATATATATATATATATATATATATATATATATATATTCCATCTGTATATATATATACTGATGGAATGAAACCACTGAGACCAAGTCCAAGGCAAAAGCAAGCAACACGACTCTCAGCGTGTAAAAGGGTGTGTGCAAAGATGAAGAGAAAAACTCTAAAGTGTGTGTGAGAAGGCTACAGGTTGATTGCTAAAAAGGTTTCTATATCTTTAGAGTGGGTAAACACTTGGCTTTTGTGGGTACAAAAGAGGCTATATATGAGCTCACAGTGTTTAAAAGAGGAAAATACATTGTATGGGAAAAGTGAGCGAATAATTGTGCGAGGTTTCCCGTCTTTTCCTCCTTCAAAATCAGCACCCCAAGCCCTCTATTTATAGGCATATTAGCAGCGCAGTGTACGAGAGGCAACCCGGGTTGGCCTGAGTTTTTACGGGTCGTCGTCTCAAAGTACGTGCACTCGAGGCATTGTAATGTCCACTGAACTTTTAGCAGTGAAATTCGGGCATCCGTTTGAGGTATACAGGACCTATTTCGGACTGTCGTTGTCGAGAGTTGTACGATGGCATGGGATTAGAGTTTGTGCGAAGTCATTGAAGATGGGACGATGCCCTCTGGTCTTCAAGCTTCAACTTTCATCCGTTACCCCGCACAATAGTCACTCGGGATTGGTTAGTCTTGTGGGACATTGTTGCGTAGAGACGTGACATGGCATCGTGTTGACGAGATTACGATGTTGCCCCTCATCGGTGTTATCGCCGGATTGGGCTGATAAGGCAGACGTTGCTCAAGCTTCGCTCAGGCGTACGTCTCAAAGTACGTTGCTCAAGCATTTCCGGGGTTATTTCCGAAATTGCATTCCTCGGGGTCATCACTTTCTAAAGATTCTAATTTCTAAAATAGTTTTTGACTGTACCTTTGTGTAAGGTGTCATTGTGACGTGCTATCCAAGGTTGGGACATGAGTCACAATTGGTATATATTTGTATCAAAACTCACAGCATTTATGTTGTTGTATTTTGCACGACAATTGTTGTAATAAAGTTGTAGTTGTTTTCTGTACCATGTATTTGGCGACTCAGAATGGGTTGGATGTAATGGACCTATTTTGGGGTTGTCACATTTGGTATCAGAGCTATAAGTAAAGAGCCCCGAGCCTCTCGCTGGTGACTTCTTGTTGATGGGGGATGCACCGAAGCCAGACTCTCCGTAGGGGACGCCGTTCTACGGTGGCAAACTGATAGGTACCAATGTGAGGTGTTGTCCACTGATGGGACATTTGTCACATTTTGTATCAGAGCTTAGGGATATGATCTCTAGCGGAGATCCCGGATTAGAACTAGGAAGGGAGAGACGAGAAATATCCTTCGCTAGTGTGTGTCCTACCTAAGCTGAATTTTCTTACTTAAGTTGACAAATTGTGATATGTCAATTAACCTTTGTTTTGAAGCTGTATTCTAGAATGATATCTGAAATGCAGGAGATGAGCAATGGAGATGACAGGGAAGATGGAATCTGGAATGGAAGCAAGGTATTCTCAACTCTTCGAAATACCAGGTACGTAAATTTAGGGACTAAATTTCATAAGGAGGGGAGATTGTAAGACCCTGAATTTTATGAAATAAAAGTATTCAATTTTTCTATTCAGTAAATGGTTAAATTGATAAAAGTTAAAGTTAAGGGTGATATATGAATTTTATTTTTTTTTCAAAATACGCAAGTGGTTATAAAGTATTCATTATTGTCGGGGAATATTCGTTTAATCGTGGAATATTCTTTCTGTCGGGGAATTTTCGTACGACAGCGCAGCCATTTATGGGCCCCATAATAGAATAACTGTCGGATGAAAAAAACGGCAAATTTGAGTTTTTATAAATAATGGCGTAGTGGTTACAAATTAACATTGTTGGAATACACGGTGGTTAAAATACGATGAATGGCGTGGTTGCACAAGAAGATTACCTGCGGTTTTACAGTATTTTTGAATTATTGATCCTTACGTGAAGAAGGCACTACTCAATAATTGTTACGGTAATTCTTTATTCAATATTTTATTTTATTGATTCAATAATTCTTTGCGTTGATATTTTATATTATTGTTGTTTTAATAATTGTCTTTGCTGATATCTCCATTATCGGATCAATAATTCATATTATTTGAATAATATTATTAGATAGCATTATTGGCAATGTCTAGAAAGTTACATCGAGGAGAGGTTTGGTCACCTAATTGCGCATGATGAGGAGAAATCCTTATCGGAAAGCCCCTCTTTCAGGAGCTTTGGTTGTCATAATTATGATTACGTAATATTATTTATGAATAATTAATTATTTATTTATATGATAAGGAAATATTTATTTGATGTGGATATAAATGATGGGTTTATTTATGTGGTTATAAATGAAGGAGTTAATGTTGAGGTGTTTTATCAGAATTTTGTCGGATTGGAGGTATTAAAAGATCAAATCGGTGTTATTACAGCTTTATTGTATGAGTTATAATATTTAATCCGACCGTTGGATCGTTGTAATTTTTGGATATGTTATACATATATAAGTTGAGTATATGTCCACAAATTTTGAACAGTTAAAACTGAGCGTATAATTTGTTATGAATTTTAAGAGGTGACTTATTCAGAAATTAGGTTTATAAATAATTTTGGTGGAAAATTCTAGAAATGGGTGGGCCCCACTTTTGGTTGTTGGGGATGGTGGCTGATTTTTGGTGGGTGGAATAGTAGCAGGTAAATCCATCAGGTTGCAGGTTAAGTCTGGTTCGGCGTGCTAACATTTTCCTATAAATAGAGGGCTAAGTTAGAATTGAAAATCACACCAGAAACAAGTTTTCTCTCTTTCTCTCTCTAGATTATCGAGTGTATTTTGTGAGTATTTAGATACTTGGTGAGTTGTTATTCATCAGTGCAAGTTTCCTTCAGCGTCATATCCGATATCCAGTCAAAAGTGCTGCTCTTTTGAGGTAAGGGATTGTAAGAGATAGTAAAGGATTGTAAGGGATATTAAGGGATGTTATTTTCTTCATAATGATGTTATTCTTTCAATATCATTATACTGAAATATTGGTATGGATTTTATTGTAGAATTTCTACCTTTTTGAGTCGGGGTTACTATTCACGTATACGGCACTATTCATGTATATGGCACTATTTACGTATATGACATTATTTACATATACAATACTATGTACGAATACGGAGTACTATTCATGGGTACTATTCACGACAAAAATTGGTTTCTTTTTCTGACCAAATTATCGTTGATTTATGATTGTTGCTCTTGAAATTAAATGCAGTTGTTGATCATATTATTTTTATTATCATATATAACATTTTTAAAACCCTAGTGATGGAATTTCTTTTGACTTGAGTGTAAAGATGGGTAGATTATTGGTATGATCATGACTATGGTTTCTCTTTGGCCAGTAGTGCAAAGATGAATTGTGACTAATATGATCATGACCATTGAATTTACAATTGAATATTTTTAGCTTAAGTGCAAAGGTGAATTGATCAACATGGTTATAATTATGGTTTATATAGATTTTGAAATGATTATATATTTCTTTGAGATGTGAATATCTTTGGCCCGTAGTGCAAAGATGAATTATTGTTGAATATCTTTAGCATGTAGTGCAAAGATGACCTCTTGAATATCTTTGGCTCGTAATGCAAAGATGACCTGTTGTTGAATATCTTTGGCCTGTAGTGCAAAGATGACTTGTTGATGAATATCTTTGGCCCATAGTGCAAAGATAAATTTATTAGTATGATTATGAACATGAACTATGATTTGGTATAACCATTATCTTTGATGTTTCAGGTGATGAAAATTATCTTTGTCCTGGATGAGAAAAGGAATTTAGAACTACAATTACGATTATGAGTTATACATGTGATTGTGGACATGAATTGTTGATTGATGTTCTGAGGATAAAACATTGTTGGTGGACTTTTAACATGGAGAAGATAATAGATTTTATGGTCTATTTGACTCTTCTAATGGATTGCTTCGTTCTACTGCAACTATGGTTGAAAAGTTTTATCATCTACCATATGTTCTAAATCTCTGATTTATTATTGATGAAGGCTATTGATAATTTAATTATCTTTAGTCATGATATTCTTTACTGAGCTAGTTGTGCTCACCCTTTTGCTTCACAATTCCTTTCAGGTAATAAGAGTGTAGTTGGGTCGAGCGGGGGATAACAGGGGAATAGAACGGTGGTCTATAGTTGTTGAGGTTCTCCCTAAATAGGTGAGGTGAACTCAACTTTGGAAGGGTATTTTGCCACTATCATACAAGATGTCTAATGACATACAACCTCGTGTTATCATAAAGCGAGATTATGCGCATCCACTTCTTTGAGTATATTTACGGGCACTACCTATATGATCTTGGAGTTTCTTTGAAATATAATATTCACTTGGAGACAGTGGAGATAGTCATATGTCAAGAGAAGACATAGCTATGCAATATCTTATTACTTTAGGCTTTTCAATGCTACCTTAACGAGCTTTCGACCAACGACTCCCCAGACAATTAAGACCTTAGGGCGCTAGGTGTAAAAACAATCTCATCGTGCTTACTTACTCAAGTAACAAAGGCCACAAAACTAGACAAGCACGCCACGGTGTTTATTCATACTTTCTTCTTTTTTTTTCTTTTTTATAACTTATATACCCCAAATATTTCCCCAAACTTAGGTTCTTGTCTAACTTTAGCCATCACTACTTGTTCTTGTCATTCTTTCATTCAAACTAGAATTATCCTTTAGAGTTCGATTATGTATCAA
Source organism: Panax ginseng (assembly GCA_020205605.1). Lineage (NCBI taxonomy): Eukaryota > Viridiplantae > Streptophyta > Magnoliopsida > Apiales > Araliaceae > Panax > Panax ginseng. Next base: position 71,263,870 of record CM035142.1, on the reverse strand, counting down.
TTTAAACTCAATCATTCAACAAGTTGTTTTTACTGTGCTATCCTTATTATACCAGTTTCAAACAGAAAAAGACTCAATTCATAACAAGAAATCACATCAACGCTCTAATAATCAGTATTATACTTGTCTACCAAATTCCAATCTCATCATTGGTCAAAACAAACTATAAATATCAAACAGCTGGACTCATGCAAGATGTACTAAATGTTATATAAATATAGTAAACTAACAACTAATTTTTCAAATAAAAAAATTTATTTCAAGAAACTGAATGCAAAACTAAATGTAACTATATAAAATACAATGTAAATAACTAACTATATGCAATACGACACTAAAATGCCCCCCAAACTTAAACTAGGCATTATCCTCAATGGCTAAGATAGGAAAAATTAAAAGAGAGGACTTTCCTGAAAAAACAGCATGTTCCTCCTTGTCTGCTAAGTCTGAAGAAAAGGCCAGACACATTGGAATAAATCGGGAACCACACTTGAGTTGGACTTGACTAACATTGCAATTAAACCACTTTTAACGCCTGGGATTTCTGAACGGCGCGGCCCGCGCTGTATGTATGCCTGAGATGGCGATCCCCGCGCTAGGAAATCCGTAGTTGCTGGCATATTAGCGCTCCCCACGTTGTATCTATGTATTGGGTAGCACAGCCCACGATAGGGAGTCAGTGACTTATTGATGCGTAGCGCGCCCCACGCTCATGGTATATTGGATATGGCACGCCCCGCGCTGTGGGATCGGGGAATTGGTGCGGCCCACGCTGGCATGTCAGTAAAGTTGCTAGGGTAGTGGCGTGCCCCGCGCTGTGTCTGAGCGTTGGGTAGCGCGGCCCACGCTAGGGGGTCAGAAGCTTGTTGACTTTCTTTTTCTTGCCTTACCTGCGAGCATACCATTATGGAGTCATTATTCTTTGAAAACTAAATATTTGAGCTAGACTATAAACTAAAATATAAATAATAAATAAGGAAGAAAAGGTTGAGAGCCTGAGTTGCCTCCCATGTAACGCTAGTTTTAACGTCGTAAGCCCGACTTTATTTGGTCAACGCTATCCAATTCCTCTTCGAAAGTTGAGGAACCCTCCATCCATCAGAAATAATGTAGCTTTTGGTAGGTTCCCATTTGTGATAGCCATTGAATTAAAGTCACCTAGCATGCTTTGTGTAGATAAGATCACATTCAAGAACATCCAACATCTAGGTGTTTTCTCCATTGTGTATGTGATCACATTGGGGGCATTGAAGCTTGTCAAACACAACAATCTCTTCTTCTATCTTCTCTAGCTCATTGCACCATGGATTCGAAGTTGTACTCACTTTTATGTCACAAGGAGCATTGTCGACGACATGACTACCTAGCAGACAAGGTTTTGCAAATCTAACATGATCCTTGAACTTTGGTGGAGAAGGCACTTTAGGTAATAACATCGGCCCATCCTTGTTAGTACTCATAGTTAGTTCTTCACCGACCTTGTTTTCATTATCCCCACTTGTCTCCTCTTTTTCAACATCTCGTGGCTCATCCAGTTGTAGATTTTGCTCGGGCAGTTCATCAATCTCAGAATCCTCGTCATAACACCAATTGTTTTGAGGATAGTTGTTCAAGGCTTTGAGTATTTGATCCATCTGGTTCTGCAGCTTTTGAATTGATATCTCTTGATTCTGAATTGACCGCTCTTGATTAATCCTCCTCTCCTCATTTGATGCTACGAACTTGGACAATAATTCCTCCAACCTTGAATTATCTGTCTCAGTCTCGGAAGCCATGTATTGAGGACCATTGGTTGAGGTAGTGACGAGTTGTTCCATACGATTATTAAAATTTTGGGTTGACAGCTCTTGGCTAATCCTCATCTCCTCTAGGTTTGTTATGCCCTTCAATATTACATCCCTCAGATTTGGCTTTTCTTCTTCTGGCAATGGAGGTGGACATGAAAATTCTGGTGTGTATGTTAGATTTGGAGCGTAGTATTGGTCTTCATAAGTATAGCTCCATGACGAATCCGGGTGAAACCTCCAAACTTGATGATAATTAGTATATGTATAATCATTGATGTATTCACCATCGTGTTGTCCCGGCCAAAAACTAACGGTGCATTAATGACTTGGATGATTACCAGCACAATAATTGTAATTAATTGCTATCCTTCAATTACGTTGGGCTCCAACAACGTCCAACCTCCTCGAAAGTGTCTCAAGTTGTGCCGATAATGCAAAAAATGCATTGAGACCATCAATCCCCGCTCCCCTTGGCTGAGTCATTCTCGTATACAGCCATTGATCATTAAATTCCGCCATGGTACCTGAAAAGAAAGAAAAATAGGAAACGAATTAAATAAAAAGGAAAAAAATGTTTAAATTAAGATTAATTTGATTGAAGCTAATATTGGCAAAAATATATTAACTAATTCCCCGGCAACGGCGCCAAAAACTTATTGCATAAAATCTAATTACGCACAACACGCAAGTATACGTGGTCAACAAGTAATAAAGTGAAAGTAGAGTATCGTTCCCACAAGGAATTGTTTAATAAAAATCACCAAGTACTAACCCGTAACCAACTCAATCTTATTTAAAAGAATGAATTTCAATTAATAAGTAAACTAATTCTAATTACCACTAGTTAAATTAAGATTACAGAGATTTAAGATCACAACTTCACTTATTTCATCATTTAAGTTAACACACTTCTCATCAACTATTCTCTATTTTGAATTGTTAATCAAGAACACTAAAGCAGATAAAATCACCTCTCGATGCATAATACCCATAGTCACTTAAATCCACAGATGATAGAATTAAGCAAGACACCCTAATTAATTAATCCACTATATCTCTATGTGAATTACAATTAAAAAAGATTTAAAGCACAAGTTCTCTAAAAGATTACATATGGCGTAAAGGCATATCTCTATCCTAAACACGAATCATGAATTCTATCTATGCAGATATCACAAACACATGTTATCATGATCAGATCTAAATCTAAACTTCATCTCTCGAGTTCATATAGATTATCACGATAATTAATGGTCAATCAATTAAACTATTAAGTCCAAATCACAATAGACAATCCTCACGATAGAAAATAATAATTGATAGCGAAACATATAAAAATAAACTACACAATAAGATCCATTGTAATCTCAAACAAAGAATTAGTTCATTGAATTAAAACTAAGAATCCACACTTGAATACACATTAAAATATAAAAATAAGAGTAGAGTAAAGAATAAATCTGTTGTCAGCAAATCTGCATCTTTATCATGCTCCTGCTCTTGATCTTCAATGGCCTCCAAGTTGCTTCAATCTCCAACTCTAATAAGAACTAGGGTTTTTCTCCTAATTTACTCTAATCTAATCTAATGGAATCCTCCAAAACTATCCTATATCCTCTCTTTTATGTCTCTCATCATGTATTTATAGTTCTAATGGATACCCTAGCAAGTTAGACAACTAAGAATCCTATTCTACCTCAATTTGGACATCAAATAACCCAATTCAGCTGTTTTCCCGCCAACCAACGCACCTCCCGCCGTTCCTAAGCCATTTTGGGCACACCTCGCGCTACTGTAGCAGACTTTCTGGTGGCCCGACGCGCCCCGCGCTGTTCCTAGCTAGGAGTTACCGGGCCTTCCACCTATCAAATTGAAGATATCGACGAGATCTACAACTTTAATGCTTTGAGAATTGATAGATTTGGATCGGATCAAGATCAAAATCGGGCTTGAAGTAGATGTTATGTAAATGCCAAGCATGACAACTCTTAACTTTGATCTTTGTTGATAAAAAGGCCATAACTCTCGCATCTTAACTCCGATTGGGATGATTCAAGATGTTCTAGAAAGCTAAGAAGTAGATCTACAATAAAATCTAAGTTCCAAGCCAAGAACATGCATCCAACGTGGTGATAAAAGCCTTGCAATCTTCCCTTCTTGCATTTGCTTGCATATTTTTGTCCAAAAGATGTTTGAATTGTTTTTCCTTTCTTCCTTATGCCAATATTATGTCGAAGCCTACAAAATAACAAAACATGTATGAAATGCACACACCATGCATGCAAATTAACTACATAACATAGGTTTCAACAACTAATTCAAGTAATAGATACCGGATAAGTAGGTATAAAACCTACTTATCAATTCTTTATTATTTCTCCTACACGACAGCATGAAATCGGTATGTTGCAGAAGCATGGATAATAATAACGTCTATTTTGGTTATTGTATAATGTTGATTTGGTCACCAATTAAATAATAGTATTAATTTCAGTTACCAAATCGTATTTGTTACACATTCATATTTTGGCAGCATTCATATACTAGTTTGGTTACCTTCGTTTATTTGTTCATTCTTTAATTTGACACTGTAAACACTAGGTTGAATATTTATGATTCCTTTAAACATGAATTTTGATTCCTGTGTAAGGTTAATTTGGTCACTATTTACATTATTGTATTAATTTTAATGTTTCAATTGTCGGACCATGGATATGATTCCAGTTGTAATTTACTTCAATGGTACGTGGACTGACAGTAGCCAATATCAAAATTTTGAAGTTACTGGCCTACTAGTCCCTTCAACTTGTTCATTCACAGAAATGCAGAACTTGATATGCACTGTGTTAAGTCTAGACTGCAACACAACAGAATTGTCAATCAAATTTTAAATTAAAAGCAACATTCCTCCGATCAAGGTGACAAATGAATCAACCTTAAGATTCTATATGGAAGTCAGTAGAAAATCAGGTAAACATGGCAAGTTTCCACTAATTATAGATTCTGAATATAGCATTGGAGGCACTACAATCTTACAGAACGTGACAAATGAAGAAGAAGATAGAATGCAAGCTGAAACACCAATGAGATTGACATAATGAAATTCTGAACTTGTATCGTTGGCAACACAAGATTACCAAATTGGATCACAATATGTTTAGCAGCTGGCCATCGAAGCTATTGATAAAGAACAAGACAGACAACAAGACATAACAAACACTGGAGAACAATGTGATGAGGTCATATCAGATTTGAATAAGTTTGAAGTCAAAATACATCAAACTTACAAAGACAAAAAAAATCTAACACAAGCAATAAGGCTACATTCAATAAGGCAAAACAGACAACACGAGGTTGAAAGAACAAGTGGTAGAGACTTTATCCTAGTATGCATAGATAATGAAAATTGCAAATGGAAACTAAGAGCATCAAAGTTTCGGAAAACAACTATGTTCAAGGTGAGAGAATTTAATGATTTACACACTTGTTCGTCTGACATACTGCTTGGAGATCACAGACAAGCAAATAGTCAGATGGTTAATGAATGCATAATGCATAGATTAACAAACTTGAAGAAAATTTACACACCAATAGATATTATGGAAGACATAACGACGGAGCATAATGTGTCCATCTTCTACCAAAAAGCATGGAGATCAAAGGAAAAAGTAATGGAAAAAGTAAGAGGAAATCCACACGACTACACTATGATCCCTTCATGGTTGCACATGCTGAAAAAAACAAATCCAGATAACATTTGGAAACTGTTCATTAAATTTTTAAAATAGTTCGGTTACCCAATTTAAATGATTTAGATACCTAATTATGAAGGTTTGGCTACTAACTGTAGTATATAAATAAAAATTTCTTTTTGCAGGCGACCAATATCTACATGAAATGTAACTATTAAATAGCATTTTAGACACCATCTGAACCATATTGAAACTATTAAATACTAAGTAATTAGATACCAGTAGTAATACACATAGTTATCCTAAACTACAAATTTGGAAAATATTTATTACATATATTTACATTAACATTACTGAAAATTCATTTCAAATTCCATCACAACCTTGGAGTTGGAAAAAAATGGTCGCTTAGTATCTCTTCTTTGCAATAGGAGCATCCATTAAAGCATGGCACCATTGTTTCCCAATCATTGTAATTGAAGGCACATTCATACAATCAACCTACTGGGGGACACTGCTCATAGCAAGCACACAGGATGCAAATAGAAACATTATACCCATTGCTTTTGCAGTGGTTGACAGTGAAAATGAATTATCTTGGAGATGGTTTTTCATCAATTTGAGAGATGCTTGTGGAGTTAGGGAAGGACAATGCATTGTTTCAAATAGACATGAAGCAAATATAAAGGGACTTAACTGTGTGTTCCCTGATGTCATACACGGTTCATGCACATATCATATTTTGAAAAATATAAAAAATAGATTAAAAAAAAAGGAGAAAAACTCAAAAAAGCATACAACGCGGCTTGTAGAGCTTACACTACTGAAGAATTCAACATAAATATGGCTGAACTTGATGCAATTGATTCTCGAATAAGGACATATTTGGAGGAAGATGTTAAGCTAGATTAGTGCGCAAGGCTCCATAGGACTGTAAGTAGGTACTCAACAATGACTTCAAACACCGCCGAATCTATTAACAATGCAATCAAGGGAATCAGAGATCTTTCAGTTTCATCAATGATTGAATGCCTACGTTGTATGGTTCAAAGATGGTATTTCACAAACAAACAAGCAGCAATATCAACTTTCACTACCCTTTCCACAAAAGCTGAGAGAAGATTGAAATCTAATATCATTGAGTCAAAGAAACTTAAGGTCAGTCATACAACTTTTAAATTGTTAGTTGCATACCAACAAAAAGTTGCATTTGCATTTAAAAGAAACCACCTTAGTCATTTTTGGTTACCAGTATAAACTGAAAAAGTTACCAACAGTACATATGCCTTTCATTATTCCAAATTACATAAAAAATTATTATACAATTATACATACTTATAACACCATTAAAATGTGTTGTAGGTTGATACATCGAACCTAGTGATTTTCACTGTTTACGATGTCACCAAACAATTTATCGTGGACATGGAACAAAAGACATGCACATGCCGTAAATTTCAGTACCATGAGATGCCTTGCTCACACGCTTCTGCTGTTATTAGCAAAAGGAATTTGAGCTGTTATGATTTTTGCTCAAAATACTATTCAAAAATAACTTTGGTTGCCACATATTCAACTTCCATCATGCTGTTAGATGACAAAGAGAATTGGGATGTTCCAGATGAGATTAAAAACATATGTGTCAAACAACCAAATACAAGAAGACCAGCTGGAAGACCAAAGATAGGAAGGTACAAGCATGTATCTGAAAATAGAGTTCAAAATAAATGCAACAGATGCCAAGAAAAAAGACACAACAGGAAAACATGCAATAATCTGTAAGACCCCAAATTTTATGAAATAAAAGTATTCAATTTTTCTATTTAGTAAATGGTTAAATTGATAAAAGGTTAAAGTTAAGGGTGATATATGAATTTTTTCAAAATAAACAAGTGGCTATAAAATATTCATTGTTGTCGGGGAATATTCGGTTGGTCGTGGAATATTCTTCCTGTTGGGGAATATTCGTACGACGGCGCAGTCTTTTCTGGGCCCCATAACGGAAAGCGATTGGATAAAGAAAATGACAAGTATAATTTGTTTATAAATAACAGCGTCGTTGTTACCATTAATACTGTTGGAATACACGGTGGTTAAAAAATAGTAATACGCGTAGTTGCATAGTAGCACACGATATTGCACAATATTTTTTCAATTATTGATTCTTACGTAAGAAGGCACTACTCAATAATTGTTACAGTAATTATTGTTCAATATTTTATTTTATTCATTCAATAATTGCTGCGTTGATATTTTATATTATTATTGTTCAATAATTATCACTGCACAGTATTTCCTATTATCTGATCAATAATTCATATTATTTGAATAATATTATTAGATAACATTATTGGCAATGTCTAGAAAGTTCATCAAGGAGAGGTTTGGTCACCTAATTGGCTTGCGCCAAGAGGAGAAATCCTTATCTAAAGCCCCTCTTCCACAGAAGGCGCCTTTGGTTGTCATTATTGTGATTATGTAATATTATTTGTGAATAATTAATTATTGATTTATATGATAATGAAATATTTATTTGATGTGGATATAAATGATGGATTTATTTATGTGGTTATAAATGAAGGAATTAATGTTGAGGTATTTTATCAGTATTTTGTCGGATTGGAGGTATTAAAAGATCAAATCAGTGTTCTTACAGCTTTATTGTGTGAGTTATAATTTTTGATCCGACCGTTGGATCGTTGTAATTTTTGAATATGTTATACATATATAAGTTGAGTGTATGTCCACAAATTTTGAACCGTTAAAAATGAGCGTATGATTTGTTATGAATTTTAAGATGTGACTGATTCAGAAATTAGGTTATAAATGATTTTGGTGGAAAATTCTAGAATTGGTGGGCCCCACTTTTGGTTGGTGAAAAATGTGCTCAATTGAATTTTCAAATGTGGTGGGTGGATATAGTAGCAGGTAAAGCTATCAGGTAGCAGGTCAAGTTTGCTTCGGCGTGCTAACATTTTCCTATAAATAGAGGGCTAAGTTAGAATTGAAAATCACACCAGAATTCATAAGTTTTCTCTCTTTTTCTCTCTAGATTATTGAGTGTATTTTGTGAGTATTTAGATACTTGGTGAGTTGCTATTCATCAGTGCAAGTTTCCCTCAACGTCATATCCGATATCCAGTCAGAAGTGCTGCTCTTTTAAGGTAAGGGATAGTAAGGGGTATTATTTATTTCATATTCTGAAGATATATTATTTTTCGTATTCGTATGAATATTATTTCGTTCAATATTCGCAAGAAATATTATTTTCATTTAATATTCGTAAGGAATATTATATTCGTTCAATATTCGAAAGGAATATTATTTTCGTTTAATATTCGTAAGGGATGTTGTTTTCTTCTTAAATGATATTATTTTCTTCAATATCATTATGCCAAAATATTGGTCTGAACTTTTTATCAAATTTGGAACTTTTTGGTGTCGGGATTACTATTCACGTATACGGCACTATTCACGAATACGGTACTATTCACCGAAAAATGAAATTTTTTTCTTTTTGTCCAAGATGTCTATTATGGTTACTATCTTTGATTGTATCCATGTTTTGATCTTTATTTTTGAATTCTGCTTCAAAATTGGTTATTATGGAGTATTATTAATCTTGGATAAACTGTGATACGAATCCCTAATATTTGTCCTTCTGTCTCACTGGATTCGTTTTCTCTAAAATGTTTTTCATCATCCTCAGTCCTAGATGAATGATTAACTGATGAATATCTTTGGCCTGTAGTGCAAAGATGAATGATTACCTGATGAATATCTTTGGCTCGTAATGCAAAGATGAACAGGTGTTGAGATGAACATAACCAACTGTTGAAAGTCATCTGTGGCCTGTAGTGCATAGATGGACTTGGTATGATTATGACCAGGGATTATTCGGTATAATCATGACCGTAATGTTATAAATGATGTGGTAAAAGTCCTCATTGGCCCGTAGTGCATTGATGGACAGTTTTTGGTTTGATTATGGCTATGGATTCTCTTTAGCTGTAGTGCAAAGATGAATTGTTTTATGGCATGATCGGGGACTGAATTGATGAATATACGAATATCCTTGGCCCGTAAGTGCATGGATAATTCGTGGTCGTGATACTAAAGAATATCCTTGGCTTGCGGATGCGGGGATGATTTAATGATGTGGATTATTTTTTTAATTGAGTCTCGTGATAAAGATTATGAAAACTTTTTAAATCATAAAAGATAGTAGATTCTATTCTCTACTTGACTCTTTTAATGGATTGCTTGTTTATTTATGATTAAACTTGATGTCTATTGTATTTTATCGGTTTAACATTGTTGGAGGCTAATGATAATTTATTCGCATTATCTTAGTCATAATATTTCTTCTTGGGCTAGTTGAGCTCACCCTTTCTTTTCACCGTTTCTCGTGAAATGAGATATATATGGGACGAGTCGGTGAAGCGGAGTGATGGTCCAGAGGATAGCATTAGTAGTCCTCACTATTTTGTTAAATAGTGTGATAATAATTGTAATGAGGACTCCTTTTGAGTTTGTATAATCTCTAGTAGACAATAATTGTATTCAAACTCACAGTTTATGTTTTGTCGTATTGTACACGACAGTTGTATTAGTAAGTTGTATTTGAATTCTGTACCATGTATCTGGCGACCCAAGATGGGTGATGTATACCTAATTTTGGGGGCGTCACATAATCCACCAATTGTGAGACCAAGAAAGGTATGATATAATACAACATCAAAAAAATTGTAACAAGCTCCTTGATTTTTACTGTGGTTACTCAATAGCCATACATATTGTAATCATTTTATTGGTGTAAGAAAACCAAATTTATCTTGCACAATATTGAAGGATGATTTTTTTCATTAATTATATCTTCAAATAACAATATACATAAAACACATACATGTCATGATTGGTTAACTAATTTGTAAATTTTCTTTATGACTATCTGAATACCCACTAAAACTAAAATTGGTACCTTTGGATGAAGGTTTGACTACCAACTGTACCATATTAAAAACAGATGTTTTTAAACTTTATAATTGTTTTGTAATTTTTTTTTATTGTGACTAATTTTTAGGCATAAAAAATAAAATGTATACATTTCTTTGGATGCTTGGCTACACTCTGAACCTTAAAAAACACATAGAATCGAGAATTGTTTAATTAATTTTTAAATTACTATAACGATTTGGTTACCCACAAATACTGATGATTGTAACCTTAGTATGACTGTTTGGAAACCAACTGAGCCAAAAAAAAAAACAAATACATGATATAAATTGTTAACTATTTTAGAATTTATTGTTAGGACTGTTTGATTACCAACAACAACTAAAATTGTTGCCTTTGTATGCAAATTTGGCAACCAATTGTACCATAAAAAAATATGTTCAATATTATTTGTAAACCTAAAATAGTAACCAAAAAAACAATGTGAACCAACAAAACTATGTCATACATCTAATAGTAAAAATTTATACATAATTCCATCATCAGAAAATTTACAAAACATTTCACAGTCAATAACCATAATAAATGGTATCTGTAAGACCCCAACTTTTATGAATAAAGATGAATTTTCTATAAATATCATTTTTGAATATTATGGAATGAATTTGATATAATGTTATAGTTGTGGTTAATATTTATAAATTTTGCAAAGTACGCAAGTAGTTATATAATATTCGATTGGTCAGGGTATATTCATTTTAACAGGGAATATTCGTACGACACAATCATTGGTGGACCCCACAACGGAATTATTGTCGGATTGAAAAAACGACAAAAATACTTTGTGAAAATAACGGCGAAAGTTTTATCGTTAACTGTTGAAACACCGGTGTTAAAAGTACAAGAATACTGGCGTGGTTGCATAAGTAGCAGCTACGATATTGATTATTGATGCTTACGTGAGAAGTCACTCAGTTTTGTTCAATTATTGTTACAGTAATTGTTGCATAGTATCTCACGTTATTTGATTCTATTATTTTGAATATTTTATAATCAATAATTGGGATGAAAAAGTTATTAATATTATTATTTGCAATATTAACGATATCTAAGAAGGTCTGTCAAGGAGAGGTTTGGTCACTTAATTGCGCACCAATGAGGAGAAATCCTTATTGGAAAGCCCCATCTTTCCTAGGAACGACCTGGTCGATTAATATTGTGAATTATAATAATGATGATAAATTTTGTTTTATTAGTATTATTAATGTGATAAAACAGAAAAGCTTTTTATATAAAACAGAATACTTTTATAAAGTTATTTGTTTTATTATACTATAAATAGAATATATTATATTCTATTATGCATAGTGTTTTGCATATTAAAATCTTTTTATATAAAACAGAATACTTTTATAAAGTTATTTGTTTTATTAGACTATAAATAGAATATATTATATTTTATTATGTATAGTGTTGCATAGTGCCTGGATAGTGTTTGCATAGTAAAAACTTTTTATATAAATCATAATACTTTTTATAAAGTTTTGTTTTATTTATAAATTGAATATATTATATTTTATTGCATAGTGCAGCATAGTATCCTTTCCATTCTTCTATAAATAAGGATGCTTAGTTAGAATTAAAAATCACACCAGAAGTTCAGAGAATTCTCCTTCTATAATTTTGGGTTAGTTTGTAGAAAGCTATGGGCACAGATTTATTATTTAGCTCGGCATATCATCCTCAGACGGACGGCCAGTCGGAGAGGACTATTCACACTCTTGAAGATTTATTAAGACTCTGTGTCCTTGACTTCAAGGGAAGTTGGGATAAGTTCTTACCATTTGTGGAGTTTTCCTACAACAACAGTTATCAAGAAAGTATTGGCATGGCTCCATTTGAGGCGTTGTATAGAAGAAAGTGTCGTTCTCTAGTATGTTGGGATGAGGTGGGTGAAGCAACGTTGTTGGGACCAGAGTTGTTACGTATGATGTAAGACCCCAAAATTTTTTTTAATAAAAAGGAATTTCCTTTATTTATTATTTTGAAATAGTAAGGGTGGATTTGATTAATGTGGTTAGTTATGGGTAAAATGCGCAAATATTTTAAATAAGCAAGTGGTGATATAATATTCATTATTGTCGGAGAATATTCGTTTGGTCGTGGAATATTCGTACTGTCGGGGAATATTCGTACTGTCGGGGAATATTCGTACGACGGCGCAGCCATGTGTGGGCCCCATAACGGAAAGCGATTGGAGGAAGAAAACGACAAAAATAAGTTGTTTAAAAATAACGGCGTGAGTTATTACCGCTTTAATCGTTGGAATACCCAATGGTTAAAAAACACATGAATACGCGCTATGCACAAAGAAGATACCAGTATTGCACCAATTATTGATTCTTACGTAAGAAGGCACTACTCAATAATGGTTACAGTAATTACTGTTCAGTATTTTATTTTATTGATTCAATAATTGTTGCGTTGATATTTTATATTGTTGTTGTTTCAATAATTGTCATTACACAGTATTTTTCATTATCGAAGCAATAATTCATATTATCTGAATAATATTATTAGATAACATTATTGGCAATGTCTAGAAAGTTCTGTCTAAGGAGAGGTTTGGTCACCTAATTGCGCGCCAGTAAGGAGAAATTCTTATTGGAAAGCCCCCTCTTTCCTGGGAACTGCCTGGTTGTCAATATTGTGATTCTGTAATATTATTTATGAATAATTAATTATTGATTCATATGATGAGGAAAATATTGATTTTATGTGGATATAGATGGAGAAAATTTTTAATGTGACAATTGTTGAAAATTAATATTTTATCTTTTTCTGATAAAATAATTCATTTAAATATATATTATTATATTTTAATAATATAATAATGGTGATATTTTTACAACGAATGTGGGATATATGAGTATATGAGGAGGAAGAGTATTTTTGTTGCAATAAATGTTTAAAACATGTTAAACATGTCGGTGGACCCCATTTATTAACTGAAATTTGATTATAGCCTGTAAAATCGCCTGTTTGTGGATTTCGGCCAATTTTTGTTTGGAATTTGGAAAACCTTTCTTCTGCAAAGTTGTAGAGAATTGAATTTCCTATAAAAACACGCGAGATTTGAATTTTCTGATAAAAGGGCTATTTATTATGAATTATTGAAGTTCTGAAGCTCCGAAATAATTAATTTTTGGAAGTTTAAATTATTTTAAATTAAAAAAACTTTTTTTTTATTTTTTTCTAGAAGGTTGGCATGTGTGAATTGCTGAGATTAAGATTTCAAGGAATACGTATAATATTTTTATATATATTAATATTATATTAAATTTTCTGCTTTGGTGTTCTAAGCAATTTCTTATAAATAGGGTGCTTAGGTTATAATTGAAATTCACACCGTAAATCAAGTTTTTCTCTCTATATTATCGAGTTGTATTCTTGTGAGTATTTTGAGTATACTTTGAGTATTGATATACGGTGAAAGTTCAAGTCGCCTTTATATCCTGTTTCAACTAAGTAACTGCTCTTCGAGGTAAGTGGATATTATTTTTTTAAAATGATATTATTTTTTCAATATCATTATGCCAAAATATTGGTTGAAACTTTTTATCAAATTTGGAACTTTTTTTTCATGTGGGGTTACTATTCATGAGTTACTATTATTTACTAGTACTATTCACGAGTACTATTATTAAGCGTGAAGATGTTTTTTGTGAAATTTCTATCTTTTGTGTCTGAGTTACTATTCACGATACTTCGGCACTATTCACGATACTGGCACTATTCACTTAATACGACACTATTCAATTAAAAATGAAATTTCTTCTTTTTGTCCAAAATATCTATTATGGATACTAGCTTTGATTGTATCCATGTTTTGATCATTCTTGAATTTTACACCACTATGATTATTTTTGAGGTATTTTTGGACGTGGATAAAACTAAATACTTAATCCTTAATCCTTCATTCATTATTATTCGCTTTTAAAAATATTTTCATCATCCTCGCCTCTTAAATGATGATATTATGGAATATCTTTGGCCTCAGTAGCAAAAAGATGAATGATTTTCGATGAATATCTTTGGCCCAGAAGTGCAAAGATGAATGATTTCGATGAATATCTTTCGTTCAGAGTGCAAAGATGAATGATTTTCGATGAATATCTCTTGGCCCAGAGTGCAAAGATGAACAGTGTTTAGATGAACATGACTAATCGGGTGAATGTCCTTGGCCTGTAGTCAAAAGGATGAATATTTGATCTCGAGATATATATTGATTGATGTTATAGGGGATAAAATAGACGATGAACTTTAAAATTCATACATAGAAGATAGTAGTTTGCATTCTCTACTTAACTCTTCTAATGAATTATTATTTTTCTGCGAATATTGATTTAAAACTTGTTGTCTATTGTATTCTATTATATTTTTTCCTCGTTGAAGACTAACGATAATTTTGTTGTATATTATCTTAGTCATAATATTCTTTTATCGGGCTAGTCGAGCTCACCCTTTTCCTTTTTGTTCCATTTTTCTTCTCAGAGGCGAGAATGTAGCAGTACTAGCCTGGGTATGGAATAAAGGTTCTAGAAAGAGTTGTTTAGTAGTCCTCACCATTTTGTAAAATAATTTATCAATAATTATGATGAGGATTTATTTGTATGTGGATATTGTCTAGATGGCAATATCTCGTATTTAAACTCACAGTTTATATGTTGTAATAATAAAGTTGTAGTTATTTTCGTATCATGTATTTGGCTAATTCGTAATGGGTTGGATGGAATGGACCTATTTTGGGGCGGCCAGATTTGGTATCGAGCTTAGGATATGATCTCCAAGGAGATCGGGGAATAGAACTAGGAGGGAGAGACGAGTAAATCCTTCGCTAAAGGTGTCCTACCTAAGCTTATTTGTTGGTTAGTCATAATATAGGGTATTATGTGATTTGTTAATTTGTTTAATTAACCCTTGTTTTATGATAGTTTTAAGAATGGTCACGAGAACGTTAACAATGGAGTGAATGAGATCGTGGAGACACCTCTAATCGCCAACCAGGATAATGTGATGTCAGGCGAAGAAGGAATTAGAGATATCCATGTGGAAAGTGAAGAATTGATAGTTGCACCCGAGATAGTCGCAGAGGTAACAGCTGAGAGTGAGGAAGAAGAGGAAGAAGAGGTACCTGAGGAGAGTTTATTAGAGGTATTTTATGATCAAAATGTAGAATTGCAAAATCGTATTTATGAGTTAGAAGAGCAGGCTGAAGAATTGCAGGCAGTCGTGGAGCAAAAGGATGCAACGATTCAAGCTTGTGTTACCCGATATGTGATGCTTGAATGAAGCACTCTTCGCGAAAGTATAAGATGATAAAGTCGAATCGAAAGCTAAAAAAGAAGAAATAACCGAACGAAAGTGAGAATGAGTGATGCATGGGTAAAAGCCGCATTTGACGCGTTGATATTATGGAAAGAGATGTCCAATCTAAAAAGAGAAGATTTAACGATGACGGAAGACGTCGGCAAAGAAAGATCAAAGACCAAAGAACAAATTCTAGGGAAGAGAACAATCGCCGATTAGATGCTACTGAGATGCGTAGATGAGGGACATATAAGGTCAAACTTTTCAAAGCCTTCTAAGGTATGTTTTAGTTGTGGGAAAAGACGGTCACATAGTTCGATTTTTGTCCTATAGCGAAATCAAGTCCAGTTGGGACGTTTGCACCAGAGGCGGATACAGAAAAGTCAAAGTCAATGATTACTGGAAGAGTGTTTTTCGTGACTTCTCAAAAAGCGAGTAACCCAACGGTTAGTACGGGTTAGTTAATTATAAATTCTTATAAGTTTATACCTTATTAGATAATCTGTTCTACCCATTCTTTTATCTCTCTTTGCTTGCGTTCAACGCTTGAACTTGACTACGGAGAAATTAGACTTTGACCTATCTGTGGAGACTCCGTTAAGAAAAACTTTTATTACATCCGTTGTTTAAAAATCTTGCTTGATCAAAGTTGGCACTATCACATTACCGTTAACCTTATTTCTATAGAGATATTTGTTTTTGATGTGATTTTAAGGTTAACTACTCATCATGCCAAAATTGATTGCTTTCGTAAGGTTGTTAGTTTTCATATTCTTAAGCAACTCCGTTATTCAATTCAAGCAACCAAACCATTGAAGTCAAACTCTTTCATATTAATTATAAAGCCATTTGTTTATTGAAAACAAATGTCAAGCTTTTCTTAGTCCATGTTATGGATTTGAATAAAGACACGCCGATTTGAATAATATTCTGTTGTTATTGATTTTCCCGACGATTTCAAGAATTTCTTCGCCTACTCCCGTAACATGATATTGAATTTATATCGACTTTAAATCCCAGATAAAACCCATTTCTAAAATCTCATATCGAATGGCTCCTATTGAACTTCGTGAGTTAAAACCCAATCTGTAGAAGTTGATACCCGAGCCTCTATCCGGTGACTTCCTTTGTGGAATGCACCAAGCCGACTCTCCGTAGGGGACACCATATTCGCATGCGATAGTAAACCGATAGGTGTCATTGTAACGCTATCCAAGATTGGGATGTGAGTCACAGATTGAAAACAACCTAAGTCAGAATCGAAATATGTAGCTTTCTAGGCTTAGTTGGTTATTATTGGAGATTCGTTGAAGGATATTCTCAAATCGCTATTCCATTAACGCAAATTTGACTCGTAGAGATACAAAATTGAATGGAGCAAAGAATGTGGGAAGAGCTTCAAGAACTCAAGAGGAGACTCATTTCAAAGACATGTTTCGACCATGCCATCCTGGAAAAGCTAACGTGGTAGCCGACGTGTTGAGTAGAAGATCGTATACAAGTAACGAAGTACGATATTGTCAAAAACTAATTTCAGATAATTTACAAATAATAGAGATGGAGATGAAAACTCTAGGTACCCACGTGATGATATACGAGTATAATCGACTTTAATCGATAAATAAAGTCGCGCTCAAGCTACACAACCGAAATGATGAATTTGAAGAAGGAGGTGCAAGAAGTTGTTATTTCAAAAGCGAGAATCGGTGAGGTGAGGAAAACTCAAACCTTCGATTTATTAATCCATTTGAAATTCTCGATCGAATAGGAACCGTGGCCTATAGACTCGCTTTTACCGCCAAGTATGACGCGTTGTTCATAACGTTTTTCACGATCGATGTTACGTAAATATGTGGACTACCCAACCACGCTATTGAAGTTAGAACCGGACAAGATAGCCAAGACTTAACGACGAGGAGGTACTGCCAAGATCTTGGATAGGAAAGAACATGTCCTATGTCCGAGGTTATACCACAAGTTAAAGTTTTGTGGAGAAACCATGCTATTGAGGAAATAACCACGGGAGTTGGAAACAAAAATGAAAGCGAGGTATTTTCATCTTTTCAAACACTGTGTACGCACGCCAATTTCGAGGACGAAATTTCATAAGGAGGGAGGTCAGAAGACCCAAAATTTTTTAATAAAAGGAATTTCCTTTATTTATTATTTTGAAATAGTAAGGGTGGATTTGATTAATGTGGTTAGTTATGGGTAAAATGCTAAATATTTTAAATAAGCAAGTGGTGATATAATATTCATTATATTTGAGAATATTCGTTTGGTCGTGGAATATTCATCGCTTAGAGAATATTCGTACATTTACTGGTAAGACAATGTGTGTGGCCCCCATAACGGAAAGCGATTGGAGGAAGAAAACGACATAAAAATAAGTTGTTTAAAAATAACACAGAGTTGTTACCATTTACATCGTTGGAATACCCGGTGGTTAAAACACAAGAATACGCTGCTATCGTTACAAGAAGACACTCAGATTGCACCAATTATTGATTCTTACGTAAGAAGGCACTACTCAATAATGGTTACGATGAATTACCGCTTAGTATTTTATTTTATTGATTCAATAATTGTTGCGTTGATATTTTATATTGTCGTTGTTTCAATAATTGTCATTACACAAGATTTTTCATTATCGAAGCAATAATTCATATTATCCGAATAATATTATTAGATAACATTATTGGCAATGTCTAGAAAGTTCTCGCCTAAGGAGAGGTTTGGTCACCTAATTCATGCTACCAATAAGGAGAAATTCTTATTGAAAGCCCCCTTTCCGGAACCGCTCGTTGTCAATATTGTGATTTGTAATATTATTTGTGAATAATTAATTATTGATTCATATGATGAGGAAAATATTGATTTTATGTGGATATAGATGGAGAAAATTTTTAATGTGACAATTGTTGAAAATTAATATTTTATCTTTTTTCGATAAAATAATTCATTTAAATATATATTATTATATTTTAATAATATAATAATGGTGATATTTTTACAACTAATGTGGGATATATGAGTATATGAGGAGGAAGAGTATTTTTGTTGCAATAAATGTTTAAAACATGTTAAACATGTCGGTGGACCCCATTTATTAATCGAAATTTGATTATACCGTAAAATCGCTTTGTTTGTGGATTTTCGCCAATTTCTCATTTGGAATTTGGAAAAACTTTCTTCCGAAAAGTTGTAGAGAATTGAATTTCCTATAAAAACACGCGAGATTTGAATTTTCCGATAAAAGGGCTATTTATTATGAATTATTGAAGTTCAAGTTCAAATAATTGATTTTTGGAAGTTTAAATTATTTTAAATTAAAAAACGTTTTTTTTTTTTTTTCTAGAAGGTTGGCATGTGTGAATTGCTGAGATTAAGATTTCAAGGAATACGTATAATATTTTTATATATATTAATATTATATTAAATTTTTCGCTTTGGTGTTCTAAGCAATTTCTTATAAATAGGTGCTTTAGGTTATAATTGAAATTCACAATTTAAACTCAAGTTTTCTCTCTATATTATCGAGTTTATTCTTGTGAGTATTTTGAGTATACTTTGAGTATTGCTATACGGTGAAAGTTCAAGTCATAGCCTATATCCTGTTTCAACTAGAAAAATACTGCTTTCGAGGTAAGAGATATTATTTTTTAAAATGATATTATTTCTTCAATATCATTATGCCAAAATATTGGTTGAAACTTTTTATCAAATTTGGAACTTTTTCATGTCTGGGGTTACTATTCATGAGTTACTATTCATGAGTTACTATTCACGAGTTACTATTCATTTAGTACTATTCACGTAAGCGTGAAGATGTTTTTTGTGAAATTTCTATCTTTTGGTGTCTGAGTTACTATTCACGATATCGGCACTATTCACGATATCAAGCACTATTCACGAATATTTACACTATTCATCGAAAAATGAAATTTCTTCTTTTGTCCAAAATATCTATTATGGATACTAGCTTTGATTGTATCCATGTTTTGATCATTCTTGAATTTTACACCACTATGATTATTTTTGAGGTATTTTGGACGTGGATAAAACGTAAATACTTAATCCTTAATCCTTGTCATTATTCGTTTTTTTAAAAATATTTTTCATCATCCTCGCCTTAAATGATGATATTATGGAATATCTTTGGCAGAGATGAATGAAAGATGAAAGATTTTCGATGAATATCTTTGGCCCGTAGAAGGCAAAAGATGAATGATTTTCGATGAATATCTTCGCCCAGAAGCAAAGATGAACAGTGTTTAGATGAACATGACCAATCGGGTGAATGTCCTTGGGCCGTAGTGCAAGGATGAATATTTGATCTCGGATATATATTGATTGATGTTACAGGATAAAATAGATGATGAACTTTAAAATTCATACATGTAAGATAGTAGTTTGCATTCTCTACTTAACTCTTCTAATGAATTATTATTTCATTCATGTAATATTGATTTAAAACTTGTTGTCTATTGTATTCTATTATATTTTTCCCGTTGAAAACTAACGATAATTTTGTTGTATATTATCTTAGTCATAATATTCTTTCTTACGGGCTAGTCGAGCTCACCCTTTTCCTTTTTGTTCCATTTTTCTTCTCGGGAGGCGAGAATGTAAATGTAGTACTAGTCGGGGTATGGAATAAAGGTTCTAGAAAGAGTTGTTTAGTAGTCCTCACCATTTTTGTAAAATAATTTATCAATAATTATGATGAGGATTTATTTGTATGTGGATATTGTCTAGATGGCAATATCTGTATTTAAACTCACAGTTTATATGTTGTAATAATAAAGTTGTAGTTATTTCTGTACCATGTATTTGGCGACTCAGAATGGGTTGGATGGAATGGACCTATTTTGGGGGCGTCACATATGACTACGGAAAAGATTCAAACGATCCGACAATGTATAAAAACCTCACAAGATCGACAAAAGAGTTATGCTGATCTTCATCGAAAGGACGTAGAATTCGATATTGGAGATCATGTGTTTTTACGTGTTGCTCCATAGAAAGGAGTTATGAGATTTGGAAAGAGAGGAAAGCTCAATCCTCGATTCATTGGCCCATTTTTAATCCTCGATTGACTAGGAACTGTGGCCTATAGACTCGCTTTACCGCTAAGTATGTCTCGTGTTCATAACGTTTTTCACATATCTATGTTACGTAAATATGTGAAAGACCCGCACCACATTATTGAGATAGAACCGGAAGAAATAGCGGAAGATTTAACGTATGAAGAGGTTCCTGTTAAAATCTTGGATAAGAAGGAACATATTCTACCCTCCAAGATTATACCTCAGGTCAAAGTTTTGTGGAGGAACCACGATGTTGAGGAAATGACCTGGGAGTTAGAATCTGAGATAAAATCAAGGTATCCTTACCTCTTCGACATACAGTGCACGTAGCCTAATTTCGAGGGTGAAATTTCATAAGAAGGGAGGTTGTAAGACCCCAACTTTTATGAATAAAGATGAATTTTCTATAAATATCATTTTTGAATTTTATGGAATGAATTTGATATAATGTTATAGTTGTGGGTAATATTTATAAATTTTGCAAAGTACGCAAGTTGTTGTATAATATTCGATTGGTCAGGGAATATTCGTACAACGGCACAATCATTGGTGGACCCCACAATGAAATTATTGTCGGATTGAGAAAACGACAAAAATACTTTATGAAAATAACGGCGAAAGTTTTACCGTTAACTGATGAAACACCTGGTGTTAAAAGTACAGTAATACGTGTGGTTGCATAGTAGCACATGGTATTGATTATTGATGTTTACGTGAGAAGTCACTCAGTTTTGTTCAATTATTGTTACAGTAATTGCTACATAGTATCTAACGTTATTTGATTCAATTATTGTCAATATTTTATAATCAATAATGGAGATGACAAAGTTATTAATATTATTATTTGCAATATTAACGATGTCTAGAAGTTCTATCAAGGAGAGGTTTGGTCACCTAATTGCGCGCCAATGGGGAGAAATCCTTATTGGAAAGCCCCCTCTTTCTTGGGAACGACCTGGTCGATTAATATTGTGAATTATAATAATGATGATAAATTTTGTTTTATTAGTATTATTAAAATAGAATACTTTTATAAGTTATCTCATTTTATTAGACTATAAATAAAATATATTATATTCTATTATGCATAGTGTTTTGCATAGTAAAGTCTTTTTATATAAAACAAAATACTTTTATAAAGTTATTTGTTTTATTAGACTATAAATAGAATATATTAAATTTTATTATGCATAGTGTCATATAGTGTCTGCATAGTGTTTGCATAGTAAAAACTTTTTATATAAAATGAGAATACTTTTTATAAAGTTTTGTTTTATTTATAAATAGAATATATTATATTTTCTTGCATAGTGCGAGATAGTATCCTTTCCATTCTTCTATAAATAGGATGCTTAGTTAGAATTGAAAATCACACCGAAGTTCAAAGAATTCTCCTCTATAATCTTGGAGTATTTCTTTTAGAGTTTAAGAAAGCTTTGAGCATAGAAATTAGTGCGAGTTTTCTTCAAGAATATCCTCGCCCTACCAGTTGGAATACTCTTCTTTTACGGTAAGGGATATTATTTGTTGTACTTGTAAGGGATATTATTTGTTGTACTTGTAAGGGGTATTATTTCTTTCGTCTTCATGAAGAGAACTTCTGTTATTCCATTCTTTATCATTATGTTGGAATAACCTGTCTATGCAAAGTACCGCATACATGGTGAAATTCTTCTATTATTCCATTCTTTATTATTTTGTTGGAATATCATGTCTGTGCGTTTACGCATGACCGGTTAAAATCCTTTATTATTACATTGGAACATCATGTATGCTGTGCGGTTTACGAATGACCGGGTTACGTTTCTTTATTATTCGTTGAAACATCCACATGCATGCGGATTACGCATGACCTGGTTCCATTCTTTATTATTCTTCTATTGGAATAACCTGTCTGTGCGGTTTATCGCATGCATGGTGATTTCTTCTGTTATTCCACTCTTTATTATTCTATTGGAATAACCTGTCTATGTGGATTATCACATGCATGGTGAATGATCCTTTGTATTCATTTCATTTTAAATTGTGGAAATGATATGTCTAAGTGGATTACCGTATGGCAGACGAAAATCCATTTGTAGTTTCATATATTCTCTTATACTCAGTTGGTTAAAGCTTTGACTTCTATACTCCATGAAATTAGTGGAATATCCTTCATATTTGTGCTTCATCCATTATCTTTTCATGGACATATTCTTCTGAGCATTATTGAATTTTACTCCACAAAGTAGTATCATGTTGACAATTTGGACGTTATTGAGTTCAGAATAAATTAACTTATAAATCTTTAAAATTTATTTTTTGAACTTGTTATATTGAATTGTCATCAACCTCATGTTTATAATATGTTGAAAGTCATCTGTGGCATGTAGTGCATAGATGGACTTGGTATGATTATGACGAGGGATTATTCGGTATAATCATGACCGTAATGTTATAAATGATGTGGTAAAAATCCTCATTGGCCGTAGTGCATTGATGGACAGTTGTTGGCATGATCATGACCATTGATGAATACACGAATATCCTTGGCCCGTAGTGCATGGATAATTTGTGGTCGTGATACTAATGAATACCCTTGGTCGTAGTTCAGGGATGATGTGGATTATTTATTAAGCTGAGTCTCAGCGATAAAAGTAATAAAAAAACCTTTTAAATCATAGAAGATAGTAGATTTTATTCTCTACTTGACTCTTCTAATGGATTCCTTGTTCCGCTGCAGTTAAACTTGATGTTTGTTATATTTTATCAGTTTAACACTGTTGAAGGCTAACGATAAATTATTCTGCATTATCTTAGTCATAATATTTCTTACTGGACTAGTTGAGCTCACCCTTTCTTTCACTATTCTCTTCAGGAAATGAGAACGTAGATGGGACTAGTCGGGGAATGGAGTGACGGTCCAGATGATATCATTAGTAGTCCTCATTATTCTGTTAAATAGTTGTCGACGTCGGGATTTTTGGGTGTCCCTTTCCGTTACTTGTTCTTTGGTGTTCTCATTTTAGGTGAGATTTGTTTGAAAAAACAAGTGAAAAAGGTCCGACATGTATAATGTCGACGATGGAACTGTTAAGAGTCGTCAGTTGGTTTTTTAAATGGTTGTACAACACAACCGAGAAAAGGTTTGCACATTGACCCAGTGATGTGACACTGATATACGGGTCGGCAAAACCGAGATTCGTGTTAGGCACCCCCCGACATCTGTGTTACCACGGTGACCGCCTCTTTTCAAGAAACTATTATGTGAGTGTGTGTGTGTGGGTCAATGTGCTGTTATATGAAAGTTGTGTGAGGCCTCGTTCGAACCTATATA
Source organism: Panax ginseng (assembly GCA_020205605.1). Classification (NCBI taxonomy): domain Eukaryota; kingdom Viridiplantae; phylum Streptophyta; class Magnoliopsida; order Apiales; family Araliaceae; genus Panax; species Panax ginseng. The sequence goes on along the minus strand of CM035142.1, from coordinate 71,239,659 downwards.
CACAGGGTTTGAATTTATGTAGAAAATTTAGTTTTTAACAAGATATGGCAGTGATGTTTTATGAAAGAGGTTTTTTTCAAACCCTGATGCTCAATAGGAATTGAGACCTTTTACACTCCCATTTTTATTAAGTGGTAATTTGAATTGATTTTATTTGACGGATGCGAGGCATCCGTACGAAAATAATATACAAAAATAATGCCGATTTCCTCATGGGTATGAAAACCATCTGAGTAAATTCAGACATCGTAGAATAATTTACAAGCTGCTTACAGCTGAAAATGTCCATCACGGGAACTAAATCTAGATTCAATGGGATGAATCTGTGATCACATGATTCCTAGGCTCACAAAATCTGCAGTTGATATGAAAGCGATAAGCAGTATATATATATAAAAGTCGTAAATATATATATCTGAGCGGGATCACCAACCACGAAGCACCTCCATGGGGGATCAGAAATGTAAATAAAGCTGTTAAAAGCTATCAACCGCCACGGAGGAAACTCCAGGCGGGACAAAACATAAATAAAGCTGTAAAGCGATCAACTGCCACGAAGAAAACTCCAGGCAGGACGGATAATATATATATATATATATATATATATAAAAGTAGTAAATGCACCGGATGTAAAATCAAGGTTCATCGAACAGAGTTCGACCACAGTTCATATATATAAGTATATATATATATATATATATATAAAAGCAAGTAAACGCATATAGGATATAAAATCCGTGCTCATCGTAATGCAGTCCCACTACAGTTCATATATATAAATGTACATATATATATATATATATATATATATATATATATATATATATATATATAATGAGTAAACGCACTGCATCAAGTTCAGGCTCATCGAACAAAGTCCGACACACAGTTGATATATATAAGTATATATATATAAAAGCGAGTAAACGTACTAGACCAAAGTCTAGGCTCATCGAACAAAGTCCGACACACAGTTGATATATATAAGTATATATATATATTAAAGCAATAAATGCTCCAAACCAAAGTCTAGGCTCAATCGAGGCATAACTCGATAATGTTAGTCAATATATATGTAAATATATATATATATATATATATATATATATACAGACTGAAATGAAACCACGGACCGAAGTCCGGGCAAAAGCAAGCAACACGACTCTCAACGTGTAGAAGGGTGTGTGCAAAGATGAAGAGAAAGACTCTAAAGTGTGTGAGAAGGCTTACAGCTGACTGCTAAAAAAGGCTTCTATATCTTTAGAGTGGGTAAACACTGGGCTTTTGTGGGTACAAAAGAGGCTATATATGAGCTCACAGGTGTTTAAAAGTGGGAAAATACACTGTATGGCGAGTGCAGAGCAAATTGTGCAGGGTTTCCCCGTCTTTTTCTCTTACAAAATGGGCACCCCAAGCCCCATATTTATAGAGGGAGGAACCGCAAGTCTACTGCAAGAAAGCACCTAGTAGCAGTGTACTGCTGTTGCCGAGAGTGCCCCGGCAAGTGTGGGTCCTGGATGTGTCAAAAGACGTGACGCATTGTTTCGCTGGCCGCGCATAACTTTCAATCCGGGAGTCCGATGGAAGCATGCTATATCATTCCGAAAAGCTCTTTCCGAGGGCTACACAATGACATATTATTTGACCTTTTTTGATACCAGGAAGATGGGTCCATGACTGAAATGGCATTCCTAAGTTTCCCTCAGGCAATCCGGTGAGCCGTTTCGTGTAGTTTGCGCTTCGGAGTTAAGATATCGCTCTTGTGGGACTTCCTTTGAAGTATTTTGAGTTGAAATGATTGTATTTGATTTGAAGTGAAGTTGAGTTAGCAAATGACCATTTTGCCCCTCCCGGTTATCTCGGTTCTCCTGCTCGATTATAGCGATGCCGTTTCTCGTGGTTATCTACGAGGTTGGCTTGTTTGTTGACTTTGACTATCCTCGGGGTCATCTCCGAGGTTGGCTTGACCTATTCCCATGGTTGGGGACCGAGACTAGATACCTCGGGGTCATCTAAAGAGATTAATCGGTCTTCTTTGGTGTGTGGTCCCAGATCAGATGTGTCTGCAGCCTCGGGGTTATCTCCGAGGTTGGATTTGGTTACTCAGATTGCGATCCGGGGTTTGATGATGAACTTAGGTAGTATCCGGTATAGATTTGGATTGTCTTTGAGGTTCCCTCTTAAAAGGCGAATATGTCCTCCCCGCAATGTTAGTGTGATAGAAGAAAATTTCGAGTGTCTACAATAGTGTGACAATAAATGTAATGAGGACTCCATTGAGCGTGGATATTGTCTAGATGACAATATTCTTATTAAAACTCTCAGTTATGTCTTGTCATATTCTACACGATAGTTGTATTATTAAGTTGTATTTGAATTTTATACCATGTATTTGGTGACTCAAGATGGGTGATGTATACCTATTTTGGGGGCGTCACAGTTGGTATCAAAGCTTAGGGATATGATCCATGGCTGAGATGTGAGACAAGAACTAGGAGGGGAGAGATGGGGAATTCCTTCGCTAGTATGACCTACCTAAGTTTATTTGGTATTTAATTGGTCGATCAGAGTATAGGGATAATATGTTACATGTCAATTAACCTTTATTTTGTGGCAGTATCTGAAAATGACATCCGAGAATGTTGAGAATAGCAATGGAGCACAGGAGACCGTTGAGTCTCCACATATCAATAATCAGGAGAATGAGCATTAGGAAGGCGACAATCCTCATGCAAACAACAACACTGGCCAAATGATGAATAATGGAATGTTCAGAGGCTTTATGCAATTCATGCAACATCAGGCGAGAGCGGCTCCTGTCCAAAATGTAGGTGGAAACAATGGAAACACTTAGACGGTCACCGCTAAACAGTTCAAGGAACTGGAACCACCGGAGTTTATTGGAGAGCCAAAACTACTTAAGGCGGAGACGTGGATAAAGCAGATCACCAAGATATTTGATATCTTGGGATGCTCCGAGGAGCACAAGGTTCCCTTTGCCACCTTTATGTTGCGAGGAGAAGCAGATTACTGGTGGGAATCGGTAAAGCCTACTCAACCTGCCGCACTGAAGATGTCTTGGGAGAAGTTCCAAGAACTATTCAATGATAAGTACTTTCCCAAAAGTATTCGTCACGTGAAAGAGGTAGAGTTCATCAAGTTGGAGCAGAACAATATGACCGTGTCGCAGTACGAAGCTAAGTTTGCCGAGTTGTCCCGGTTTGCGTCTCACTTGGTTGATAACGAGGAAAGAATGACGCGGATGTTTCTAAGAGGTTTGAAACACGAGATACGTCAATATCTAATTTCTCATAAATTGTGTTTGTATTCAGATGTTGTAAATAGGGCTCAGTTATTGGAGCGCGATAAAGAGTCAACTCAACCAAGAGAAAGCAGCCGGCAAAATGATAATACCAGTGGTAGCAGTCATCGAAGCGGTGACAACAAACGTGGAGGGAATCAACATGCTAGAAATGGTAACCACTTCGGTGGTAATCATGGCTAAGACAATAAGAATGGACATTTCAAGAAGAGGAGATTCAACAATGATGGGAAGGCGTCAAAGATCAAAGACCGTGGTTAAGGAAGGAGAACGACCACCTATCATATGCTTCAAATGCGGAGGGGAAGGACATATCAGTCCAAATTGCGCGATGCCATCCAAAGCGTGTTATAATTGTGGAAGAGAATGTCATCTAACCCAATTTTATCGTGCACCGAAGATAAGTCCAGTTGGAACGGTGACACAAAATACAATTCCAGACAAGTCAAAACCAGTAGTTCAAGGGAGAGCGTTTGTTGTGACCTCCCAGAAAGTAAGGAACCCGAACGAGGTCATCACGGGTAAGCTTATCATAAACTCTAGCGAAGTCTATACCTTATTTGATACCGGTTCTACCCATTCTTTTATTTCTCCTACTTGCGCTCAATGATTAAATTTGACTCCGGAGAAATTAGACTTTGACTTATCTGTGGAAACTCTGTTGGGAGAAACCTTCATTACATCCACTGTTTATAAGTTTTGTTTGGTTCAAATTGGTACCTTTACATTACCTGTCGATCTTATTTCATTAAAAATACTTTTATTTGATGTGATTCTAGGGATTGATTGGTTAACTACTCATCATGCAAAAATTGATTATTTTCGTAAGGTTGTTAGCTTTCATATTCCTAACCAACCTATTATGTGAATTCAAGCAACCAAACCATTAAAATCAATCAATGTCATCTTAAACCATAAAGCTATTCGTTTATTGAAAAACGGATGTCAAGCTCTCTTAGCTCATGTCACAGATTTAAACAAAAATACGTCAGATTTGAATGATATTTCTATTGTTAATAAATTTCCTGACGTATTCCCTGAAGAACTTCCTGGCCTACCCCCAGAGCATGAAATTGAATTTTATATCGACCTGGAACCAGGTACAAAACCCATTTCCAAAGCCCCATATTGAATGGCTCCTATTGAACTTCAGCAGTTAAAGACCCAATTTCATGAATTGTTAGACATTGGTTTCATTCGTCCTAGTACGTCTCCTTGGGGTGCTGCTCACATTACTATTCGTGAAGAAGAAAGATGGGAGTATGCGACTTTTTGTATTGACTACAAGGGAATTGAACCATGTCACCATCAAGAATAGGTATTCGTTACCTCGCATTGATGACCTGTTTGACCAGTTGCAAGGAGCACAATTCTTTTCAACAATCGATCTTCGATTCGGATATCATCAATTTGAAGGTTAAAATTGAGGATATTCCAAAGCGCCTTCAAAAACTTCGAGACGGGCATTATGAATTCTTAGTCATGTTTTTGGATTGACTAATGCTCCTGCTGCCTTCATGGATATGATGAACCGAGTATTCAAGGAATATTTGGATCACTTTGTGGTCGTCTTTATTGATGACATCCTCATATATTCCAAAAGCCATGAAGATCATGAGTAACACTTGAGGCTGATACTCTAAAAGCTTCGTGAAAATAAGCTTTATGCCAAGTTGAAGAAATACGAGTTCTGGCTTAAGGAAGTAGCATTCCTTGGGCACGTAGTATGAAGTCATGGAATATCTGTTAACCCGGCAAAGATTGAAGCTATTCAAAGCTGGGAACAACCTAAATCAGTGACCGAAGTACGTAGCTTTCTCGGATTAGCTGGTTATTATCGGAGATTCGTGGAAGAGTTTTCTCGAATCGCTACTCCATTAACTCAGCTGACTCGAAAAGATATAAAATTCGGTTGGAACGTGGAATGTTAGAAGAGTTTTCAAGAACTCAAGAGGAGACTAATTTCAGCACCTGTTCTGACAATACCATCTGGCTTGGAGGGATTTGTCATCTATAGTGATGAATCGTGCAAAGGGTTAGGATGTGTTCTCATGCAACATGGGAAAGTGATAGCCTATGCCTCTTGGTAACTCAAAGAATATGAGAGGAATTATCATACTCATGATCTAGAGTTGGCAGCTGTTGTCTTCGCACTTAAAATTTGGAGGCATTACTTGTATGGGGAGAAAGTGGAGATCTTTACGGATCATAAAAGCCTCAAATATTTCTTCACCCAAAAGGAACTCAACATACGGCAACAACGTTGGCTTGAACTGTTGAAAGATTATGATCATACCATCCAATACCATCCTGAAAAAGCGAACGTGGTAGCTGACGCATTGAGTAGAAGATCATATGCGGGTACGAGTGCGATATTGTAAATGTAAAGGCCCATTTTGTGTGACTTACAAAGGATGGAGATAGAGTTAAAGACTCCAGGGACCCATGTGATGATGGCAAATATACGAGTTGAACCGACTTTAATCGATAAAGTTAAAGATGATCAAGCTACTGCACTGAACCGATGCGTATGAGGAAGAAAGTGCAAGAAGGTGCTATCTTAGGAAGCAAGAATCGATGAAGAAGGAACACTTCGAGTCAACTCCGGACTTTGTGTTCCTAACGACCACGATTTAAAGTATAAAATCATGATGGAGGCGCACAACACACCGCTTGCAATCCATCACAGGAGTACCAAAATGTATCGTGATCTTCGTCATACATTTTGGTGGAGCAATATAAAGAGAGAGATAGCGCTGTTTATCTCAAGGTGTCTAACTTGTCAACGAGTTAAGGTGGAGCATCAAGTACCAAAAGGTCCATTGCAACCACTTGAAATTCCAGAATGGAAGTGGGAGCACATTACTATGGATTTCGTTATCGGTCTTCCTAAGGTTTCTCAAGGCATAGATGCGATTTGGGTCATTGTTGATAGATTGACCAAGTCTGCTCATTTCTTACCGATACGAGAAACTTATACACTTGGAAGTCTTGCTTGTATGTACATAAACGAGATTATAAGACTGCATGGTATGCCAGTATCCATAGTTTCTGATCGAGACCCAAGATTCACTTCACGATTTTGGGTTAGTTTGTAGAAAGCTATGGGCACAGATTTATTATTTAGCTCGGCATATCATCCTCAGACGGACGACCAGTCGGAGAGGACTATTCACACTCTTGAAGATTTATTAAGACTCTATGTCCTTGACTTCAAGGGAAGTTGGGATAAGTTCTTACCATTTGTGGAGTTTTCCTACAACAATAGTTATCAAGCAAGTATTGGCATGGCTCCATTTGAGGCGTTGTATAGAAGAAAGTGTCGTTCTCTAGTATGTTGGGATGAGGTGGGTGAAGCAATGTTGTTGGGACCAGAGTTGGTACGTATGACTACGGAAAAGATTCAAACGATCCGACAATGTATAAAAACCTCACAAGATCGACAAAAGAGTTATGCTGATCTTCATTGAAAGGACGTAGTATTCGATATTGGAGATCATGTGTTGTTACGTGTTGCTCCATGGAAAGGAGTTATGAGATTTGGAAAGAGAGGAAAGCTCAATCCTCGATTCATTGGCCCATTTTAATCCTCGATTGAGTAGGGGCTCGTGGCTATAGACTCGCTTTTACCGCTAAGTATGTCTCGTGTTCATAACGTTTTTCACATATCTATGTTACGTAAATATGTGAAAGACCCGCACCACATTATTGAGATAGAACCGGAAGAAATAGCGGAAGATTTAACGTATGAAGAGGTTCCTGTTAAAATCTTGGATAAGAAGGAACATATTCTACCCTCCAAGATTATACCTCAAGTCAAAGTTTTGTGGAGGAACCACGATGTTGAGGAAATGACCTGGGAGTTAGAAACTGAGATAAAATCAAGGTATCCTTACCTCTTCGACATACCAGGTACGTAGCCTAATTTCGAGGGTGAAATTTCATAAGAAGGGGAGGTTGTAAGACCCCAACTTTTATGAATAAAGATGAATTTTCTATAAATATCATTTTTGAATTTTATGGAATGAATTTGATATAATGTTATAGTTGTGGGTAATATTTATAAATTTTGCAAAGTACGCAAGTTGTTGTATAATATTCGATTGGTCAGGGAATATTCGTACAACGGCACAATCATTGGTGGACCCCACAATGAAATTATTGTCGGATTGAGAAAGCGACAAAAATATTTTTTTTATGAAAATAACTACGAAAGTTTTACAGTTAAGCGATGAAACACACGGTGTTAAAAGTACGAATACGTGTGGTTGCATAGTAGCACATGGTATTGATTATTGATGCTTACGTGAGAAGTCACTCGGTTTTGTTCAATTATTATTCACGATAATTCTTTGATAGTATCTAACGTTATTTGATTCAATTATTGTCAATATTTTATAATCAATAATGGAGATGACAAAGTTATTAATATTATTATTTGCAATATTAACGATGTCTAGAAGTTCTATCAAGGAGAGGTTTGGTCACCTAATTGCGCGCCAATGGGGAGAAATCCTTATTGGAAAGCCCCCTCTTTCTTGGGAACGACCTGGTCGATTAATATTGTGAATTATAATAATGATGATAAATTTTGTTTTATTAGTATTATTAAAATAGAATACTTTTATAAAGTTATCTGTTTTATTAGACTATAAATAGAATATATTATATTCTATTATGCATAGTGTTTTGCATAGTAAAGTCTTTTTATATAAAACAAAATACTTTTATAAAGTTATTTGTTTTATTAGACTATAAATAGAATATATTAAATTTTATTATGCATAGTGTTGCATAGTGTCTGCATAGTGTTTGCATAGTAAAAACTTTTTATATAAAACAGAATACTTTTTATAAAGTTTTGTTTTATTTATAAATAGAATATATTATATTTTACTGCATAGTGCAGCATAGTATCCTTTCCATTCTTCTATAAATAGGATGCTTAGTTAGAATTGAAAATCACACCAGAAGTTCAAAGAATTCTCCTTCTATAATCTTGAGCGTATTTCTTTAGAGTTTAAGAAAGCTTTGAGCATAGAAATTAGTGCGAGTTTTCTTCAAGAATATCCTCGCCCTACCGGTGGAATACTCTTCTTTTACGGTAAGGGATATTATTTGTTGTACTTGTAAGGGATATTATTTGTTGTACTTGTAAGGGGTATTATTTCTTTCGTCTTCATGAAGAGAACTTCTGTTATTCCATTCTTTATCATTATGTTGGAATAACCTGTCTATGCAAAGTACCGCATACATGGTGAAATTCTTCTGTTATTCCATTCTTTATTATTTTGTTGGAATATCATATGCATGCGTTCTTACGCATGACTGGGTTAAATCCTTTATTATTCTCATTGGAACATCTCATGCATGCGGTTTACTAATGACCTGGTTCTGTTCTTTATTATTCTGTTGAAACATCCTGTCTGTGTGGATTACGCATGACCTGGTTCCATTCTTTATTATTCTTCTATTGGAATAACCTGTCTGTGCGGTTTATCGCATGCATGGTGATTTCTTCTGTTATTCCACTCTTTATTATTCTATTGGAATAAACTTTGTCATGTGGATTATCACATGCATGGTGAATGATCCTTTGTATTCATTTCATTTTAAATTGTGGAAATGATATGTCAAGTGGATTACTGTATGGCGGGCGAAAATCCATTTGTAGTTTCATATATTCTCTTATACTCGGTTGGTTAAAGCTTTGACTTCTATACTCCATGAAATTAGTGGAATATCCTTCATATTTGTGCTTCATCCATTATCTTTTCATGGACATATATTCTTCGAGCATTATTGAATTTTACTCCACAAAGTAGTATCATGTTGACAATTTGGACATTATTGAGTTTGAATAAATTAACTTATAAATCTTTAAAATTTATTTTTGAACTTGTTTTATTGAATTGTCATCAACCTCATGTTTATAATATGTTGAAAGTCATCTGTGGCATGTAGTGCATAGATGGACTTGGTATGATTATGACGAGGGATTATTCGGTATAATCATGACCGTAATGTTATAAATGATGTGGTAAAAATCCTCATTGGCCCTAGTCCATTGATGGACAGTTATTGGCATGATCATAACCTTTGATGAATACACGAATATCCTTGGCCCGTAGTGCATGGATAATTTGTGGTCGTGATACTAATGAATACCCTTGGTCGTAGTGCAGGGATGATGTGGATTATTTATTAAGCTGAGTCTCAGCGATAAAAGTAATGAAAAACCTTTTAAATTATAGAAGATAGTAGATTTTATTCTCTACTTGACTCTTCAAATGGATTGCTTGTTCCGCTGCAGTTAAACTTGATGTTTGTTATATTTTATCAGTTTAACACTGTTGAAGGCTAACGATAAATTATTACGCATTATCTTAGTCATGTTTATATGGTTCACTATTATTATAAAATAAAATAAAATGAATTTCCTCTATTTATTATTGTGAATAATAAGGTGATAATTTGATATAATACTTTGGTTATGGGTGAAATGTGCAAATTTTGCAAAATAAGAAAGTGGTTATAAAATATTCATTTTATTGGGGAATATTTCGTTTGGTCGTGGAATATTCTTTTTGTGGGGAATATTAAATGCAACAGTAGCGTGACCATTTATGGGCCCATGCGGATAATTGTCGGATGAAGAAAAATGACAAAGTTTGAGTTTTATAAATAATGACGTAATTATTCACGAATTAACCTTTGTTGGAATACACGGTGGTTAAAATATACGATGTCTGGCGTGGTTGCTTGCGAGTAGCACACGGTATTATTGCAGTATTGTTGAATTATTGATTCTTACGTGAGAAGGCTTTACTCGATAATTATTACGATAATTCTTTGTTCAATATTTTATTTTATTGGTTCAATAATTTCTTTGCGTTGATATTTTATATTATTGTTGTTTGATAATTGTCTTTGCACATGATATCTCCATTATCGGATCAATAATTCATATTATTTGAATAATATTATTAGATAGCATTATTGGCAATGTCTAGAAAGTTACATCGAGGAGGTTTGGTCACCTAATTAATTGCTTGCTTGATAAGGAGAAATCCTTATCGGAAAGCCCCCTCTTTCACTGAGGAGCGGCTGGTTGTCATAATTGTGATTACGTAATATTATTTGTGAATAATTAATTATTGATTTATATGATAAGAAAATATTTATTTTATGTGGTTATAAATGATGGATATATTTATTTTATGTGGTTATAAATGAAGGAATTAATCTTTGAGGTGTTTTATCGATTATTTTGTCGGAATGGAGGTATTAAAAATCATCCGTTTGTGGATTTTGGATATTTTTTGATTTGAATTTGGAAAAACTTTCTTCTACAAAGTTGTAGAGAATTTGATTTCGTGTGGAATGGACATAAAATTCGTATTTTTTACGATAAGCGGGCTATTTTCTATGAATTCTTGAAGTTTTGAGAAAATAAAATGATTTTTATTAAAATTGGGTGGGACCCACTTTTGTTTTTTAAAACATGTGGGTTCTTTGAAATTTTTTCAAGAAATGGTTGTGGTTGAGAATTTTTCTTGGTGGTGTGCGTAGAAATGAGAAAAGAAATAATATTATTTTATTATTTTAGTCTCCTTTGGCGTTCTAGCATTTTTCTATAAATAGGTGACTTAGGTTAGAATTGAAAATCATCACACGAAACAAGTTTTCTTTCTCTCTATATTATCGAGCGTATTTTTGTGAGTATTTAGATACTTTGAGAGTCTTTATTCGGTCAAGTTTTCCTTGACTTTACATCAGATATTCGATAAGAAATATTGTTATTTTGAGGTAAGGATGTTATTTTCTTCGTAAATGATATTATTTCTTTCAATATCATTATCTTAGAAATATTAGTGCGAATTTTTTTATCAAATTTGGAACTTTTTTTGTGTCGGGGTTCTTATTCACGTATCTGACACTATTCACGTATCGACACTATTCACGAATCGACCTTTATTCATAGAAAAATGAAATTTTCTTCTTTTTTGTCAAGATGTCTATTATGGTTACTATCTTTGATTGTATCCATGTTTTGATCTTTATTTTTGAATTACGCTTCAAAATTGGTTATTATGGAGTATTATTGAACTTGGATAAAGCGTATGTCTGAATCCATAATATTTGTTCTTTTATCTCTTTGGATTCGTTTTCTTTAAGATATTTTTCATCATCCTCGGTCTAAATGATGATATAATTCTAATGAATATCTTTGGCTTTTGTAGTGCAAAGATGAATGATTACCTAATGAATATCTTTGGCCGTAGTGCAAAGATGAGCAGGTGTTGAGATGAACATGACCATTGGTGATACAAATGAATATCTTTGGCACTGTAGTGCAAAGATGAATATTTGATTCAAGATATATATTGATTGATGTTACGAGGGGATAAAATATTGATGATGGACTTTTAAATCTTAGAAGATAGTAGAATTCTTTTCTCTCTTGACTCTTCTAATGGATTGTTGTTTTCATTGCGAGTTGTTGATCTAAAACTTGTTGTCTATTATATTTTATCAGTTTTTCCTGTTGAAGACTAATGATAATTTGTTGTATATTATCTTAGTAGTAATATTATTTTTTTGGGCTAGTTGAGCTCACCCTTTTCCTTTTTGTTCCATTGTTCTTCTCAGGAGGAGAGAATTTAGCAGGAACTAGTTGGGGTATGGAGTGATGATTCAAGATAGTTGTTTTATTAGTCCTCACTATTTTGTAAAATAGTGTATCAATAATTGTAATGAGGACTCCTTTTGAGTTTGTATACTCTGTATTAGACAATAGTTGTATTCAAACTCACAGTATATGTGTTGTCGTATTTTGCACGACAATTGTATTACTGAAGTTGTATTTGTTTCTATACCATGTATTTGGCGACTGAGAATGGGTGATGTATACCTATTTTGGGGGCGTCACAGTTGGTATCAAAGCTTAGGGATATGATCCTGGTGAGATGTGAGAGACAAGAACTAGGAGGGAGAGGCGAGAATTCCTTCGCTAGTATGACTGACTAAGTTTATTTGGTATTTATTTGGTCGGTCGGAGTATAGGGATAATATGTGACATGTCAATTAACCCTTGTTTTGTGGCGAGTATTTGAGAATGGCATTTGCAAATATTAATGATGAAGTGAATCGGAATAGTGGAGACACCTTTAATCACCACCGAGAGGCGCGTGCAGCAGGAAGGCAATATTCCTCATAAACAACACTCTAGAACAAATGATGAATGATGGGATGTTTAGAAGCTTTTTGCAATTCATGCAAAAATCGAGACGAGGAGACTTCGTGCACAAAATCTGGTGGAAATGATAATGATAGCGATGTGACTTGTCACACCAAGCAGTTCAAAGAGTTGGGACCACGAATTTATTGGAAAAGCGGATCCGATCAAAGGCGGAAGCGTGGGTCAAACAAATTACCAAGATATTCGATGTCTTGGGATGCGGAGGAACAGAAGGTTCCATTCGCCACCTTTATGTTCAGTGTGAGAGGCGGATTCTTGGTGGGAATACGTGAAGCGTACCCTGACTGCCGCTTTTCAACATGTCTTGGGAAACATTTGAAACTATTTAATGACAAGTACTTTCTGAAAGTATTCGTCATATATGAAGGAGGTAGAGTTTATCGATTTGGAACAAAACAACATGGCGGTGTCCCGATCGAGGCGAAGTTTGCGAGTTATCGAGGTTTGCACCTCATTTGGTGAGAATGAGGAGCGAATAGCGAGGATGTTTACGAGAGGTCTAAAAAACCGAGATTCGACAATATCTTATCTCTCATAAATTTTCTTTATATTAGGATGTTGTAAACATGGCTCAATTATTAAAGCGAGATAATGAGTATGTTCAACAAGGAACCTGGCGATCTGGGTGGCGGCGGTCATCGAACATGAAAACCGGCGAGGGAGGAAAACATTCGGACAAAAGCGGTAACCACACTCTGGTGGTAATCGTGGCCGTGATAATAGAAGGAAGCGAGTCGGGAGGAGATTTCAAGAAGAGAAGGTACAACAATGACAGCGTAAAGGCGTCGGCACAAACATCAACTATTTTTTAGGGAGGAGAGCGAGCACCGGTTGTTTGTTACAAATCACGGGAAGAGGGACACATCATTAAGCGCCCACAACAATCCAAGGTGTGTTATAGCTGTGGAAAGGAAGGTCATATAGCTAGAGATTGTCTAGTTCTTGAAACCAAGTTCAGCGGGGATGGTGACTCAAAAAATTTATCCGGACAAGTCAAAGTCGGTGGTTCAGGGAAGGCGTTTGTCGTGTTGCCCAAAAATCGAGAACCCAAGCGAGGTGATCACGGGTAAGCTAATCATAAACTCTTTGAAGTTTATACCTTATTGAATCTCGGTTCTACCCATTCTTTTATCTCTCTCTGCTTGTGCTCAGCGTTTAAACTTGACTCAGGAGAAATTAGACCTTGACTTATCTGTTGAGACTCAGATTAGGAGAAACTTTCATTACATCTACTATTTATAAATCTTGCTTGATTCAAGTTGGTACCATCACATTACTGTAGATCTTATTTCGTTGAAAATTCTTGCATTTGATGTGATTTTAGGGATTGATTGGTTAACCACTCATCATGCTAAAATTGATTATTTTCGTAAGGTTGTTAGTTTTCATATTCTAACCAACCTATTATGCGAATTCAAACAACCAAACCACTAAAATCAATCTTTGTCATATCAAGCCATAAAGCTATTCGTTTATTTTAAAAAAAGCGGATGTCAAGCTTTCTTAGCCCATATCACGGACTTGAACAAAAACACGTTCGATTTGAATAATATTTACATTGTTAGTGAATTTCTGGCGTATTTCTGAAGAACTTTCGGTCTACCCCGAGCGTGAAGTTGAATTCTTTATTGACCTTTGAACTGGTACAAAGCCCATTTCTAAAACCCCATATCGAATGGCTCTATTGAACTTGAGGAGTTAAAGGTCCAACTACGAGGAGTTGTTGGACATCGGTTTCATTCGTCTAGTACATCTCCTTGGGGTGCTCTGTGTTATTTGTAAAGAAGAAAGAGCGGGAGTATGCGACTTTGTATTGACTACGAGGAATTGAACCATGTCACTATCAAGAATAGGTATCCATTTACCTCGCATTGATGACTTATTCGACCCGATTGCAAGGAGCACAATTCTTTTCAAAGATCGATCTTAGATTACGGATATCATCAATTTGAAGATTAAAAGCGAGGATATTCAAAAGCGCCTTGAGAACTTCGATGCGGGCATTATGAATTCTTAGTCATGTCTTTTGGATTGACTAATGCTCTGCTTGCTTTCATGGATATGATGATGAACCAGTGTATTCAAAGAATATTTGGATCGGTTCGTTGTTGTCTTTATTGATGACATCCTCATCTATTCCAAAAATAGTGAAGATCATGAGCGCCATTTGAAATTTAGTCTGCAAAGGCTTCGTGATAACAAGCTATATGCCAAAATTTGAAGAAATCACGAGTTACGGCTTGAGGAAGTAGCATTCCTTGGGCGCGTGGTGTCAAAACATGGAGTATCTATCGACCGGCGAAGATTGAAGCCATACAAAGTTAGAACAGCAGAAAGTCGGTGGCCAAAAAATCGTAGCTTTTACGGGCTTATTTGGTTATTATCGGAGATTCGTGGAAGGATTTTCTCGAATCGCTACTCAGATTAACTTCGGTGACTCGTAAAGATACAAAATTCGGTTTGGGCGAGGATTGTGAGAAGAGTTTTCAAGAACTCAAGAGAAGACTCATTTATTTTGTTACGACAATACCATCTGGTTGGATGGATTTGTTATCTCTGATGATGCTTGAGGCAAAGGTTAGGATGTGTTCTCATGCAACATGGGAAAGTCATAGCCTATGCCTCGCGACAACTCAAAGAATATGAGAGGAATTATCCTACTCATGATTTGGAGTTAGCGTGATCGTTTTCGCATTAAAGATCTGGAGACACTACTGTATGGGGAGAAAGTGGAGATCTATCTGGATCATAAAAGCCTCAAATATTTCTTCACCAAAAAGAACTCAACATGCATGCAGCGGCGTTGGCTCGAGTTATTGAAAGATTACGATCACACCATCGATATCATCTGGAAAAGCAAGCGTGGTGGTGGCGCATTGAGTAGAAGATCATATGCGGGTGCGAGTGCAATGTTGTTAACACAAAGGTCCATTTTGTATGACTTGCAAAGGATGGAGATAGAGGTAAAGGCTCCAAGTACCCGTGATGATATCAAACATACTGAGTAGAACCAACTTTAATCGATAAAGTTAAAAATTTGCTCAAGCTACGGACATGGAGCTAATGCGTATGAAGAAGAAAGTGCGAAGAAGGTGTTATTCGAAGCAAGAATTGATGAAGAAGGAATACTTGAGTCAACTCCGGACTTTGTGTTCTAACGATTACGACTTGAAGCATAGAATCATGATGGAGGCACACAACACTTGCGTTTGCAATCCATCACTGGGAGTACCAAAATGTATCATGATCTTGACATACATTTTGGTGGAGAAATATGAAGAGAGAGATCGCGGAGTTTATCTCGAGGTGTTTAACTTGTCAACATATAAAAGCGGAGCATCAAGTGCCAAAGGGTCCATTGCAACCACTTGAGATTCCGAAATGGAAGTGGGAACACATTACCATGGATTTCGTTACGGGTCTTCCCAAGGTTTCTCAAGGCATAGATGCGATTTGGGTTATTGTTGATAGATTAACCAAGTGCTGCTCATTTCTTGCCTATCACGGAGACTTATTCCTTGAGCGTCTTGCTAGTATATGCGTGAATGAGATTGTGAGATTGCATGGCATGCCGGTATCCATAGTTTTGGATCGTGACCCAAGATTTACTTCACGATTTTGGGTTAGCTTACGAGAAAGCTATGAGCGCGGATTTCTGATTGATTTGGCATACCATCCCTCAAGCAGACGGACAATCGATCGAGAGGACTATTCAAACTCTTGAAGATCTATTAAGACTTTGTGTCCTAGATTTCAAAGGGAGTTGGGATAAGTACCTACCATTGGTGGAATTCTCCTACAACAACAGTTATCAGGCAAGTATAGGTGTGGCTCCATTTGAAGCATTGTATGGACGAAAGTGTCGCTCTCCAGTATGTTGGGACGAGGTGGGTGAAGCAACGTTGTTGGGACCAGAATTGGTATGCGCATGACTCTGAGAGAAGATCAAATGATTGACAAGCATATATACAAGCGCGCACAGGATCGACAAAAGAGTTATGCGGATCTTCATCGGAAAGGCGTGGAATTTAATATTGGGGATCATGTATTTATTACGTGTTGCACCATGGAAGGGAGTTACAAGATTTGGGAAGAGAGGAAAGCTCAATCCACGATTTGTTGGTCCATTTGAGATTCTTGGCCCGAATAGGAAATGTGGCCTATAGACTCGCATTACCTCAAGTATGTCTCGTGTTCATAATGTTTTTCACATATCTATGCTTCGTAAATATGTTAAAGACCGAACCATATTATTGAGTTAGAACCGAGACGAGATAGTAGAAGATTTAACGTCACGAGGAGGTACTGTTAAGATCTTGGATAGGAAAAGAGCATATCCTACGCACCAAGGTTATACCACAAGTTAAGGTGTTGTGGAGAAACCATCTTTATTGAAGAAATGACACAGGAGTTGGAATCGAAATGAAAGCGAGGTATCCTCACCTTTTGAAACACCAGAATGCGTCGTCGATTTCGAGGATGAAATTTCATAAGGAGGGAGGTTGTAAGACCCCAACTTATTATAAATAAAATTGAATTTCCTCTATTTATTATTGTGAATAATAAGGTGATAATTTGATATAATACTTTGGTTATGGGTGAAATGTGCAAATTTTGCAAAATAAGCAAGTGGTTATAAAATATTCATTTTGTGGGGAATATTCGTTTGGTCGTGGAATATTCTTGTTGTCGGGGAATATTAAATGCTGTGAGTAGCATGACCATTTATGGGCCCCATAATGGATAAGCTGTCGGATGAAGAAAATGACAAAGTTTGAGTTTTTATAAATAATAGCGGCGTAATTATTACTGATTAACCTTTGTTGGAATACACGGTGGTTAAAAAACGATGTCTGGCGTGGTTTGCGATGAGCACTTTGCGGTATTGCTGCGATATTGTTGAATTATTGATTCTTACGTGAAGGCTTTACTCGATAATTATTACGATAATTCTTTATTCAATATTTTATTTTATTGATTCAATAATTCTTTGCGTTGATATTTTATATTATTGTTGTTTGATAATTGTCCTTTGCACTGATATCTCCATTATCGGATCAATAATTCATATTATTTGAATAATATTATTAGATAGCATTATTGGCAATGTCTAGAAAGTTACATCGAGGAGAGGTTTGGGTCACTAATTTGCGCCGATAAGGAGAAATCCTTATCGGAAAGCCCCCTCTTTCTGAGGAGAGCACTTTGGTTGTCATAATTGTGATTACGTAATATTATTTGTGAATAATTAATTATTGATTTATATGATAAAGAAATATTTATTTTATGTGGATATAAATGATGGATATATTTATTTTATGTGGTTATAAATGAAGGAATTAATCTTTGAGGTGTTTTATCGGTATTTTGTCGGAATGGAGGTATTAAAAATCATCAGTTTGTGGATTTTGGATATTTTTGATTTGGAATTTGGAAAAACTTTCTTCTACAAAGTTGTAGAGAATTTGATTTTTAAGTGTGGAATGGACATAAAATTAGTATTTTTACGATAAGCGGGCTATTTTCTATGAATTTTTGAAGTTTTTGGAAAATAAAAAATGATTTTATTAAAATTGGGTGGGACCCACTTTTGATTTTTTAAAACATGTGAAATTTGCTTGAATTTTTTTTCAGAAAATTGGCTTTGCTTGAATTTTCCATGGTTGGTGCGTAGAAGAAAAGAAAAGAAATAATATTATTTTATTATTTTAGTCTCCTTTGGCGTTCTAGCATTTTTCTATAAATAGGCGCTTAGGTTAGAATTGAAAATCACACGAAACAAGTTTTTTCTTTCTCTCTCTATATTATCGAAGTATTTTTGTGAGTATTTAGATACTTTGAGAGTTCTTTATTGGTGCAAGTTTCCTTGACTTTACATCAGATATTCCGATCGGAAATATTGTTATTTTGAGGTAAGGGATGTTATTTTCTTCGTAAATGATATTATTTCTTTCAATATCATTATCTTAGAAATATTGGTATGGATTTTTTTATCAAATTTGGAACTTTTTGTGTCGGGGTTACTATTCACGTGTATCGACTTTATTCACGTATCTCGACTTTATTCACGAATCGACCTTATTCATAGAAAAATGAAATTTTTTCTTTTTTGTCCAAGATGTCTATTATGGTTACTATCTTTGATTGTATCCATGTTTTGATCTTTATTTTTGAATTACTGCTTTCAAAATTGGTTATTATGGAGTATTATTGAACTTGGATAAAGCTGTATGTCTGAATCCTAATATTTGTTCTTTTATCTCTTTGGATTCGTTTTCTTTAAGATATTTTTCATCATCCTCGGTCCTAAATGATGATATATAATTGAATATCTTTGGTTGTGTGCAAAGATGAATGATTACCTAATGAATATCTTTGGGCGTAGTGCAAAAGATGAGCAGTGTTGAGATGAACATGACCCATTTGGTGATACAAATGAATATCTTTGGCTGTAGTGCAAAGATGAATATTTGATTCAAGATGTATATTGATTGATGTTACTGGGGATAAAATATTGATGATGGACTTTTAAATCTTAGAAGATAGTAGAATTCTTTTCTCTACTTGACTCTTCTAATGGATTGTTGTTTTCATTGCGGTTGTTGATCTAAAACTTGTTGTCTATTATATTTTATCGATTTTTTCCTGTTGAAGACTAATGATAATTTGTTGTATATTATCTTAGTCATAATATTCTTTCTTGGGCTAGTTGAGCTCACCCTTTTCCTTTTTGTTCCATTGTTCTTCTCGGGGAGGAGAGAATTTAGCGGGAACTAATGCAAGGGGTATGGAGTGATGATTCAAGATAGTTGTTTTAGTAGTCCTCACTATTTTGTAAAATAGTGTATCAATATTGTAATGAGGACTCCTTTTGAGTTTTATATACTCTCTATTAGACAATAGTTGTATTCAAACTCACATCCATATATATATGTTATCGTATTTTGCACGACAATTGTATTCTTGAAGTTGTATTTGTTTCTATACCATGTATTTGGCGACTCGAGAATGGGTGATGAGAACATTATGACTAAGATAATATAGAACAAATTATCGTTAGTCCTCAGCGAGGAAAAATCTAATAGAATACAATAGACAACAGGTTTTAAATTAATATTCGCAATGAAATAATAATTCATTAGAAGAGTTAAGTAGAGAATAAAATCTACTATCTTCTATATATGAATTTAAAAGTGTGACGCCCCCAAAATAGGTCTAATCCATCCAACCTATTTTGAGTCGCCAAATACATGGTACAGAAAACAACTACAACTTTATTACTACAATTGTCGTGCAAAATACAACAACAAATATGTTGTGAGTTTTGATACAAATATATACCAACCGTGACTCTCATTCCAACCTTGGATAGCACGTCACAATGGCACCTTACATAAAGGTATAGTCAAAAACTGTTTTAGAAATTAAAACATTTGGGAAGTGCTCAAGAAAACCTTCGTACATGGGAGGCCATGCGTCTAGGTTATAATAGATATCATATGCCCACAAAATTATCCTTGGTTGACCCAATAGACCCCAAAAAAAAAGAGAAAATTACTATCATGTTCTTTCCAATGGTGAGTCTTCTCTTGACATATCATTATCTCCATCGTCTCTAATTGAGAATTATACTTCAACCAAACTCCAAGATTATATAGATAGTGCTCGTATATATACTCAGCAAGTGGATGAGCACAACCTTGTCTTATGATGACACGAGGTTGTATGTCATTAGACATCTTGTATGATAGTGGCAAAACACCCTTCCAACGTTGGGTTCGCCTCACCCTAGTTGATTCACCAAATATAACTACTAAATGATGACCACCGTTCTATTCCCATGTTACCCTCGCTTGACCCAGCTACACTATTATTACCTGAAAGGAATTGTGAAGCAAAAGGGAGAGCACAACTAGCTCAGTAAAGAATATTATGACTAAAGATAAATAAATTATCAATAGTCTTCATCAGTAATAAATCAGAGATTTAGAACATATGGTAGATGATAAAACTTTTCAACCATAGTTACAGCGGAACAAGAAATTTGATTCTCCACTGTCTGCAATTGAAAATTATATTTCAACCAAACTCCAAGATCATATTGGTTGTGCTCGTAGATATACTCAGCAAGTAGATGTGCACAACTCTGTCTTATGATAACACGAGGTTGTATGTCATTAGACATCATGTATGATAGTGTCAAAACACCCTTTCAAAGTTGGGTTCGCCTCACCCTATTTGATTCACCAAATATAACTACTAAATGTTGTATAAAATACAACACACTTTTCTATACTGTTTAGGGAGAATCTCCACAGCTAGAGACCATCGTTCTATTCCCATGTTATCCCCGCTAGACCTAGCTACACTCTCATTACCTGAAACGAATTGTGAAACAAAAGGGTGAGCAGAACTAGCTCAGTAAAGAATATCATGACTAAAGATTATTAAATTATCAATAGCCTTCATCAGTAATAAATCAGAGATTTATAACATATGGTAGATAATAAAACTTTTTAACCATAGTTGCAGCGGAACGAGCAATCCATTAAAAGAGTCAAATAGACCATAAAGTCTATTATCTTCTCCATGTTAAAAGTTCATCATCAATATTTTATCCCTTTAACATCAATCAATAGTTATTGTCCACAATCATGTGAATAACTCATAATCATAATTGTAGTTCTAAATTCCTCTTCTCATCTAGGACAAAGATAATTTTCATCACTTATCTTTACCTAAAACATCGAAGATCAAGGTTATACCAAATCACAGTTCTTGTTTATAATCATACTAATAAATTCATCTTTGCATTACGGCAAAAAAATATTCATTAACAGTTCATCTTTGCACTACAGGCCAAAGATATTCAACAACAAGTCATCTTTGCATTACGGGCCAAAGATATTCAACAACGGGTCATCTTTGCACTACGGGCCAAAGATATTCATCAATAATTCATCTTTGCACTACAGGTCAAAGATATTAATATCTCAAAGAAATACATAATCATTTCAGAATTTATATAAACCATAATTATAACCATGTTGATCAATTCACCTTTGCATTACGGCGAAAAATATTCATTAACAGTTAATCTTTGCACTACAGACCAAAGATATTCAACAACAAGTCATCTTTGCTCTACGGGCCAAAGATATTCAACAATGGGTCATCTTTGCACTACGGACCAAAGATATTCATCAATAATTCATTTTTGCACTACAGGCCAAAGATATTAATATCTCAAAGAAATATATAATCATTTCAGAATTTATATAAACAATAATTTTAACCATGTTGATCAATTCACCTTTGCACTTAAGTTAAAGATATTCAATTATAAATTCAATGGTCATGATCATACCAGTCAACAATTCATCTTTGCACTACTAACCAAAAAGAACCTATAGTCACGATCATACCAATAATCTACCCATCTTTACACTCAAGTCAAAGAGAAATATCATCATTAGGGTTATAAAAATGTTATATATGATAATAAAAATAATATAATCAACATATAGATTTAATCTCAAGTGTAAGATTCATAAATCAACGATAATTTGGTCAGAAAAAGAAACCAATTTTGTCGTGAATAGTAACTCATGAATAGTAATTCATGAATAGTAACCCCGACATGAAAAAGGTAGAAATTCCACAATAAAATCCATACCAATATTTTGGTATAATGATATTGAAAGAAAAACATTTCTTAAACTTATAAACAATTTATTTTAATTATATACACTTTATTAGTTAATGCATTTCATCATCCTAAAATGCCAAACTCATAAGTTTTCATCACCAATAACCAAAATCCTCATCAAAAATCTGCATATTCCTCATATAGGATTCTCAAGCCATAAAATCTTATTTTCCAATTTTCTTACTTCACATAACATATTTAATTCATTACTCATAACTAGTCCATTTTCATGAAAAATACCAAATCAGTACAAACAAATTTTCTTTTCTGGGATTTAGCAGAATATAGTTCCATATTGAACATATATTTTTCGCATAATTTTTAAAATTCATTTACTATTTTTCATATGGCCAAAAAAGTCGAATATTTAGACATTTATCATAAATTGTACTTTTATCCAAAAATTCTGAAATTTATAGAGTATACTTCTGTTATATACATGTACTCCCAATAAAAATTTCATCAATTTTGGAGTTAACCACAAGGAGTTATAAGAGTTTACTTTTAAAATAGTATTTTTCCATAAAATTCATAACTCCTAATCTATACATCCAAAAATCGCCATTTTTGGACACAATCTAGAAAACTCATCAAATTATCATTTCAAATTTTTCAAGAAGTTTTTGAAGGTCCGAAAAATTTCAAAATTGAAAAACATAATAACCCTTACAATCCCTTATCTCAAAAGAGCAGTATTTCTGACTAGAATATCGGATGAAAAGCCGAAGGAACCTTGCACTGAAAAACAACTCTCAAAGTATCTAAGTACTCACAAAAATACGCTCGATAATATAGGGAGAGAAAGCTTATATTTTTGGTGTGATTTTCAATTCTAACATACGCACCTATTTATAGGAAAATGCTAGAACGCCAAAGGAGACTAAATTAATAAAATATAATATAATCTTTTCTTTTCTTTCTTCCTACGCCTCCTCCACCAACCAAGCCAGCCATCTTGGACACAAATTGGCAGCCCACATGTTGAAAACAAAAGTGGGTCCTACCCAATTTTAATAAAAATCATTTTATTTTCCGAAACTTCAATAATTCATAGAAAATAGCCTGTTTATCAGAAAAATACGAATTTTATGTCCATTCCACATGAAATCGAATTCTCTACAACTTTGTAGCTTAAAGTTTTCCAAATTCCAGACAGAAAATATCCAAAATCCATATACAGATGACTTTTAATACCTCTTAAAATTTATAACAAATCATTCGTTCATTTTTAACGGTTCAAAATTTGTGGATATATACTCAACTTATATATGTATAACATATCCAAAAATCACAATGATCCAACGGTCGGATTAAAATTATAACTCACGCAATAGGGCTTTAAGAACACCGATTTGATCTTTTAATACCTCCAATTCGACAAAATACTGATAAAACACCTCAACATTAATTCCTTCATTTATAACCACATAAATAAATTCATCATTTATATCCACATCAAATAAATATTTTCTTATCATATAAATCAATAATTAATTATTCACAAATAATATTACAGAATCATAATAACGACAACCAAGCAGTTCTCAGGAAAGTGGGGGCTTTCCGATAAGGATTTCTCCTTACTGGCGCGCAATTAGGTGACCAAACCTCTCCTCGACAGAACTTTCTAGACATTGCCAATAATGCTGTAAGACCCCAACTTTTATGAATAAAGATTAATTTTATCTAAATATCATTTTTGAATATTATGGTGTGGATTTGATATAATGTTATAGTTGTGGGTAATATTTATAAATTTTGCAAAGTAAGCAAGTTGTTATAAAATATTCTTTTTGTCGGGAAATATTCGTATGGTGACACGATCATTGGTGGACCCCATAATGTAATTATTGTTGGAGTTAGAAAGCGACAAAATTATCTTTTATAAAAATAACGGCGGAAGAAGTTTTACAGATTAAGCTGTTGAAATACCCGGTAATAAAAAGTGCATATTACGGCATTGGTTGCATAGTATCTACGGTATTGATTATTGATGCTTACGTGAGAAGTCACTCGGTTATACTCAATTATTGCTCACGATTAATTGCTTTGCATCATATCTCTTATATTATTGATTCAATTATTGTCATAGTATCATCTGTATAATATGTTATATTATTAAATCAATAATTGAGACGACAAGTTATAATATTAATGATGAATAATTGTTGAAAGATTAAATATGTGTTGATTAAAAATAAAATGATTTGTGATAATATTTATTCAATCCTTGATGTATATAAGAAGTCTATTATGAGACGTTTGTGGTAAGTTTGGTTATTCTATGGGGGCCCATATGTCATCATCTAAGAGTCTCTGTCGCTAATAGTAATTACCTTTACCAGACGTCAAACCACTTGCTGTTTCATATTACAGGTGTTGAACCAATTGTCGTTTCACATTACAGGCATCGAACCAATTGTTGTTTCACATTACATGCGTCAAACCATTTGTTATTTCACATTACAGGCGTCAAACCACTCTTCTTTTCACATCACCAGTCGTCAAGCCGCTTGCCTTTTCACATTGCAAGGGCTAAGCTAGAAATCTTCTATAAATAGAGGTCTAGTTCTTCATTATTTTCATGAATTCATTCAAGCTATAGAGAGAGAAAGTATAGAGAGAATAAGAGAGAAAGAAGAAGAGTATTCTGTTACTATACTACTGCAGTATTCAATCTCCTACTAAGATAAGGGGTATTATTCTTTCGTATTCATGAAGAGAGTTATTTTCTTTTAATACTCGTAAGGGTTTTTATTCCATTCTTTATTATTATGTTGGAATAACCTGTCTGTGCGGTCTATCGCATGCCTGGTGAATTCTGTTGTTATTCCATTCTTTATTATTACATTGAAACATCCACATGCATGCGGATTACGCATGACACTGGTTCCATTCTTTATTATTACATTGGAACATCACATGCATGCGAGAATACGCATGACCTGGTTTCATTCTTTATTATTCTATTGAAATATCATGTCTGTGCAGATTACGCATGACCTGATTCCATTCTTTATTACTCTGTTGAAATGATCTATCTATATGGATTACCGCATGGCGGGCAAAAATCCATTTGCGGTTTCATATATTCTATTATACTCAGTTGGTTAAAGTTTTGGCTTTTATACTCCATGAAATTAATGTAATATCCTTGATATTTGCGCTTCATCTAGTATCTTTTCATGGAAATATTCTTCTGAGCATTCTTGAATTTTACTCCACAAAACAGTATCATGTTGACAATTTGGTCGTTATTGATTTCTGGATAAATTAAATTATAAATCTTTAAATATTTATCCTTGAACTTATTTTATTGAATTCTTATATCATTGTCATCATCCTCATGTTTATAATATGTTGAAAGTCATCTGTGGCCTGTAGTGCATAGATAGACTTGGTATGATTATGACCAGGGATTATTCGGTATAATCATGACCATAATGTTACAAATGATGTGGTAAAAATCCTCATTGGCCGTAGTGCATTGATGGACAGTTATTGGCATGATCATGACCATTGATGAAAACACGAAAATCCTTGGCCCGTAGTGCATGGATAATTTATGGTTGTTATACTAATAAATATCCTTGGCCATAGTGCAGGGATGATGTGGATTATTTATTAAGCTGAGTCTCAGCGATAAAAGTATTGAAAAACCTTTTAAATCATAGAAGATAGTAAATTTTATTCTCTACTTGACTCTTCTAATGGATTACTTGTTCCGCTGCAGTTAAACTTGATGTTTGTTACATTGTATCAGTTTAACACTGTTGAAGGCTAACGATAATTTATCCTGCATTATCTTAGTCATAATATTTCTTACTGGGCTAGTTGAGCTCACCCTTTTGCTTTCATTGTTCTCTTCGTGAAATGAGAACGCGAGGTGGACTAGTCGGGTAGAAGTACAGAGTGACTGGTCTAGATGATAGCATTAGTAGTCCTCACTATTCTATAAAATAGTGTGATAATAAATGTATTGTGGACTTATTTTGAGTTTGAATACTGTCTAGAAGACAATATTTGTATTAAAACTCACAGCTTGTGTTGTATATTTAAGATTGTATTTTTATTATGTACCATGTATTTGGCGACTCAGAATAAGTGATGTATACCTATTTTGTGGGCGTCACAGTTGGTATCAAAGCTTAGGGATATGATCCCTGGCTAAGATTTGAGACTAGAACTAGGAGGGGAGAGACAGGAAATTCCTTCGCTAGTATGACCTACCTAAGCTTATTTGTTATTTAATTGTTCGGTCAAAGTATAGGGATAATATGTGGCATGTCAATTAACCCTTATTTTGTGGCAGTATTTGAAAATGACATCCGAGAATGTGGAGATAAGCAATGGAGCACATGAGACCGTTGAGTCACCAACGATCAATACCCAGGATAATGTGCATCAAGAAGACCATAATCCTCAGATAAACAACAATACTGATCAAATGATGAACGATGGGATGTTTAGAAGCTTTATGCAATTCATGCAACATCAGGCGAGAGCGGCTCCTGTCCAAAATGCAGTGGAAACACCGGCAACTCTCGGGACTGATCACCGCCAAGAGTTTAAGGAACTAGGACCACCGGAGTTTTTTGGAGAGCCAAAACCAGTTAAATGAGATGTGGATAAAGTGATTAATAAGATATTTGATGTTTTGGGATGCTCAGGAGCAAAAGGTTCCTTTGCCACCTTCATGTTGTGGCGGAGAGGCGATTCTTTGGTGGGAATCTATAAAGCGTACTCAACTGCTTGCTTGAAGATGACTTGGGAGAAGTTCAAGAATTTTTCAACGACAAATACTTTCCCGAAAGTATTCGTCACATGAAAGAGGTAGAGTTCATCAAGCTGGAGCAAAATAACATGCCGTGTCGCAGTACGAAGCCAAGTTTGCCGAATTGTCCCGGTTTACGTCCCATTTGGTTGATAATGAGGAGAGAATGACGCGAATATTTCTAAGAGGTTTGAAACCCGAGATACGTCAATATCTTATCTCTCACAAACTGTTTGTATTCAGATGTTGTAAATAGGGCTCAGTTATTGGAGCGCGATAATGAGTTAACCCAACCAAGAGAGAGCAGCCGATAAGTCGATAATACCAGTGGTAGTAGTCATCGAAGCGGTGACAACAAACGTGTAGGAAATCAATATGCCAGAAATGGTAACCACTTCGGTGGTAATCATGGCCAAGATAATAGAAGTGGAAATTTCAAGAAGAGGAGATTTAATAATGATGAAAAGACGTCAGCACCAACACCTGTTGTTAAAGAAGGAGAACGACCACTGGTCGTATGTTTCAAATGCGGACAGGAGGGACACATCAATCCAAACTGTATGCAGCAATCAAAAGTATGTTACAATTATGGAAAAGAAGGTCACCTAGCACGATTTTGCCGTACACCAAAGTCAAGTCCAGCTGGGATGGAGGCATCAAAAGCAGTCCCAGACAAGACAAAACCGTTAGTTCAAGGGAGAGCGTTTGTCGTAACCTCCCAAAAAGCGAGGAATCCGAACGAGGTGATCACGGGTAAGTTAATCATAAACTCTAGCAATGTCTATACCTTATTTGATACCGGTTCTACCCATTCTTTTATTTCTCCTACTTGTGCTCAACGTTTAAATTTGACTCCGGAGAAATTAGACTTTGACTTATCTGTTGAAACTCCGTTGGGGGAAACCTTTATTACATCCACGGTTTATAAGTCTTGTTTGATTCAAATCTGCAACCGCACGTTACCTGTCGATCTTATCTCTTTGAAAATACTTGCATTCGATGTGATTTTAGGGATTGATTGGTTAACCATTCATCATGCTAAAATTGACTATTTTTGTAAGGTTGTTAGATTTCATGTTCCTAACCAACCTATTATGCGAATTCAAGCAACCAAACCATTAAAGTCAATCACTGTCATCTCAAGCCATAAAGCTATTCGTTTATTGAAAAACGGATGTCAAGCTTTCTTAGCTCATGTCACGGATTTAAACAAAAACACGTCAATCTTGAATGATATTTCTATTGTTAATAAATTTCCTGACGTATTTCCTGAAGAACTTCCTGGCCTACCCCCGGAGCATGAAATCGAGTTTTTTATTGACCTTGAACCTGGTACAAAACCTATTTCCAAAGCCCCATATCGAATGGCTCCTATTAAACTTCAGGAGTTAAAAACCCAACTACAGGAATTGTTATACATCGGTTTCATTCATCCTAGTACGTCTCCTTGGGGTGCTCCTATTCTATTTATGAAGAAGAAAGATGGAAGTATGCGACTTTGTATTGATTATCGGGAGTTAAATCATGTCACCATCAAGAATAGGTATCCGTTACCTCGCATTGATGACCTGTTTGACCAGTTGCAAGGAGCACAATTCTTTTCAAAGATTGATCTTCATTCGGGATATCATTAGCTGAAGATTAAAACTGAGGATGTTCCGAAGACTGCCTTCAAAACTCGGTACGGGCATTATGAATTCTTAGTCATGTCTTTTGGATTAACTAATGCTCCTGCTGCTTTCATGGATATGATGAATCGAGTATTCAAGGAATATTTGGATCAGTTCGTTGTTGTCTTTATTGATGACATCCTCATCTATTCCAAAAGCCGTGAAGATCATGACCACCATTTGAAGCTGATACTTGAAAGGCTTCGTGAAAATAAGATATATGCCAAGTTAAAGAAATGCTAGTTCTGGATTGAGGAAGTAGCATTCCTTGGGCAAGTAGTGTCAAAATATGGAGTATCTGTTGACCCAGCAAAGATTGAAGCAATACAAAGCTGGGAGAAACCTTAATCAATGACTAAAATACGTAGCTTTCTCGGCTTAGCTGGTTATTATCGGAGATTCGTAGAAGGGTTTTCTCGAACTGCCACTCCATTAACTCAGCTGACTCGAAAAGATATAAAATTCGGTTGGACCGAGGAATGTGAGAAGAGTTTTCAAGAACTCAAGGGGGGACTCATTTCGGCACCTGTTCTGGCAATACCATCTGGATCAGAAGGATTTGTCATCTATAGTGATGCTTCAGGCAAGGGTTTAGGATGTGTTCTTATGCAACACGGGAAAATCATAGCCTATGCCTCAAGACAACTAAAAGAATATGAGAGAAATTATCCTACTCATGATCTAGAGTTGGCAGCTGTCGTTTTCGCACTAAAAATCTGGAGGCATTACCTGTATGGGGAGAAGGTGGAGATCTTTACGGATTATTAAAGCCTCAAATATTTCTTCACCCAAAAGGAACTCAATATGCGGCAACGACATTGGCTTGAACTGTTGAAAGATTATGATCATACCATTTAATACCATCCTGGAAAAGCGAACGTTGTAGCTGACGCATTGAGTAGAAGATCATATGCGGGTACGAGCGCGATATTGTCAACGCAAAGGCCTATTTTGTATGACTTGAAAAGGATAGAAATAGAGATAAAGACTCCAAGGACCCACATGAAGATGGCAAATATACGAGTAGAACCGACTTTAATCGATAAAGTTAAAGCTGCTCAAGCTACAGACCTGGAGCTGATGCGCATGAAGAAGAAAGTGCAAGAAGGTGCTATTCTGAAAGCAAGAATCGACGAAGAAGGAATACTTAGAGTCAACTCCAGACTTTGTGTTCCTAACGACTCTGATTTGAAGTATAAAATCATGATGGAGGCGCACAACACACCGTTTGCAATCCATCCTGGGAGTACCAAAATGTATCGTGATCTTCAACATACATTTTGGTGGATCAATATGAAAAGAGAGATAGCGGAGTTTATCTCAAGGTGTTTAACTTATCAACAAGTCAAGGTGGAGCATCAAGTGCCAAAAGGTCAATTGCAACAACTTGAAATTCCAGAATGGAAGTGGGAGCACATTACCATGGATTTCGTTACTGGTCTTCCCAAGGTTTCTCAAGGAATTGATGCGATTTGGGTCATTGTTGATAGATTGACCAAATCTGCTCATTTCTTACATATACAAGAAACTTATACACTTGAACGTCTTGCTCGTATTTACATAAATGAGATTGTAAGACTGCATGGCATGCCAGTATCTATAGTTTCTGATTGAGACCCAAGATTCACTTCACGATTTTGGGTTAGTTTGCAAAAAGCTATGGGCACGGATTTTTGATTTAGTTCGGCATATCATCCTCAAACGGAAGGACAATCAGAGAGGACTATTCAAACTCTTGAGGATCTATTAAGACTCTGTGTCCTTGAATTCAAAGGAAGTTGAGACAAGTTCTTACCATTAGTGGAATTCTCCTACAACAACAGTTATCAAGCAAGTATCGGCATGGCTCTATTCGAGGCGTTGTATGGATGCAAGTGTCATTCTCCAGTATGCTGGGATGAGGTGGGTGAAGCAACGTTGTTGGGACCGAAATTAGTACGTATGACTACGGAGAAGATTCAAATGATCCGCAAACGTATAAAAACCTCACAAGATTGACAAAAGAGTTATGTTGATCTTCATCGAAAGGACGTGGAATTCAACGTTGGAAAACATGTGTTGTTACGTGTGGCTCCATGGAAAGGAGTTACAAGATTTGAAAAGAGTGGAAAGCTCAATCCTCGATTCATTGGCCCATTTGAAATCCTTGACCGAGTAGAAACTGTAGCCTATAGACTCGCTTTACCGCCAAGTATGTCTCGTGTTCATAACATTTTTCACATATCCATGTTATGTAAATATGTGGAGGACCCGAACCACATTATTGAGTTAGAACCGGACGAAATAGCAGAAGATTTAACGTATGAAGAGGTTCCTGTTCAAATCTTGGATAAGAATGAACATATTCTACGCTCCAAGGTTATACCTCAAGTCAAAGTTTTGTGGAGAAACCACGATGTTGAGGAAATGACTTGGGAGTTAGAATCTGAAATGAAATTAAGGTATCCTCACCTCTTCGTCATACCAGGTATGTACCCTAATTTCGAGGACGAAATTTCATAAGAAGGGGAGGTTGTAAGACCCCAACTTTTATGAATAAAGATTAATTTTCTCTAAATATCATTTTTGAATATTATGGTGTGGATTTAATATAATGTTATAGTTGTAGGTAATATTTATAAATTTTACAAAGTAAGCAAGTTGTTATAAAATATTCGTTTGGTTGGGGAATATTCTTTTTATCGGGGAATATTCGTACGACGACACAATCATTGGTGGACCCCATAACAGAATTATTATCGGAGTTAGAAAATGATAAAATTATCTTTTTATAAAAAATAACGGCGAAAGTTTTACCGTTAACTATTGAAATACCCGGTAATAAAGGTACAGTATTACGTGTGGTTGCATAGTAGCACACGGTATTGATTATTGATGCTTACGTGAGAAGTCACTCAGTTATACTCAATTATTGCTACAGTAATTGTTGCATCATATCTCTTATATTATTGATTCAATTATTGTCACAGTATCATCTGTATAATATGTTATATTATTATATCAATAATTGAGACGACAAGTTATAATATTAATGATGAATAATTGTTGAAATATTAAATATGTATTGATTAAAAATAAAATGATTTGTGGTAATATTTATTCAATCCTTGATGTATATAAGAAGTCTATTATGAGACGTTTGTGATATGTTTGCTTATTCTATGGGGGCCCATATGTCATCATCTATGAGTCTCTTTCGCCAATAGTAATTACCTTTACCAGAAGTCAGACCACTTGCCGTTTCATATTATAGGCGTCGAACCAATTATCGTTTCACATTACAGGCGTCG
The DNA here is from genome assembly GCA_020205605.1 of Panax ginseng. Classification (NCBI taxonomy): domain Eukaryota; kingdom Viridiplantae; phylum Streptophyta; class Magnoliopsida; order Apiales; family Araliaceae; genus Panax; species Panax ginseng. The sequence goes on along the minus strand of CM035142.1, from coordinate 71,207,632 downwards.
GACCAATTGTTGTTTCATATTACAAGCGTTAAACCACTTGTTGTTTCACATTACAGGCGTCAAACCACTTGGTGTTTCACATTACAGTGTCAAACCACTTTTCTTTTCACATCACCAGTCGTTAAGCCGCTTGCCTTTTCACATTGCAAGGGCTAAGCTAGAAATCTTCTATAAATAGAGGTCTAGTTCTTCATTATTTTCACGAATTCATTCAAGCTATAGAGAGAGAAAGTATAGAGAGAATAAGAGAGAAAGAAGAAGAGTATTCTATTACTATACTACTGCAGTATTCAATCTCCTACTAAGGTGAGGGGTATTATTCTTTCGTATTCATGAAGAGAGTTATTTTCTTTCAAAACTCGTAAGGGTTGTTATTCCATTCTTTATAATTCTATTGGAATAACCTGTCTGTGTGGTCTATCGCATGCCTGGTGAATTCTGTTGTTATTCCATTCTTTATTATTCTGTTGGAACATCACATGCATGCATGGATTACGCATGACACGTTCCATTCTTTATTATACTGTTGGAACATCACATGCATGCGGATTACGCATAACTTCGTTCCATTCTTTATTATTCTGTTGGAATATCCTGTCTGTGCGGATTACACATGACCTGGTTCCATTCTTTATTACTCTATTGAAATGATCTGTCTACGTGGATTAGCGCATGGCGGGCAAAAATCCATTTGTGGTTTCATATATTCTATTATACTCAGTTGGTTAAAGTTTTGGCTTCTATACTCCATAAAATTAGTGGAATATCATTGATATTTACGTTTCATCAAGTATCTTTTCATGGAAATATTCTTCTGAGCATTCTTGAATTTTACTCCACAAAACAGTATCATGTTGACAATTTGGACGTTATTAATTTCTGGATAAATTAAATTATAAATCTTTAAAAATTTATCCTAGAACTTGTTTTGTTGAATTCTTATATCATTGTCATCATCCTCATGTTTATAATATGTTGAAAGTCATATGTGGCCTATAGTGCATAGATGGACTTGGTATGATTATGACCAGGGATTATTCGGTATAATCATGACCGTAATGTTACAAATGATGTGGTAAAAATCCTCATTGGCCGTAGTACATTGATGGACAGTTGTTGGCATGATCATGACCATTGATGGAAACACGAACATCCTTGGCCCGTAGTGCATGGATAATTTGTGGTTGTGATACTAATGAATATCCTTGGCCGTAGTGCAGGGATGATGTGAATTATTTATTAAGCTGAGTCTCAGCGATAAAAGTATTGAAAAACCTTTTAAATCATAGAAGTTAGTAGATTTTATTCTCTACTTGACTCTTCTAATGGATTGCTTGTTTCGCTGCAGTTAAACTTGATGTTTGTTACATTGTATCAGTTTAACACTGTTGAAGGCTAACGATAATTTATTCTTCATTATCTTAGTCATAATATTTCTTACTGGGCTAGTTGAGCTCACCCTTTTGTTTTCATTGTTCTCTTCAGGAAATGAGAACGTAGCGAGGACTAATCGAAGTGAGAGCGGTCCAGATGATAACATTAGTAGTCCTCACTATTCCATAAAATAGTATGATAATAAATGTATTGAGGACTTATTTTTTGTTTGAATACTGTCTAGAAGACAATATTTGTATTAAAACTCACAGCTTATGTTGTATATTTAAGATTGTATTTGTATTATGTACCATGTATTTGGCGACTCAGAATAGGTGATGTATACCTATTTTGGGGGCGTCACAAATGCTATCTAATAATATTATTCAAATAATATGAATTATTGATCTAATAATGGAAAATACTGTGCAATGACAATTATTAAAATAACAATATTATAAAATATTAACGCAGCAATTATTGAATCAATAAAATAAAATTTTGAACAGTAATTACTGTAACAATTATTGACTAGTGATTTCTTACGTAAGGATCAATAATTCAAAAATATTGTGCAATACCGTGTCCTACTGTGCAACCACCCATATTACTGTATTTTAACCACTAGGTAATCCAACAGTGTTAACGGTAACAAATACGTTGTTATTTATAAAAACTCAAACTTGTCGTTTTCTTCATCCGACTGTTATTCTGTTATGGGGCCCACAAATGGATGCACTGTCGTACGAATATTCCCCGACAGTAAGAATATTCCACGACCAAACGAATATTTCTCGACAACAATAAGTATTTTATAGCCACTTGTTTATTTTGAAAATTTTCATATATCACCCTTAACTTTAAACTTTTATCAATTTAACTATTTACTAAATAGAAAAAAATTGAATACTTTTATTTCATAAAATTCGGTGTCTTACAATGTCCCCTCCTTATGAAATTTCATCCCTAAAATTTACGTACCTGGTATTTCAAAGAGTTGAGAATACATTGCTTTTATTTCAGATTCCATCTTCCTTGTCATCATGATTTCTCCATTGCTCATCTCCTGTATTTCAGATATCATTCTAGAATACAGCTTCAAAACAAGGGTTAATTGAACAAATTAACATTTCACATAATATCCCGATATTATGACTGACCAACAAATAAGCTTAGGTAGGACACACTAGCGAAGGATTTACTCATCTCTCCCCTCCTAGTTCTATTCTCCGATCTCCGCCAGAGACCATATCCCTAAGCTCTGATACCAACTGTGACGCCCCCAAAATAGGTCCAATCCATCCAAGCTATTCTAAGTCGCTAAATACATGGTACAAAAAACAACTACAACTTTATTACTACAATTGTCGTGCGAAATACAACAACAAATATGTTGTGAGTTTTGATACAAATATAACCGTGACTCTCATGCCAACCTTGGATAGCACATCACAATGGCACCTTACATAAAGGTATAGTCAAAAACTATTTTAGAAATTAAAACATTTGGGAAATGCTCAAGAAAACCTTCATACATGGGAGGCCATGCGTCTAGGTTATAATAGATATCATATGCCCACAGAATTATCCTTGGTTGACCCAATAGACCCCAAAGAAAAACGAGAAGATTACTATCTTGTTCTTTCCAATGGTGAGTCTTCTCTTGACATATAACTATCTCCACTGTCTGCAATTGAAAATTATATTTCAACCAAACTCCAAGAGCATATAGGTAGTGCTCATAGATATACTCAGCAAGTGGATGTGCACAACCCTGTCTTATGATAACACGAGATTGTATGTCATTAGACATCTTGTATGATAGTGTCAAAACACCCTTCCAAAGTTGGGTTCGCCTCACCCTATTTGATTCACCAAATATAACTACTAAATGATGTATAAAATACAACACACTTTTCTATCTTTGTTTAGGGAGAATCTCCACTGACTAGAGACCATAGTTCTATTCCCTGTTATCCCCTTTCGACCCGGCCTACACTCTTATTACCTGAAAGGAATTGTTAAGCAAAAGGGTGAGCACAACTAGCTCAGTAAAGAATATCATGACTAAAGATAATTAAATTATCAATAGCCTTCATCTGTAATAAATCAGAGATTTATAACATATGGTAGATGATAAAACTTTTTAACCATAGTTGCAGTGGAACGAGTAATCCATTAAAAGAGTCAAATAGACCATAAAGTCTATTATCTTCTCCATGTTAAAAGTTCATCATCAATATTTTATCCCTGTAACATCAATCAACAGTTCATGTCCACAATCATGTGAATAACTCATAATCATAATTGTAGTTCTAAATTCCTCTTCTCATCCAGGACAAAGATAATTTTCATCACTTGTCTTTACCTGAAACATTGAAGATCATGGTTATACCAAATCACAGTTCCTGTTTATAATCATACTAATAAATTCATCTTTGCATTACGGCAAAAAAAATATTCATTAACAGTTCATCTTTGCACTACAGGCCAAAGATATTCAACAAAATGTCATCTTTGCACTACAAGCCAAAGATATTCAACAACGGGTCATCTTTGCACTACGGGCCAAAGATATTCATCAATAATTCATCTTTGCACTACAGGCCAAAGATATTAATATCTCAAAGAAATACATAATCATTTCAGAATTTATATAAACCATAATTATAACCATGTTGATCAATTCACCTTTGCATTACGGCCAAAAATATTCATTAACAGTTCATCTTTGCACTACAGGCCAAAGATATTCAACAACAAGTCATCTTTGATCTACGAGCCAAAGATATTCAACAACGGGTCATCTTTGCACTACGGACCAAAGATATTCATCAATAATTCATCTTTGCACTACAGGCCAAAGATATTAATATCTCATAGAAATACATAATCATTTTAGAATTTATATAAACAATAATTATAACCATGTTGATCAATTCACCTTTGCACTTAAGTTAAAGATATTCAATTATAAATTCAATGGTCATGATCATACCAGTCAACAATTCATCTTTGCACTACTGGCCAAAGAGAACCCATAGTCACGATCATACCAATAATCCACCCATCTTTACACTCAAGTCAAAGAGAAATATCATCATTAGGGTTATAAAAATGTTATATATGATAATAAAAATAATATAATCAACATATAGATTTAATCTCAAGTGTAAGATTCATAAATCAACGATAATTTGGTCAGAAAAAGAAACCAATTTTGTCGTAAATAGTACCCCGTGAATAGTAACTCATGAATAGTAACCCCGACATGAAAAAGGTAGAAATTCCACAATAAAATCCATACCAATATTTTGGTATAATGATATTGAAAGAATAACATTTCTTAAACTTATAAACAATTTATTTTAATTGTTTACACTTTATTAGTTAATGTATTTAATCATCCTAAAATGCCAAACTCATAAGTTTTCATCACCAATAACCAAAACCCTCATCAAAAATCTGCATATACCTCATATAGGATTCTCAAGCCATAAAATCCTATTTTCCAATTTTCTTACTTCACATAACATATTTAATTCATTACTCATAACTAGTCCATTTTCATGAAAAATATCAAATCAGTACAAACAAATTTCTTTTCTGGGATTTAGCAGAATATAGTTCCATATTGAACATATATTTTTCTCAGAATTTTTAAAATTCATTTACTATTTTTCATATGGCCAAAACAGCCGAATATTTAGACATTTATCATAAACTGTACTTTTATCCAAAAATTCCGCCATCTATAGAGTATACTTCTGTTATATACATGTACTCCCAATAAAAATTTCACCAATTTTGGAGTTAACCACAAGGAGTTATAAGAGTTTACTTTTAAAATAGTGTTTTTCCATAAACTTCATAACTCCTAATCTATACATCCAAAAATTGCCATTTTTGGACACAATCTAGAAATCTCATCAAATTATCATTTCAAATTTTTCCAGAATATTTGGAAGGTCCGAAAAAATTTGAAACTGAAAAACATAATAACCCTTACAATCCCGTACCTCAAAAGAGCAATATTTCTGACTGGAATATCGGATGAAAAGTCGAAGGAACCTTGCACTGAATAACAACTCTCAAAGTATCTAAATACTCACAAAAATACGCTCGATAATATAGGGAGAGAAAACTTATATTTCTGGTGTGATTTTCAATTCTAACATTAGCACCTATTTATAGGAAAATGCTAGAACGCCAAACGAGACTAAATTAATAAAATATAATATAATCTTTTCTTTCTTCCTACACCTCCTCCACCAACCAAGCCAGCCATCTTGGACACAAATTGGCAGCCCAGATGTTGAAAACAAAAGTGAGTCCCACCCAATTTTAATAAAAATCATTTTATTTTCTGAAACTTCAATAATTCATAGAAAATAGCCCATTTATCAGAAAAATACGAATTATATATCCATTCGACACGAAATCGAATTCTCTACAACTTTGTAGCTTTAAGTTTTTCCAAATTCCAGACATAAAATATTCAAAATCCATAAACGGATGATTTTTAATACCTCTTAAAATTCATAACAAATCATTCGTTCATTTTTAATGGTTCAAAATTTGTGGATATATACTCAACTTATATATGTATAACATATCCAAAAATCACAACGATCCAATGATCGGATTAAGATTATAACTCACCAATAGGGCTTTAAGAACACCGATTTGATCTTTTAATACCTCCAATCCAACAAAATACTGATAAAACACCTCAACATTAATTCCTTCATTTATAACCACATAAATAAATTCATCATTTATATCCACATCAAATAAATATTTCATTATCATATAAATCAATAATTAATTATTCACAAATAATATTACAGAATCACAATAATGACAACCAAGCAGTTCTCAGGAAAGTGGGGGCTTCAAGATAAGGATTTCTCCTTCATTGGCGGCGCAATTAGGTGACCAAACCTCTCCTCGTGAGAACTTTCTAGACATTGCCAATAATGCTATCTAATAATATTATTCAAATATTATGAATTACCGATCGATAATGGGAAATATCGTGCGATGACAATTATTGAAATAATAATAATATAAAATATCAACGCAAAGCAATTATTGAATCAATAAAAAAAATATTGAGCGATAATTATTGTAACAATTATTGACTAGTGCCTTCTTACGTAAGAATCAATAATTCAAAAATCATCATGCAATCCGCAAGTGCTATCTTCATGCAACCAATTCAGACATCGTATTTTAACCACTAGGTAATCCAACGGTGTTAAGCGGTAACAACTACTGACGTTATTTATAAAAACTCAAACTTGTCGTTTTTTTCATCCGAAAGTTATTCTGTTATGGGAGCCACAAATGGCTACGCCGTCGTGCGAATATTCCCCGACAACAAGAATATTCTACGACCAAACGAATATTCCCCAACAACAATAAGTATTTTATAGTCACTTGCTTATTTTGAAAATTTTCATATATCACCCTTAACTTTAAACTTTTATCAATTTAACTATTACTAAATAGAAAAAAAATTGAATATTTTTATTTCATAAAATTTGAGGTCTTACAAAAAGTCCATCATCAATATATTATCCCTGTAACATCAATCAACATATATATGGAATCAAATATTCATCTTTGCACTACAGGCCAAAGATATTCATCAGTTGGTCATGTTCATCTAAACACCTATTCATCTTTGCACTACGGGCCAAAAATATTCATCAGAAAATCATTCATCTTTGCACTACAGGCCAAAGATATTCAATTATATCATCATTTAGGACTGAGGATGATGAAAAATATTTTAAAGAAAACGAATCCAGTGAAACAAAAGAACAAATACTAAGGATTCGTACTTTAAACAACTCAAGTTCAAAAATACTTCATAAATAACCATAGTGGAGTTAAATTCAAGAATGAAGATCAAAACATGGATACAATCAAAGCTAGTATCCATAATAAATATCTTGGACAAAAAATGAAAATTTAATTTTTCTGTGAATATTGTCGTATTCGTGAATAGCTACGTATACGTGAATAGTGTCATATACGTGAATAGTAACCCCAACACTAAAAGACAAGAATTTCACAAGAAAAATCTTACCAATATTCCGGCATAATGATATTGAATAATAACATTTATAAAAAAATAACATCCCTTACCTCGAAAAGACAGTACTTCTGACTGGAATACTGGATATAGTGCTGAAGGAGCTTGCACCGTATAGCAACACTCAAAGTACCAAAATACTCACAAAAATACGCTCGATATTATAGAGAGAGAACTTTAGTTTCTGGTGTGATTTTCAATTCTAACCTAAGCACCCTATTTATAGGAAAATGCTTAGAACACCAAAGCAAAAAATTTAATAAAATATTAATATATTAATATAAATTTCCTACGCACACTAAGAAATTTGAATTCAGCATCTAACATATGCAAGTGGGGCCCACCCAATGGAAAAAACGTTTTTATTAAAAAAATATTTAAAACTTCAAAAATAAATTATTCCGGAACTTCAATAATTCATAATAAATAGCCATTTTTCAGAAAAATTCGAATCTCATGTCCTTCTATAGGAAATTCAATTCTCTACAACTTTGCAGAAGAAAGTTTTTCCAAATGCCAAACAGAAATTGACCGAAATCTACATACGAACGATTTTACAGGCTATAATCAAATTTCAGTCAAGAAATGGGGTCCACAAACATGAAAAACATGTTTTAAATATTTTTAGTAACAAAAATACTCTTCCTCATTATTTACTCATATATCCCACATTCAAATATCACTATTATTATATTATTATAATATAATAATATATTTAAATGAATTATTTTATCAGAAAAGATAAAATATCAATTTTCAATAATTGTCACCTTAAAAATTTTCTCCATCTATATCCACATAAAATGAATATTTTCCTTATCATAATAATCAATAATTAATTATTCATAAATAATATTACAGAATCACAATACTGACAACCAGGCCGTTCCCAAGAAAGAGGGGGTTTTCCAATAAGGATTTCTCCTTACTGGCGCGCAATTAGGTGACCAAACCTCTCCTTAGACAGAACTTTCTAGATATTGCCAATAATGTTATCTAATAATATTATTCAAATAATATGAATTATTGATTTGATAATGGAAAATACTGTGTAGTGACAATTATTGAAACAACAATAATATAAAATATCAACGTAGCAATTATTGAATCAATAAAATAAAATATTGAAGCAAGTAATTCTTTGTAACAATTATTGAGTAGTGCCTTCTTACATAAGAATCAATAATTGGTGCAATCTTGTGCTCTCTTTGTGCAACAACGTGTATTCTCGTGTTTTAACCACCGGTATTCCAACAAAGATACTTGGTAATAACTACTGCAGATTATTTATAAACAACTTATACTTGTTGTTTTCTTCATCCAATCGCTTTCCGTTATGGGGCTCACACAAGGCTGCGCCGTCGTACGAATATTCTCCGACAGTAAGAATATTCCACGACCAAACGAATATTCTCCGACAACAATAAATATTTTATAACCACTTGCTTATTTGAAATATTTGGGCATTTTACCCATAACTAACAACATTAATCAACCCAACCCTTACTATTTCAAAATAATAAATAGAGGAAATTCAATTTCATTCATAATAAGTTGGGGTCTTACAACCTCCCCTCCTTATGAAATTTCGTCCTCGAAATTGACATACGAACATGGTATTTCGAAAAGGTGAGGATACCTCTCTTTCATTTCTGTTTCCAACTCCCAAGTCATTTCCTCAATAGCATGGTTCCTCCACAAAACTTTGACTTGTGGTATAACCTTTGTGTGTAGGACATGCTCCTTTTTATCCAAGATCTTAACAGGTACATCCTCGTACGTTAAGTCTTCGGCTATCTCGTCTTGTTCTAGCTCAATAATGTGGTTCGAGTCCTTCACATATTTACGAAGTACAGATATGTGAAAAACATTATGAACACGAGACATGCTTAAATCAGTCAAGAATCTGAAATGGACCAATAAATTATGGATTGAGCTTTCCTCTCTTCCCAAATCTTGTAACTTCCTTCCATGGAGCAACTCGCAACAATACATGATCCCAATACTAAATTCCACGTCCTTTCAACGAAGATCCGCATAACTCTTTTGTCGATCTTGTGCCGTTTGTATACGTTGTCGAATCATTTGGATCTTTTCCGTAGTCACACGTACCAACTCTGGTCCCAACATTGTTGCTTCACCCACCTCATCCCAACATATTGGAGAGCGACACTTTCGTCCATATAATGCTTCGAATGCAGCCACACCTATACTTGCTTGATAACTGTTGTTGTAGGAGAATTCCACCAATGGTAAATACTTATCCCAACTCCCTTTGAAGTCTAAGACACATAGGCTTAATAGATATTCAAGAGTTTGAATAGTCCTCTCTGATTGTCCATCCGTTTGAGGATGGTATGCCGAACTGAATCATAAATCCGTGCCCATTGCTTTTTACATGCTAACCCAAAATCGTGAAGTGAATCTTGGGTCACGATCCGAAACTATGGATACTGGCATGCCATGCAATCTCACAATCTCATTTACGTACATACTAGTAAGATGTTCAAGGGAATAAGTCTCCCGTATAGGCAAGAAATGGGCAGACTTGGTTAATCTATCAACAATAACCCAAATCACATTTATGCCTTGAGAAACCGTGGGCAGACTCGTAACGAAATCCATGGTAATGTGTTCCCACTTCCATTTCGGAATCTCAAGTGGTTACAATGGACCCTTTGGCACTTGATGCTTCGCCTTTACACATTGACAAGTTAAACACCTCGAGATAAACTTCGCGATCTCTCTCTTCATATTGTTCCACCAAAATGTATGTCGAAGATCATGATACATTTTGGTACTTCCAGGATGGATTACAAATGGTGTATTGTGTGCCTCCATCATGATCTTGTATTTCAAATCAGAGTCATTAGGAACATAAAGTCTGGAGTGGACTCGAAGTATTCCTTCTTCATCGATTCTTGCTTCTAGAATAGCACCTTCTTGTACTTTCTTCTTCATACGCATCAGCTCCGGGTCTGTGGCTTGAGCAACTTTAACTTTTTAGATTAAAGTTGGTTCTATGCGTATATTTGACATCATCGCATGGGTCCCCGGAGTCTTGAATTCTATCTTCATCTTTTGTAAATCACACAAAATAGGCCTTTGTGTTGACAACATCGCACTCGTTCCCGCATATGATCTTCTACTTAATGAGTCAGCTACCATGTTCGCTTTTCCAGGATGGTATTGAATGGTATGGTCGTAGTCTTTCAACAGCTCGAGCCATCGTCGTTGCCGCATATTGAGTTCCTTTTGGGTGAAGAAATATTTAAGACTTTTATGGTCTGAATATATCTCCACTTTCTCCCTATATAAATAGTGCCTCCAGATCTTTAGCGCAAAAATGACTGTTGCCAACTTTAGATCATGAGTAGGATAATTCCTCTCATACTCTTTAAGTTGTCGCGACGCATGGCTATGACTTTCCCATATTGCATGAGAACACATCCTAACCCTTTACCTGAAGCATCGTTGTAGATAACAAATCCATCTGAACCAGATGTTATTGTCAGAACAGGTGCCAAAATGAGTCTCCTCTTGAGATCTTGGAAACTCTTCTCGCATTCCTCGCTCCATACGAATTTTGTATCTTTACGAGTCAGCTGAGTTAACGGAGTAGCGATTCGAGAAAATCCTTCCACAAATCTCCGATAATAACCAGCTAAGCCCAGAAAGCTACGTACTTTGGTCACCGATTTCGGTTGCTCCCAACTTTGTATTACTTCAATCTTTGTCGGGTCAACATACACTCCATGTTTTGACACCACGTGCCCAAGGAATGCTACTTCCTCAAGCCAGAACTCGCATTTCTTCAGCTTGGCATATAGCTTGTTATCACGAAGCCTTTGCAGTACCAGCTTCAAATGGTGCTCATGATCTTCACGACTTTTTAAATAGATGAGGATGTCATCAATAAAGACGACAACAAACTGAATATTCCTTGAATACTCGGTTCATCATATCCATGAAAGCTGCAGGAGCATTAGTCAATCCGAAAGACATGACTAAGAATTAATAATGCCCGTACCGAGTTCTGAAGGCAGTCTTTGGAATATCCTCAGTTCTAATCTTCAGCTGATGATATCCAGAACGAAGATCGATCTTTGAAAAGAATTGTGCTCCTTATAACTGGTCAAACATGTCATCAATACGAGGTAGCGGATACCTATTTTTGATGGTGACATGGTTCAATTCCCGGTAGTCAATACAAAGTCGCATACTCCCGTCTTTCTTCTTTACAAATAAAACACGAGCACCCCAAGGAGATGTACTAGGACAAATGAAACCGATGTCCAACAACTCCTGTAGTTGGACCTTTAACTCCTAAAGTTCAATAGGAGCCATTCGATATGGGGTTTTAGAAATGGGCTTTGTACTAGGTTCAAGGTCAATAAAGAATTCAACTTCACGTTCCGGGGGTAGACCGGGAAGTTCTTCAGGAAATACGTCATGAAATTCACTAACAACAGAAATTTTATTCAAATCTGACGTATTTTTATTCAAGTCCATAACATGGGCTAATAAAGCTTGACATCCGTTTTTTAATAAACGAATGGCTTTATGGCTTGATATGACAGTGATTGATTTCAGTGGTTTAGTTGCTTGAATTCGAATAACATGTTGGTTAGGAATATGAAAACTAACAACCTTACGAAAATAATCAATTTTGGCATGATGAGTAGTTAACCAATCAATCCCTAAAATCATGTCAAATGCAAGTATCTTTAAAGAGATAAGGTCAACAGGTAATGTGATGGTGCCAACTTGGATCAAACAAGATTTATAAATAGTGGATGTAATGAAATTTCTCCTAATGGAGTCTCCACAGATAAGTCAAAGTCTAATTTCTCCGGAGTCAAGTTTAAACGTTGAGCACAAGAAGGAGAGATAAATGAATGGGTAGCACCGGTATCTAGTAAGGTATAAACTTCGCAAGAATTTATGATTAACTTACTCGTGATCACCTTGTTTGGGTTCCTCGCATTTTGACCAGTCACGACAAACGCTCTTCCAGGAACCATTGACTTTGACTTTTCTGGGACAGCCTTTTGAGTCACCATCCCCGCTGGACTTGGTTTCGCTCTGATGATGGTCTCGGCGATATGTCCTTCCTTTCCATAATTATAACATACCTTGAACTGTTGTGGATAGTTTGGGCTGATGTGTCCCTCTTTTCCACATTTATAGCATACGACCGGTGGTCGTTCTCCTCCCTTAGAACCAGTTGTTGCTGGTGCTGACGTTTTCACATTGTCATTGTTGAATCTCCTCTTTTTAAAATCTCCCCCCGACTCGCTTCTTCTATTTTCATGGCCACGATTACCACCAGAGTGGTTACCGCTTTTGTCCGAATGTTTTCCTCCCCACTGGTTTTCATTGCTCTGATGACTGTTGCCACCGGTATGACTTTGGTTGTGTTCCTTCGGTTGAACATACTCATTATCTCGCTCTAATAATTGAGCCATGTTTACAACATTTGAATATAAAGAAAATTTATGAGAGATAAGATATTTCCGAATCTCGGGTTTTAGACCTCTCAGAAACATCCGCGTCATTTGTTCCTCATTCTCTACCAAATGAGGTGCAAACCTGGATAACTCTGCGAACTTCGCCTCGTACTGGGACACCGTCATGTTATTTTGTTCCAGTCTAATAAACTCTACATCCTTCATATGGCGAATACTTTCAGGAAAGTACTTGTCATTGAAAAGTTTCTGAAATGTTTCCCAAGACATCTTTGAATGCGGCAGTGGAGTACGCTTCCTGAGACTCCACCGGTGAGTCCGCCGCCACGGAACTTAAAGGTGGCGAATGGAACCTTCTATTCCTCCGTGCATCCCAAGACATCAAATATCTTGGTAATTTGTTTGACCCACGTTTACGCCTTAATTGGATCCGGCTTTCTCGCAAATTCTGGTGGTCCCAACTCTTTGAACTGCTTGGCTGTGACAAATCGTGCATTGCTATCATTTCCACCTGTATTTTGTCATGATTCTCCCTCGTCTGATTTTGCATGAACTGAAAAAAGCTTCTAAACATCCCATCGTTCATCGTCTGCTCAGTGGTGTTGTTTACAGGAAGAACATTGACGGCCTGTTACACGTTCTCCTCATTGGTGAGTAAAGGTGTCTCCACGGTCTCATTTACTCCACTGTTAACATTCTCAGTTGCCATATTCAAATACTGTCATAAAACAAGGGTTAATTAAAGAAATTAACATATCACATAATATCCTTATATTCTAATCAACCAACAAATAAGCTTAGGTAGGACACACTAGCGAAGGATTTACTCGACTCTCCCCTCCTAGTTCTATTCCTCGATCTCACTTGGAGACCATATCCTAAGCTCGATATTAACTGTGGCGCCCCCAAAATAGGTATACAACACCCATTACGAAGTCGCCAAATACATGGTACAGAAACAACTACAACTTTATTAATACAACTGTCGTGCAAAATACGACAACACTTAAACTGTGAGTTTGAATACAAATATTGTCATCTATACAATATCCACACTCAAATAAGTCCTCATTACAATTATTGATACACTATTTTACAAAATAGTGAGGACTACTAAAACAACTTCTAGAACCATCATTCCACACCCCGACTAGTACTCGATACATTCTCGCCTCCTGAGAAGAAAAATGGAACAAAAATGAAAAGAGTGAGCTCAACTAGCCCAATAAAGAACATTATGACTAAGATAATATAGAACAAATTATCGTTAGTCCTCAACAAGGAAAAATCTAATAGAATACAATAGACAACCAGTTTTAAATCAATATTCGCAGCGGCAATAATAATTCATTAGAAGAGTTAAGTAGAGAAAAAAATCTATTATCTTCTATATATGAATTTAAAAGTCCATCGTCAATATTTTATCCCTGTAACATCAATCAACATATATCTGGAATCAAATATTCATCTTTGCACTACAAGCCAAAGATATTCATCAGTTGGTCATGTTCATCTAAACACATGTTCATCTTTGCACTACGGCCCAAAGATATTCATCAGAAAATCATTCATCTTTGCACTACAGGCCAAAGAAATTTAGTTATATCATCATTTAGGACTGAGGATGATGAAAAATATTATAAAGAAAACGAATCTAGTGAAACAAAAGAACAAATACTAAGGATTCGTACTTTAAACAACCCAAGTTCAAAAATACTTCATAAATAACCATAGTGGAGTTAAATTCAAGAATGAAGATGAAAACATGGATACAATCAAAGCTAATATCCATAATAGATATCTTGGACAAAAAATGAAAATTTAATTTTTTTTGTGAATAGTGCCGTATTCGTGAATAGTGTCGTATACGTGAATAGTGCCGTATACGTTAATAGTAACCCCGACACTAAAAGACAAGAATTTCACAAGAAAAATCTTACCAATATTCCGGCATAATGATATTGAAAGAAATAATATCATTTATAAAAAAATAGCATCCCTTACCTCGAAAAGACAGTACTTCTTACTGGAATTGACCTTTCTAGTATGTGAGAACTCCTTTGCAACTCGAACTGGACCAAGCCGGAGGGGTAGGACCCACATCGAGTGCAAGCAGGTACACTGCTGCTTGTACATGCAGATAAGCTTCTTGACCAACCATGGATGATATAATCCAGCAGGTTAGTCTTACAAGTCATTTTCAACTTGATTCACTAAGAGAAATCTGTGAGCATCCTTCAGATTTGCTGAGTTCGGGCTATTTTCTGCAAATTCTGTCACCGTACAAGTGTTCTGCACTATCCTGGTAACGTATGCATGTATTTTTTCCAGCTTTTTATCGATTTGGATTTTGAGTTATCGCATGAAATGCATCTAAACACATAGTAGTGATTATGTATGCACAAATGACTTGCTAAAAAATATTCAACATAGTAAATATTAGTATTAAACCATGTTGAACATAATGATGTGAAAAAATTTAACTTTTGAGACAGTCAAAATGGCACCTTTTTCTGCTATTTTTTGTCCTATTTGAGGTCCAATGAGCAAAAGGTAGAAAGGCAAAGTACTCCTGATATTGAGGTTAACCTTATGCATGGATGATTTTGATTTTTAATGCATGTATATGTCTTTGGGGCAGGTGTGCTACTGAATGCCCACCTAGACATGCCTATGTGCATGTGGATAGACCTATTTTCAAAGGGGACTATGGCAAAAAATTTCAAAATGTAGGCATTGGGTAGTCATGTATTTTTACTCTATTATATGTTAAAGTAAATGCATGCATGCATATAGTCATAAAATGCATTCTAGAAAGCTCCAGGTAAGGAAATACCACACCCTTTCTGAGGTGATTTGGAGACTTGTTGTCCAGATATCATGGATCCAAATCAGCAGAGTAGTTCCTATAGGACAACTTCTGGTATACGGAGGAGGGCTTTTGAAGTGCCTCGACCCCGTTCTATCAGACGGCCTCGTCGATTGGTGGAGGCCGTGATTCGTCCAGTCCGGGCTGATGTTCTAGACATTGAGGACGTGGATGAGGATATTCTGATTGAGGACCTCGCTCCTGCTGCATATGTTCCCCATAGGGAGCTCCCTTGTATTCAGGTGGAAAACCCAGAACTTCTGGGTGATTTAAGTAGACATCCCTCGATGTATTTGCATGCTAACGAGGTATGACGTTAGATCTTGATTTTCCTTCTTTCCTATTGACGAGGAGTAAAGGATTCTGATGTTGATCTACATTTCATGCAAGTTCCAAGCTTCACACATCCTTGAGAGAATTGGTTTAGTATACACTCTATGTATCAGGCTCTTCATCCTGATTACAGAGCTATAGTGCATGATTGGGGATTCGGGGCATTCTTCTCCAACCTTCCCCGTCGTTGTCCCTGGGGTTACCTCAGGGCATTGTCTGAGCGATGGTTTCATCAGACTCAGTCACTCCATCTGCTGGATTGCGAGGTGATGATGACGTCGATGGATTGGCGATTTATCACAAGTATGGAGTTTGGAGGGGAGCCAGTGCCTTGCATGGCGAATATTACCCCTACTGCCATCAGATCCTTGTTAGGAGTTCCAGCAAAGGCGCTAAAAGGCAGGACTGTCCGTTCAGGTCCTTTGAGCGTAGATGCTATGAGCGGGCTTTTGAGTGAGCCCATGCCTGATGATGTCAAAATCAGGGATCGCATTCTGCGGAGATTGTTCCTGATGATCATTAGAGGCTGCTACATAGTAGATAACTCTTCTACGGTGTCTTTCGCTTTAATCAGCGCCACGCGTCATGTGGACCATATTGGAGAGTATGATTGGGGTTCTTACACCTTTGCCTATTTCCTCTAGGGCATGCGTATGCGCTCACAGGGTTTGACCGAGGCTTGGCTAGGATTCTACCCATTCCTGCTAGTGAGTATTTCTCTTGTCATTTCCCATTTATAGGTTAAGAGTGTTTACTGACCGTAGATGTTTTGCCATTGTGTTGGCAGTTTTGGGCCTATAAGAGGCTCACATGCTTGCGTCTTGTGAGTGTGTTAGGTTTAGATACCTATCCATGAGGACGACGATGGCATCACTCCATTTTGCCAGAGGTCCCTGTAGCTGAGGGTTTCACTCATCTTTCAGATGTCACGGTGGAGTTGTCGACAACCGATACCATCACATGGATTCCCTATTCAGGGGAACACTTGACCATCGGCTTTGAGGATGGATACCGGACTGGAGTCGAGTACGTGATTTCCACCAGGAGAGTTCCTCTCTTCATAGATGGAGGCTGGGAGTTCTATTTAGGAGAGCATGCTATTAGGAACACCACAGGGGAGATTCGTATGCCGATCTTGCCTCCTATCAGGCGTTATTGGCCTGTATCATAGTCACCCATCACTGATATCCCATTGTTGGGGGTTGACGGTTTTGCATTATCAGAGGGTCCTTCGTTCAGGAGACATTCCAGCATTGGCGGTCCCCTCGTACTATCGGAGCCCAGTCCCATGCCACACAGTTTATGGGGGATATGGTTCCAGGATCTGTGATGATGACCGATTGGATAGCTTATGTCTGAGATCTGACTCATATGACATAGATTGATAGTCTGACCTGGCAGTTGGACCAGGCACACATATTTATCCGGCATTTGGGTAGAGATCCGGCAGAGGCGGCTTCATTTGATCTTTCCAGCTCAGGCGCTGGACCCTCAGATGACCCATTCGGTTTTGCCGGTGCAGATCCTCCTTTATATAGGCCTGACATCCCTGTTGATAGAGATCCGGTGACTCAGGAGGAGTTACATCAGGTGGACAGGATTGATGATGTAGATATTGACACCATTGTCTTCTTCTGATGTGTATTCTCGTTATAGGCCTCTGTTAGATATTAGGTGGTTGTACCCCATTCTCGCTATATCTTTTGATAGGCCTCTGTTAGTAATAGGGCGTTTATGCCCCATTTCCCTATATTTGTAGTTGTACAGAGATGATGTATTAGATGATGATATACTTAGGAATATATGCACAGTTTTTCATTCCCTATATCATATTGTCATCCATTATCTGCTATGCATGTATCATGTTATGCATATGTCCAGAGATATTCAGCATTGACCCCTGGATAGTCTTATGACACGGCCCGCACAGATGTCTTCTTCGACAGTTAGCCGTATAGATCATACCCCACCATCATTTATGGCATTGGGTATGCGATCGTGGTATGATAGCATGTCACCATCAGACAGGGTGACCGTAAATCGTTTGCTACAGCATACCATGACCTTATTGATGTTTCGAGTTCATGAGGTTTATGGATGGGATGCTAGAGCATTGGGAATGCAGGATAGGCGTGTTTTACGATTTGGGACCCATGAGTTGACTCCTACTCTGGAGGAGTATGCACGATTGATGATATTGCCATTAGATAGACCTTGCGTGTATATGGCTTTGGGAGACATGAGTAGACGGTTCATGATTCTCACTAGATTGCAGTGCAGAGTAGTGCAGGATGAGCTGACATCTGGCCACGTGATATTCCAGCGTTTTATATATGACAGATTTGGCTCTAAGGATAGCTATTCACGATATTCGGGGGATTTCACCGCACCGGAGGATCAATTACGTTTAGCCAGGGTTGATGTACTACTGTTATGCGTACTGTCGTATGTCTATATGCCACGGTACATGGATGAGATAGACATCGGAGTCGTCATGGTGGTGAGAACTCTCAGGGAGGGTCGCACCATTATACCTATGATTGTAGCAGAGACCCTGCGGTCAGCATCCTACTGCTGCACTTATCTGACAGGAGTGTTCACGGGTAGTTCGGTCATGCTATATGTGTGGTTTATGTCACACTTGAGATCGATTGGCACTCTTAGGAGGCATGGGTATTAGTTTACCCATGATATAGCCATGGCATACTCATTTCAGCCATCAGAGTGTACAGATGCTTTGTCTTGGTCCGTATTTTTGGCAGATATTAGAGATCCATTTGTCATATTGCCGTGTTCGGGGCTTAGCTCACCATACAGCTTTATTACTCATGCTCCGGGCATGGACTACCTCCCTCTGGATGGTTTAAGGGGCGTGACTACTTATCACCCGTTGGCCGTGATGTCGTAGTTTGACCAGTTTCAGGATTTTCATCCTTTCGAGGGGGCGATAGGTCAACGTTCAGCTTCTCGATATCTTTCAGCAGAGGACCGATCCCAGGTGTACGTTTGTTGGGATCAACATGAGATAGCTGATTTTTCTATCAGTCATCCAGGTTGTTCTACAGAGTATTCTACATGGATGGAGACAGAGATTTTATCGGCTGCAGCAGTATCCACAGTACCGGATAGTGAGTCAGATGATGTAGAGCCCATGGAGGACATCGATTCCCACATCGAGGAGGAGCCCATTTCTTTGGGTTGCCAAACATTTCCCTAGATTCTCCCGATAAAGATCTTGTTGTGATTCAAACATTCAAAGACAAAGAGTGCTTTGAGCAGAGTCTTCATCTATTGACCAGCGAGAGAGATCATGCTCGATCTTTGATGTTGACTGCCCTTGATGGGAGAGACGTAGCTCTATTAGAGAGAGACGAGGCATTAGCTCGCAGAGATATCGCTGTTGTTGAGCGGGATGAGGCCAGATCAGCCAGAGATGTAATGATAGTTGAGCGGGATAGTGCCATATCTGACCGGGATGTAGCCGTCATAGATAATACTGCAGTGAGGTCCCTTACCACTGGAATGATGACAGAGATAAGCGCTTACATTGATGAGCATATGGTCACCATGCAGATGGCTGCAGATCTGTTGGGTCGTGTGGATATTCTCGTACAGGAGACCATCGCTTCGCCTCCTTCTTCTGAGAGGGACGCCATGTTGGGCTTGTTAGCTCATATATACCCTGATTTGTAGATGAGCTTGTATTTTCCTGCACAGACTAGCTTAGCCATTTTGTCATATACAATTTACATTGTATATATCAAATAGCATTATATATATGACAGGGAAATATATTTTTGATCACTTCCCTTTTAGATATGCTTTATTACTTGCTTGATATTTTGCCTGCTGCTTCAGGGCTTGCGATCTTGATGTATTCTGAATTCCTCCTGAGTGGATGGACATTGAGTTATCTCTGGATAGTTCAGAATGGATCATCAATCTGTATGTATCCCTACCATATTTGGTGTCTTGGGACTGGATTCTGAATGAAAATATGGAGAGGAGTGTGGCTTTCCTCTCTAAGATTGACCGCCTAGTTAATTCCATCTCTTATGGATTGGTGTTGCTCTTCAAGGTATGACCGCAGCTTAGATGGTCGCCGAATCTCCTATTTGGGAGGAGTTCAGGTAATTCCATCCCTTTGGTCTAAAGCCAAATAAAATGTAGTGGATTGAAGGATGATCACAGTACCAACTGATAAGGGTTTGTGTTTTGGTAGGGGTTGAGACCGCACCATGAATGGCTGCCCATGTACTCCTATTAAAGAGGAGATCATGTCTGCGTAGTTCGAACCTGGTGCAAGAGGTTCAACGCTGTATATGGCAGAAATGGTGTAGGAATGTTTTTGGTTGTTTTTGTAAGGGTAGAAATGTTTTTGTTGTTTTTGTTGTTTTTGTTTTATTGTGACCGGGCCATATAAAATGGTTGCCTACGTACTCCTATTGAAGAGGAGATCAGGTCGATGTAGTTCGCCCCTTAGGGCGAGTGGAAAAGCGTGATCCCATGTGCAGGTCAGAGTGCAGGGAGGAGAAAGTTTAATCCTAGGTTGAGGATAAACTGTAGGTATGAGAAGTTTGATCCCATGTCTGGGTAGCCAAACTGCAAACACAAGAGGTTCATTCCGTAGTGGGATGACCTAAGTCGTAGGAACGCAGAGGAGCCAGGCTACTTGCTTGAAAAAGTATGTTTCCATGAGGGGCAAAGTGTCGAAGAGTTGTATGTGGTAAAGGGTTAAAGAACCGGAATGACTGGTGATTTGATGGTCCAACACCAGGATGTTTACTTGAGGGCAACTTCAAACATAGTACCATTTCACGGCGTCCGAATTTATGAGTTGTGGAAATTCATCGCCGTCCATTTCTTGCAATCTGAGAGCGCCTCCTGTCAATATTTCCTTGACAACAAACTGGCCTTCCCAGTTAGGAGCAAAGTTTCCCTTAGATTGATCTTGGTTGTCAATTATCTTCTTCAAAACCAAGTCATGCTATTTAAACTACCGTAGCTGGACTTTTTTGTTGTAGGATCTGGCGATCTTTTGCTGATATAACTGACCATGGAAGATAGCCGCGGTTCGCCTTTCGTCTATTAGAGACAATTGGTGATACCTGTCTTGTACCCATTGGTCTTCATCCAGTTGAGCGTCTATCAATACTCTGAGGGATTCCATTTCAACTTCTATGGGCAGTACTGCTTCCATCCCATAGGTTAATGTGTGTGGGGGTTGCCCGGTGGAAGTGCGTATTGAGGTTACAGAGGCTAACAGAGTAAGAGGCAATAGGTCAGGCCAATCTTTGTGGTTGGCGGACATCTTTTGCATAATCTTCTTAATGTTTTTGTTAGCCGCTTCAACAGTACCATTCATATTAGGACGATAGATGACAGAGTTAAGATGTTTGATGTGGAATTTACTGCATAATTCCTCCATCATTTTGTTGTTGAGGTTCTTAGCATTGTCTGACACAATCACCTCTGGTTGTCCGTATCGACAAACGACATTGTTTCTGATAAAAGTAATGATGACTCCTTTAGTAACCCTGGGGAAGGAGGCTGCTTCTACCCACTTAGTGAAGTAGTCGATCATGGTGAAGATAAATCGATGCCCATTACTGGCTTTAGGTTCAATGGGCCCGATAACGTCCATTCCCCACATTGAAAAGGGCCAAGGTGAACTCATGTTGTGGAGTTCCCTTAGAGGGGCGTGTATAGAATTCCCATGAATCTGGTACTGATAGCATCTCCTAACGTGGTCATTGCAATCATCTTTGAGAGATAGCCAGTAATGTCCTGTCCTGAGGACCTTCTTGACAAGGAGGGGGCCACTCATGTGGGGGCCACAGACTCCACCATGGATTTCATCCATAAGCCTTTGGGCTTGATCTTTATCTAAACATCTGAGGAGACCTAGTCCTGCATCTCTTTTGTAGAGCGTATCTCCACTCAGGTAGAATTTCATAGTAAGTCGACGGATCCGCCTTTTCTCAGTTGGGCTTGCTTCCGCGGCTGTAGATCCAACTCGTAGATATTCCTTAATATGCTGATACCAAGGATGTTGGATGGGAGGTAGCTCATCCGATACTTCTCCAACATAATTCCCATAGGCTGGGGCCTTGTGTAGGGAAATTATGACACTTGGCAAGTGTTCCTTATCTGATATGCGAATCAAGGAGGTCAAAGTTGCTAATGTGTTCGCAAAGTCATTCCTATTACGAGGAACGTGTAGAAAGGAGATTTCTTCGAACTCCAAAACCATCTCAGAAACTTAGATGGTAAGGCAAGAATGTAGTTCCTTGTTTTGATAGATTAGGTGGATTGTCGATTACCAACTCTCGAATCTTCAAAGACGATTAACCGCCTAATGCCCATTGAGCGGGCAAGTTTTAGCTTCATGAGACAGACCTTCATACTCGGTTTGTATTGTTGGTCTTGACAAACTACAATTTGATTTGACGACGGATCTCTGCTCCCTGTGCGAGATACTAGAACTGCTCCAGAACCTTCCAGATTAACAGCTCCATCAAAATACATCTTCCACAATTGGCGCGTATCGTACTGATGGTGTTGTTGAACTGTCATTACTCCTTCATCAGGGAAATATATTTCCAAGGGTTTGAAATCCCCTGATGGTGCAGCGGCCAGCTGATCCACAATTCCTTGACCTTTGATGGACTTTTGAGTCACATATACGATGTCAAATTGTTGTAGGATCAACTGCCATCTGGACAGTCGGCAATTTAACATGGGTTTGTTGAACACGTACTTGAAAGGATCCACGCGGGATATGAGATGGGTTGTGTGACCATGGAGGTAATGTTGTAACCTCATGGAATCCCACGCTAAAGCACAACACGTCTTTTCGATCAGAGTGTACTTGTGTTCACAGCTGCTGAATCTTTTGCTGAGGTAATAGATAGCTCGTTCTTGGCCTTTATCGTCTTTCTGTCCCAGCATGCAGCCCATGGCATTGTCACTTATGGACAGGTACATGAACATGGGAACATCATCCCTGGGTAGTACCAACACGGGAGCTTTGACTAGCTGTTTCTTGATTGTGAGAAAGGCATTTTGACACTCATCATTCCATTTCATGGAGGAGTTCTTCCTTAATAGCTTGAAGATTGGCTCACAGGTTGCTGTGAGTTAGGAGATAAATTCTTCCCAAAAATCCCCGTATTTCCTTTTCTGTCTGAGGAATGGGCATTTCCATGATGGCCTGGATTTTGGCAGGATCCAGCTCAATCCCTTTGTGGCTGACTAGAAATCCTAGCAACTTGCCTGATTTAACGCCAAAGGCGCATTTAGCTGGATTCAACTTCAAGTTGTCTTTACGCAACCTGTTAAACAACTTT
The DNA here is from genome assembly GCA_020205605.1 of Panax ginseng. Classification (NCBI taxonomy): domain Eukaryota; kingdom Viridiplantae; phylum Streptophyta; class Magnoliopsida; order Apiales; family Araliaceae; genus Panax; species Panax ginseng. The sequence goes on along the minus strand of CM035142.1, from coordinate 71,184,136 downwards.
CTGAGGTGGTCTAGATGGTCATCCCCTTTCCGGGACTTGACAATGATGTCATCCACGTAGATCTCGATCTCTTTGCGCATTAAGTCATGGAAAAGAGCCATCATAGCTCGTTGATAGGTGGCTCCGGCATTGATGAGGCCGAATGACAACCGTCTATAGTAAAAGGTTCCCCAAGGCATGATGAAAGTAGTTTTCTCACGATCTTCCTCAGCAACCATGGTCTGATGATACCCCGCAAAGCAATCAACAAAGGAGTACATGTCATATTGAGCAGTATTGTCAATAAGAATGTGGATAAATGGCACGGGAAAGCTATCTTTTAAGCAAGCTTTGTTCAAGTCCTGGTAATCCACGTAAACTCGCACCTTCCCTTCGGGTTTAGGCACGGGCACAATGTTGGATATCCACTCAGGATATGTAGACACCATATTGATGCCAGCTTGAAATTGTTTCACAATTTCTTCTTTTACCTTTAAACTCCACTCAGGTTTCAATCGCCTGAGCTTTTGCTTGACTGGCTTAAATTCTTTTTTAATGGGAAGGCGATGAAGGACAATGTCTGTGGATAAGCCCACCATGTCTTTATGAGACCATGAAAACACATCCTGGAATTGGGTTAATAACGTAACCATGTAATTCCTTTGGTTTGGGGTAAGGTCTGAACCAATTTGGATTAACTTAGGGCTTTCTAAGGTTCTGAGATTGAAAGAAGTGGTTTGATCAAGGTTGGGTTTAGGTTTGTCTTTGACCCATTCTTGAATTTACGGAGGCACCTCAATGTCATCCTCAGTATATCCATCAAGGTGAATTCATCTCTACATCAAAGGTACAATCCTTGTGGAGAAGAGGCCTCAGTATCGGCAGAAATACAGCACATCTAAATTCAGAGTCCTGAAACAAAATATGTTTTCACTTAGTATATATGAAATGTGTAGATCATACACAGTGTTAACATATACTGGCAAAATAAACTGCTAATATTGTATAGAAAAGTAAGCAGTTATTATATCTACAGGGCAGAAGGAGTTTCTGCCCGCTTTACCCTTGATGACCAATGCAAGGAGTGTTGTTCCAATTGGCAAGGGCAAAGTCCGGGTGGACTGCAGTGATGGAGGGATTGTCATCATCCTCCCTGTCCCGATTGATGGCCATTATGTCTGGGCAATCATCGTCTGGGGTGTATCTGTTGGTATGTTCATCATGAACGATGATGCGTATGCCTGACATCATTCGGATGACGTCTTGCTTGATTCTTTGTTCCTCCTCTTCCACTGCGAGATTTGGAACAAAGACTTCTTTTTCCTTTACCGGTACCGGCTTGGGAAGTAACATAGCCATTACATTGGCCGGCACCTTTACAGGAGGTTGTGCGGACTCAAAGTTTGAAGGCAAAGATATACGCCGCATAGTTGAAGCTGAAGGAATCTGCTGATGCTTATGAGGATTCCTATGACTAGAACTGGTAGAATAGCCTAGCCCAGCTGTTCCAGTTTTCCTGGTTAATTGAATTGGGTACTTAATACCCTGGCAATCTTTACCCAGCCCTTGTCCCGGTTTATGACCCAATGACATCATTTCTTGAGTAGACGACATTACCTCGGCAAAAATCTTGGGTTCGGGTAATGGCATTCCAATAGCATGGTATTGGGTATTGCTTACTTCCAAGGCATGAAAACTGACTGGCTCAACATCTGCGTTGGCATTGATGAATGGCACATCCCTATGTTGAGGACACTCTGGTTCAGCGTTGACCGTGACCAGGCTATTATTGATAATGTATTTCAATTGTTGTTGAAGAGTGGAGGGGACTGCCCCAGCCATATGGATCCATGGTCGTCCCAAGAGCATGTTGTATCCCGAATCTATCTTGAGCACGTGGAAAGATACGCAGAATGTATGGGGACCAATTTCGATTGGCAGTTCAATTACTCCGACCGAATTCCGACGGGCTCCATCAAAAGCTTTGATGACGGTATGGCTACTCTGAATTCGGTTGAGATTGATATTCATCTTCACCAAGGTAGCATATGGACAGATATTTAGAGATGAACCTCCATCTATCAAGACTCCAGCTAGCATATATCCGGAGGACAAGACCGTAATGTGAAACGGCTTGCAATGACCAGTCCCCTCAAGCGGTATGTCATCATCAGTGAAGGATATCACATTGTTGTTGAAAATGTGATCAACCAAATGTTGAAATTTTTATGTATCAACTAATGCTGGTAGATAGGCTTCTTCCAAAACCTTCAACAAGACCTTCCGGTGATCCTCGGAAGTTAGGACTAATTCCAAAATTGAAATCTGATGTGGAGCTTCTCTCAAGCTTAAAACCACTTTGGCTTCGTGATGACCCATGGTGCGGAGGAATTTTTTAATCTTTTCCATGGGTATTTTTCCCTTTGATTTGATGGTAGGCTTCATCACCCGTTGGGGAAGATATAGTGGATTTTCCTTTGACACTGCAGCAGTGGTATGTGAGGTGGATCCTTCACCTTCTCCATAATTCCACGGAACTTTGTGCAAGCTAATAATAAGATATTGCGCTCTGCACAGCAAGTTGATTGGCTCGGGAGCGACCACTTTCAAAGGATTGTTGCTTCCCTTGAGTTGATTTGTTGGCATTGTGAGTAATCTGTTAGCCCCATCAATTTTAGTGGATATGACTTTTATCACACTCTTCCACTTAGTAGGACCTGTATTCTCACTTGCACATAACACAGTATCATCGTCCGCTAGATGCAGGACACCACTGTCAATTAGATTTTGGATGAGGTGGCGGAGTGCCCAAAGATTCTTTACGTCTTGTGTGACCATGAGAATGGGAGTGATATTGACATACTCCATCGGAATTGTACCATCCTGAACGGGGGTTGATTGGAGGTAGAAGGGAACTGATCCTTCCTTCATTGATTAACATCTGAAGGATTTCCTCCATAGGTTGGCCCAAATAGGTGAATTCCCTTTTGTTGGCAAAATCCTGACGGGCTTTGGCATTTGCTCTCTTTGTCACTTTGTCTTCCAGCATTTCATTTTCTGAAAGTGACAAGGGAATATTCATGACAAGAGGTAGGAGATTGGCATGCTCCTGGCTGATTAATTGACGTGTCACTTGATGCTGATAAGTCACCAGTTCTGCCAATTGCTCAATTTGCTTGCATAGAGCTTTCATTTTTAGTTTCATTGTGAACTGGAACTTGGCATAATCTCATTTGTCATCACCGTCTTTGAGGGTCTGGGAGGATTCACAGTTGAAATTGGAACTCTGTCCGTTGCTCCAATTGATCATGTTAACTTCTTCTTCTTTGTGCTGAGGAAGAGGGTTGTCTTAAACGTGAGGCTGATCTGGCTTGGTGGCCACGATCTCACCGTTATTCATTTATTGAAAAATGGATGTCAAGCTTTCTTAGCCCATGTCACAGACTTGAACAAAAACACGTCAGATTTGAATAATATTTCTATTGTTAGTGAATTTCCTGACGTATTTCCTGAAGAACTTCCCGGTCTACCCCAAGAACGTGAAGTTGAATTCTTTATTGACCTTGAACCTGGTACAAAGCCCATTTCTAAAACCCCATATCGAATGGCTCCTATTGAACTTCAGGAGTTAAAGGTCCAACTTCAGGAGTTGTTAGACATCGGTTTCATTCGCCCTAGTACATCTCCTTGGGGTGCTCTTGTTTTATTCTTAAAGAAGAAAGACGGGAGTATGCGACTTTGTATTGACTACCGGGAATTGAATCATGTTACCATCAAGAATAGGTATCTGCTACCTCGTATTGATGACCTGTTTGACTAGTTGCAAGGAGCAAAATTCTTTTCAAAGATCGATCTTCGTTCTGGATATCATCAACTGAAGATTAAAACGGAGGATATTCCAAAGACTGCCTTCAGAACTCGGTACAAGCATTATGAATTCTTAGTCATGTCTTTTGGATTGACTAATGCTCCTGCTGCTTTTATGGATATGATGAACCGTGTGTTCAAAGAATATTTGGATCAGTTTGTTGTTGTCTTTATTGATGACATCCTCATCTATTCCAAAAGTCGTGAAGATCATGAACGCTATTTGAAGCTGGTACTTCAAAGGCTTCGTGATAACAAGCTATATGCCAAGCTGAAGAAATACGAGTTCTGGCTTGAGGAAGTAGCATTCCTTGGGCATGTGGTGTCAAAACATGACGTATCTGTCGACCCGGCGAAGATTGAATCTATACAAAGTTGGGAGCAAACGAAGTCGGTGACCAAAGTACGTAGATTTTTGGGCTTAGCTGGTTATTATCGGAGATTCGTGGAAGGATTTTCTAGAATCACTACTCCTTTAACTCAGCTGACTCAAAAAGATATAAAATTCGTATAGAGCGAGGAATGCGAGAAGAGTTTCCAAGAGCTCAAGAGGAGACTCATTTCGGCATATGTTCTGACAATACCATCTGGTTCAGATGGATTTGTTATCTCAAATGATGCTTTGTGCAAAGGGTTAGGATGTGTTCTCATGCAACATGGGAAAGTCATAGCCTATGCCTCATGACAACTCAAAGAATATGAGAGGAATTATCCTACTCATGATCAGGAGTTAGCGGTGATCATTTTTCGGTTTGAAGATCTGGAGACACTACCTGTATGGGGAGAAAGTGGAGATCTATACAGATCATAAAAGCCTCAAATATTTCTTCACCCAAAAGGAACTCAACATGCGACAACGTTGGCTCGAGTTATTGAAAGATTACAATCATACAATCAAATATCATCCTGGAAAAGCAAACGTGGTAGCTAACGCATTGAGTAGAAGATCATATGTGGGTACGAGTGCAATGTTATTAACACAAAGGCCCATTTTGTATGACTTGCAAAGGATGGAGATAGAGGTAAAGGATCCAAGTACCCACGTGATGATATCAAGCATACGAGTAGAACCTATTAGTTCCTAGTAGGCACAAGTTATCTAGAAGGGGGGGATTGAATAGATATTTGAAAATCTTTCCCTTTTTAAACTTGTTCTTAGATAATGATTAAAACTTAGCGGAAATAGTATTTGTTTTAATCTTCTTTACCAAGCAATGGAGTTATGAGCGAGTAAGGAAGTTATAGCAGATATAGCAGATATAGCAAGAATGTTAATGACACTGTTGTTTTTAAGTGGTTCAGAGCACTCAAAGCTCCTAATCCACTGTTCTACTCAACGAGTAGGATATCCACTAAGGATGTATTTTACAATCTTCTGAATCACACAGATTCCTTCTAGACCAGCATGTAGGAACTTCTTTAGTTCACTCTTGAACTCTTCAAGTCCAGCAGACTTGGCTTTCTTATAGTTCACTACGAACTCTTCAAGTCCAGCAGACTTGGTACTCTTCTTCAGTTGATTGATAGTTGTTGAGTTCTTGATGGTTTTGCTACTCGATCATTTGTGTAAGCACTTGTTCTAAAGAACTGAGTAGTTGAGCAAGCTATGCAATATCTCAGATCGTAGAGTTGAGCTTGAGAGAGATGTTCACGTTGTTTGTTTAATGATTGCCTGTTTCTCTCGCATCTGTCTGATCTGTATATATGTGATGTTGAAAACTATCCGTTGGATCCATCCGTTGTGGCATTAAATGCATCTGACCTTTCTGTACTGTGATGGAGACATTTCTGAACATCTTCTGAATTCTGCATTCTAGCCCATTGACACTGCAGACTGCTTTCTCACCTACCACTTGAAAAGGTGTTTTGTCCCTCTTACCCATGGTACTATCCTTAGCTTCTTCAATACGCGTCTTAGTTACATACTAAGGATATTTCATATATTCTGGGACTGATGAGCACTGCAGCATCTGGGATCCATTCCTCACTTATTGAAAACACAGATCATGAGGCTCGACGTTTTCTAACATGAGACAGATGATGCTCTACAATTTGGATCGTGGTGTTCTATGATTTAGATCGTACATATATTCATTTAAGGACCTTACAAATAATCATGAACATATACATTTAAAACATCAAATCATAATATGCATTCTCCCAACAATCTCCCCCTATTTGATGTTAACATGACCAAGGAGATTTGTTGTCATGATTATTAGTGACTAGATGCATTTGCAGGAAATTTAAACATGACTTAGTATTTCAGTGAGCAGCTAAAATTTCTAGAGAATAAGCATGAATTTATTGATGATAAGAAGATATTACAATTCAGCATTACATCAATAGGAAATTTAAGTTTTAACTTATCTCTGTTTCCTTGACCTCTTTAGTGGAGGTGGGTTGGCGTACTCCTCAGCCCTCTTTTTCTTTAAGCTTCCTCGTTCCTGGCTAACTCTTCTAGCTCACTTAGACTTAGTATTAGATTCTCCTCATGCATGTGCATGAATGCAGGATCTCCAATTGGCATTCTTATATGTACAGTAGACACATCTTTTGAGCTGGGAGTTGACTCCTGACGGCTTAATGGTATAGCCATTACAATTCCCTATTGATCAAATAGTTGAGCTTGACTGTGGAATTGTCTTGCAGGGGGACTTCGTGATGCTTGAGCATGAAATTATCGTCTTCCCCTTTCTTGAGTTCCATGACCTCCCTGACCTCCTTGATCTCCTTTCCTTTTATTCTCCCCCTTTATGTCAGCATCGAGGGTTCGAATATCTGCAGACAGTCGATTAACTCCTTGGACAAGCTCGTTCAGTTGGCTTTGGGTTTGAGCGATGTCCTCTCTATTTTCCTTGATCTATTTTTCAGATTTAGCTTCTTTATTCTGGAGAACTGTCAGAATCATATCGTTATGTTTCTCCTGATTTGCATAAGATTTCTAGAAGTCGTAGACAGAAGCCTTCAGGTTGAGGATGTTGTCCAGCATAATTTTATGTTAAAGGTCTTGGTGTTTCTGCATTTCGAATACAGCCTCTCTTTGTTGGGCAGCTCTCTGGAAGTGGATCTCATCTCTGTCCGACATACTCTTCAGAATCTCTTTGATAATTTCTCTTAGCCTCTTTCTAAGCTCAGTATTCATAGTGCCAGGGAAATTATTTGCAGCTGTGATCATTTGATTCAGCCGGATATTGATGAGATCAGATTGAGCTTCCAAGCTGGCTTCTATAGACTTGACCATTTTCTCAGAGGTGTCTTTCAAGTCATCCTTGGTAGGCAGGCTTGGGAGAGTATCACTTGCTTGAGGATTGTTCAGTGGAGGGGTTCTCGGTTGAGATTGATCTTGCATATTGTAAAGAACGAGATCAAGACTGAAGTAGTCATGTGATGAGGAGGATGGTATATCAGCTGGAGGGGCTTGGGTTTGGATGTCTAAGATAGGAGATTCTACGATTTCAATGTTGGATTCTACGATGTGGCTGGAGTCTTGAATCGTAGAGTTGGTGATTTGTGGAAGCAGGGTAAGGTTGACTTCTTTTGGTTCTTCAGGTACAGAATTTTGAGATTCTGTAACTGGAAACTGATTGAGTGAGTGAATAATCACTTCCATCCATCGAGGAAATTCATAGAATTGACTGAATGAAGATGATGGTAAGTGATTAGGTCTGAATTTGATAGGAATAGACAATACCTCATATTTGTCTTTTGATGAGGAATGGTTGGTAAGAAGCTTCTTGGCAAAGATGACTTTCCCTGGAAATCCATTAGCCAGAACTGAGATTGCTGGATATTCCTTGAAGCTCCAGAACATGTGATCCCATGAGTTCAAGATTTGAGCTTGATGATATGCCATCATGGGTAGGTAGGAAAACAGTTGAGTGTACATATAGCTCCTAAATCCATCTTTCCCTACACCAGTGATTTCAAGCTCATCATTATCATTTTCTTCCTCTTCTTTGGTCTCTTCTGAAGATTCCATTATCTCAATGGTCTCTGGAAAGTTTGGCATTGATTCAACTTTATCTTGGGCAGGAACCTCTTCTTCTGCCATTGGGATATCAAGAGGCTCCCCCTCAGCATGAACATCTTCTTGAGAGATCAGAAACTCCCCCTCAGCTGGAACATCTTTTTGAGCTGTAGACTTCTCCCCCTCAGTCGGTGTGTACTCAATCATGAGAATTTTAGGAATCTCCCCCTCAGCTGGAGCACTGTCCTCTTTATTTTCTTGGAGTTGTTCCTCTTTTGCAGCCACACTCTTGGCTTCCTTTTTTAGCACCTTTTCATTCTCAAGAATATACTTCTTGACCAGCTTTCTTTTTGCTTTGCTGGGTCTAGCCACAACTTCTAGACTCCCTTGAGTCTTAGCTTTGTCTTGTTGAGCAGCCACTCTTCTTGAAGCAGCTTCTTCCATTTCTACCACATTTGGCCTAGTTTCAAAGAACAGCAGAGACTTTACGATAGAAGAAACTGTTGGTCTTTTGGACTTATGGCCAGTTTTGTTCTTCTTTAGGATCTGTGATATGGTGGCTTGATCCTCTTCAGCTTCTTCTTGCTGTTGCTTCTTTCTTAGCCTCCTTAGAGTCTCTATATCAGAGGACTCTATAGGAATGTCAGTTGTAGATCCTTGAGGCTCTTCAATTTGTCTTGCCCTTAGATTTCTCTTGCCCTTGCTTTTTCTGGCAAGAGCAGAGGGTTCTCCTTGTCCGCTTCTTCTTCTTCTTCAACTTCCCCGACAAGCAGCATATGTCTCCGGAAAGCCCCGCCTCCTTTAGTTCCCAGTTCTCCCCCTGGAGTCTATCATCATTTCAACATACTCGGTGAGGTTCCTTTCCCGGTTCTTAAACAAGCTTCTTTGGGTCATTCTTCGATTAGGGTTGATGGCTTCTCCTTCATCATCATCCCAATTTTGTCACCCAAAGGCAGATTGCGAGAATGATGCTTATGAATCTCCCATCTGACATCTTGAGTGCTCTTTGATTTCTTCGAGTTGACGATCCACTTGCCGATCCACTCGAGCAATACAGCCCTATAGTTGAGTTATGTACCATTAACCATGGCCGTCATAAGCTAAACTGAGTCTCATTTACCGAGTCATGACCTGAGCTTTTGCAGCAGATGCATTTCCCAATAATGTCAGCCAAAAATTCGTATTTGAGGGAACTCCTTCTTTTTGTAGCCTTTCACAAAGGGATTCTTCTTGTGGTGCATTTTCTTCAATCCCTCTTGGAAGATTATGCTGTCTAGAAATAGGTGCCCTACATTCTTGAAACCTAGGGCCAGATTGAAGTCTTCTTACCTTAGTCTCATTTCTACTCATTTTACTCGTGTAGTGATGGTGTTGTGTTCGTACACACCATTCTTGTACAACTCCTTCACTAGCTTGGGATAGATGAGGGTGTCGGTGCTCAGCGCCTCTTGAGAGACCTTCTTGATGGCGCTAAGGTCTTGTGAAATTTTGGTGGAGCAGCTTTGAACTCGTCAAAACAGAGTATGTAGCCTGAAATTACATTTGAAGCAGCCATTGATTCTGTAGTTTGAGAAGTGATATACGACTGAGCCTTCTACTGATTTAGGGGTTTGCTTTGAGAGAGAGAGAATGGGAGAGATAATCTTTTGAACTCCAGATTTCAAAAACACGGTTTCAATTTGTACTTGTAACTTCCCTCTCTCTTTTTGTCTTAGTGGGACAGGTGTCGCCTTTTTCTTGGCTCTACGATTTTGACTGTGCAGGAATGTACTGATTTGCCCTTGGCCTTTTCAGAGCTGAGGTGTCCTTAGGAAGACTACGATCATTGAGGTAGTCTTGTTCGTTGAGTCTGTCCTACGATCGTCAAGTCTGTCTGGCAGTCGTTGAGTCTGATCAGCATTCGTTGAGTCTGTCCTACGATCGTCGAGTCTGTCCTACGATCGTCGAGTCTGTCTGAATCCTTGAGATGAGTTTTTGATAAAGCATTCTTTTTAAGGTAGCTCAGGAAGGGCCAACCTCCTGGTGTGATTCAAGGGTTAGGTTTGTCCCTAAGGCACCTCTTAGAGAGATTGCTTTGTTATGAAGCTTGTCATCACAAGATACACTTTGTTTGTTGAAAGAGCTTTTGTCGTTATCGAGTCTGCACTATGATAGTTGAGTCTTTGCTACGATCGTTGAGGTAGATGTCCTTTCAGCTCTATGATCATGGACTTTCCTTGATCATGTCTACGATTTTGAGTTCAGCCTTTATATCTGTCATGGTTAGTACAATCTAGAGCATACATGTCATGGTTGAAGATTTAGCATTCCTAACTCACTTATTAACTTATTAAATCTGGATTCATCTAATGGTTTTGTAAAAACATCAGCAAGTTGATTTTCAGTAGGGATATATTGTAAAGATATAGTTCCATTTTGCACATGATCCCTAATGAAGTGATACCTTATTTCTATATGCTTGGTCCTAGAATGCATAACAGGATTATGAGTTATTGCTATGGCACTTGTGTTATCACAGTGTATGGGAATAGATTTGAAATCGAACCCATAGTCAGCTAGCTAATTTCTCATCCATAGGATCTGAGCACAGCAGCTGCCAGCAGCAATATATTCAGCTTCTGCAGTTGAAGTAGACACTGAGTTTTGCTTTTTGCTAAACCAGGACACAAGTCTGTTTCCAAGAAGTTGACAGGTGCCACTTGTACTTTTTCTATCTATTTTGCATCCTGCAAAATCAGCATCTGTGTATCCTATTAGTTAAAATGAGGATTCCTTGGGATACCACAGCCCCAAGTAGGGTGTACCCTTGAGATACCTGAAGATCCTCTTTACAGTAGACAAATGTGACTCTTTAGGATTAGCCTGAAATCTAGCACATATGCATGTTGCAAACATTATATCTGGTCTACTGGCAGTTAGGTATAAAAGAGACCCTATCATACCTCTGTATTGAGTGATATCAATACTTTTACCTTTCTCATCCTTGTCAAGCTTGGTTGCAGGAAAAATTGGTGTTTTCATGGGAGAGGCTGATTCCATGCCATACTTCTTTAGTAGGTCTTTGATGTACTTGGCTTGGTTTATGAAAATTCCTTCTTCGGTCTGCTTTACTTGCAGTCCAAGGAAGAAGTTTAGCTCACCCATCATGCTCATTTCAAACTTGCTCTGCATTAGCTTAGAGAATATCTTGCATAACTTTTCATCAGTAGAACCAAAGATAATGTCATCAACATAGATTTGAACTAATAAGACTTTGTCTTTATGCTTTCTAAGAAACAGTGTGGTATCTACTCTACCTCTAGTGAACCCATTTTTGATTAAGAAGTTAGTCAGTGTTTCATACCATGCTCTAGGTGCTTGTTTAAGACCATATAAGGCTTTATCTAATCTATAGACAAAATTGGAAAGAGATGGATTGATGAAACCTGGAGGTTGTTCTACGTAGACTTCTTCTTGAAGTTCTCCATTTAGGAATGCACTCTTGACATCCATCTGAAAGACTTTGAACTTCATGTGGGCAGCAAAGGCAAGAAAGATTTTGATGGCTTCTAGTCTGGCAACAGGTGCAAATGTCTCATCGTAGTCAATACCTTCTTCATGAGAATAACCTTTTGCCACTAATCTTGCCTTGTTTCTGGTTATGACCCCATCTTCATCCATTTTGTTTCTGAAAAACCCATTTAGTTCCTATCACAGGATGGCTCTTTGGTCTTGGTACCAATCTCCATACTTTACTTCGTTCAAATTGGTTGAGCTCTTCCTGCATTGCTTCTATCCAGCTGGAGTCTTACATAGCATCCTCTATCTTCTTTGGCTCTATTTATGACAGGAAGCTTAGATAAAAGCATTCATTCTGAGTAGCAGCTCTTCTTTTGACTCTTGCACTAGGATCTCCAATGATTAGATCCTGAGTGTGATCTCTTGCCCATCTGTTCCCAGTTGGGACATCTGTCCTGATGCCTTTCTGTCTTAGGTCTTCAAGGTCTATCTCTTCTTCTTGGAGTGGAGGCTCGCTGTCTTGGATGGACCTCTCTATGATTTCATTATCATGCTCTACGATTTCATTATCTGGCACTACGATCGTAGTGTTGAGCTCGACGATTTCATTAAGTAGTGTATCGTCTTATCGATCGATTAGTAGTGTCTTGAGGTACCGCTTTGTCTAAGTCGGTTTCATCAAAGATGATGTGTATTGAGACTTCGACTCGAGTTGTCTTCTTATTAAACACCACCGTAAGCTTTGTTGTTATGCATGGCATATCCAAGAAAAATTCCTTCGTCTGACTTACTGGAATTTTGTCAGATACTATTTTCCATTGTTGAGAATATAGCATGCACAGCCAAAGACATGGAAATAGCTAACACTCGGCTTCCTTCCTTTCCACCGTTCGTAGGGTGTCTTCTTGATCGTAGAGTGAATTAATGATACATTACGTGTGTAGCATGCGGTGTTGATGACTTACGCCCATAAGTATTACGCGCAGAAGTCGCTTCTAGTAGAGTCCTTCCACCTCTATCGTGGTTCATTCTTTCTTTCAAAGAACTCCATTTTGTTGAGGAGTTCATGGAGTCGAGAAGTTATGACCGATGCCATTGTTCGAAAAGCGAACTTGTCTATTTCTGAGAAATCAAATTCTCTTCCATGATCACTCCTTATGGCCTTGATTTTGTCTCCTTTCTCGTTCATCACCAGTCTGAACATCTTGATTAATTCGGAGCTTGTCTCATCCTTCGAGGTTAAGAAAAATACCCATGTGAATCTGGTGTAGTCGTCGACTATGACTAGAGAGTATCTTTTTCCTCCAAGAATAGTTGTTGGGATTGGCCCAAAGAGATCCATATGGAAGCGGATGCGAGGGGTTTGTCAATGGAGTTGGCGGTCTTGCGCTCTTGAATGAGCTTCGGTTTGCTTTTCTAAGGTGGCGAGGCATTGCATGGCCTTTCCTTCACAAAGTTGAACTTGGGTAGACCAAATTACGAGGTCTTTTGATGCCGTTTGGACATGCTTTTGAAGTTTAAGTGAGATGCGACCTTCTATGCCATAGCCTTGACTCATTTCTGGACGCTTTTTTCCGAGAAAACATATTGTCTCATCAGAGCTTAGTTGACCAAGATCTACTGTGTAGACATTTCCTTCTCTTGTTCCAGTTAGCTTTATGGCAGATGTATTCAAATCTCTGACTAGACATTGGTTGTTGAGAAAGGTTACTTGGTGACCCTTGTCGCAGAGTTGGCTGATACTTAGAAGGTTGTGTTGGAGTCCTTCCACATAAGTCGCTTTCTTTGAAAGATCTTGCACCAAGACCATTGCCAGCAGAGCCAAATCCTCTTGTCTTGCCCGAGCCGTTATCTCCAAAGATGACTGAGGGACCCTCCTTTTCTACATAGTTAGATAGCAGAGCTTTGTTCCCTGTCATATGCCTTGAGCATCCACTGTCCAGATACCATGTTGAGGTCGTGGAGCTCTTTTCCTGTCAAAACATTTGACCCTTCATTTTGGTACCCATATTTGCATGGGTCCTTCATTGTTAGTGCCTTTGGGGACCCAAATTTGTCTAATCTTGGGTCTCACATGCATGGAGTTATAATAACACTTTGTGGCCCTATGACCAAATTTATTGCATATGAAACATCTATTATGATGCATGCCTGTGTGTGTGTGGTGATTCATCTTCCACTTGGACTTGTGTGGTTCCTTAGTTAACCTTCTGTTAAACTGATTCTCTTTCTTCCACATGTTCTTAGGTTTCATAAATAGTGATGAGTGTGCCTTACCTCTACTGTACCTTCCCAGTTAATTCATAGAGTTGGTTTTGCTTGACTCTACGATTCTTCGAGGTTGGTAAGTAGAGGTTGGGTTACTCTTCTCCTTGATGAAACCCAGACCAGCATGAGATCCTTTACTTCTCTGAGTATAACTAGAAACAGTAGAACAAGGTTGGACTGGCTCTTCCAACTGTGAGGATTTCACAAAGGTAATGCCTCTACCAAAACTTGAAGCATTACTAGTGCTAGTTTCCATTGTCTTTTCCACACTAGGTTCTTAGATGAATTCCCCAAAGCCTAGACTTGTTTTGTCAAATATGCTTCTCTGACTAGAGAGCAGTCAGTCCATGGATGATGAGGATTTGTTCCATGCATAGATAGTCTTCTCTAGATCCTCAATTTTAGAGGTTAGCTTAGACTCTCTTTGTGCATTGAGTGTGTTTGTCTGTTTTAAAGTTTCATTCTCAGCCTCAAGCTTGGACAGAAGATCGGTACTTAGAAGGGCTGTTTCAAGCTCTTCTTGAACTCTCTTCTTTTCCTTTTTAAGAAGTGAATGATCTTTAGACAAGACTCTAAACCACTTCATGTATTGATGTAGATCAGTGGTTATGCCATGAAAAGCAGTTCTTAAGTCACTTATGTCTACATTAGGAGAATTAAAATCAAATACCTCATCGAGACTTATATCATGTATGTTTAGGCTTTGTTTGTCCTTTACATGTTTGGCCATCAAGCACAGATTGGCCATGTGTGGTTCTTCCTCATCTCCAGAGTCTGCATTTGAGTCATTATCTGAATCACTCCACGATCCTCCGGCAACCAGGCCTTTGTCTCTTTTCTGAGGCCTCTTGGTTCCTTTGTATTCTTTCTTTGCATGAGATTTCTTCTTTAGTTCTTCTTTGATAGGCTTGTTGCAGTTGGCAATGAAATGACCAGGTTTCTTGCAGTTGTAGCATAAATCATTCATTTGTTCCTGGCCGATGAATTTATCGACTTTCTTTGGCTTCTTGGGATTCGCCTTGTCGCATGAACCTTCTTAGTCTCTTTACCAGCATAGCAAAGTCATCATCATCGTCTTCATCATCATCAGAGTCAATCTCAGTGATGACTTTTGATACACCTTCATTTGCCTTGAGAGCAACACCTTTATCCTTTCTTCTTCCTTCTGATAAGGTTTCGGCGCGTTGGGTCAGCTCCAGTTCGTAGGTCAGGAGATTTCCATACAGTTGTTGAACTGTCATCTCATTAAGATTCTTTGATTCTCTTATTGTTGTGGTCTTTGCATCCCACCTACTCGGTAGGGCTCTCATGAACTTTATGGTTAGATCCTTGTTAAGATAGATCTTCTCATACGCTCATAGAGAGTTGAGCAGAACGTTGAATCTTTCATAGGTTGCAGTCACGTTTTCTCCTTGCACATGAGCGAACATTTCATACTGCTGTGTCAGGAGAGACTATTTGTTCTCTCTGACTTCTTCAGTTCCTTCGTGCATAATCAGCAGTGCTTCCCAAACTTCCTTAGCTGTTTTGTTATTTACAACATTTTCAAACAGATCGACCTCTAAGGATTGGAACAGGATGTTCTTTGCCTTCTCTTCTCTGTGTCTGTCCATTCTTCTTTAACTTTGATTTGTACTCTGTTTGGATCGCCAATGGTTGGTGAAAGCTTCGTTGGTATATAGGGCCCATGTAAGCTTGCATCCTGACTTTCCAGTTAGCAAATTTATCCTTGTTGCACATTGGTGGCTTGCTGCCTCCCCCGGTCCTGGATTCGCTTGGTACGAGTGCCATTTGGATCTACTAAGGCGTGTAAGCTATAAAATAGAACCTGCTCTGATACCAATTGTTAGTTCCTAGTAGGCACAAGTTATCTAGAGGGGGGGTTGAATAGATATTTGAAAATCTTTCCCTTTTTAAACTTGTTCTTAGATAATGATTAAAACTTAGCAGAATTAGTATTTGTTTTAATCTTCTTTACCAAGTAATGGAGTTATGAGCGAGTAAGGCAGTTATAGCAGATATAGCAAGAATGTAAATGACACAGTTGTTTTTAAGTGGTTCAGAGCACTCAAAGCTCCTAGTCCACTCTTCTACTCAACGAGTAGGATATCCACTAAGGATGTCTATTACAATCTTCTGAATCACACAGAGTCCTTCTAGACCAGCAGTCTAGGAACTTCTCTAGTTTACTCTTGAACTCTTCAAGTCCAGCAGACTTGGCTTTCTTATAGTTCACTACGAACTCTTCAAGTCCAGCAGACTTGGTACTCTTCTTCAGTTGATTGATAGTTGTTGAGTTCTTGATGGTTGCTACTCAGTCGCTGTGTAATCACTTGTTCTAAAGAACTGAGTAGCTGAGCAAGCTATGCAATATCTCAGATCGTAGAGTTGAGCTTGAGAGAGATGTTCACGTTGTTTGTTTAATGCTTGCTTATTTCTCTCTCATCTATCTGATCTGTATATATGTGATGTTGAACACTATCCATTGGATCCATCCGTTGTGGCATTAAATGCATCTGAACTTTCTATACTGTGATGGAGACATTTCTGCACATCTTCTGAATTACGCATTCGCCCATCGACACCGCAGTCGCTTCTCACCTACCACCTGAAAAGGTGTTTTGTCCCTCTTACCCATGGTACTATCCTTAGCTTCTTCAATACATTTCTTTGTTGTATACTAAGGATATTTCATATATTCTGGGACTGATGAGCACTGCAGCATCTGGGATCCATTCCTCACTTATTGAAAACACAGATCATGAGGCTCGATGTTTTCTGACATGAGACAGATAATGCTCTATGATTTGGATCGTGGTGTTCTATGATTTAGATCGTAGTGTCTTTGACATCTTTGCATACTACGAAGTTATCAGTTCGAGAGCACTACGATTTCCCTTAAACCTTCGCACACTACGATCTTCTCTTGCTCGTGTTGTTGACTCTACGTTCCCGAGAGCACACTACGATCGTTGACTTGTAAAACTTCATGTTTCCTTCAGCTTACTGTGATCGTGGAGTTGGCTCGACAAACGTTGGGACCACTCTACGATTTCCGAAGAGTCCCCTTCAAGGCAGGCACACTACGATCTTCAGGCTCTACGTTTTCTGCCTTGACTCCTGCAATGTTGATCAGATGGATGCACTGCGATTTCTTCAGGACTAATCTATTACATCTTAAGATCAACCTAACAGTTTTGATCTTTCTATCTATACATTCTTTATCAGAATGGTACACGTTGAAAGCTTAGATCAACCTAACAATTTTGATCTATCACTAAGTCCTTGTACATATATTCATTTAAGGACCTTACAAATAATCATGAACATATACATTTAAAACATCAAATCATAATATGAATTCTCCCAACTGAACCGACTTTAATCGATAAAGTTAAAGCTGCTCAAGCTACGGACCTGGAGTTGAAGCGTATGAAGAAGAAAGTGCAAGAAGGTGTTATTCCAAATGCAAGAATCGATGAGGAAGGAATACTTCAAGTCAACTCCAGACTTTGTGTTCCTAACGATTCTGACTTAAAGCATAGAATCATGATGGAGGCACACAACACACCATTTATAATCCATCTTGGTAGTACCAAAATGTATCATGATCTTCGACATACATTTTGGTGGAACAATATGAAGAGAGAGATCGCTGAGTTTATCTCGAGGTGTTTAACTTGTCAACGTGTAAAGGTGGAGCATCAAGTGCCAAAGGGTCCATTTAAACCACTTGATATTCCAAAATGGAAGTGGGAACACATTACTATGGATTTCGTTATGGGTCTTCTCAAGGTTTCTCAAGGCATAGATGCGATATAGGTTATTGTTGATAGATTAACCAAGTCTGCCCATTTCTTGCCTATACGGGAGACTTATTCCCTTGAACATCTTGCTCGTATGTACGTGAATGAGATTATGAGGTTACATGGCATGCCAGTATCCATAGTTTCGGATTGTGACCCAAGATTCACTTCACAATTTTGGATTAGCTTGCAGAAAGCTATGGGCACAGATTTACGATTCAGTTCGGCATACCATCCTCATCCTCAAACGGACGGGTAATCAGAAAGGACTATTCAAACCCTTGAAGATTTATTAAGACTTTGTGTCCTAGATTTCAAAGGGAGTTGGGATAAGTACCTACCATTGGTGGAATTCTCCTACAACAACAGTTATCAGGAAAGTATAGGTGTGGCTCCATTTGAAGCATTGTATGGATGAAAGTGTCGCT
This sequence comes from Panax ginseng, assembly GCA_020205605.1. Taxonomy (NCBI): domain Eukaryota; kingdom Viridiplantae; phylum Streptophyta; class Magnoliopsida; order Apiales; family Araliaceae; genus Panax; species Panax ginseng. The sequence goes on along the minus strand of CM035142.1, from coordinate 71,166,320 downwards.
CTCCAGTATGCTGGGACGAGGTGGGTGACGTAACATTGTTGGGACCAAAATTGGTACGCATAACTACAGAAAAGATCCAAACGATTCGACAACGTATACAAACGGCACAGGATCGACAAAAGAGTTATACAGATCTTCATTGAAAGGACGTGGAATTTAATATTGGGGATCTCGTATTGTTACGTATTGTTCCATGGAAGGGAGTTACAAGATTTGGGAAAAGAGGAAAGCTCTATCCAAGATTTGTTGGTCCATTTAAGATTCTTGACCGAATAGGAAATGTGGCCTATAGACTCGCATTACCTCTAAGCATGTCTCGTGTTCATCATGTTTTTCATATATATATGCTTCGTAAATATGTAAAAGACCCAAACCACATTATTGAGTTAGAACTAGACGAGATAGCCGAATATTTAACGTACGAGGAAATACCTATTAAGATCTTGATAGGAAATAGCAAGTCCTACGTACGAAGGTTATACCACAGGTTAAGGTTTTGTGGAGAAACCATGCTATTGAAGAAATGACCTGGGAGTTGGAATCATAAATGAAAGCGAGGTATCCTCACCTTTTCGAAACACTAGGTACGTACGTCAAATTCGAGGATGAAATTTCATAAGGAGGGGAGGTTGTAAGACCCCAACTTTTTATAAATAAAATTGAATTTTCTCTAATTATTATGAATAATAAGGTTTTAATTTGATATAATGCTTTGGTTATAGGTGAAATATGCAAATTTTGCAAAATAAACAAGTGGTTATAAAATATTCATTATTGTCGGGGAATATTCGTTTGGTCGTGGAATATTCTTGTTGTTGGGGAATATTCGTACGACGGCGAAGCCATTTGTGGGTCCCATAACGGAAAACGGTCGAATGAAGAAAACGACAAGTTTGAGTTTTTATAAATAATGGCGTAATGGTTACCGTTAACACTATTTGAATACCCGGTGGTTAAAATACGATGAATGGCGTGGTTGCACAAAGAATTTTGCGGTATTTGCGATGTATATTTTGAATTATTGATTCTACGTAAGAAGGCACTACTCAATAATTATTACAGTAATTCTTCGTTCAATATTTTATTTTATTGATTCAATAATTGCTACTGTTGATATGTTATATTATTGTTGTTTCAATAATTGTCACTGCACAGCATCTCCATTATCAGATCAATAATTCATATTATTTTAATAATATTGTTAGATAGCATTATTGGAAATGTCTAAGGAAGTTCGTCTCTAAAAGGGTTTGGTCACCTAATTTGCGCCTAATACGGAGAAATCCTTATCGAAAAGCCGCCTCTTTTCCAGGAGCGACACGGTTGTCATAATTGTGATTCTGTAATATTATTTGTGAATAATTAATTATTGATTTATATGATAAGGAAATATTTATTTTATGTGGATATAAATGATGGATTTATTTATTTTATGTGGTTATAAATGAAGGAATTAATGCTGAGGTGTTTTATCAGTATTTTGTCGGAATCGAGGTATTAAAAATCGTCCGTATGTGGATTTCGGATATTTTTCGTTTGTAATTTGGAAAAACTTAAAGCTACAAAGTTGTAGAGAATTTGATTTCCTATGGAATGGACATAAAATTCGTATTTTTCTGATAAAATGGATATTTATTATGAATTGTTGAAGTTGCGGAAATAAATGTTTTTATTAAAATTATGGGTGTGACCCACTTTTGTTTTTTTTGAAAACATGTGCTGAGATTTTTTTTTCAGAAATGGCATGTTGGCATATTCAACAAAGGATGCGTAGAAGAAGAAAAAATATTAATATTTTATTATTTAGTCTCCTTTGGCGTTCTAGCATTTTTCTATAAATAGGTGCTTAGGTTAGAATTGAAAATCACACCAGAAACATAAGTTTTTTCTCTCTATATTATCGAGCGTATTTTTGTGAGTATTTAGATACTTTGAGAGTTACTATTCAGTGCAAGTTTCCTTCGACTTTACATTCGATATTTCGATCAGAAGTACTGTTATTTTGAGGTAAGGGATGTTATTTTCTTCGTAGATGATATTATTTTCTTCAATATCATTATGCTGAAATATTAATATGAATTTTATTGTGGAATTTTTACCTTTTTGTGTCGGAGTTACTATTCACGTATACGGCACTATTTACAGAAAAATGAAATTTTCTCTTTTTTGTCCAAGATGTCTATTATGGTTACTATCTTTGATTGTATCCATGTTTTGATCTTCATTTTTGAATTTTACTCCACTATGGTTATTATGGAGCATTTTTGAACTTGGATTATCTAAAGTACGAATTCCTAATATTTGTCATTTTGTCTCACTGGATTCTTTTTCTTTAAAATATTTTTCATCATCCTCAGTCCTAAATGATGATATTACTGAATATCTTTGGCCTGTAGTGCAAAGATGAATGATTAACTGATGAATATCTTTGGCCCGTAGTGCAAAGATGAACATGTGTTGAGATGAACATGACCAACTGGTGATACAAATGAATATCTTTGGTATGTAGTGCAAAGATGAATATTTGATTCATGATGTATATTGATTGATGTTATAGGGATAAAATATTGATGATGGACTTTTAAATCTTAGAAGATAATAGAATTCATTTTCTACTTGACTCTTCTAATGGATTGATGTTTCCGCTGTAGTTGTTGATCTAAAACTTGTTGTCTATTATATTTTATCAGATTTTTCCCTGTTGAGGACTAATGATAATTTGTTGTATATTATCTTAGTCATAATATTCTTTACTGGGCTAGTTGAGCTCACTCTTTTCCTTTTTGTTCCATTGTTCTTCTCAGGAGGTGAGAATTTAGCAAGAACTAGTCGGGGTATGGACTGATGATTCAAGATAATTGTTTTAGTAGTCCTCACTATTTTATAAAATAGTGTGATAATAATTGTAATGAGGACTCCTTTTGAGTTTGTATACTGTCTATTAGACAGTATTTGTATTTAAACTCACAGTATATGTGTTGTCGTATTTTGCACGACAATTGTATTAATGAAGTTGTATTTGTTTCTGTACCATGTATTTGGCGACTCAGAATGGGTGATGTATACCTATTTTGGGGGCGTCACATACAGACATTTAGAAATGCAGACAGACCTCTGCGTAATGGTCTATCATCCACAACAGAAGAAGTTGAATCAGCTGAACCAAACTTCGACGTATAAGGACTCCTCAATCTGACACTCTTTTCAGAAGCGTATGAGCAGGGCCTACCAATTGGTTTAGATGCAGTTTTCTCAACTTCAACACAATGGAGTATATCCTGTGTCGTTAAAACCATCTCATCAAGTAGCGACCTATCTGGTGCTTCAATTTTACTCCCCTTTAATATTTTTCAAGACATGACACAAAAAACAAGTACAGATTCAATAGTAGCATAAACACTGTATCAAAGTAACTAATACAAACTGTAAAGGTAACTAATGTTGAAAAAAATACAAACCTCAATGGGGGTAAAAACAACAATCTTTTTTCCACTAGACTGACTTAAAATATCAAAACTTGGAATGTCATTGTTATTTTCAGTCTTTAAACAAAAAAACATCCAATTGATCGATATAACACGAAAAAATATAACATAAGATAAACAAAAAAAATGCCTAACCTTTTCATCATCCACATCAATGTGAACCCCTCTAGGGATAAAAACAACAATCTCTTTCCCATGACTACGCCTTAAAATATCAGAATTTGAATTGTCATTCTTGTTGTCAATCTGTAGGAAAAAAAGTAAAAAATTAAGCATTGATTTAAAAAACATGAAACACAAATGAAAATTAAACATTTATGTAAACCTTTGCATCATCTTCTTCAAACTGAATCCCACCAACCCCACCAACATCGGCATTAACACTTCCATGAAACTATTTTGCATTGTCGGAAACTTCAACTACAACACCATCCTCAACAATCAAAACATCATCAACTACATCATTAACATTGCCATCATCAACATTCTCATCCAACTCAACATCATCATTATCATCAACAACAACAACAACAACAACAACAACAGTTACATTTCCTCGTTTGCTAGAACTAGACTGGTCATATAATTGCTTTCTCAACATCTTCTTTATGTCCCTACAAATCTTATGAAACACTTGCAATTGATCTTTTAATTCAATACCCAAATTCTCAATTTCTTTCTTCACCTCCATCACCTTCCCTTCCAAAGGCTTCACCCATGCATCAATAATTTTTTTAACATCGGAAAGAGAAAATCTAAGGTCTTTAGCCTTCCTGGATGTTTCAACTTTAATATCAGCAATATTAGTTCCGCTATCACTTCCACTAAAAAAATGAAAACCACCTAAATCCAAACGTACCTTCTCATCCTCCGTAGGAATAATATTTTGAATAATCAACTGAAACATATTAATAGCAACAAATATATCATGTCAGAAACATTGAACATAAAACAAAAACAAAACAATACACAAAAAAAATATTTAAGTGAGTAACCAAAAACATATATAAAGGTAACCAAATATAATGTAAATAGTAACCAACATACCTGACCAGAACCAAAAACCAAGTCATTCAACTTCATATTCTTAGGAGCCTTTCCTAACTCCCTCCATCTAAATAATTTGAATTCTGAAACATGATCATCAATACAAAAGCACCTAACTTTCAATTTAGAAATTGTTTTAAACAAAAAAACTTGAAACACATAAGGTAATCCATTCAGCTTGTAAGATTTACAATAACTTTCTGTTGCCTCTTTTTTAGTCTTAACAAAAGAGCTCTAACCCATGCAAGCATACATGTGTCAACAAGCAATACAGAGCAAGTAAAGTATCGATCCCACAGAGAAAATTGTTTATTTAAATCACTATGCATTAATCAAATCACTATATTTATATGCTCAAACTAATGACTGAGAGTGGTTTGTTCTTGACTCGCAAATAACAACTAAAACAATAATAACGACGGAATAAATCAATTCTGAAAATAATGGGATCCTAACTTCATTTAATATTTCATTCAATCGCCATTATCATGCATGACTTGTTCATATATCACAGGAAAGTAGCCAAGAACACTAAAAGAGTTTTAGCCATTTTTCAATGCACTAAGACCTACTTACACAGCATCCACAGATGATAGACTCTATGTAATCATCAATATAACCAAAATCACTATATGTCTATGTTAAATTGCAACTATATTGAATTTAAGTTCATGCCCTTATTCCAACTCATACGGTGAAATAGTATATGTCTATCTGGTTCACGAAATACACAAGCCATATAAAAAAGCCCCATATAAGTATACTATCATGATTACACTCCATACTTGCATGTTCATTGTCAATTCCATACAAGTACTGAAACGAATGGTGATCAAGCATTCATACATGCAAAACAATCATGATAGACATTCCATATGATATGTAAAACAATCCAGCATTCAATCATGCAATCAAACTACATATTAAAATCCGTTAGAATCCCATAATGGAGTTTAGTTCATGACTGAACCAAAAGCCATTATGGGATCAAATCTAAGCATGATTAATAAACAAACAATTGAAAGATGAAAGATAGAACTATCAAACCCAATTGCTGAATAGATGTAAGACCCCAAATTTTATGAAATAAAAGTATTCAATTTTTCTATTCAGTAAATGGTTAAATTGATAAAAGTTTAAGTTAAGAGTGATATATGAATTTTTTTTTCAAAATATGCAAGTGGTTATAAAGTATTCATTATTGTCGGGAAATATTCGTTTGGTCGTGGAATATTCTTTCTGTCGGGGAATATTTGTACGACGGCGCAGCTATTTGTGGGCCTCATAACGAATAACTATCGGAAGAAGAAAACGACAAAATGGAATAACGGCGTAGTTGTTACCGTTAACATTGTTGGAATACCCGGTGCTTAAAATACGATGTCTGGCGTTATTGCACAAGTAGCACAATATTGCACGCAGTATTTTTGAATTATTGATTCTTACGTAAAAGGCACTACTCAATAATTATTTTACAGTAATTATTGTTCAATATTTTATTTTATTGATTCAATAATTGTTGCGTTGATATTTTAAATTATTGTTGTTTCAATAATTGTCCTTTGCATGATATTTTCCATTATCGGATCAATAATTCATATTATTTGGAATAATATTATTAGATAGCATTATTGGCAATGTTTAGAAAGTTACATCAAGGAGAGGTTTGGTCACCTAATTGCGGCGCTTGAAGTAAGAGAAATCCTTATCGGAAAGTCCCTCTTTCTGGAAACTTGACATGGTTGTCATAAATGTGATTACGTAATATTATTTGTGAATAATTAATCATTGATTCATATGATAAGAAAATATTTATTTTATGTGGATATAAATGATGGATTTATTTATGTGGTTATAAATGAAAGAACTAATGTTGAGGTGTTTTATTAGTATTTTGTCGGATTTGAGGTATTAAAAATCAAACCAGTGTTTTTTGAGATATATTGTGGGAGTTATAATTTTTAATCCAACCGTTGGATCGTTGTAATTTTTGGATATGTTATACATATATAAGTTGAGTATATGTCCACAAATTTTGAACCGTTAAAAATGAGCATATAATTTGTTATGAATTTTAAGAGGTAACTGATTCGGAAATTAGGTTATAAATGATTTTGGTGAAAAATTCTAGAATTGGTGGGCCCCACTTTTGGTTGGTGAGAAATGTGCTCAATTGAATTTTCAAATGTGGTGGGTGGGAATAGTAGCAGGTAAAGCCATCGGAGTTCTTGAGTTAAGTGCTGCTTGACGTCTTAACATTTTCCTATAAATAGAGGGCTAAGTCAGAAATGAAAATCACACCAGAAACAAGTTTTCTCTCTTTCTCTCTCTAGATTATCGAGTGTATTTTGTGAATATTTAGATACTTGGTGAGTTGCTATTCTTCAGTGCAAGTTTCCTTCAGCGTCATATCTGATATCCAATCAGAAGTGCTGCTCTTTTGAGGTAAGGGATTTTAAGGGTTGTTATGATTTTATGTTTCGTAATTTTTCTGACCTTCAAAAGTTTTGAAAAAATTTAAAATGATAATTTGATGAGTTTTCTAGATTGTGTCCAAAAATGGCGATTTTTGGATGTATAGATTATGAGTTATGAATTTTATGGGAAAAGACTATTTTAAAAGAAAACCCTTATAACTCCTTGTGGTTAACTCCAAAATTGATGAAATTTTTATTGGGAGTACATGTATATGATAGAAGTATACTCTGTAAATTTCAGAATTTTTGGATAAAAGTACAATTTATGATAAATGTGTAAATATTCGACAGTTTTGGCCATATGAAAAATAGTAAATGTATTTTAAAAATTCCGGGAAAAATATATGTTCAATATGGGACTATATTCGCTAAATCCCAAAAAGAAATATTTTTGGAATGATTTGGTATTTTTCATAAAATGGTCTAGTTATGAATAAAGGAATTAAATATGTTATGTGAAGGAAGAAAATTGGAAAATATGATTTTATGGCTTGAGAATCATATATATGGTATATCTGATTTTGATGAGGGTTTTGGTTATTGGTGATGAAATCTTATGAGTTTGGCATTTTAGAATGATTAAATGCATTATTTTAGTAAAGTGTAAACAATTAAAATAAATTATTTATAAGTTTAAGAAATGTTATTCTTTCAATATCATTATACCGAAATATTGGTATGGATTTTATTATGGAATTTCTACATTTTTGTGTTGGAGTTACTATTCATGAGTTACTATTCATGAGTTACTATGCACGAGTTACTATTCACGACAAAATTGGTTTCTTATTCTAACCAAATTATAGTTGATTTATGAATATTACTCTGGAGATTAAAACTATATATATTGTTTTTATTATCATATATAACATTTTTATAGCCCTGGTGTTGAAATTCTCTTTGACTTGAGTGTAAAGCTTGGTAGATTATTGGTATGATCATGACTATGGGTTCTCTTTGGCCAGTAGTGCAAAGTTGAATCGTTGACTGGTATGATCATGACCATTGAATTTACAATTGAATATTTTTAGCTTAAGTACAAAGGTGAATTGATCAACATGGTTATAATTATGATTTATATAAATTCTGAAATAATTATGTATTTCGTTGAGATATTAATATCTTTGGCCTGTAGTGCAAAGATGAATTATTGATGAATATCTTTGGCCCGTAGTGCAAAGATGACCTGTTGTTAAATATCTTCGGCCTGTAGTGCAAAGATGACCTGTTGTTGAATATCTTTTGCCTGTAGTGCAAAGATGAAATGATAATGAATATCTTTAGCCTGTAGTGCAAAGATGAATTATTGATGAATATCTTTGGCTCGTAATGCAAAGATGATTTGTTGTTGAATATCTTTGGCACGTAGTGCAAAAGATGATTTGTTGATGAATATCTTTGGCTCGTAATGCAAAGATGACTTTTGTTGTTGAATATCGTGGGCTGTAGTGCAAAGATGACTTGTTGATGAATATCTTTGGCCCGTAGTGCAAAGATAAATTTATTAGTATGATTATGAACATGAACTGTGATTTGGTATAACCATGATCTTTGATGTTTCAGGTGATGAAAATTATCTTTGTCCTGGATGAGAAAAGGAATTTAGAACTACAATTACGATTATGAATTATACATGTGATTGTGGACAGGAATTATTGATTGATATTACAGGGATAAAACATTGTTGGTGGACTTTTAACATGGAGAAGATAATAGATTTTATGGTCTATTTGACTCTTCTAATGGATTGCTCGTTCCGCTGCAACTATGGTTGAAAAGTTTTATCATCTACCATATGTTCTAAATTTCTGATTTATTATTGATAAAGGCTATTGATAATTTAATTATCTTTAGTCATGATATTCTTTCTTCGAGCTAGTTGTGCTCACCCTTTTGCTTCACAATTCCTTTCGTGTAATAAGAGTGTAATTTGGGTCGAAAGGGGGTAACAGGGAATAGAATCAAGTGGTCATCATTTAGTAGTTATATTTGGTGAATCAAATAGGGTGAGGCGAACCCAACATTGGAAGGGTGTTTTGCCACTATCATATAAAATGTCTAATGACATAACACCTCGTGTCATCATAAGATAGGGTTGTGCTCATCCACTTGCTGAGTATATTTACGAGCACTACCTATATAATCTTGGTGTTTGTTTGAAGTATAATTCTCATTTAGAGACAGTGGAGATAATGATATGTTAAGAGAAGACTCACCATTGGGAAGAATATGATAGTAATCTTCTCATTTTTCTTTGGGGTCTATTGGGTCAACCAAGGATAATTCTGTGGCCATATGATATCTATCATAACCTAGAAGCATGGCCTCCCATGTACGAAGGTTTCCTTGAGCACTTTCCAAAGATTCTAATTTCTAAAATAGTTTTTGACTATACCTTTATGTAAGGTGTCATTGGGATGTGCTATCTAAGGTTGGGATGAGTGTCACAGTTGGTATATATTTGTATCCAAACTCACAGCATATGTGTTGTTGTATTTTGCACGACAATTGTTGTAATAAAGTTGTAGTTATTTTCTGTACCATGTATTTGGCGACTCAGAATGGGTTGGATGGAATGGACCTATTTTGGGGTTATCACAATAGAATCCACTATTAATATTCAAATCCGTATAACAATCCAGCAGATACTAATAATAATCTACTCTGGTAGAAAATCCCAAGAAGAAGTAGAAAAGTAGAGTTTTGGCCTCCTTCTACATTGGAATCTCTCGCAAAGAGTAAACCCTAGTTACCATGTAAAGAATACTTCAAAAGATGAAAAGATACGTCTGACACCAGTCAGATATCGTTTTTAATCAATTACAACCATTTTAATAATAAAATAAAATAAAACAAATCAGCCTCAGTCCTCGGCCTCCAAAGACGTTCCTGGCATGCAGCGCCAGACTTGCGATGAAGTTATAATGTCCGATTGGGCTCTCATGGGGCGACGTTCCCTAAGCTTGTCATGCTCACGGCACAAGCAACTTGCGATAGCTAACATTGTCGATCTGGTACTGCATGGCAGTGCGTCTCAAGCTCATCTGCTGCGTGGCAGCGCACTTTGCGATTGATGAATTGCGGTTACGCTCCCGAGTTTGGTTACTGCATTGTTGCTATCTTCTTTGAAGTGTCCTATGTCCATCCACGCTTGTCCATCCACGTTCCACTCGATCCTCAGCCATGCATATCCCAGCTTTTGCCTCGCCTCATGCGTCCATTAGCCTCGTGCCCTATAATACAACCAAATTAGGCCGATTCTTGCACTTATTCACCAAAAGGAGTTTTAAGTATATGCAATGCAAACTAACATGAAATGCAGCTAAAACTTACTAAAATGTACTTAAGATGAGCATAGTTCGCATGAATTGGTACTCCATAAGTAAGTACAAAACCCACTTATCAAATACCCCCAAACTTGAACCGTTGATTGCCCTCAAGCAATGCATACTAATGAACAATGAAAATGCAGCTATATTACTATGCAACTACATTATGATGTAACTAATCTCACATTGTTCCAATTATCATAGAAATTCAGTCCAATTTGCCTCAGCGAACTTTTTCTAGATTCAAGAATACAGATTCAAACCAAACTGCAGGCATAATGTCATACACTCAGATAATTCACAAATGCTATAGAGATGTTGTGTGTGTGTGTTGTGTTCGCCAAAACTTGATTTAGGCACATAATACTCATGCTATATTGCTCAAAACAGAAAATTATAGCTTAAATCAAGACTTATGTATATATATGCAACCAAGACTATTCCAACATCTTAAACTAAACTAAGGTTCAACAATGGGTTTAACTACTTTATTTTTACTCACGAGGGCGACTTTCGCACTTTCCCGCGGTGTTTATTGCTATTTTTCTTTTTTTTTTCTTTTCTTTATTTTTTTTTATACATGACTGTGCAATGTCTTACTCCATTAGGCACACTGCTACCCCTTAACGAGCTTTCGACTAACAACTCCCAGACCATGAAAGACCTTAGGGCGCTAGGTGTAGAGACAATCCCCCATGCATTTCTACTCAAGTAGCGTAGGCCCTCAAATAAAACTAGCCACGTTATTACTATTTTTCTTTTCTTTTTTTTCTCTTTTTTTTATACACAGATACCCAGGTTTTCCCAAAGTTTAAAAATCAATGTTTTATACAGTCTAAACTCACTTTTCACATATTTCCTTTTTTAAAACTACATTTTTATATCGAGCAATGCAACACAAACTTCTTATACCTACAAGTGATCGTGAGCACATTTGTGCAAACCAAAAGCATTTAAACAGCATTAATTGCATTGTGTAAAACATTATATCTCAGCTCATATTATCCAAAATACTCAAAAATCATGTAAAAACTTCATTATCATCATTGGCTAGACAAAAAATTCTATACGACAAGAACTGTGAGATATGCAAACTAAACATGAAACTAAAGAATAGACTACAAAAATATGCAACAATAACTATATGATGTAAAAATTTAAACTAAACATGCAAAAACTAAAATAAAAATAAACTAATCATGCAAAACTACATGCACTACACTATTCCCCAATACCCCCAAACTTATAATATTCAATGCCCCATTGAATGAAGGTAAAGGGTAACGAAAAACTCCCCTAATTATCGGTGGTACCACCCTTCTCGGGTGGTGAATCTGGTGGTGGATATGGCGTTGTTGTTCCGAATTGAGGCCACTCTAGCGTTGTTCCTTGATGCACAAAAGCTTCGGCCAAGGCCCTTGTTAGTCCCGTCGCAAATGTGCCCAAATTATCGTACATGGCATCGACTTTTCGCTCCAACCTTTGGAGCTAGAGATCACTATACCGCACGCGTGCGATGCGTGGACGGCCCGCCTCATCCTGCTCGAGGGGTTGTTGTGGACGACTCTGGAAAAGTGGGCTGAATGATGAATCCTAATCCGCGTGGGTGTGGTTCACCACCCGTCCACTCCTTGAACCGTGCAATAACAGCATGAGTGATTGTGTGGCTTGGATGCTGCAACTGCTCATTATTCCATTGGACTCCTTGTTGGGTACAGAGCATGGCTACCACCGATGCATGCAGAATAGTCCCAGTTCTGCTCCCTCGCATATAACACAGCATGTTTTGATGAATTAAAAGGCCTACATCAATGTACTTGCCTTTGATGATTCCCCACAAAATAATAGCACGCTCAGTGGTTATTACATTGTAATGAGCTGACGGAACTAGCTTGGCACAGATAAATAGGTTCCATGCTTGGGCATATCGATTCAATGCTGACGATGGAAATGATTTTGGTTCAGTTGTCCCAGCCTTATACTTCCATTTGGTGCTCGGAATACACAAATCAGTAATCACAACTGCTAGATCCATTTCTAAATATTCACCTTCTATCCAATTGTCAGCCCCGGTGGGTGGTGCGTCATATATGTTGAATAATGCTCTGATTGCTGAAGGTCAAAAATTCACCTGCTCTTCTCGAACCAACGTGATGCCTCTTGTTATCATCTCCTCAGTACTCGCATAAAATTCTCTAACAATCCCCATAGGGATAGGCATAGGAGATGCAGTCAAGCCAACCCAGTCTCTTTCACATATCATATACCAGAGTTGGCCATCCTGCTTCTCAGGTAGAAGTCCTCGTTCCTTCACAAAAGATTTGGCCACACTCCGATAATAGTCTTGCTGGGCTTCCATACTGATAAATTTACTCTCGTCCAAGACATCCTCTTCTTGGTTATCAGAGGAAGATTCTGATGAAGAAGAGATGGAGATTGCGTGTGCTCTTTTTGGACCCATGTGCAGATGAGAGAGAGAATGCAGGGAATTATTGATGAGCGTACCCCCAAACTTACTACTACACAACCCAAATAGAACCCTAGATTTATGTCAGGAAGGGGATTTGTGGGTATGAACTTGTATGAGAGTTGATGAGTCTTATGAATATGGGAGAACAGAGGAATACGCTTCTATTATATAAGCTGTGAGACCCAAGTAGACCATGACTCGGATTTTAAACTTTAAAAAAAAAAATTTATCCACGTCATATCGCATGGCTTGCGACCGCGGCCCTTGCAATGGGTTTGAGACGTATGCCATGAGTGGCCTTCTGGTTTGAGAGATGTGTGGGCGGCGGGTATGCGCATGCAGTCTGGTGTGTAAACAATGCACGGTCATGCGACCCTGCATTCTGCATTGCTGAGTTTACTCCCAAACTGAGTACATGAGATTTCACTTTATGATTCCTGCAGCACACCATTTACTCGTATCAATGTGTGAATTATAGAATAAGCATAAATGAACAAGTGGATTTTATACACTACTAAAACAATGTCCCATGCATACTCTAGTACCTACTCACTTATGCTCACATAGCTCTCTATTACGAATGAAATAAAGATGACTAGATAAATACTACTGAATAAATAAAAAGAAAATAGAGATAGAGATAATGGGTTGTCTCCCATCAAGCGCTAAGTTATAGTCAGTTAGCTTGACTATCTCTGGATGCTCATATTGAAGAAAGAATTGAGGCGACTTTTTCATTCATCTACCTCACTACCAAAGTAATGCTTTAAGCTGTTGTCCATTCACCTTAAAAGGCTTGTCCGCAACGATCGAATATTTCAATTGCACCATGCGAAAAAAAAGTTTTTCCTTTGTAAATGGTCCTGACCACCTCGATTTTAGCTTCCCAGGAAAAAGCTTTAGTCTGGAGTTATAAAGCAAAACCCTTTGTCCTGGTTCAAATGCTCTCTCAATGATTTTTTGGTCATGCCATTTCTTCACTTTCTCCTTATACAGCTTTGAATTCTCGTATGCCTGCAATCTGAATTCATCCAACTCATTGAGTTGATGTAGGCGTTTCTCCCCGACGGCTTTCAAATCAAAATTTAGCTTTCAAATTGCCCAATATGCTTTATGCTCGAGCTCCATAGGAAGGTGGCAGGCTTTTCCATACACGAGTTGAAAAGGTGACATACCCAACGGTGTCTTATATGCCGTCCTATAAGCCCATACTGCATCATCTAACTTCAATGACCAGTCCTTCCTCATGGGATTCACAACTTTCTCCAGGATTCTCTTAACTTCTCGATTCGACACTTCACCTTGGCCATTCATTTGTGGGTGATATGTTGTAGCAATGCGATGATTCACCCTATATTTAGCCAACAAAGTTGTAAACTGCCTGTTACAAAAGTGACTGCCTTCGTCACTGATGATAGCCCTTGGAGTCCCAAACCTCGTGAAGATACTTCTGTGTAAAAATCTGAGGACGACCTTGGCATCATTTGTCGGAAGAGCTGCCACTTCTACCCATTTCGAGACATAATCTACAGCGAGCAGAATGTAGAGATTTTCGCAGGAAGAAACGAAAGGCCCCATGAAATCAATTCCCCATACATCAAAAATTTCTACTTCCAAGATTGTATTCAATGGCATTTCATTCCTTTTAGAGATGTTCCCCACTCGTTGACATCTATCACACCGCTGAACAAAACTGTATGCATCCTTGAAAATTGTCAGCCAGTAGAATCCTGCTTGTAGTATTCTAGCCGCTGTTCTTTCACCCCCATAGTGACCGTCATACACAGTAGAGTGACAATCCTACAGAATCCCCTCGGTCTCACTATATGGAATACACCTTCTTATAACTTAATCAGAGCATTGTTTAAACAGATAAGGCTCATCCCATATATACCATTTGACATCATGCAAAAATTTCTTCTTTTGATAACCCACCAAATCAGAAGGTAGTATCTTACTCACCAAATAATTTGCATAGTCTGCAAACCATGGCACTTCCCCTTTCACCACAAACAACTGTTCATCTGGAAAGGATTCATTGATTAAAACCTTGTCATCTGTCTCCTTGTCCGGATTCTCAAGTCGAGATAAGTGGTCCGCCACTTGGTTTTCAGTGCCCTTCCTATCCTTGATTTCCAAATCAAATTCTAAGATAATAAAATCCATCTGATCAACCGAGGCTTTGCATCCTTCTTCGCCACTAAATGTTGAATTCATGCATGATCCGATACACTATCACCTTTGTGCCGATCAAATATGCTCGAAATTTATCAAAGGCGTACACCAACGCTTAATAACTCTTTCTCCATGGTGGTGTAGTTCAACTGTGCATCTGTAAGGGTCTTGCCGGCATAATAAATAACATGAAACATCTTCTCTTCTCTCCGCCTAAAGCAGCCCTACTGGCGTAATCTTCGGTATCACACATCACCAAATGGCAAATCCTAACTGTGCGGTAATAATTGGTGCCGATGTTAATTTCCTTTAGGTGCTCAAATGCCACACGCAAGCCTCATCAAAGTTAAATGCGCATCCTTCTCCAATAAACCAGATAGTGGTTTAGTTATCTTAGAGAAGTCTTTGATGAATCTGCGCAGAGAAACTCAGATGTCCCGTAAAGTCGCGAACACCTTTTACCGAAGACGGTGGTGGCAATTTCTCTATAGTTTCCAGCTTTACCCTATCTACCTCGAGTCCCTTCTTCGATACTTTGTGTCCCAGTATGATTCCTTCTTGTACTATAAAATGGCATTTTTCCTAGTTCAGTACTAGATTTGTTTCAACACACCGCTCAAAACCATCACCAAATTTTCAAGGCATAGATCAAACGAGTCCCCGAAGACTGAGAAGTCATCCATAAATACTTCCACATTCTGCTCCACCGTATCTGAAAATATAGCCATTATGCATCTCTGAAACGTGGCTGGAGCATTGTACAGCCCAAAAGACATCCTTCTGAAGGCAAATGTGTCGTATGGACATGTGAAAGTTGTCTTTTCCTGGTCTTCTGGAGCTATCATTATTTGATTATAGCCCGAATATCCGTCCAGTAGGCAATAGTATTCATGACCTACTAATCTGTCCAACATCTGATCAATGAATGGGAATGGAAAATGATCTTTCCTTGTAGCTTTGTTAAGCCTGCGGTAGTCCATGCATACTCTCCACCCTATCACTGTTTGTGTTGGAATCAACTCATTATTTTCATTAGTCACTACGGTTATGCCACCCTTTTTTGGTACACACTGCACTAGGCTCACCCATGAGCTATCTAAGATCGGATAGATTATGCATGCATCCAGCCATTTTAGTACCTCTTTCTTAACCACTTCTTTCATTATCGAATTAAGTCTCTTTTGTTGCTCAACCGACGGCTTACTTTCATCTTCCATCAGGATTTTATGCATGCAAAACGAAGGGCTGGTCCCTTTAAAATCCGCTATGATCCAGCCAATCGCTGATTTGAACTCTCTAAGCACTCGTAGCAGTTTTTCTTCCTGAAAAGATGTTAATGCAGAAGAAATAATCACAGGTAGCTTTGAATCTTTATTTCAAAATGCATACCTGAGATGTTCTGGAAGTGGTTTTAATTCAAGTTCTAGAGGTGTCTCAAGAGATGGCTTTAATTTTACTGATGATTCTCCCGCTTTTGTCAATGGCTCAACAGGTGTTCTGAATTTTCTGACTTATGGAGTGGTATCCAGATATTTCACAAGTTCGTCAAGTTCCTCGTCCTCCAAATCTGAATTTTCAGCAATTATTCTCCTCAAAAGTTCATCATCCACTCGGCTCTTTACTTCATCATTTACGACCTGATCCACCAATTCAACCAAAAAACATTCATCTTCATCTGCAGGAAACTTCATAGCTTTAAAGACATTAAAGGTGACCTCTTGATCATGAACACGCATAGTGAGTTCTCCCTTCTGCACATCGATCAGAGTCTTGCATGTGGCTAAAAATGGTCTTCCCAGTATGATTGGTATATTTTTGTCTTCCTCGTAATCCAAAATAATGAAGTCAGCCGGAAAGATAAATTTGTCCACCTTCACTAATACATCTTCAACAATTCCCCGTGGATACGTGATGGATCTGTCAGCTAACTGCAAAGAAATGTTTGTTGGCTTTGGATCTGGTAGTCCCAATTGATTGAACAATGATAAGGGCATCAAATTTATGCTCGCCCCAAGATCACACAAACATTTTTCAAAATTCATCCTCCCGATTGTGCACGGGGTTGTGAAACTGCCCGGATCCTTCAACTTCGGAGGTAACTTCTGCTGAAGTACTGCACTGCATTCTTTTGTCAAGGCTACTGTCTTGAATTCGTCTAATCTCCTCTTCCTTGACAGTATACCCTTCATGAACTTTGCATAGCTTGGCATTTGTTCTAATGCCTCAGCGAAAGGTATATTGATTTGCAGCTTTTTAAATACCTCCAGAAACTTACTGAATTGCTTATCTTCCCTTTTCTTATTTAATCTCTGCGGATACGGAACTTGAGTATGAATTAGTGGTATTGAACTCTTAATTTTCTCCTTTGAACCTGCTTTATCCGCCTCTTCTCGTTGAACCTCGATTTTCCAAATTTTTTCTTTCTCAAGGTGGCTCCTCCGCCTCGGCTGACCGCCATTCCTCCTCAAGGTAATCAATCATGCGCGGGCGCACGACTTGCAGTATCTGCCGTGTTTTTCCCAAATCTTAATGTGATTGCTTGACACTGTTATTTCCCTTCTCTTCTTGGATTTGTCTCTGTATTACTTGGCAATGAACCCTGGGGCCTGTTAGTAAGCATGTTCGCCATCTGTCCCATTTGAGTTTCTAGATTCTTAATAGCCACTGCTTGGCTTTTGATCATAACCTCAGTATTTGCATTGTATTTCATCATCATCTCCTCCATTTCTGATTTCTTTTCTTGCTGAGGTGCAGCTGGAGTATGATGTTGTTGTTGTTGTTGTTGAGAAAATCCCAGTGGAAAAGGTGGTCTAGGATTAAACCGGTTTGTCTTTGGTTGTGATCAAAATCGATTATTTGATTGAAACTGATTTTGCTAGTTCCCTTGGTTATTTGACCAACTAAAGTTAGGATGATTTCGGTTGTTGGGGTGGTATGTGTTCTTAAACTGACCTTGGTCTTTTCTGTAGTTATTCACATACTGCACTGACTCTGAGCTGATATCACATTGATCCGTCGAGTGTGACCCTGCACAAATCTCACATACGAAGGTAACCGTCTTTGTTTTACCTTCTGCTAAAGTATCTATCTTCTTTGCCATGGCTGCCATCTGTGATGACAACTGAGTAATAGCATCAACCTCCAACACACCTGCAACTTTGGGTTGTGGCATCCGAGATGTAGGATTTTAAAAATCGTTCGATGTCATTGTCTCGATAAGGTTATAGGCTTCTTCATATCTTTTTGCCCACAATGCCCCTCCAGCAGCTGCATCTACAATCGGTCTCGACTGCCATCTCAATTCATTATAAAATGTGTTGATCACCATCTAATCTGGCATACCGTGATGTGGACACTTCCTCAGCATTTCTTTGTATATCTCCCATGCTTCATATAAGGACTCACCCTGTTGTTGTTCAAACTGAGAGATCGATATCCTCATCTTTGCAGTCTTAGCCATCGGGAAGAACTTAGCTAAGAACTTCTGTGCTAAATCCTCCCATGTAGTTATAGATCCTGCTGGAAAAGAATGAAGCTAACTTCTTGATTTATCCCTCAATGAGAATGGGAATAGCCTAAGTCTGATAGCATCCTCCGTCACACCGTTGTATCTGAATGTATCACAGATTTTGATGAAGCTCAATAGGTGTTCATTCGGATCATCTGTAGCGGCACCCCCAAACTGTACCGAATTCTGTACCATCTGAATAGTGCCCATTTTTATCTCGAATGTATTGGCTGCTATCGTTGGTCTGACGATGCTAGACTGTAGTCCATTAATATTGGGCATTGAATATTCCTTCAGAGCCATATGTTGCTCTCTTTGTTCTTCTCCTTGTGCCTTGGCTGCCATATTAACTGTCGTACTTTCTAACTGTGCTTGTAAATTTCTACGAACACTCGTTTTCCAACCTCTCCTGTTTATGTTGTCCTGAACAGGTGTTAAGTTGGGGTTGGATGACCGCGTGCGCATAAAAATTTATCCAAATTCCTGAAACAAAAACAAAAACTAAAATGAGATAAGATTAGAATTGTCTAAGTCATACAATATAGCTTAAAACTAATGATAATAATAATAAATTAAACGCCTTTCCCCGGCAACGGCGCCAAAAACTTGTTACCTCTTTTTTAGTCTTAGCAAAAGAGCTCTAACCCATGCAAGCATACATGTGTCAACAAGCAATACAGAGCAAGTAAAGTATCGATCCCACAGAGAAAGTTGTTTAATTTAAATTACTATGCATTAATCAAATCACTATATTTATATGCTCAAACTAATGACTGAGAGTGGTTTGTTCTTGACTCGCAAATAATAACTAAAACAATAATAACGACGGAATAAATCAATTCTGGAAATAATGGGATCCTAACTTCATTTAATATTTCATTCAATCGCCACTATCATGCATGACTTGTTCACATATCACAAGAAAGTAGCCAAGAACACTAAAAGAGTTTTAGCCATTTTTCAATGCACTAAGACCTACTTACACAAGATCCATCCACAGATGATGATAGACTCTATGTAATCATCAATATAACCAAAATCACTATATGTCCCATGTGAAATTGCAACTATATTGAATTTAAGTTCAAGCCCTTATTCTAACTCATACTATGAAACAAGTATATGTCTATCTGGTTCACGAAATACACAAGCCATATAAAACAGCCCCATATATGTATACTATCATGATTACACTCCATACTTGCATGTTCATTGTCAATTCCATACAAGTACTGAAACGAATGGTGATCAAGCATTCATACATGCAAAACAATCATGATAGACATTCTATATGATATGTAAAACAATCCAAAGATTCAATCATGCAATCAAACTACATATTAAAATTGTTAGAATCCCATAATGGAGTTTAGTTCATGATCGAACCAAAAGCCATTATGGGATCAAATCTAAGCATGATTAATAAACAAACAATTGAAAGATGAAAGATAGAACTATCAAACCCAATTGCTGAATAGAATCCACTATTAATATTCAAATTCGCATAACAATTCAGCATATACTAATAATAATCTACTCTGGTAGAAAATCCCAAGAAGAAGTAGAAAAGTAGAGCTTTGGCCTCCTTCTACGTTGGAATCTCTCCCAGAAAGTAAACCCTAGTTACCATGTAAAGAATACATCAAAAGATGAAAAGATACGTCTGACACCAGTCAGATATCGTTTTTAATCAATTACAACCATTTTAATAATAAAATAAAATAAAACAAATCAGCAGCTTCAGGCCTCGCGCGCTCCTCCAGCACGTTCCTAGCGCGGGCGCGAGACTTGCAGTAAGTTATAATGTCCAGTTGGGCTCTCGCGCGGGCGCACGTTCCCTAAGCTTGTCATGCTCACGGCCACAAGAACTTGCGAGAGCTAACATTGTCTCGATTGGGTACTTTCATAGCGCGCTGCGGCCTCAAGCTCATCTGCCGCGGGCCGCTGGCTGCGGTTGATGAATGAACTCGGTTCTCGCTCTCCCGAGTTTGGTTTCGCATTGTTGCATCGCACATCAAGTGTCCTATGTCCATCCACGCTTGTCCATCCACGCTCCACTCGATCCTCACCATGCATATATCCCGACTTTTGCCTCACTCACATGCATCCATTAGCCTCGTGCCCTATAATACAAACCAAATTAGGCCGATTCTTGCACTTATTCACCAAAAGGAGTTTTAAGTATATGCAATGCAAACTAACATGAAATGCAGCTAAAACTTACTAAAATGTACTTAAGATGGGCATAGTTCGCATGAATTGGTACTCCATGAGTAGGTATAAAACCCACTTATCACTTTCCCTGTAAAAATTATATATCACCCAACCATTCTTATCCTTCTTTACATGTCCCTTAACAGCAAGGGATAGTGAATTCTTTGTCTGTTCGAAAGAAAATTTTCCCCATGGATAACTTTCAATATTGCCATAAGATAAAAAGTTAAACAAAGCTTCATCAACATAATCATCAAACACATTAGCTAATATGAAATTAAAAAACCAAGAATATGATGGACATCATAACAGCCTCATCATCATCATCAAAAAAATCACTCCTATATATCCTCCCAATACTAGAACGGGTTACAACCTCATTTCTAAAAAGCTTCTTCACTAACATATTTTCAATTCCCTTGAAACCATCAATGTCTTCATCTCCTTGCCAACTCAAGCCAGAAATTAAACAAAATTTTGGCAATCCAAACCTTACCCTTCTCTCACCAAATAGAAACCACATCTCCCCATTATCCGTATGATAAACTTCCCTAACCAAGGCATGATGGATTATCTGTGAAAACATTTGGGGCTGCCCAAAATCTAAAAATTTTCCAAAACAAGACAATTTAAACTTATTCAACTGTACTTTAGAGAATTTATTCTTAATAACAGTTGGCACATCCATATCACACCAATAAATGATTTTTGTTGAAAAGTTTCGATGATGCTCCTCGTAAAATAGATCCCAAATCTGAAAATACAATAAATTACAAAAAATTACATTACGTACATATAATCAAAAAAAACATCAATAAAACTTTAAAACTAACACTATACAATCAACATTATCCAAATATACTAACATTAGTATCCAAATAATATCAGCAAGTTACCAAAACCGAAAATAATCTAACTATTTAATATATAACAAATTATATAATAACCAATTTAGAAAATAATAGTAACAAAACCTCGACTCGAAAACAACATAACCATTTTACCACAAATAGTATAAACATTCACCAATCTCCAACTCTAGTGTAATAAAATACATTTTAACAACTATATAATCATCAGTTTCCAAAAATATAAAAGTTAGTAACCAAAACTCAATCAGCAAGTTACTAACACAACATAATCAACCTCTATAATAACAACAATGTAATCTAGTGACCAAAGCAGAATATACTAGTATATAAAACTCCAATCGGAATGAAAACAATCATTTTATCAACAACAACTTGAATAGTAATGACACTACTCAGAAACCAAATTAAACAGCACCATACACCAAAACATCACCATACACAAAAAAAAAACACAAGTAACCAAAAACAACTAAAAAATCCATATTCTTAAAAAAATAAAATTAACAAACCTTCAATTGTTTTTTACGGGGAATAATTTTTCGGTTATGAGCCTCAACTTCATCATCTTTACCAACTTTTTTTGGAGAACCTTCAATATCAGAATCAAGATATATCAATTTTTTAGCATTCTTATCCATATATCTCCCCGATTTCTTATCTTTAATATCTGATTTCACCACCAACTTTTTCCCCTATTTTGGGGACTGATGAGTGAGTTTTATGCTCATAATTGAGTGTATTTAAACTTAATCTTTTGGATGTTTTTAAGTGTTTATGTCTATTCATGTATGTTTTATGTTATTTTGTAGGAATTGGGACAAAAGTTACTTGGATCGACGTTTGGGGTGGCTAGATGCGCATTTTCGGCTTGCCATTTACACAACAGTCATTTCAGAGCCAATTTGAGTATTGATTGGGACCTTATTTCGTAAACCTTAAAGAATGAAAGTTATAGATCTACCTCTCTTCTTTCCGAAACATCTTGAATCATCAAAATCGGAGTTTAGACAAAGAAGTTATGGCCATTTTCCCAAAGGACGTTGTAGTAGAAAATTTTTGATAAAGTGGCTAGCGCCGGGGCGCCCATTTTAGGCCTATGCCCAACTTGGTGCAAAGAAGTCCTGAGACAATCGACACCATGAAAGCGATCAGGGGCTGAGGGAAGAGGTTGGGAAAGCTTGAACGCGTTTTGGGGTGAATTTTGACACCTTTTTGACTTCAAATTGGATTGGGTTTGTTCCTAAGCTAAAAATTGGACTTGTAACCTATAAATACATGATGTGAGGCATAAAATAAAGGTGGATTACATAGATTAGATTAGAAATACACTCCATTAGGTTAGACATTAACCCTAGTTCTTATTAGTTTTGGAGATTGAAGCAACTTGGAGATCATTGAAGATTAAGAGCAGGAGCAAGAGGGGAGCATCAAATTTGCTGACAACAAATTCTATTCTCTTCTCTTATCATACTTTTATCTTTTAATGTCTATTCAGTTGTGGATTCTTGATTTTAATTCAACGACTATGAACTAATTCTTTTATTAAGATTTCAATTGAACCTTTTATGTCTATAAATTAGTTATTCGATTTATTCCAAATATTTGTGTCAAAGTGAATTGTTTATCTTGTCTTGTGCTTATTGCTTAATTATTTGATCAATAATTACCTTGTTACTCTAGAAGGAATTAGAAGAGAAATTCTAGGGTTAGAACTGGGCATGATAACATGTGACTTAGTTATTTGCATGGTGAATAATTAGGTTTGTGAATTGAATGGAAATATCTGTTCACCGCATGTAACGCATAAGGAATTGGATTTGAAGAAGTTTAATTCAATTGTTTTGCATAGGAATATAGCAAGATTAATCTGGATTAAATAGAAGTCAGTTGATCACTTGGAAGGGCTTTTGGCATTTGAGAATTTCTATTAACAATTCAGTAGGCATAATAATTGGGATAATTGGATAATTGATTTATAGTTCATAATTGGGGATATTGAAGTCTTAATCTTTATTCATCTGAATTCATTCGTTAAAATCTTAGTTTTTATTTATTTGATTTAATCTTAGAATAATTTATTTTAATTGCTTAATTTAGTTTTCTTAATTAGAAAAATCACAATTTGAGATTGTTTAAATAAAATTAGTTTGGTTAAGAATTAGTACTTGGTGATTTTTATTAAATAATTCCTCGTGGGAATGATACTCTACTTTCACTTTATTACTTGTTGACCGTGTATACTTGCACGTATTCATTGATTGCGAAATCGACCAACAAGTTTTTGGCGCCGTTGCCGGGGAATTAGTTTAATAATTTTGTCATTATTAATTTTTATCAAATTAGTTTTAATTTAAACGTTTTTTTTTCTTTAATTCTCTTTCAATTTTTTTTTCTTTCTCTCTTTTCAGGTACTATGGATGACTTTGCGTATCAATGGCCATTCACGAACATGACTCGACCAATGGAAACATGGAATCCACCATCCACACAGCAAGTAGCAATGGTTTGTGAGTTATGTGCTGGGAGTCATGCTACAGATCAATTTGCCATCAATTCAGAATCAGCTCAGTTCATAGGGAGCTATAATCGATCTACCCAACCGTATCCGAATCAAAATGCATATAATCCAGGTTAGAGAAATCACCCAGGATTTCCATGGAGTAACAATCAAGCTCAAGCACCTAGACAACAAAACACGGCCAGATTTCAAAATCAGACTCAACAACAGCCAGAGAGGAAAACAAGTTGGGAAGAAGCTTTGGAAAAATTCATTTCAACTACTGACAAAAGGATCGGTGAATGAGAAAAGTTATTAAATCAAGTAGATATGAATGTGAAAAACCAAGGTGTGTCGATAAAAAATCTGGAAAATCAATTAGGGCAGATAGCACGTGCGTTGAATAACCGTCCACATGGAACACTCCCTAGTGATACAGAGATAAATCCGTGCAGAGATGAGCATTGCAAGGTTGTGACTTTACGTAGCGGAAAAGAATTGCAAGAGACTCTCAAGGACACAAAAAAAAGGGACAATGCAACAAAGGAACAACTAATCAATGCCTCGAACATTTATCCTCAATACACTTGGCCCTATGACATGGATTCCGAGACCGATGGAGAGCCCGAACAAAATCTGCAACTAGATGAGCCACAAGATGTTGAAAGAGAGGAAATAATTGGGAACCAAGAAAAAGAGATCGACGAAGAGTTAACTTTAAGATTCAACGAAGATGAGCTGATTTCATTAGTATCTCATGTGCCTCCTCCACCAAAGTTCAAGAATCCGGGAAGTTTTGCAAAACCATGCCTAATTAGCGGTCATAAATGAAGCAAAGCTCTTTGTGACATAAGAGCTAGTACAACTGTGGAGTCATTGTGGGTTGAAAAGGAGAAGATAGAGGAAGATCCCATTGTGTTTGACAAGCTTCCATGCCATAATTTGATCACAAACACAATGGGGAAAGCACCTAATGGTTTTCCGTACTTAATGGCGATCCTATCTAAAAAGATCATGCTAGGTGACTTAAACTCAATGGCCATTACAATTGGGAACCTCCCAAAAGAGACATTGCTTCTGATGGATGGAGGGTTCCTTAAATTTCGTAGAAGAATTGGATAGAGAATTGAAGAAGTCAGGCTGAGACTATAAAACAAGTGCTTATTGGGAGGCAACCCAAGTTTTATTTTTATTTTTATTTTTTATTAGGTTTTATATTAGTAGTTTTGAATTTGCATTTATTTAGAATTTAATAAAATTGTTTCTATCATGGTTTACAGGTTATTCAAGTCAAATTCAAGTGTGGTGCCCAATTTGTTCCTTGTGCCTAGCCTATTCTCCAAACTTAGCGGACAAGGAGGAAGATTGTTATATTTTCAGGGAAGTCCTCTGCTTTAATTTTTTCTATTTTAGTCATTGAGGAAAATGTCTAGTTTAAGTTTGGGGGCATTTTAGTGTCGTATTGCATATAGTTAGTTATCTTCATGATAGTTCATTTTTTTTATGTGTTAGCGTTGTGTTTTTTTAGGTTGCATATAATACATGGTAGTTATTTGCATATTCATGTAGTGTGTTGCATTAGTATGTGTTCATGTAGTATAATTGCATATATTTTTTTGCATGAATCTGTGTGATAGGTTGGTGTGGTCTTAGCTCGGCCTATGATAAGATTGGTTTTGCATGTTAACTTGAACAGTGTTGATAATTGATGATGAGTTCTAATTTTAATCATAATGATAATTTGAGTCTGTCTTAAACTTATGTAACTGGTTAGCACTTAAAGTTTAACTGTTTTAATCCACTTGGTTCAAGGGTTTCATAATTTGTTTCTGAGGGAAAATCTTGGTTAAAATTTAAGGAAATTAGTGAACTGGCGGTAAAAGTTGGAATGACGTAAAAGCTTGAGTTTGGGGGAATCTATGGGGTATATATATACAAAATGAAAATGAAAAAAAAAATGAAAAAAAAAGAAAATGAAAAAAAAAGAAAATGAAAAAAAAGAAATGATGAAAAGAAAAAAAAATAGAAAATCCAGAAAAAGAAAAAAAATTGAATAAACATCGTGGCATGCTTGTCTAGTTTTGTGGCCTTTGCTACTTGAGTAAGTAAGCCCGAGGGGATTGTCTTTACACCTAGCGCCCTAAGGTCTTAATAGTTTGGGAGTCGTTGGTCGAAAGCTCGTTAAGGTAGCACTGAAAAGCCTAAGGGAATAAGACATTGCACAGCCATGAGAAAAATTAAAAAAATGAATAAAACACGAGAAAGAGCAAAAAATGCCTCGTGGTTGAATAAAAGTATAAATAAATCTTGTATTTACCCTTAGACTTGGTAATTGCTTAGTTTTAATCTGGATTTGTCATGTTCACAAAAGTAATTGAATTGAACCGAAATTTTCCTTCTAAGAAGTTTGTTATGTGATTATCTTGAAGCGTGGTTGGTTAGAATGGTTAACAAGCACACACGCACAACATGGGTGATGATGAGGTTTGGATTGACTAACCGGTTAGAGAGTTATGGACTTTGATTTGATCGGATAAATTGTTTGAGTATCATTGGTATCTTTGAGGCCTGTCTTTATATATCATATTGATTTATTATGAAGTTCGTAGGTATATTAGGAAGTAGATCATGCATATGCATTCATGTAGTTAATTTACGTTGTTTATTTTTAGTTCTTTTGTGTTTTTGCTTGAGGACAAGCAAATGTTTAAGTTTGGGGGTATTTGATGAGTGAGTTTTATGCTCATAATTGAGTGTGTCTGAACTTAATCTTTTGGATTTTTTTCAGTGTTTATGTCTATTCATTCATGTTTTATGTTATTTTGTAGGAATTGGGATAAAAGTTACTTGGATCGACGTTTGGGGTGGCTAGATGCGCGTTTTCGGCTTGCCATTTACACAACAGTCACTTCAGAGCCAATTTGAGTATTGATCGGGACCTTATTTTGAAAACCTTAAATAATGAAAGTTGTATATCTACGTGTCCTCTTTTCGGAACATCTTGAATCATCAAAATCGAAGTTCGGACGAAGACGTTATGGCCATTTTCCTAAAGGACGTCGGAGTAGAAAATTTCTAGAAAAGTGGCCGCCATAGAGGCACCCATTTTCGTGCCTATGCCCAAATGTCGGGGCCTAGGGGCGAGAATCCCAATGTTGTGAGCAGCGTTGCTAGCGCCTGGGAAGAGAAGAGGTTGGGCAAGCTTGGACGCGTTTTGGGGCAAATTTTGACACCTTTTTGACTCCAAATTAGATTGGGTTTGTTCCTAAGCTAAAAATTGGACTTGTAACTTATAAATACATGACGTAAGGCATAAAATAAAGGTGGATTATATATATTAGATTAGAGATACACTCCATTAGGTTAGACATTAACCCTAGTTCTTATTAATTTTGGAGATTGAAGCAACTTGGAGATCATTGAAGATCAAGAGCAGGAGCAAGAGGGGAGCATCAGATTTGCTGACAACAGATTCTATTCTCTTCTCTTATCATACTTTTATCTTTTAATGTCTATTCAGTTGTGGATTCTTGATTTTAATTCAATGACTATGAACTAATTCTTTTATTAAGATTTCAATTGAACCTTTTATGTCTATAAATTAGTTATTCGATTTATTCCAATTATTTGTGTCAAAGTGAATTATTTATCTTATCTTGTGCTTATTGCTTAATTATTTGATCAATAATTACCTTGTTACTCTAGAAGGAATTGGAAGAGGAATTCTAGGGTTAGAACTGGGCATGATAACATGTGACTTAGTTTTTTGCATGGTGAATAATTAGGTTTGTGAATTGAGTGGAAATATATGTTCACCGCATGTAACGCATAAGGAATTGGATTTGAATGAGTTTAATTCAATTGTTTTGCATAGGAATATAGCAAGATTAATCTGGATTAAATAGAAGTCAATTGATCACTTGGAAAAGGGCTTTTGGCATTTGAGAATTTCTGTTAACAATTCAGTAGGCATAATAATTGGGATAATTGGATAATTGATTTATAGTTCATAATTGGGGATATTGAAGTCTTAATCTTTATTCATCTGAATTCATTCGTTAAAATCTTAGTTTTTATTTATTTGATTTAATTTTAGAATAATTTATTTTAATTACTTAATTTAGTTTCCTTAATTAGAAAAATCACAATTTGAGATTATTTAAATAAAATTAGTTTGGTTAAGAATTAGTACTTGGTGATTTTTATTAAATAATTCTTCGTGGGAACGATACTCTACTTTCACTTTATTACTTGTTGACCGTGTATATTTGCACGTATTCATTGATTGCGAAATCGACCAAGAGGGACTTTGACAGATTATGTGACAGTCCCAAATTCGGGTCCTAAATCACCACGGATCTGGTACAATCAATTCTATAACTATTACTATTTGCGGAAGATATAAACATAAATTGTTTATACAATAAACTTTACACACTATTCCCCAAGGTCGACTAACCTTAACTTATACACAATTCATAAACTATCTAACAT
The DNA here is from genome assembly GCA_020205605.1 of Panax ginseng. Taxonomy (NCBI): domain Eukaryota; kingdom Viridiplantae; phylum Streptophyta; class Magnoliopsida; order Apiales; family Araliaceae; genus Panax; species Panax ginseng. Next base: position 71,137,752 of record CM035142.1, on the reverse strand, counting down.
ATAACGTTATTATCATACTATACTATTACAATTTAACTACATACATAATCCCAAGTTAAACTTGGCTTTGTCCTTTTTCCTATATTCGACGTATTCGTCATAATCTGCAATGTTAATCATGATATAGCAATGGTGAGCAATAAGTCTGCCCAACAAGTTTAAGTTCAATATATAATTTAAAGATATATCATGATGGAAAGAATTGAACAAAAGCTGGCTACAGTTCTACAATATAATTGCGAACTAGCATGAATAAATTTTACATAGCTGAACGAACATTGAAAATGAAAAATATATATATATATATATATATATATATATCTGGACCAAATGGTAATGAAGGTGATCAGCCTTTCATACCTGATGAATACATGCAGTATGCACAGAGTGTGATTTAATAATTCTTAGGCATGGCAATCAGAAATGATTAACCACAAGTATAATTAAATAATACAACTCGAGGTTGAGTTAAGAAAAAACTTGTCTGAACCGTTGATTATCGTTACGCAATTTAATAAGCTTTGTCTAAAGACCTAATATTTAAATAATATTTATTTCTAAGTTAGAATAATATCATCACAATATTTAAAATAACCTAAACACATTATCATATAATCATATCCGTTTATAACACAAATAAGACCTGGCATTGATGAGTGAGTTTTATACACATGAATTGGATACATTCGGGCTTAATTTATTGTTATTCTCAAGTCTTTTAGATTAGTTTTTAAGTGTTTATGTCTATTCAAGCATGTTTTATGTTGTTTTGTAGGAATTGGGACAAAAGTTACATGGATCGACGTTTGGGGTGGCTAGATTCGCGTTTTCGGCTTGCCATTTACATAGCAGTCACTTCAGAGCCAATTTGACTATAGCTCTGGACACTATTTCGTAAACCTCAAAGAATGAAAGTTGTAGATCTACTTTTCCTCTTTCTGGATCATCTTGAATCATCAAAATCGGAATTCGAACGAAGACGTTATGGCCATTTTCCCAAAGGACGTCGGAGCAAAAAATGTCAGAAAAAGTGGTAGCGTCGGGGTGCTAATTTTAGGCTTATTTGCAGCGCCGGGGCGCTATAAGGCAGTGTCTGAACGTCGTGCCCAGTGCTGGGGCATTGGGGAAGAGGTTGGGTGCGGCCTGTACGCGTTTTGGGCGAATTTTGACACCTTTTTGACTCCAAATTAGATTGGGTTTGTTCCAAAACTAAAAATTGGACTTGTAACCTATAAATACATGATGTAAGGCATAAAATAAAGGGAGATTACATAGAGTAGACTAGATTAAACATTCCATTAGATTAGAACATAACCCTAGTTCTTATTAGTTTTGGAGATTGAAGCAACTTGAAGACCACTGAAAATCAAGAGCAAGAGCAAAGAGAGGGAGTATCGATTTATCGACAATGATTCTATTCTCTCTCTCATCATACTTTTATCTTTTAATGTCTATTCAATTGTGGATTCTTGATTTTAATTCATTAATTATGAACTAACTCTTTCATTAAGATTTCAATTGAACTTTTTATGATTATGAATTGATTATTTGATTTATTCTAATTATTTATGTTGAAGTGAATTGTTCATCTTGCTTTGTGCTTATTGATTAATTATCGATCAAGAATTACCGTGTTACTCTAGAAGGAATTGAGAAAGGAATTCTAGGGTTAGAAATCGGGCATGGTGACATGTGACTTAGTTATTTGCACAAATGAATAATTAGGTTTGTGAATAGAATGAGAATATCTATTTTGCACGCATGTAACACATAAGGAATTGGGATTGTAACGAGTTTAATTCAATTATTTTGCATAGAGATATAGCAAAATTAATCTTGGTTAAATAGAAGGCAATTGATCACTCGAGAGAGGGCTTTTGGCATTTAAGAATTCCTGTTAACAATTCAGTAGACATAATAATTGGGATAATTGGATAATTGATTTATAGTTCATAATTGGGGATATTGGACTCTTAGCCTTTATTTATTTGAATTCATTTATAAAGTAACCTAGTTTTAATTGATTAATTTAGTTTTATTAATTAGAAAAATCACAATTTGCGATTGTTTAAATAAAATTGATTTGGTTAAGAGTTAGTAATTGGTAATTTTTATTAAATAATTCCTTGTGGGAACAATACTCTACTTTCACTTTATTACTTGTTGACCGTGTATACTTGCACGTATTCATTGATTGCGAAATCGATCAACAGGCATCAAGTCAAATTATTTCAGTCTGAGTTGAATTTGGCAAAATTCTAACATCCAGACGGTCTAGTCGGACAAATATCGAGCTTAAGTTCAATTAAACTCTGCCTAACACTTAACAATTATCTTAGATAATTTTATTATCAGTCAAAATATTTTTCAGAAGCTCGTAATAATTTTTAAATAATTATTACTATTTATCATAAATTTTCAATCATTAATATCGTATTAATATGAATTAAATACCACATAATTTCTTTATCATTAGTATTTATTTAATATCAAATATTAATGAAATACATACATATAATATTATAATATATTTATAATATATCAAAGTGTTTTTAATACTTTAAAATCACATTTATATAATTTTTAAACCTTTAATTCCATTATCCGATAATTGCTATTAATATTAAAATATTAATATTTTCTTGATAAAATATCAAAAGTTATATTTTATAACTTCAAAATATTTTATAATACATAAATCATTTTTATATGATTTATAATTCATTAATTCTCTTTTTCCATAATTTATTTAATAATTAATTAAATTAATTACTTATCATTAATATTAATTAATTAATAAAATTCATCACAAAATATTAAAAGTCATTAAAAATAACTTAAAATATTTTTTATACCATAATATAATTTTTATGATTTTTCATGTATTAAAATCATTTTTAAATAATTTATTTAATATTATAATTAAATAAATTAAATACCATTATTATTCAAAAAATATTAATATTTATGAAATATATTGAGAATAATTAAAAACTAATTTTTAGGCTTTAAAATAATTTTTAGGAATTTATTTTATATTTTTAATAATTAAAAATCATTTTTATCTATTTATTAATTAAAATAATTATTTTTCAGAAATTAATTATTAATAAAGGGCCCTATAGCGACAGACCCGTCGCTATAGGTGTTCTTGAGCCTTCATGTCAGTTATCAGGTTGCTACCTTTGACCACTTATACATTCTTGATTATAAAGTTTCTGGGCTATAAAAGACATTAATCTTGTAGTATTTAGGTAATACTATAATCTCCAGCAAGTTTCATAACCCAAACATATCAAATCTGCAAGATCCAGGCTTGCAAAGTTGTTGTCAGAGGCCTGCTGGGTTTTCTAGGTTACCAGAAACCTAGACAGCTTTGTGTGCTCACTTTGTGGCTCAAAAATCTTAGGGTTCTGGTAATTTGTTTGGTGTTCTAATGATTCAAACATGTAGTCTGTATGTCAAGGAACATAAACATAACACTAAATTAGTCAAACAACATAACATGTGAGAGATCAAGGTCGGTCAAAGGCTTGTCAGAAGCTGTTCTTGGCGATTTCTGGGTTTTTCAGATTTTGTCTAAGGCAGTTGGTCAACGCTTGTTTGACCCACAATATCTTTGATCCTATTATGGATCTAAGTGATATAAAGGCATGATCATGTAGTCCTCATGTCAAACTATAAGATCAAAGCACTAACACTTACTAAAACACAAACAGTAGCAAGATCAAGGCCCTGCAAAATGTTGTCAGAAATTCTGGGTTTCTGAGTTTGCCTAGATTTCCAAAATTCATGCTCGGTCAACGTACTTTGACCGATCATATCATGCAATCTATACATGATCTGGGCTTGATTCAAGTTCCAGATCAAAGACCTTACTACAAAGAACAGATCTATAACATCGAACACCATAAACATCTAACACAGAAGAATCTAGAGGCCCTGACATTTGCTTGTCAGACCACACTTTTCAATTTTTCCAGATTTCTAAAAACTATAATTTCGAGCAATTAATTTGATGTTATGGATCTGGAATTTAACAACCCAGGTCACTAAATGACATCTTCTAACATAACTTTAAACATCTAAACACAACACATAACATGAACCATATAGATTTTTAAGATTTGGGTTTATACCTCTATTATGCTTTGATCTTTGATTTCTGACTTTGAATACTGTTCTTGGAAGGCTGTGAACTAATCATGACTTAACTTCTCTCTCTCTCCCACTCTAAATCTCGAAATTCTAGAGAGAGAATGGGTTGGACATGAATGAGAAATAAAGTAAGATTTTTACTTTCTTAAATCTTTGATTTTTAGATTCATGTATCTATATGTGCAAGGTGGCACTTGTTGGCTGATTTGCTAGATATAAAGCACATGGAATATTTAGAATTGGTGACCAACTCAAGATCTTGACAAGATTTGCAAGCTACCTCATAAATAATACAATAAGGGTATTTTGGTCATTTTGATTTTTATTTTAATAGCATATTTTTCAATTGTCCAAACCCTTAGGGTTTAGGGTTTAACCCTTAAGGTTAAAAAAATAAATTCTAGAATTTCTAAATTAGGTTTCCAAAATAGAAAATTAATATTTTTAAATTATAATTAGGATTCGATAATTATATTAAGATTTCCTAATCATAAATTTAATCTTGCTAATTATGATTAATATTTCCTAATTAAAATTTGCTAAATTTAGCAATTAGGGTTTTAAATTCAAAGTTAGGGTTTCTAACGAAACAATTAGGGTTTCCAACATTAAAATTAGGGTTTTCTAATTAATAGAATTTCTAATTAATCAAATAGGCTTACCCCTAATTAGATTTGTGATTAATACACAAAAACCTTATACATTGTATTTAAATCCCCAAATTAGGGTTTCAAATTTCCTGGAACTAAAATTAGGGTTTTCAGAACTAGTTTTAGGGTTTCTTAGAAATCGTAAGAATTTTCTAACTGAACATTGACGTTCTTAATTTAATAATAGGGTTTGCCACTGATATAGCTTATCTGGTCAACCCTTGACTCTTAACCACATACTGTACATATATAATACTATATACACAAAATATATTCACTTATACCCTTAATCCTGAATAATTCACCATAAAAACTTTAAATTCACAAAATTCCTTCTCGAAAATCTCAAATTCATTAACTTATTTTCTATCTAGGTTTATTATTTAACCTTAATTCAATATTTTAAGATTTTATAAATATCCAAATTCTCGAGTTGTCACAGACTATCCGTCACCTTCACATATGTCTTCAAATCCTTCACATAAACATCATCTCTAACTCATTTCCTCTTCCTATCACTCTTCTTATCCCCCATTCCCTCCATGTTCTTCCTCGTAGAAACTATCACAAACAAAATCAAAAGAATCGAAAAATGTAGTACTAATAAAGGATAACCAACCGAACAACTTACAAATAACCACTTAACCCAAGAAGAAGGCGATAACGATTTAAACTAAAGAACGATCTAAGCAACAACGAATATCTCTAGGAAGAAACTAATTAGAAAATACAAAATAAGGGTTTTCAAAAGAAAAGGAGACGGCAAATAAGGGTTTCCAAAAGAAAAAGAGACGGTTTGCTTAGAAAGTTCCCAAAACACGAAATAAGAGTTTCCAAAAGAAAAAGAGACGGCAAATAGATTAACACGAAACTCAAATTGAAACACGATCCCACAAAAAGTGTGAACAATTTATTTTTTTAAAAAAATGAATTGCCATGTCATCATCACATTAAATCACACAACATAATTAAAGGAAGAATAAATTCACTAATTATGTAAATAAAAATTTAAATGCATTAATTGTGTAAATATTTTATGAATGCACTATTATTGTAATTATTTTAAAAAGGCTTAAATATGAATTAGTACCTTAAACTATAGGCCATATTCCACTTCGATGATCCACCTTTCAATTTTGTCAATTAGGTGATTAAACTATCATTTTTTTTCAATTACACAAAATTGAACACGCCACGTCAGAAATTGCTGACGTGGCTATTTGGGTGGGGTACAAAGCAGCTGATGTGTCAAAAAATATTTTTTTATTTTGAGATTAAACATTAGTTATATACTGAAGGGTAAATTAGGAACAAAACTTTCATGTTACTCCACCTCCTCCTCTCCATTATCATCCACATGAATCGCTTTAAGACTCTCGGCACCTTCAAATCACGAATCCAACATTGCTCACGATCAAGAAGATCCCAAATCGATCGTGGGCAATAAACCATGAAACCAGATTGGGAATGCTACTGAGAGAACTAAAAACCCCCAAATCAGACAAAGGGTAATAACCAAATCAGACATAACAACAAACAAATTTACTACCATCAATAAACTAAACATGAAAAGATTAAGCAATAACCCCTGTCCGTAAAACACAAATAATTTAACTCATTGATCAGAATCGATCTCAAAATAAATGAAAAAATCATCTTTAATAGATACAAATTAGAGATCGTACATCCGGAACTTCACTCATATCCCGATCTAAGCAAAGTGTTAATCACCTTCTTGATTATTAAAATTTCAAAATTTTCATATCTGCCAGATCTAGGGTTAACAGAGAACAAATCAGGATCTAGAAAGAGACGAAGAATAGTACTATCACAGTCAGATCCATCTTCCAAACCCCAAACATTATTAGCCAACAATATCCGTAACCCCAAATCAGAGGCCCAAATCAAGTATTCCACACCAGATCATAAGCCCGAATTCGTCGACGACGATGGAGAGAAGATGGTGACTTGCAGCTCAAATTCGTCGTTTCAGAAGAAATAAGTCGAGGTTATTGGACACACCGGAGCAAGATGGAAGATCAATTCGTCATTTAGAAGAAATTGTTAATGGATTTATTGAGGAATTGCCGGATCGGTTGAGGAAGAGGAGATGTAATTTTCGGCTGGGTTTAGATCGATTGTATGATATATGATATTGATTTGTTAATTGTTATTTGATTTGTTTTATTTTAATTGTTGTTTGACCAATTTACCCTCTATAAAATCAGATTTATTTTATTCATGATTAAAAAATTATTTTTTTTTGCCACGTCATCTTCCTATGGCCCCACAAAATTAGCTACGTCAGCAATTTCTGACGTGGCGTGTTCAATTTTGTGTAATTGGAAAAAATTCATAGTTTAATGACCTAATTAACAAAATTAAAAGGTGGATTACCAAAGTAAAATATGACCTATAGTTTAGGGTACTAATTCATATTTAAGTCTTTTAAAAAATGTACTAGTAAATGTAATTGTTCCCTATTTTTATACTTGAGTACCTGACTAGCATTTGGGCCGGTTCAAACCATTATCCGGAAAATAGAAGCGTAAATTGATTGATCAGATGGAGAGAACTGAGAAATTGAATGGTAATGGAGTCGACGTGTCTGAAAAACCTAACCCTAGATGTGATATCAACGCCCCTTCATTTCCATTCCGGCAGGGCTTCTTCTTTATTCCGTTCATTTTGCTTAGCTCAACTCAAGAACAAGAAGAACAAACTTAATTTCTCTCTCTCTTCCCGCTGCTCCCTATGTACTCTCTCTTTCTATATATATATATATATATATATATATATATATATATATATATATATATATATATTTGATAATTTTTCATGCTTCAGTCTAGTGTATTAGCACCTCTACTGTTTATATGAACTCCTCCGTTAGTCCTGTGTCAATTGGCAAAAATTATAAAATTTAAATAGTTTATAATGTGTTTCGTTATATCCCTAAACCAAATTAATTAACATTATTTTTAAATTTTAGGATTTTGTGAATCTGACTTAAAAAGTTTAAAATGGAACTTTTTTTCAGAAAGTTGGGAATATTTTTGTGGGATGGAGGTAGTAACAATTTTGCTTTGTGCAGCTGAAAGAGGGCATGAGACTTCTTTGCCAAATAGCGTCGGTGAGGCAGTAAGAGAAGTCCCGCAGAACAAGCTTCTTCAAGTGGTGTTAGTTTCTCCTCAGGTACTAATTCCATTCATAATCTTGCTGTTGTACATAATTTGTTAGTGATGTTTCCAACCATTAGTTATAATTTTGGATCAGGAAATCCAATATTCATTAAAATTCCCAACTATTGAGATTTTTATATACCTTAATATACATCTAAATCATTGATGAGATCTAATTTTTATGCTAATTTATGTGGGCAACCTTCATACAATTTCAATATACTTATCCGCTCCAAAATGATAGACCCTGTTCTTTAACATAATCTGTGACCACTATCAATTTGCTTAGATACAATGACATTTGGCACATAGACTTTGAAAGTGGACTCCCGTTCTGGAAAATCTCAATAAGGAAAGACTTTTTCTGGAAGTGAAAATGAAAGTTGGACTCTTAGTTTGAAGTTCTTATCTTGACAAGCATGCTCTTATTATCCCAGTTTAATCTTTACCGGTATAAGTTGGGTTAATACTTACCCTTTTCGTCACATTGAACGCTCGAGATCATTATATTTTTATATTAAGTTACAAGAATTATTACATTGGCAATGAATTCACAAGACGGCAGATTTGATATGTTATTTATCGAAGTTTTCCATAGAAATTGCTTGGCTCGTTGTATCAGTCCGTTCTAACCGGACTACCGGAGTAACTAACGATTGTTGGCAGGAAATCATGAGTTATGTTAGTATTATTTAGTTTTTATATTATATGAAAACATTGAAGTAAACTCAAAACTTGATATAAAAAGGAATTTTAACATAAGTTATGAATTGTTTATCTACTGCATACTCATTTTGTTTCATTGTCATTATAGACGAAAAGTATAAAATGCATTTAACTTTGATAACCAGAACTCTGAATCACTTTATTTTGGATTGGAGACAACCTCAATCCTCAAGGCTACCTCTGAGATTTCTCTTGTCCTTGGCAGATACCTGGAAACACGGGATGCATTGCTAGAACTTGTGCAGCATCAGCTGTTGGGCTACACCTAGTTGAGGTAGCTACTGCCATTTGTCATTTGATAAACATTCATGCTTTGCCACCTAGCATAATGATGAATAAGACGCTTTTCTTATAGTTTTTTTTCTTTATAAAGTTCTTCATTTAGATTTCCTCATCGGCTTAGCCTTCATAGGATATGCTTCCAAATTTGGCTATTTTAACAGTTGTTCCTTATTCAGCCATTAGGGTTTCAAGTGGATGACACAAAATTAAAACGTGCTGGACTGGATTACTGGCCGTATCCTTTACGTTGCTTGCAGGTGAAAGCATTGGCTTCGGCATTTTGTTTGTTATTTCCTTCTGTAAATTTTATGGGATGGTCTCGTTATGTTATCATATACTTTAACCTGTATGGAGTCAAATCTGCAAGCATTATTTACCATAGCTCTCTGAGGTTCAGATTGTGGACCCATGCAGTTCCTCCATCTGAGTTAGTTCTTCTATAAAGTTTTGTCTTCTTTTATTAATATATTTAAATTTCAACCTCTCATGGGAGTAGCAACTGCAAGACCATGTTTCCTACAGCTTTCTGAGGTTCAGATTTGTAAATCCTTGCGTCTTTGCGATTGGATTAGTAGTTTGTAGTTATATAGTTTCCCTTTCACTTACTATTATTTATCTTGTTTTCTGTTAATGACTGAGAGACTTTGCTTCTCGTATGCTGGTGATTCATGCTGAGCCAACTCTTAACTCTGTATTAGATATGTCGTTGTGAAAGTGCATAGCTCGTGGACAGATTTTCGAGAATATTTTAGGCACCAGGTAGTTTACTTTCTTAGGGAATCTGTTTTGCCTTGTTTATTTGTTCTCTTTGTTACTGAACAGGTATTTCCTTTTATCTTGTATAGAAAGGGGAAAAAAGGCTGTTGGCATTTACCAAGAGAGGAACAACTATTCATTCAGTAAGTTGCCTATCCATCTTATTTTACGAACATATAATATAAAAATTTAGACATTTTTTCTATTCAATCAGCGCGTTTGGTGATGGGCCTTGTATGTGATTCTTTAACCTCTAGCAGAGAAATATTTTTTTCTTTTTCTTTCTCATTCAGTGTTTTATTTCTCTTCATTTTTGTCAAATGAATGAATGAACTAAGATATAATTTATGGAAGTATTTGCAATTGCTGTTCTATGAAGCACAGCATGCACAAACTACAAAGCCTATCATCCTACTTGGCTGTATTAAGGTGGGTGAAGTATTGTGTGTTTTAGGCTCTGGTGTGATGATTGCTCTTATTCATAGTTCATTTTGATTTATTGTTGGATGATGTAGGACCTTCTTAGGAGTTTTGAATGGTCAACGGGAGAATGATTTAGAAGATTCATATATGATATTTGTAGCTAAGAAATTGTAGAAAGTAGGCATTAAGGTATACAAGATGGGATCAGAAAGACACAAGGTTTGAGGATTGACTAACAATGAAAGAAATTGTTGAGTGCAGCTCTGGGGTTATGGCAGTACCCTGAGTAGTGGGCATTGCACCTAGATTTCCATAGACATTACACCTAGGTTTTTTAAGCATCACATCCAGAAGTTGAGCATCACAAATCAAATTCAGATGGTAGAAAAGAATCTTCATTCCTCCCCTCAAAATAAGAGTCGTACAATATAGAGAGAACCTAAGACTAGACCTAGCAAAAAATAGGTTTGGGTTGGTTTTGGGTTACATAAAATAGGTTTGGGTTGGTTTTGGAATCAAAACCATATTACCTATATTTAATATGGGTTATGTGGTTTGGATTTAAATGGTTATGGGTCGAATTCGATTTGACCTATTTTTCAAATTATAGTTTCACTAAAATCTTAATTTACATTATACTAAAAAAGTCTTATTTTAATTTTTAGACCAAGTTTAAAATTAAAAATTTTAATTGATGTGACTAATTTGAGTATTAAAAACATTAATTTTGTAAAATTTACATTAATAATTAATATGTTAATTAAAATTAATGAAATTATTGAGAATTTTATTACAATAACCAATAAATATTATTTTTTTTTGGAGTGTATATATAATCAAGTAAATATTATTTTTTTTTTAGTATATATATAATAAGGGGGTGTATTTTTTAGGGTGAATCAATAAATATTTTTGGGGGGTGGTGGGGTGTATACATAATTAATAAATATTACTAAAAGTGTTAACTTTATTATGGATTAATTCCATAATTAGTGTAATGGTTTTTTATAATTACAAATATAAATTACAAAAGTAGTATGTAATATGTATAATGTATATGTGTTATATAAAAATGTAGTGTAATAATACATACATGTTGATGTATTAGTTCAACAAAGTGTAAAAAAACTATCATAGACTAATATGGGTCAAAATTAGTTAAATTAGATCTAACCCATATTTGTAATAATAATAGCTAAAAAATTGTAGAAAGTAGGCATTAAGGTGTACAAGATGGGATCAGAAAGACACAAGGTTTGAGGATTGACTAACAATGAAAGAAATTGTTGAGTGCAGCTCTGGGGTTATGGCAGTACCCTGAGTAGTGGGCATTGCACCTAGATTTCCATAGACATTACACCTAGGTTTTTTAAGCATCACATCCAGAAGTTGAGCATCACAAATCAAATTCAGATGGTAGAAAAGAATCTTCATTCCTCCCCTCAAAATAAGAGTCGTACAATATAGAGAGAACCTAAGACTAGACTTAGCAAAAAATAAGCTTGGGTTACATAAAATAGGTTTGGGTTGGTTTTGGAATCAAAACCATATTAACTATATTTAATATGGGTTATGTGGTTTGGATTTAAATGGTTATGGGTCGAATCCAGGTCGACCTATTTTTCAAATTATAGTTTCACTAAAATCTTAATTTCTGTTATACTAAAAAAAAGTCTTATTTTAATTTTTTAGACCAAGTTTAAAACTAAAAATTTTAATTGATGTGACTAATTTGAGTATTAAAAACATTAATTTTGTAAAATTTACATTAATAATTAATATGTTAATTAAAATTAATGAAATTATTGAGAATTTTATTACAATAACCAATAAATATTATTTTTTTTAGTGTATATATAATCAGTAAATATTTTTTTTTAGGGTTAGGGTGGGGGGTGGGGGTGGGGGTGGGGGTGGGGGTGGGGGTGTATACATAATTAATAAATATTACTAAAAATGTTAACTCTATTATGGATTAATTCCATAATTAGTGTAATGGTTTTTATACATAATTACAAAAGTATGTAATATGTATAATGTATGTGTTATATAAAAATGTAGTGTAATAATACATACATGTTGATGTATTAGTTCAACAAAGTGTAAAAAAACTATCATAGACTAATATGGGTAAAAACTAGTTAAATTAGATCCAACCCATATTTGTAATAATAATATGGGTCCAAAATCAAACCAATCCATCACCTAAAATCTAGTCAAACAACTCAATAGATCCAAGTAGTTTTGGTTAACTATATGGTTTTTAACTTAAATTGCCAGGTCTACCTTAAGACTCAAGGATGAAGTAAATTGAAAAGACCGGCACGCCTCTTTGGAATTACAAAACCCCATTTAATCCAAAGATTATGACTCAAATATTATCAAAAAGCCCACATATTGATGCCTTTCCTGGCAGTCATCTTCTACAACCCAAAAGATAATATTACCTATCTACCCTTGAATGCTAAACCATAATAAAAGTAAACTAAGAAAACAAACTACTCCATCACTTGCAATTCAGTAGAACAAGCAAGGACCAGATGAGGGGCGGGGCTGGGCTGGGCTGGAGAGACAAAGTGGTGGATTTTCTTACAGGGCACATTCGTATATACGTGATATCTATAAAATAAGGAGAAAAAAGCTAAAAACAATTAGAGATTGATTTGAAGAAAAGAGTTTTGCCTAATGGCAATACTGTTTTGTTGATTCAGGACACGTAAATAGGACATTTCTAATTTAAAATTACTGCCTCATTTCCTTGACCAGTTGTTGGTGATGAAGAAGTGCAGTGATTAGCAAAGTATATTTTATATTTGTTTCTCATGTAACACGTGCCTTAACTTTCTCATTTGTGATAGAATTGTTTGTATCCCCCCGTATGGATTACTAATTTGAATCACATTACTGCAGGACTTTTCCTACCGAAGAGGTGATTGGCTTGTATTCGGCGCAGAAACTTCTGGACTCCCACCTGAAGCCTTGCTTGACTGTAAGAATGAACTGTACGGTGGTGGTACCATTCGCATCCCAATGATAGAAACTTATGTTAGATGTCTAAATCTATCGGTGAGTGTTGGGATTTCTTTGTATGAAGCATCTAGACAACTTAACTACGAGCAGCTTCAAAGCCTGTCAGAACCTTGTATTGATAGTAACAAATCATTTATAAGTGAAGATGTGTTTGCTTAAAAATTCTAAGTAGCAAGGTTTAAGTAACGTTGGCGAAAAACAGGAAGCTGATGGTCAAAGTAGAATTTGAATTATGGCATGATGCTCATGAATATTTTTTTTTCTTTACTATTTTTGGGTTGTTACGTTCTTTCTAAGCGATAATTAAATTCTTACTTTTGACTCGGTTGAACTGAAAATTGAATTTATTAAAGGGAATTGATATTTCCACAAGAAAAATTGATATTTTTACAAGGTTACTTTCATGAATAGTAAACAGGACTCACATTCATGTGAGTGAAGTCTTGTAAAAATATCAATTCTTTTTATCAAATTATATTTTTAATTATAGTATAGATATGAAAACTTGACTCATGTTTCAATTGCAAACCCATGTTGTCTTCAAAACCACTAGCCTTTTCACTTAAAAATCTATCAGGTTTTATACAAGATAGAAGTTCTATTCTATCATTTCATTAGCAGTGAGTTGTGAATTCCAAAGGGTTGCTCTAACGTTAGGAAATTATTTTTAATATGATAAAAATGATGTACAATTTACAAATTAAATTAAATTTATCTCTAGTACTCCCTTATGATGTTTTAGATGATTTTTTTTTAAATTATTTGATGTTTTATATAATCTAAGAGAATTAACCATAATTTTTTCAAAATTCTCTCTTATTGGAAAATGTTACAAATGAGAGAGTACGAGATAAATATATGATAAAGGGTATTATAGATAATTAATATTATATTTAATGTTATACAACCATTTCCTTAATTATTATGCACAACTCTAAAATGTCATATATTATGGGAAGGAGGTAGGGCACATGAGATGAGGGCTTCCTCACCCTCTTGCATGAGATGTCCATTTACATAACATGGGAATGAGTGTATTCAATTACTCCCCCCATTCTTAAAAGATTGTCGTTTTTAACTGCTCAGTTTTAACTTTTTTAAGTCAAATTGACTATTCTTAAAATTAATAATTAAGCATATATAAATATATTTCTAAAATTATAAAAATTAAGATTAGTAATAAATTGTATATACTTTCTTTTGGTTATAATCTCTTCACCTATATTTTAGCAAAAATAGTAAAAAGATTAGTTTTAAAAATAGTCAATTTGACTTTAAAAAATCAAAATTGAGCAATTAATTTGGGACGGAGGGAGTAATTTTTATTCTAAAAAGATTGTCTTTTTGAGTTTATCAATACACATTAGCTATTTTTCCCCTACTTTATCATTATTTAAAGTTTTCTCATATTTAAAGCTTTCTTCACTTCTCAATGATTCTTATTCAATTCAATGTTATAATCCAAGTAGTAATTGGTTGACCCTTTCGGTGGCCTCTTCACTTCCCAATGATTCTTATTCAATTCAATGCTATAATCCAAGTAGTAATTGGTTGAATTGAATAAGAAAAATTAGAAAGAGAATAATTAGTTGAGACAATTAATAAGGGTAGTATAATATTTTCGTTATGTATTAATTATATTCCTTAATTTGTATGCATTAACCTTAAACGACAATTTTTTAGGAACAAAGAGTGTACCATGTAAAAACGACGTCATTTTGAGGACTACTTCGTACAAGAACGTGACCCGTAACCCTTACCTTCCTTTTTGCCACACACACACACACACACAAACATATATATATATACGGTAAGGATCAAGAGCATTTCTCCTTAAATAACATTCTTTTATTAAAATTACGTCGTTTTGGAGGGGACGCGGTGGCATTTTTGTAAATACAATGTCACCGCGTCCCTCCAAAACAATGTAGTTTTAATAAAAGAATGTTATTTAAGAGAAATGCTATTTAAAGAGAATGCTCCTTAATCTCGACCATATATATATATATATATATATATATATATATATATAAATGAAATGAGTATAAGGATCTTACTTTCTTAAAATGAGGACTTTTTTTGGTTTTTTTAAAACAACTAAAAAAAAAAAAGTTTAATATTTATGGAATGAAATTTTTCCATAATACAATGTTTTGGGCGTGTTTTGAATACCTATACCAAAAAGTGGTGAGTACGGTCTGCATCATATATATATATTTTGTTATAACGCACTGCAAATCACACCCAAAACATGTATTATGAAAAAAAATTCGCCCATAAATATTAAACTTTTTTTTTAAGTTGTTTTAAAAAAAAAAAAAAAAAAAAAAAAAAAGTCCCTCATTTTAAGAAAGTAAGAGAGATCTACTCCGATCTGACAATATATATATATATATATATATATATATATATATATATATATGACTTTATAATATATTTATATTTTTATATAAAGAAAAAAGAAAAGAATCCTTCTGAAACCAGCTAAGGAAATATCCCACAAGCCGACAGGGCAGCTAATAAATGAGCCAACCCTACTAGTAGTAAATAATTTTAGTAGTCTGGACCGGATACAGTTCTTTTAAGGTTATGCTCTTTATTGATTTAAAAAAAAGGTTATGCCCTTTATTACTTTGGACCCACTCAAAGACCATTTTTCTTGCACTGAATGAATATTTATCCGCATGTTTCATTAAAAAAAACTTATTTGTTGAAAATATTTATTAATTGTCTTCAAATTTACTGTCATAATTTCTTTCATGTCACTACTCGTTTAATAATTCAAATTTTTAAAAATAAATATGAAAAAAATATATATCCATAATATTTTTAATTATGTAAACAAGACTTTATTTGTGAAATAAAAATATATTATAAAGAATGATAATAATACATAAATGCAACCAAGATCCATGAGCTGGGGGTGGGTGCAAACCATAAATTATGCAAGAAACTCATGAATGGATGGATGATAACATCCAAAATAATAGAACAACACAAGTTTAAGGGAAATTTTTAATCGGCTTAAATCTGGAGGCTAAATCAAATTATAACATATTTAATATCTTAATTTTAATAATATTTTCTTGGATCATCTTAATTCATCACATGTTCATTCAAAATGGCATAACTGAATGTAGTATTCATAAGGAAACTGATATTTCACACGAGTCTCTCTCACGTGGAGGTGAGACCCATTCACTATTCATGTGAGAGAGATCATGTGAAAATATTATTTTTATATATCGAAATACCAGTTCCCAATTAATAATAACAGTTTGAATTCCTTATATAAACATTTAATTTAAGTATCTCATATGCTATAATGTAGGACTGAGATGTTACCGAAGGAATTTATGTTTTAAATAGAAGCTGATCCTTGTGGATTTTCCTCTCTTCTCCTCTCTCTACGAAAAACTTCACTCTGTTTTAAATATAGAGATGACTCCTATTTTTTGAAAAATAATGTTACTATCACATAAAAAAATTCATATACACACATGTATATCTGTAGCCCCCACATATCAAGCGGGACCCACAGTATGCATATGTGTGTATGTAAACATTATGTAAATTTTTTTTATGTAATAATATCATTGTTGTTTTTGAAAAGAGTCTCCCCTAAATTTACTCTCTTGTACATTTTTTTATTATCTAAATATTTTTATTCTTACTTTATGCGGGAATTAGTTTCCTAGTTTCTCCTTTGTGCTTTGGATAAGATAAATTATTTAGATGTGGGTGTGGTTATGTGGTGTTATCATAATGACTTGTTCTTTCATTATTCATATTTAAAAATAGTATTCGTTTAACATGAAGTAAATTTCATGGTAAGTTCATTTCTTGTTTAATATAGTGTTAACACATAAGTGGGAGAGTGATCTCTCCATCTGCGTGTCAGCATTATATTGGGCATGAAGTTCAGTTCATGCTAACCACCCCTAAAAAACGGCTCAAAAGTCATATCAACATATTCTATTACTCCCTCCATTTCTTAATATAAGTTATTTTAAAATAAATATTTTTGTTCCTAAATATAAGTCGTTTGAAAATTTTAAATAAGCATTAATTGCTTAGTTTTTCATATTACCCCGAGTATTAAATATAAATTTGGTTCTCTCACTATTTTTTGCGCAATAAATAACACTCTTTTTTCAATACAAAGACAATATAGACAATTGATAGTATATTTAATGCTTTACAATCATTTTTTTAATACTTGTGCACAACCCTAAAACGACATATATTAAGAAAAAAAGGAAGTATTATTTTTAAAATATAACGATTTTTCATAAGTATATGTAGTGTCCACTAACAGTTGCTACAATTGATTTTCTTTTTTATTCTGTTATTTTTAAAAAAAAATTATCATTTCAATTTTTTTTATTGAGATCATTTTATCATTTAAAACATATTATAATTTTAAAATATTTTATTTTTTTGAACCGTTTGATAAATAAGAAAAATCATGATTAAATTCCATTTACCTACCTACCCTACTTGACATTCAATGTTAGGGCAGGGTGGTAGTGGAGTGGTTGACATGAATTTAGTACTAGTGTCTCACATATAAAAATCCAAAGGCAAATTCAATTGTAATGGCCAATTACCTAAATTTAGCAAGTATTTAGTGTAATAATGATATTATTATAATAAAATGGTGATAAATAACTTGAAAATATTTATCATATACTAAAATCTATTAACTCTGTATTTTGAGAGAAAATTAAAGAGTTTTGCTTGTATTAATAAATTCAATTTCTTAATTAAATGGATTTATTTTGAAAAATAATAGTATTAGATAATGTAATAGCATAATTATAATTTCTTTATTTTTTAAATATAATTAATTAATTATCATATTCCTATTGAACAGTCCAAGACCACCATTATACCGACACTGCGTATAAAATTGATTCTCATCATGGCTTAGTGTGAGACAGTGATAGTGCTTGAGAGCAAGAAAATATACTATACAAATTAGAGATATATTTTTATTTTAAAATTATATAGTAACATACAAAAAATTTAAATATTGTTATTTATCGTGAATCGAGCTTAAATTGTTTGAACTTTTTGAATGAATATATTCGAGAATTAATAAAAAATTATAATTTAAGAATGTTCAAATAATTTATTAAATTTTAAAATTTATTTATATTTATATTATTTATATTTTGAGTCCAAATATTCGAATTTTTAATCGAATAAGTAGAGTTCAGAACCAGAAATAGGAAAAAAAAAATAAAAAATAAAATAAAAAGGGGGACATCAGAATATCACATGCCTTCTTACCTCCATAATTAATTTCTCGCTTACCTCCTTCCTTCACTACTCTGCATGGCCCATTAACTGACACCAGTAATTAATCCACCTCTCCAGGGGTATTTACGTCCAATTTCATATATATAACTACATTCCCACGCTCCCCTTTATCATCATCATCATCACACAGACATTTTAGAACAAACAACGAGAAAGTGGTACATTTTTCAGATGGAGCTGACCGGACTGCTCACCGTGGTTCTACTAGCCGTTATACTTACGGTTAATGCCTGCCCGCCGGCGGACCGGGCAGCATTACTGTCTTTCAAGGCTGCCCTAAGCGAGCCTTACTTGGGTATATTCAACTCATGGACGGGCAATGACTGTTGCAACCGGTGGTACGGAGTTAGCTGTGACCCGGCCACCGGCCGTGTCGCCGACATTTCTCTCCGGGGAGAATCAGAAGACCCAATCTTCGAGAAAGCCGGACGGTCCGGTTTCATGACCGGTTTGATCTCTCCCTCGATCTGTTCCCTAGACCGGCTAACAACTCTTGTTGTCGCCGACTGGAAGGGAATCTCCGGCGAGATTCCGGCCTGCATCACTTCTCTTCCTAGCCTACGAATCCTCGATCTCATCGGAAACAAAATTTCCGGCAAAATTCCTGCTGATATCGGAAAATTAAACCGGCTCACCGTTCTCAACCTAGCCGACAATGCCATTTCCGGTTCAGTACCTCCCTCAATCGTCAACCTATGCAGCCTAATGCACCTCGATCTCAGCAAAAATCAACTCTCCGGCAAACTCCCGTCCGATCTCGGGAATCTGAAGATGATGAGCCGAGCTTTACTAAGCCGAAACCAACTCACCGGTTCAATCCCATACTCAATCGCCAGTATCTACCGTCTCGCAGACTTGGATCTATCCATGAACCGGATCTCCGGTTCAATTCCGCATCAACTCGGTTCAATGCCGGTCCTTTCAAGTCTTAATTTGGATAGTAACCAAATATCGGGCGAAATACCGGCTACTATATTAAGTAATACCGGTTTAAATATCGTTAACTTGAGCCGAAACTATTTAGAAGGTTATTTACCCGATGTTTTCCACTCGAAAACTTATTTTTCAGCTATCGATTTATCGTACAATAATTTAAGGGGCTCGATACCAAAGTCGATATCGTCCGCTATGTATATTGGGCACTTAGACCTCAGTCATAACCATCTTTGTGGCATAATTCCAAGCGGTTTACCTTTTGATCACCTTGATGCGTCGTCGTTTGCAAATAACGACTGTTTATGCGGATCCCCGCTGCGGACTTGCTAGAAAAATCGGGGTTTTTAGATCATCTATTTGAAATTTGGGGTGTAATTTGTAATTGTGAATTTAAGTGTTGTTTAATTTTATTTTTATTTTACTTCGGATTATAATGAAAGGAGGGGTGAAAGTGGTTTGTATGTAAGCTTTATATGATGAGAGCAAACAAAAAAATAGTGGGAATGATATGCACTATGATGATTGATGAAGCAATAAAGGAGTACATAGTTTCTAAATTTCAATTATTGCATAAAATTATGTTTTATTTTAAGACAAATAAAATGTGAAAAAATCATGTTATATATTGCTATTTTTTTTTTTGTCAAACTACGATTGTGACGCATCAATACATGAATCGGATAAGATTATAAAATTAGTTCACTTTATTAAATACATCGTAAAAATATTATTAACTAAATTGATCTACGTAAATCATAATAAAAAAAATATTCTTCTTTTTAGCTTTAGAAATTAGGAAGAGGGGATTCTATTCTAATAATTTCAGATACAAATTATTAGAAAAACAAAGATGTTGGGAGAATGCATATTTTGATTTGATGTTTTAAATGTAAATGCTCATGATTATTTGTAAAGTCCTTCAAGGAACATATGTACAAGGACTTAGTGATAGATCAAATTTGTTAGATTAATCTAAGCTCTTAACGTGTATCATTCTGTAAATGAATGTATAGATAGAAAGATCAAAGCTGTTAGGTTGATCTTAAGATGTAATAGATAGGCTTCGAAGAATTAAGTAGTGTATCAATCGATCAATACGATGAAGTCAAAGCGTAAACGTAGAGCCTCAAGGATCGTAGTGTGCTGCATCTTGAAAGGCCTCTTCAAAAATCGTAGAAGTGGTCCCAGCGTTTAGAGCCAACTCAGAGATCGTAGTGTGCTCTCGAAAACTTAGAGTTTACAACTCAAGCAAGCGAAGATCGTAGTGTGCAAGTATTTAAGAGAAATCGTAGTGCTCTCGGCTGATAGCATCAGACCAAGCACCAAGGCGACAAGTCACCACGATCACGAATCGTAGAAAGTACCACGATCCCGAATCGTATAGTATCATCACATCTCTTGTGTCGGAAGCATCAAGCCTCACGCTTTGTGTGGAGACAAACTCAACAAATGAGGAATGGATTCTAAGCGTTGTAGTTCTCACCGGTCCCAAAGGCATAAGAGATATCCTTAGTATGCAACAAAGAAGCGTATTGAAGAAGCTAAGGAAAGTACCATTGGTAAAGGGAAAAATACCTTTTTAGGTGTTAGGTGAAAGCGGTCTGCAACGTGTCGGTGGGCGAATGCAATTGAAGATGTGCGAGAAAAGTCTCCATCAAAAAAGCGAAATGTCAAACGCATTTAATGCTTCAACGGATGGATCCAACGGATAGTTTTCAAGATCACATATATGCAAATCAAGCGGATGAGAGAAAGTAAGCAAGCATTGAACAAAAATGTACAAGAACTCTCAACGCTCAACTCTACAATCTAAGAAAAAGAAAAGCTTGCTCAACTACTCAGTTCTTTCGGACAAGTGCTTAAACAGCAACTGAGTAGCAACCATCAAGAACTCAACATCTACCAATCAACTGAAGAAAAAGTTCATAGTCAGAAGGACTTGAAGAGTTCTAAGTGAACTGTAAAAGAGCCAAGTCTGCTGGACTTGAAGAGTTCAAGAGTGAACTAAGAAGTTCCTAGACTGCTGGTCTAGAAGGAATCTAAGTGATTCTGAAAGTGTAAGAGACATCCTTAGTGGATTTCCTACTCGAGGAGTAGAAGAGTGGACTAGGAGCTTTAAGTGCTCTGAACCACTTAAAACGAATGTGTCTCGTACATTCTTACTATAACTGTTATATCTGCTTTATAAGCGCTATATATCGCCTCACTCTCATAAACTCACTTTATCTTAAGGGAGATTAAAAATATATTAATTAAGCTAAAGTTTAAATCATTATCTACTAACAAGTTAAAATGAAAAGATTTTTAAATATCTATTCAACCCCTCTTACAGATAACTATTGTATCTCTCAGGAACTAACAATTGGTATCGAGGCGAGGTTCTATTATACAACCTACAAAGCTTTAGTAGATCGATGGCACACTTACCAAGTGAATCAAGAAGCTGGAGGCAAAGAAGCCACCGATGTGCAACGAGGATAAATTTGCAAAGCTGGAAAGTCGGGATGCAAGAATACATGGACTCGATAGATGAAGATCTATTTGAGGCCCATTCAAAATGGGCCCTATATTCCAACAAATCTTGCACCAACCACGACGATCCAAGCGAATACAAATCAAAGTCGAAGAGGAGTGGACAGAACGACGAGAGAGAGGCATCAACTCGTGAAGAAGGCAAGAACATTTTGTTTCAATCCTTAGAAGGCGATTTGTTGAAAGCGTTGTCAACATCAAAGCGAGAAAGGAGGTTTGGGAAGCACTACTCATCATGCACTGCGAAGGAGCGGAAGAAGTAAGAGAAAACAAACAATCACTCGACACAAGCGGTATGAAATGTTTGCTCATGTTCGAGGAGAAAGCGTAAGCGCCACTATGAGAGATTCAACGTTATGCTCGACTCTCTACGAGCCTATGGGAAGATCTATCAAACAAAGATCTAATCATAAAGTTCATGAGAGCACCCCAGCAAGGTGGGATGCCAAAACCAACGCTATTAGAGAAGTCGAAAGAATCTTCATGAGATAGCGGTTGTAAGACCCCAACTTATTATAAATAAAATCGAATTTTCTTTAATTATTATTGTGAATAATAAGGTATTAATTTGATATAATTCTCTGATTATGGGTGAAATGTGCAAATTTTGCAAAATATGCAAATGGTTATAAAATAATCATTGTTGTTGAGGAATATTCATTTGGTCGTGGAATATTCTTGTTGTCAGAGAATATTCGTACGACGACGCAGTCATTTGTGGGCCCCATAACAGAATAATTGTCGGATGAAGAAAATGACAAGTTTGAGTTTTTATAAATAACGGACGTAGTTGTTACCATTAACTAACTTGTTGGAATACCTAAATTGGTTAAAATACGATGTCTGGCGTGGATGCTTGCAGTATTGATGAATTATTGATCCTTACGTGAAGGCATTACTCGATAATTATTACATGAATTCTTGTTCAATATTTTATTTTATTTATTCAATAATTGTTGCGTTGATATTTTATATTATTGTTGTTTCAATAATTGTCAACTGCGCGATATTTCCCATTATCGGATCAATAATTCATATTATTTGAATAATATTATTAGATAGCATTATTGGCAATGTCTAAAAAGTTCTATCGAGGAGGTTTGGTCACCTAATTGCGGCATGATAAGGAGAAATTCTTATTGGAAAGCCCCTTTTCTGAGGAGCGGCTGGTTGTCATAAATGTGATTACGTAATATTATTTGTGAATAATTAATTATTGATTCATATGATAAGGAAATATTTATTTTATGTGGATATAAATGTTGGATATATTTATTGTGGTTAGAAATGAAGGAGTTAATGTTGAGGTGTTTTATCGGTATTTTGTGCCGGAATGAAGGTATTAAAAACTAAACCGGTGTTTTGAGATATATTGTGTGAGTTATAATTTTTAATCCGACCGTTGGATCGTTGTAATTTTTGGATGTTATACATATATAAGTTGAGTATATGTCCACAAATTTTGAGCGAATTAAAAATGAGCGTATGATTTTTATGAATTTTAAGGGTGGTGATTGAAATTAGGTTTATAAATAATTTTGGTGGAAAATTCTAGAATTGAGTGGGCCCCACTTGTGGTTGGTGAAGAAATGTGTTGAATTTATTTCAAATGTGGTGGATGGGAATAGTAGCAGATAAAAAGCCATCGGGTTGGTCAAGTCTGCTAACATTTTCCTATAAATAGAGGGCTAAGTTAGAATTGAAAATCACACGAAACAAGTTTTCTCTTTTTTCTCTCTAGATTATTGAGTGTATTTTGTGAGTATTTAGATACTTTGTGAGTTTACATTCATCGTGAAAGTTTCCTTGAACCTTATCACCAGATATTTAGATCGAAATCTTGATATTTTGAGGTAAGGGATGTTATTTTCTTCATATATGATATTATTTCTTCAATATCATTATCTTAGAAGTATTGATCTGAATTTTATCAAATTTGGAACTTTTGTGTCGGGGTTACTATTCACGTATCTGGCACTTTATTCACGAATACGACCTTTATTCATAGAAAATGAAATTTTCTTCTTTTTTCCAAGATGTCTATTATGGTTACTATCTTTGATTGTATCCATGTTTTGATCTTTATTTTTGAATTACGCTTTCAAAATTGGTATTTATAAAGTATTATTGATCTCGGATAAAGCTGTTATACGAATCCTACTATTTGTCCTTCCGTTTCCTTTGGATTCATTTTCTTTAAAATATTTTTCATCATCCTCGGTCCTAAATGATGATATTACTAAATATCTTGACTGTAGTGCAAAGATAAATGATTAAGCGATGAATATCTTTGGCCGTAGTGCAAAGATGAACAAGTGTTGAAATGAACATGACCCATTTGGTGATCTAAATGAATATCTTTGGCTGTAGTGCAAAGATGAATATTTGATTAAAGATGTATATTGATTGTTATTACGGGGATAAAATATTGATGATGGACTTTTAAATCTTAGAAGATAGTAGAACTCATTCTCTACTTGACTCTTCTAATGGATTCTTTGTTTCATTGCAGTTGTTGATCTAAAACTTGTTGGCTATTATATTTTATCAGATTTTTTTTCTGTTGACGACTAACGATAATTTGTTGTATATTATCTTAGTCATAATATTTTTCTTGGGCTAGTTGAGCTCACCCTTTTCCTTTTTGTTCCATTTTTCTCGGGAGGTGAGAACATAGCATGAACTAGTAAAGAGTGCGTAGTGATGGTTCTAGAAAGATGTTTTAGCGATCCTCACTATTTACGTAAAATAGTGTTTGAATAATTATAATGAGGACTTATTTGAGTGTGGATATTATCAAGAAGATAATATTTGTATTTAAACTCACGGTATGTGTTGTCGTATTTTGCCGACAATTGTATTATTGAAGTTGTAGTTGCTTTACGTACCATGTATTTGGCGACTTCGAGAATGGGTGTTGTATACCTATTTTGGGGGCATCACAGTTGGTATCAGAGTTTAGGGATATGGTCTCTGGCGGAGATCGGGGAATAGAACTAGGAGGGGAGAGATGAGTAAATCCTTCGCTTATTTGTTGGTCAGTCATAATATAGGGATATTATGTGATATGTTAATTTGTTTAATTAACCCTTGTTTTATGGCGATGATTTAAGAATGGCCGGCGAGAGCGTTAACAATGGAGTGTATGAGGCGTGGAACAACCTTTGAGTTACAAACCCGGAGAAGCGTGCAACAGGAAGGCAATATTTCTCCTATAAACAACACTCAAAGCAAACGATGAATGATGGAATGTTTAGGAGCTTTTTGCGGTTCATGCAAAACCGAGACGAGGAGACTTCGTGCACAAAATCTGGTGGAAATGATAGCAATATGAGGCTTATCACATTGAGCGATTCAAAAGTTAGGACGCTTGAGAATTTAAGGAAGCGGATCCGATCATGGCGGAAATGTGGGTCAAGCAAATTACCAAGATATTCGATGTTTTGGGATGCGGAGAGCAGAAGGTTCTTTTCGCCACCTTTATGTTCGCGGTGAGGCGGAACTTCTTGGTGGAGATCTGTAAGCGTACCAACCACGGTACCTTTTCGGCATGTCTTGGGAAGCGTTTGAAACTATTCAATGACAAGTACTTTCTGAAAGTATTACGTCATATGAAGGAGGTGGAGTTTATCGATTTGGAACAAAATAACATGGCGGTGTGTCGATGACGAGGCGGAGTTTGCGAGTTATCGAGGTTTGCACCTCATTTGGTTGAAAATGAGGAGCGAATAGCGAGGATGTTTACGAGAGGTCTAAAGCGAGATTGGCGATATCTTATATCTCATAAATTTTCTTTATATTAGGATGTTGTAAGCGAGGCTCAATTATTAGAAGCGAGATAATGAGTATGTGCAATGGGGACCACAACGAGGTCATCTGGTGGTGGCAATGATCATCGAGGCGATGATAACCAACGAGGAGGAAAAATCGAACAAAAGCGGTAACCACTCGGGTGGTCATCGTGGCCATGATAATAGGAGAGGTGAGTCAGTGGAAATTTCGGAAAGAGGAGATTCAACAATGATGGGAAGACATCAGCGGTACCAACACCAACAACAAATTCTAGGGAGGAGAAGCGGCCTTGAGTTAGATGTTACAAATCGGGAAAAGGAAATATCATTAAGCTGTCACAACAATCCAAGGTATGTTACAATTTGTGGAAAGGAAGGCCACATAGCTCGGGATTGTTTCATAGCAAAACCAAGTTCAGCAGGGATGGTGACTCAAGAACATCCGGATAAGTCGAAATCGATGGTTCTGGAAGGCGTTTGTCGTGGTAGCCAAAGCGAGGAACGAACGAGGTGATTCTGGGTAAGCTAATCTTGAACTCTTGCGAAGTTTATACCTTACTAGATCTAGGTTCTACCCATTCTTTTATCTCTCTGCTTGTGCTAAAGCGTTTAAACTTGACTCAGGAGAAATTAGACTTTGACTTATCTGTTGAAACTCAGTTGGGTGAAACCTTCGTTACATCTACGGTTTATAAATCTTGCATGATCTAAGTTGGCACTATCACATTACTGTTGATCTTATATCTTTAAAGATACTTGCTTTTGATGTGATTTTAGGAATTGATTGGTTAACGCTCATCATGCCAAAATTGATTGTTTTCGTAAGGTTGTTAGTTTTCATATTCCTAACCAATCGTAAATACAATTCAAACAACTAAACCACTAAAATCGGTCACTATCATATCAAGCCATAAAAGCTATTCGTTTATTGAAAAGCGGATGTCAAGATTTATTAGCCCATGTTATGGATTTGAACAAAGACAAGTCGATTTGAATAATATTTACATTGTTAGAGAATTTTACGATGTATTTCTAAAGAACTTCCGGTCTACCCCAAGAAGCGTGATGTTGAATTCTTTATTGACCTTGGTAGGGTACAAAACCCATTTCTAAAACCCCATATCGAATGGCTCTATTGAACTTGAGGAGTTAAAAGTCCAACTCTGAGGAATTGTTAGACATAGGTTTCATTCGTCCAAGTACATCTCCTTGGGGTGCTCTGTTTTATTCATAAAGAAGAAAGATGGGAGTATCGACTTTGTATTGACTCTGAGAATTAAACCATGTCACAATCAAGAATAGGTATCCATTACCTCGCATTGATGACTGTTTCGACCCGATTGCAAGGAACACAATTCTTTTCAAAGATCGATCTTCATTACGGATATCATCAAATTTGAAGATTAAAGCGAGGATATTCAAAAGGCGCCTTGGAACTTCGGTACAAGCATTATGAATTCTTAGTCATGTCTTTTGGATTGACTAATGCTCTCTTTGCTTTCATGGATATGATGAACCAGTGTATTCAAGGAATATTTGGATCGGTTTGTTGTTGTCTTTATTGATGACATCCTCATCTATTCCAAAAGCCGTGAAGATCATGAGCACCATTTGAAGGCGATACTTGAAAGGCCGTGAAAACAAACTTTATGCTTGGTGAAGAAATCACGAGTTACGGCTTGAGGAAGTAGCATTCCTTGGAGCGCGTGGTGTCAAAACATGGAGTATCATCGACCGGCGAAGATTAAAGCGATATAAAGTTGGAAGCAACCAAAAGTCGGTGGCCAAAGTGCGTACCTTTACGGGCTTAATTTGGTTATTATCGGAGATTCGTGGAAGGATTTTCTCGAATCGCTTCTCAGATTAACTTCAGTTGACTTGGAAAGATACAAAATTTGTATGGAAGCGAGGAATGCGAGAAGAGTTTCCAAGAGCTCAAGAGGAGACTCATTTTAAGACTGTTTTGGCAATACCATACGAATGCGGATGGATTTGTTATATACAACGATGCTTCAGGCAAAGGGTTAGGATGCGTTCTCATGCAACATGGGAAAGTCATAGCCTATGCATCACGACAACTCAAAGAATATGAGAGGAATTATCCTACTCATGATCTAGAGTTGGCAGTAGTCGTATTCGCGTTGAAAATTTGGAGACACTACTTATATGGGGAGAAAGTGGAGATTTACGGACCATAAAAGCCTCAAATATTTCTTCACCAAAAAAGAACTCAACATGCAAGACAATGACGTTGGCTTGAACTATTGAAGATTACGATCACACTATTGATATCATCACGGAAAGCGAGCGTAGTGGTAGCCTTGATGAGTAGAAGATCATATCACGATGCGAGTGCGATATTGTCAATCAAAGGCCCATTACGTATGACTTGCAAAGGATGGAGGTAGAATTAAAGACTCGAGGGACCCACATGATGATGGCTAATATCTGAGTAGAGCCGGCTTTAATCGATAAAGTTAAAATTTGCGCAAAGCTACGGACTGGAGGCGATCATTATGAAGAAGAAAGTCTGAGAAGGAGCTATTCGAGCGAGAATCGATGAAGAAGGAATACTTAGATTCAACTCCGGACTTTGTGTTCTAACGATTCTAACTTGAAGCATAGAATCATGATGGAGGCACACAACACCCCATTTGCAATCCATCACAGGAGTACCAAAATGTATCATGATATTGACATACATTTTGGTGGAACAATATGAAGAAGAGAGATCGCGGAGTTTATCTCGAGGTGTTTAACTTGTCAGCGTGTAAAAGCGAGACATCAAGTGCCAAAGGGTCCATTACAACCACTTGAGATTCCGAAATGGAAGTGGGAACACATTACTATGGATTTCGTTCTGGTCTTCCCAAAGTTTCTCAAGGCATAAATGCGATTTGGGTTATTGTTGATAGATTAACCAAGTCGTCCATTTCTTACAAATCGTGAGACTTATTCCTTGAATGTCTTGCTCGTATATGCGTGAATGAGATTGTGAGATTGCATGGCATGCCAGTAGCCATAGTTTCGGATCGTGACCCAAGATTCACTTCACGATTTTGGGTTAGCTTGTAGAAAGCTATGGGCACAGATTTAAGATTCAGTTCGGCATACCATCCTCAAACGGACGGACAATCAGAGAGGACTATTAAAACCCTTGAAGATCTATTAAGACTTTGTGTCCTAGATTTTAAAGGAAGTAGGGATAAGTACTTGCCACTGGTGGAATTCTCCTACAACAACAGTTATCAAGCAAGTATAGACATGACTCCATTTGAGGCGTTGTATGGGCGAAGGTGTCGTTCTCGATTATCTTTGGGGCGAGGTGGGAGAAGCAACATTGTTGGGACGAGAATTAAATGCGCATGACTCTTGAAAAGATCCAAATGATTCGAATAACGTATTCAAACCTCACAAGATCCACAAAAGAGTTATGCGGATCTTCATCGAAAAAGACGTGGAATTTAATATTGGGGATCATGTATTATTCGTGTTGCACCATGGAAGGAGTTACAAGATTTGGGAAAGAGGAAAGCTCAATCCACGATTTGTTGGTCCATTTGAGATTCTTGATTAGAATAGGAAATGTGGCCTATAGACTCGCATTACCTCAGTATGTTTTGTGTTCATAATGTTTTTCACATATCCATGCTTCGTAAATATGTGAAAGACGAACCATATTATTGCGTTAGAAGAACAGACGAGATAGCAGAAGATTTAACGTCTGAAGAAGTACATTAAGATCTTGGATAGGAAAGAGCATGTCCTACGCACCAAGGTTATACCACAAGTTAAGGTTTTGTGGAGCAACCATGCTATTGAAGAAATGACCTGGGAGTTGGAATCAGAAATGAAAGCGAATTATCCTAACCTTTTCGAAACACCAGGTACGT
Source organism: Panax ginseng (assembly GCA_020205605.1). Taxonomy (NCBI): domain Eukaryota; kingdom Viridiplantae; phylum Streptophyta; class Magnoliopsida; order Apiales; family Araliaceae; genus Panax; species Panax ginseng. Next base: position 71,108,068 of record CM035142.1, on the reverse strand, counting down.
ATGTCAATTTCGAGGATGAAATTTCATAAGGAGGGGAGGTTGTAAGACCCCAACTTATTATAAATAAAATTGAATTTTCTCTAATTATTATTGTGAATAATAAGGTATTAATTTGATATAATTCTCTGGTTATGGGTGAAATGTGCAAATTTTGCAAAATATGCAAATGGTTATAAAATAATCATTGTTGTCGAGGAATATTCATTTGGTCGTGGAATATTCTTGTTGTCGAGAGAATATTAAATGCTGACGGCCTTGATCATTTGTGGGCCCCATAACAGAATAATTGTCGGATGAAGAAAATGACAAGTTTGAGTTTTTATAAATAATGGCGTAGTTGTTACCGTTAACACTGTTGGAATACCCGGTGGTTAAAATACGATGTCTGGCGTGGGATGCAGTATTGATGAATTATTGATCCTTACGTGAAAGGCACTACTCGATAATTATTACGATGAATTCTTGTCAATATTTTATTTTATTTATTCAATAATTCTTTGCGTTGATATTTTATATTATTGTTGTTTTGATAATTGTCCTTTTACTGATATTTCCCATTATCGGATCAATAATTCATATTATTTGAATAATATTATTAGATAGCATTATTGGCGATGTCTAGAAAGTTCTATCGAGGAGAGATTTGGTCACCTAATTGCGCCTTGATAAGGAAAAATTCTTATTGGAAAGCCCCTCTTTCACTGGGAGCGATGCGGTTGTCATAAATGTGATTCTGTAATATTATTTGTGAATAATTAATTATTGATTCATATGATAAGGAAATATTTATTTTATGTGGATATAAATTTTGGATATATTTATTGTGGTTAAAAATGAAGGAGTTAATGTTGAGGTGTTTTATCAGTATTTTTGTCGGAATGAAGGTATTAAAAACTAAACCAGTGTTTTTGAGATATATTGTGTGAGTTATAATTTAATCAAATAGTTGGATCGTTGTAATTTTGGATATGTTATACATATATAAGTTGAGTATATGTCCACAAACTTTGAAGCAATTAAAAATGAGCATTATGATTTTTTATGAATTTTAAGAGGTGTTGATTGAAATTAGGTTTATAAATAATTTTGGTGAAAAATTCTAGAATTGAGTGGGCCCCACTTGTGGTTGGTGAAGAAATGTGTTGAATTTATTTCAAATGTGGTGGATGGGAATAGTAGCGAGATAAAAGCCATCGTCAGTTCTTGGTCAAGTCGCTAACATTTTCCTATAAATAGAGGGCTAAGTTAGAATTGAAAATCACACGAAACAAGTTTTCTCTCTTTCTCTCTAGATTATTGAGTGTATTTTGTGAGTATTTAGATACTTTGTGAGTTTACATTCATCGATTGCAAGTTTCCTTCAACCTTATCTGGATATTCCATCGAAATCTTCGATATTTTGAGGTAAGGGATGTTATTTTCTTCATATATGATATTATTTTTCAATATCATTATCTTAGAAGTATTGATCTGAATTTTTATCAAATTTGGAACTTTTTGTGTAATGGGAGTTCTTATTCACGTATACGACCTTTATTCACGAATCGACACTATTCATAGAAAAATGAAATTTTCTTCTTTTTTTCCAAGATGTCTATTATGGTTACTATCTTTGATTATATCCATGTTTTGATCTTTATTTTTGAATTACGCTTCAAAATTGGTATTTATGAAGTATTATTGATCTTGGATAAAATTTATTATACGAATCCTACTATTTGTCCTTAGTTTCTTTGGATTCGTTTTTTCTTTAAAATATTTTTCATCATCCTCGGTCCTAAATGATGATATTACTAAATATCTTGACTGTAGTGCAAAAGATAAATGATTAACTAATGAATATCTTTGGCCCGTAGTGCAAAGATGAATAGGTGTTGAGATGAACATGACCAACTGGTGATACAAATGAATATCTTTGGCTTTGTAGTGCAAAGATGAATATTTGATTAAAGATGTATATTGATTGTTATTACAGGGGATAAAATATTGATGATGGACTTTTAAATCTTAGAAGATAGTAGAACTCACTCTCTCTTGACTCTTCTAATGGATTCTTTCATTTTCATTGCGAGTTGTTGATCTAAAACTTGTTGGCTATTATATTTTATCATTTGTTGAAGACTAACGATAATTTGTTATATATTATCTTAGTCATAATATTCTTTTCTTTGGGCTAGTTGAGCTCACCCTTTTTCTTTTGTTCCATTTTTCTCGGGAGGTGAGAACATAGCGAGGAACTAGTCGAGAGTGCGGAGTGATGGTTCTAGAAAGATGTTTTAGCGGTCCTCACTATTTACGTAAAATAGTGTTTGAATAATTATGTGAGGACTTATTTGAGTGTGGATATTGTCTAGAAGACAATATTTGTATTTAAACTTATAGTATGTGTTGTCGTATTTTGCCCTACAATTGTATTATTGAAGTTGTAGTTTGCTTTCTGTACCATGTATTTGGCGACTCAGAATGGGTGTTGTATACCTATTTTGGGGCGTCACAACGATTCAACGACTATATGGAAATCTTGACATCTGACTGGAGCTAACTCAACGCAGTGAAACCTATCGGAAGGTAGAAAGAAGGATAAGTGGTGTTGCTCTCAAAGCAACAAAAAGTACATCCAAGGTCAACCTTTGAGATTGACTATGACTATAGCGAAGGCGATGATGAAGACTTTGCTATCTTTGGTAAAAAGGCTAAGAAGGTTCATGCGTCGAGGCAAAACCAACAAACAAAGAAGGTCAAGAACTTCTGACATCCACGAGCAAATGAATGATCTATGCTACAACTGCAAGAAGCCTGGCCACTTCATTGCCAACTGCAACAAACCTCTCAGAGAAGAACTAAAAAAGAAATCACATACAAAGAAGGAATACAAAGGCAACAAAAGGCCTCAGAAGAGAGACAAAGGCCTGGTAGCTGGAGGATCGTGGAGTGATTCAGACAATGACTCCAATCCTGAATCTGAAGATGATGAAGAACCACAAATGGCTAATCTGTGCCTAATAGCCAAACATGAAAAGGACAAACTAAACTCCAACATACATGAAGTAAGTCTCGATGAGGTATTTGATTTCAACTATCCTGATGTAGACATTAATGATTTAAGAACTGCACTGCATGGCATAACAAATGATCTATATCAATACATGAAGTGGTTCAGAGTTCTGTCTAAGGATCATTCACTTCTTCAAGAGGAGAAAAAGAAAGTTCAAGAAGACCTAGAAACAGCTCTTCTAAGTACTAACCTTCTCTCCAAGCTTGAGGCTGAGAATGAGATCTTAAAACAAACTAATGAACTCAATGCACTAAGAGAGTCTAATCTAACCTCTAAAATTGAGAAACTAGAAAAGACTATCTCTACATGGAACAAATCCTCATCATCCATGGACTCCCTGCTCTCTAGTCAGAGAAATGCATTTGACAGAACATGCCTAGGCTTTGGGGAATCCACTTCAGAGCCATGTGTGGAAAAGACAAAGGAAACTAGCACTAGTGCCTCAAGTTTTAGTAGAAGCATTACCTTTGTGAAATCCTCACAGAAGGAAGAACCAGTCCAACCTTGTTCTACTGTTTTCATCTATACTCCAAGGTAAAAAGGATCTCATCTTGCCGGCTTTGGGCTTTAGAAAAGAGAAAGAGTAACTCATCCTCTACTCACCAACCTCTAAGGATCGTAGAGTTAAATAAAACCAACTCTACGAACCAAGCGAGAAAATGCAGATGAGAGGTAAAATACACTTTTCACATTTCATGAGACCCGAGGATATGTGGAAGAAGGAAAGTCAATTTAACAGAAGAATGACTAAAGAAAATAGATGAAATCACAAGAGATGGCTATCAAGAATATAGAAAATCAGATAGGACAGATGGCGTTAGCATTGAATAATAGACCACAAGGAACGTTACCAAGTGACATTGAGAGAAATCCGAAGGGTAGTCATGAGCAATGTCAAGCAGTTATGTTGAGAAGTGGAAAACATCTCGGGGGTAATAATGCAGAAAATTTAGCGACACCGGAGGAAAAAGTTGATGACAATAACGTGGTTGAAGGTAACAAGGGTGAGGATAAGCAATGTGAGGACATAAAATTAAACAATAAGCCAATTGTTTATCCTCCACCACGATTTATTGAGAGGTTCAAAAACAAAAATCAGATAAGCAGTTCACAAATTTTTAGAAGTGTTCAAGAAACTCCATATTAACATCCCATTCATGAAGCCACAGAGTAAATGTCGAGTTATGCGAAGTTCATGAAAGGAATTTTGTCGAGGAAAAAGAAATGGGAAGATTTTGAAACAGTGGCACTAACAGAGGAGTGTAGTGCGGTGTTATAACAGAAGCTCCCACCAAAACTGAAGGACCCGGGGAGCTTTACTATCCCATGCATGATCGGGAAAATGTCGTTTAACAAATGTTTATGTGATTTGGGGGCGAGTGTGAACCTGATGCCATTGTCAGTATACACAGAATTGGGTTTGCCAGCGCCAAAGCCTACGAATATTTCATTGCAGTTGGCGGATAGGTCAGTCATATACCCGAGAGGCATAGTAGAGGACATTTTGGTTAAAGTGGATAAGTTTATATTCCCAGCGGACTTTATCATTCTGGATTTTGAGGAGGATAAGAACATCCCGATTATCTTAGGGAGACCTTTCTTGGCCACGGGAAGGACACTCATAGACGTGCAAAAAGGAGAACTTACTATGAGAGTCCAAGATCAAGAAATCAAATTTAATGTGTTCGAGGCCATGAAATTCCCCACGGATGAGGAAGAATGTTTTCGGATGGATTTAATTGAGAAAATCATCAGTGAAGATATGAGCAAGAGTTTGGTCAACGATCCGTTTAAAACAACCTTTTAGGGGATGAAGAAAATGACAACGGAATTTGTGGACTACTTACGGATGTCGGACTCATTACCACGAGTTAAGTAGTTTGAACACCGTTTGAACCTTTGCTGCTTGAGGAGATAGGCTGCGAGAAAAACTTAAACCGTCATTGGAGGAGCCACCAACATTGGAACTTAAACCACTCCCTAAACATCTCAGGTATGCGTACTTAGGCAACTCAAATTCTTTACACCGTAATTATTTACATTGCATTTAACGAATGAATTGCATGAAGAAAAGTTGTTGAGGGTGCTCAGGGAACACAAATCAGCGATTGGGTGGACGATTGCGGATATAAAGGGAATTAGCTTTGAGTCATTTTGCATGCACAAGATTCTAATGGAAGATGATGCAAGACCAGCGGTGTGGAGCATCAATGTCGACTTAACCCTATTATGAAGGAAGTGGTAAAGAAGGAAATTCTAAAATTATTGGATGCTGGTATCATCTATCCGATTTCTGACAATAAGTGGGTTAGTCCGGTTCATTGTGTGCCAAAAAAGGGGGGAATGAATGTGGTACAGAATGAGGATAATAAGTTAATTCCAACAAGAACAGTGACAGGTTGGATGGTGTGCATCGATTATAGGAGGTTGAATAAGGCAACCCAAAAAGATCACTTCCCGCTACCCTTTATTGATCAAATGTTAGATAGATTAGCGGGACATGATTACTACTGTTTATTGGATGGATACTCGGGATATAACCAGATCGTCATCGCTCCTGAGGATCAAGAAAAGACAACATTTACGTGCCCTTACGACACATTTGCATTCAGGAGGATGTCATTCGGGTTATGCAATGCACTGCTGACCTTCCAACGGTGTGTGATGGACATTTTTCGGATATAGTGGAGAAAAATGTTGAAGTCTTCATGGGACGATTTTTTTGATCTATGGAACAACTTTGATTCTTACTAGGGAATACGGTCATGGTATTCTTGTTGCGGTGTAATGATACAAACCTCATACTCGATTGGGAAAAATGCCACTTCATGGTTGAAGAAGGCATAATTTTGGGCCATAAGGTGTCGGCTCAAGGATTGGAGGTGGACAAAGCAAAGCTGGAAACAATCGAGAAATTGCCTCCACCGAGCTCAGTTAAGGGTATTAGAAGTTTTCTGGGGCATGATGGGTTCTACAGGAAGTTTGCAGTCTTTTAGAGAAGGATGCTACTTTCAGTTTTACTGTGGAATGCAAGTCAGCATTTGAATTATTGAAGAAAAAATTAACTACAACCCCCGTGATAGTCGCACCGAATTGGAATATGCCATTCGAGCTAATGTGTGATGCGAGCAACTATGCGGTTAGAAATTTTTTTGAATAACGCATAAAGACAAGGTGTTTCACGCCATATAGTATGCATACAAAACACTCCGAGAGACTCAAATGAATTATACAACCACGAAAAGGAATTGCTTGTAGTGGTGTATCGTTTTGACAAATTTCGGGCATACTTGATCGGGACTAAGGTGATAGTCTACACGGACCATTTCAAATGATTGATTACCTAATAGCGAAAAAAAAGATGCTAAGCCACGCCTTATCCAGATGGATTCTCCTTCTTCAAGAATTCAATTTGGAAATAAAAGATAGGAAGGGTACGGAGAATCAAGTTGTGGACCATTTATCGAAATTTGGAAAATTGGGATAAAAAGGAAGAAGATAGATGTGCAATCAGCGAGTCATTCCGGATGAACAACTATTTGGGTTAAATCTTGGAATTTCCATGGTATGCGGTTCGCGAATTATCTAGTGATTAACATGCTTCCCCCGATCTTACGACAACAAAAAAGAAGTTTCTTCATGGCGTCAAGTGGTGCATGTGGGATGAGCCTTATTTATTTAAACAAGCGGTCCAAAAAGATGATTAGAAGGTGTATCCCCTACGATTGAAGTGCATAACATATCTGCAGAATGCCACTCATTGGTATATGGGGACATTATGGGAGTGAGCGCACTGCGGCAAAAAGTGCTTCAATTTGGGTTTTATTAGCCAACATTGTTCAAAGACGCCCACTGATTTGCGAAAACATGTGATAGATGTCAAAGGGTGGGAAACATCTCTAAGCGGAATGAGATGCCTCTACAAATAATTCTTGAAGTGGAAATCTTTGATGTATGAGGCATCAATTTCATGGGGCCATTCCGCCGTCTTTGAACAATCGGTATATTCTACTCGCGATGGATTACGTTTGAAGTGGGTTGAAGAAGGCTGACCACTACCATCCAAGCGATGCCAAGGTGGTCCTCAAATTCCTCTGAGAAAAACATTTTCACGAGGTTTGGCATGCCAAGAGCAATAATCGGTGGCGTAGGTAGTCATTTCTATAATAAGTCTTTACAACTCTTTTGGCTAAGTATGGGGTTAACCACAAGGTGGCGACAACGTATCACCCTCAAACAAGTGGACGGTGAGAGGTATCAAACAGAGAAGTTAAGAAGATATTGGAAAAAGTCATAAATAAAGTCGGAAAGATTGGTCACTTGGTTGGATGATACATTATGGGCATCTGGGATTGCATACAAAACACCAATCGGGATGTCACCATATCAACTCCTATCACGGAAAGCATGTCACTTACCGGTGGAGCTACAACACAAGGCCTACTGGTCAATTCAGAAATTGAACTTTGATCAAGCTACTGTAGGAGAAAAGAGGCTACTCCAACTAAATGAGCTCGATGAATTCCGACTTCATGCATACGAGAACACCAATTTATATAAAGAAAAGGTAAAAAGATGGCACGACCAGAAAATTGTGCATCAAACATTCGAGCCAGGTCAATCAGTCCTCTTGTTTAACTCATGGCTGCGATTGTTCCCAGGAAAGCTTAAGTCGAGATGGTCGGGACCATTCATTATAAAGCGGGTATTTCCTCATGGAACTATTGAACTCTACAGTCGTAATCCATTAGAGACATTCAAGGTCAATGGTCAACGGATAAAGCATTACTAGGGTGGCGATTCAAGCTGGGATGTAAATCGACATCACCTCACCGATACCAACGATTAAACGAGGGGGAGTAGTTAGATTTGAACGACTTAAAATCAAGCGTTAATTGGGAGGCAACCCAATATTTCATTATTTTTCGTAGTTTCATTTATAATTTTCAGAATGTAGTTTTTATTACGTATTAGGTAGGTATTATAGAGTAGAAGTTTTGTTGAATCTCTCAATCATACTCCAAATCATCAATAATCTAACATCTTGAATGTTTCTGGTTGCAGGAGGAGTCAAAAGTGAGTAATAACAATAATAGGCAAGAAAAGAAGAAGAAAAGGAAAATTTTGATTTGCACAATTTGGAGCCACAAATTAGGAGTCAGGGGGCATACCCGTCGGGGCAGGCTATATTAGCTTTGTACCCCGTAGGAAGTGAGTTCCTAGAACTTGGGCACGTAAAAAAAAATTGGCAGTTACATAAGTAGACTCCATAACTCCCATAACTTCTCCCTCAATTAAGACTCCTAATAACCACTACCCACCACCCACTACCCCCACGAATTCCAACGCTCCACTACCTCTCCCCACCTCTTCAATCCACCAATAAACACTATCACACCACCTCTATATATTATCACATCTCAACCCATATACATCACACCACTCTTCAATTACACTTATCCAATTTCGAATTAGGGACTTCATAGAGGTTAGTTGTAACCATTTGAGAGGCAAGCATATCACTATTCTCAAGTCATCAAGTTTCATTCACCATAGTGGATAGCCAAATTCATAAGTGTGGGAGATAACCATTTGTGCACACCAAGTGTTCGTCACTGTGTTTAAACCAAGTTTGGGGGAGTGCTAAGGCAAGTTGAGAAATAGAGAGAAACCACGGCATCACAACCAACATCTAAACGCCAAAGGGGAGAGAGTTCATGATCCGCACAACCCACACGAACCTATGATCGCCGGAAATTTGTGAGTCTTGCATTGCCGCCGTAAGCCGAGATATGAAGTACATGCTAACCAAATCCTTTACACCGGGCGCGGGGATTGGCCCCTCGAGGCAAATGATGGGGAGATGATGCCTCAAATCTATCAAAAGGGTGGATCAAATTCACCAAAAATTCGGAACCCACTGTGGTTAACATTGTCAAGGAATTTTACGCCAACGCTCAGGACAAAGCCCCATTCAACGCGTATGTCCGGGGTCGCTTGGTTCCGTTAATCCGATGCAATAAACAATTATTATCAGTTGCGGGTACCTCGCCAATGCCAATATGCTTAGCTACGTGATTTTGATCCGGACTTTGATGAAGTAATCACAGGGATGACAAAGCTGGGAACATCGTGGATAAAAGGTCGGAAGGGAGGCACAGTGTTCAATAGCAAAGACCTTAGCCTGTATGAAAAAATATGGTACGCCTTCTTATGCACTAAATTTCTTCCGTCCCAACACACCTCGGACGCCACCAAAGAGAAGGCGTTGCTGTTGTACACAATTGTGCATGATTTCATTATTGACGTCGGGGCTATTATCAGTCTCTCCATCCGCTGGTGTTTACGTGGAAATTTTTCGTGCAACTTGCCACACCCATCACTCATATATGGGTTGTGTTGCAATTCAGGGGTGAGATGGTCTGACGATGAGCCCACACAAATGCCGCTCGCTTTGCTTGATTCTAGAATGATAGCACGATATTCTGTATGGGCAGGAGGCAAGTCACATCCACGACGTCTGGGCTTTATTTTTCCATCGGCTTCAGAAGACGAAGTTGATGCAGAAGATACCTCAGAGGATGAGGATGAGGTTATGGGAGATCGAGAACCAAAGCAGTCTGTGAGGCCAGAGGCACTATCCGATCCTCGTTCCTTAATTCAAAATCGGATAATGGCGCACAACAAAGAAAAGACGTCGGGAAATGGGGAGATTGGCAATGTGATAAGATCACATGTTTGATGCTATGAACGCATCTTTCGCCTCACTCAACACAACCCTTCAAAGTTTCAACCCGGCGGCTCAATATCCATATCAGCAACCCGGACCACTGCCGACATTTCCACCAAGTGATTCTGATGAAGACGAGCAACAACCACCTCCCTAGACTTAGGCGATTGCAGGGAAGTCCTCATGCACTTAATTTTGATTTTTATCCAATGAGGGCATTGTGTTACTTAAGTTTGGGGGATTTAATTTCTTGTTTGCATGCATATGTTATTTTGTTTACATTCTAGTTTGCATAGTAGCTTAGGTTTTTGCATAGTAGTCTAGGTTTTTTTGATATTGCATTGTTTTCATTTATGTTATTATCATATTTAAAAAAAAAGAAAAAATAAAAGAAAAAAATAGTTAAATATTGTGTTTGCATATGTCCAATAGTGCTGCAGTTTATGTTATTTGTGGGCCAATGATGAGATTGTGAACAAGTTAACCAATCTGATATTGATTATTACATACGTGATATAATTTACATTATGAATCGAATCGTGCACTTGTTTGAAACTGTTATAAAAAGGTTAGTACGTTAATAACATCTTTGTTGACCGGTCAGTTCCAATTGATACATAAATAGTTTCTAAATGATAATGCTAGGGTAAATGAGAAAATAACAAGGATAGGCAGTAAATGCTAAAATTAGGCAAGAACCTAAGTTTGGGGGAGTATATGTGGGGTACATAAAAAAAATTTAAAAAATAGAGAAAAAAAAGAAAAAAAAATATATAGGAAAAAAGGGTATACATTGTGACTAGTCTTGTTTGGGGCCTTTGTTACTTGAGCAGAAATGCGCCTGAGGGGATTGTCTTTACACCTAAGCGCCCTAAGGTCTTTTATGGTGCAGGAGTCGTTGGTCGAAAGCTTCGCTAAGGGGTAGCCTTTATTAGCCTAATGGGATGAGGCATTGCCGCATCATTTATTATATATATATATATATATATATATATATATATATATATATATATATATATAAAAGGGATAATAATGAGAAAAGAGCAAAAAGCCCCCGTGAGAAAAAAAATGAAATAAAAGAAGTATCAGTACCCTGCATGAACCCTTGTATTTGTTATTGCGTAGTTTGAGTTTTAGTTGGAATGTGCCTATTCTTGACATTTTTAAGTTTGCACTGTATGATTCTTTCTAAGAAATTACTTATGTATTAAATTGGAGTCCGTATTAGTTATCATAGATGTTGAACACGCACTTACACTATACCGGTGATAATTGTTCAAGATTTGAGAATTAATATGAAAGCGAGTGGATTGGTTTTGGTAATTCATATTGTAGAGTTGCTTGTTTTCTCTGAGGCCGATGGGATAATGTTGATTATGCAATATTGTTGGATTTGTAAGCATGTAGATTATATTTATTTCATTTCATTGCATTGCATTGCATAACATATAGTTTGTTTTGCGCTCGAGGACTAGCACAGTTTATGTTTGGGGGATTTTGATAAGTGGATTTCATATACACGAATCGATGTTCATTTCAAGCTTAAATTCATTGTTATTTTCTCATTTTGTGTTCGTTTTCACTTGTTTCATGTTCTTTTATGTGTAGGGTGGTCATGGAGGCAAGTGGTGAAGAAAGGCAGTCTTTTGGAGCAAAGTTGGAAAAATGCATGAAATAGAAAAATTTCTTTAGAAGATGGACATGCTTGCAAAAAGTAACTATATTAACTTTGTACCCCTCGGCAAGGTAAAGTGCGAATCTGTAGTCTCCTGCTGCTTATTGAACTCTGCTGCCACATGGTTTTGGGACTTGGTTTTGCGCATGGACTCTAAGAAGCAAGGGACTTCGGCCAGAACATAGGGGGAGATATATATTACATTACAAACAACAAATCGAAAGTGACGTGAAGCATAATATAGAGATTAATTCCAGGATTTGAGTGCAAGCTTTAGAGGAGTAATTTGAAGAGATTTTCGTGACGATTGTAATTCTAGGCTACGTGAAGGGTGTTCATCATTATTCTTCTCTTTAGTCTTTTATTTGTAATTGCAAGGATGTTTTCGTTAGATTATTCAGTTTTTACTTCATTCGTTATGAACTAATTTACTTATTAGGCTTATGATGGATCTTTGGGTGAAACAATGATTTTATAATTTCGATTTCCAGTTCAATAAGATATTTTCAGTTTATCTATGTTAATTTGAGCGTGAATTTATGAATTGCTTGATCAACAGTTCTTTGTGGATTTGTATGGAATCGAGAGAGAATATTCAAATCTAGACTTAGTTAATATAGCGTGTGTCATGAATTTTGTGAATAACAGATTCTTGATTATTGTTAAGGTAGAGATATGCTTGACATCACATGAATCGGGGAGAGAACTTAAGCTTAAACCTTCTTTACTTTCAGTTCACATAGAGATATAGTGAATTGGTTGATTTAGGTGTTTAACTTGTTTCTATCTAAATTATGGATTTAAGTTAATACGATATTAGTGCATCGAGAGGTGGCTAGTACTACATTCATTTTCTTGATTAATAAACTGAGATATTGAGTTGAATTGGAATGAAGGTTTGAAAATCAGAGTGAAGCTTAGGGTGAAATCATAAGTCTAATTCTCCATTAATTGTTTGAAATTTCAGATTTTGATATTTGTGATTGTTTTGTGATAATTTACTTATTTATTAATTTAGTTTCTATAATTTTAAACCATTGAATTGAACAGTTTAATAGAATTAGGATTAATAGAAAATTGATAATTGTGAAGTTAAAGTTATTGTTAATTTGTCTTCGTGGGAACAATACTTTATTCACTACTATATTACTTGTTGACCACGTATACTTGCGTGATTTGCGTATATAGATTTTACCCAACAATCACAACCCAAGGTTAAGCCCAAGTGAGCTAGAAGAGATAGCCAGAAGGGATGAAGCAAGTAGGAAAAGAAGGGCTGAGGAGTATGCCAATCATCCACGCAAAAGACCAAAGAAATAGAGATAAGTGAAAGTTTAAATTCTTATTGATGTAAAGCTAAATTGTATTACTCTTTGAACATCAATAAATTCATGCTTATTCTCTAAAAATTTCAGCTGCTCACTGAAATACTAAGTCATGTTTACTTTCCTGCAATTGCATTTAGAAACTAATAATCATGAGAACAAATCTCCTTAGTTATGTAAACATCAAATAGGGGGAGATTGTTGGGAGAATGAATATTTTGATTTGATGTTTTAAATGTAAATGCTCATGATTATTTATAAAGTCCTTCATGGAACATATGTACAAGGACTTAGTGATAGATCAAATTTGTTAGGTTGATCTAAGCTCTTAACGTGTATCATTCTGTAAATGAATGTATAGATAAAAAGATCAAAGTTGTTAGGTTGATCTTGAGATGTAATAGATAGGTTTCAAAGAATTCGTAGTGTATCAATCTGATCAATATGGCAGAAGTCAAGGTAAAAACGTAGAGCCTCAAGGATCGTAGTGTGCTCGTCTTGAAGGGCCTCTTCAAAAATCGTAGAGTGGTCCCAGCGTTTGTTAGAAAGCAAACTCAAAGATAAAGTGTGCTCTCGGAAGCGTAGAGTTTACAACTCAAACAAGCGAAGATCGTAGTGTGCAAGTATTTAAGAGAAATTGTAGTGCTCTCGGCTGATAGCATCAGACCAAGCACCAAGGCGACAAGTCACCACGATCTGAATCGTAGAGTACCACGATCTAAATCGTAGAGTATCATCTGTCTTGTGTCAGAAGCATCAAGCCTAACGCTTTGTGTGGAGACAAACTCCAACAAATGAGGAATGGATTCTAAACGTTGTAGTTCTCACCAGTCCCAAAGGCATAAGAGATATCCTTAGTATGCAACAAAGAAGAGTATTGAAGAAGCTAAGGCAAATACCATTGGTAAAGGGAAAAACACCTTTTCAGGTGTTAGGTGAGAAAGCAGTCTGCTGTGTCAGTGGGCCAGAATGCAATTCAGAAGATGTGCAGAAAAGTCTCCATCAAAGAACAGAAATGTCAAACGCATTTAATGCTTCAACGGATGGATCCAACGGATAGTTTTCAAGATCACATATATGCAAATCAAGGAGATGAGAGAAGTAAGCAAGCATTGAACAAAAATGTACAAGAACTCTCAACGCTCAACTCTACAATCTAAGAAAAAGAAAAGCTTGCTCAACTACTCAGTTCTTTCGGACAAGTGCTTAAACAGCAACTGAGTAGCAACCATCAAGAACTCAACATCTACCAATCAACTGAAGAAAAAGTTCATAGTCAGAAGGACTTGAAGAGTTCTAAGTGAACTGTAAAAGAGCCAAGTCTGCTGGACTTGAAGAGTTCAAGAGTGAACTAAGAAGTTTCTGGCTCTTTGAGTGCAGAAGGAATCTAAGTGATTCTGAAAGTGTAAGAGACATCCTTAGTGGATTTCCTACTCGAGGAGTAGAAGAGTGGACTAGGAGCTTTAAGTGCTCTGAACCACTTAAAACGAATGTGTCTCGTACATTCTTACTATAACTGTTATATCTGCTATAACTGCTATATCTGCCTCACTCTCATAAACTCACTATCTTAAGGGAGATTAAAAATATATTAATTCCGCTAAAGTTTAAATCATTATCTACTAACAAGTTAAAATGAAAAGATTTTTAAATATCTATTCAACCCCCTCTTCTAGATAACTATTGTATCTCTGGGAACTAACAATTGGTATCAGAGCAGGTTCTATTATACAACCTACAAAGCTTTAGTAGATCCAATGGCACACTTACCAAGTGAATCAAGAACTGGAGGAGGCAGCAAGCCACCAATGTGCAACAAGGATAAATTTGCAAACTGGAAAGTCAGGATGCAAGAATACATGGACTCAATAGATGAAGATCTATTTGAGACTGTTCAAAATGGGCCCTATATTCCAACAAATCTTGCACCAACCACGCATTTATCCAAGCGAATACAAATCAAAGTCAAAGAGGGGGATGACAACGAGAAAGAGAGTCATCAACTCGACAAGAAGGCCAAGAACATTTTGTTTCAATCCTTAGAAGGCGATTTGTTCGAAAGCGTTGTCAACATCAAAGCAAAGAAAGGAGGTTTGGGAAGCACTACTCATCATGCATTGCGAAGGAAGCGGAAGAAGTAAGAGAAAACAAACAATCACTCCCCGACACGGCAAAGAAGATGAAATGTTTGCTCATGTTCAAGGAGAAAACGTAACTGCCACCTATGAGAGATTCAACGTTATGCTCAACTCTCTACGAGCCTATGGGAAGATCTATCCAAACAAAGATCTAATCATAAAGTTCATGAGAGCCCTACCAAGCAGGTGGGATGCCAAAACCACTGCTATTAGAGAGTCAAAGAATCTTCATGAGATGACAGTTGTAAGACCCCAACTTATTATAAATAAAATCGAATTTTCTTTAATTATTATTGTGAATAATAAGGTATTAATTTGATATAATTCTCTGATTATGGGTGAAATGTGCAAATTTTGCAAAATATGCAAATGGTTATAAAATAATCATTGTTGTTGAGGAATATTCATTTGGTCGTGGAATATTCTTGTTGTCAGAGAATATTAAATAATGACTAGTATCATTTGTGGGCCCCATAATGTAATAATTGTTTCGGATGAAGAAAATGACAAGTTTGAGTTTTTATAAATAACGACGTAGTTGTTACCATTATTAACTTGTTGGAATACCGGTGGTTAAAATACACGATGTCTGGCGTGGATGCAAGATTGATGAATTATTGATCCTTACGTAAGAAGGCATTACTCAATAATTGTTACGATGAATTCTTATTCAATATTTTATTTTATTTATTCAATAATTGTTGCGTTGATATTTTATATTATTGTTGTTTCAATAATTGTCATCTTGCACAAGATTTCCCATTATCGGATCAATAATTCATATTATTTGAATAATATTATTAGATAGCATTATTGGCAATGTCTAAAAGTTCTATCAAGGAGAGGTTTGGTCACCTAATTTACGCGCCAATAAGGAGAAATTCTTATTGAAAGCCCCTCTTTCCAGGGAACTACTGGTTGTCATAAATGTGATTACGTAATATTATTTGTGAATAATTAATTATTGATTCATATGATAAGGAAATATTTATTTTATGTGGATATAAATGTTGGATATATTTATTGTGGTTAGAAATGAAGGAGTTAATGTTGAGGTGTTTTATCGATTTTTTTTTCGGAATGAAGGTATTAAAAATTAAACCAAAGTGTTTTTGAGATATATTGTGTGAGTTATAATTTTTAATCCAAACCGATTGGATCGTTGTAATTTTGGATGTTATATATATAAGTTGAGTATATGTCCACAAATTTTGAACGAATTAAAAATGAACGTATGATTTTTATGAATTTTAAGGGTGATCGATTCGTAAATTAGGTTTATAAATAATTTTGGTGGAAAATTCTAGAATTGAGTGGGCCCCACTTGTGGTTGGTGAAGAAATGTGTTGAATTTATTTCAAATGTGGTGGATGGGAATAGTAGCAGATAAAGCCATCAGGTTGCAGGTCAAGTCTGCTAACATTTTCCTATAAATAGAGGGCTAAGTTAGAATTGAAAATCACACCAGAAACAAGTTTTCTCTTTTTCTCTCTCTAGATTATTGAGTGTATTTTTGTGAGTATTTAGATACTTTGTGAGTTTCTGTTCATCAGTGAAAGTTTCCTTCAACCTTATACCGATATTCCGATCAGAAGTACTGATATTTTGAGGTAAGGGATGTTATTTTCTTCATATATGATATTATTTCTTCAATATCATTACGCCAAGTATTGATCTCGAATTTTTATCAAATTTGAAACTTTTGTGCGGGGGGTTACTATTCACGATATCAAGACTATTCACGAATCGACACTATTCAATCAAAAATGAAATTTTCTTCTTTTTTTCCAAGATGTCTATTATGGTTACTATCTTTGATTGTATCCATGTTTTGATCTTTATTTTTGAATTCTGCTTCAAAATTGGTATTTATAAAGTATTATTGATCTCGGATAAACTGTTATACGAATCCCTACTATTTGTCCTTCCGTTTCACTGGATTCATTTTCTTTAAAATATTTTTCATCATCCTCAGTCCTAAATGATGATATTACTAAATATCTTGACTACCAGTGTAAAAGATAAATGATTAATCGATGAATATCTTTGGCCCGTAGTGCAAAGATGAACAAGTGTTGAAATGAACATGACCAACTGGTGATACAAATGAATATCTTTGGCCTGTAGTGCAAAGATGAATATTTGATTAAAGATGTATATTGATTGTTATTCTGAGGATAAAATATTGATGATGGACTTTTAAATCTTAGAAGATAGTAGAACTCATTCTCTACTTGACTCTTCTAATGGATTGTTTATTTCACCGCAGCTTGTTGATCTAAAACTTGTTGGCTATTATATTTTATCGATTTTTTCTCGTTGACGACTAACGATAATTTGTTGATATTATCTTAGTCATAATATTTTTATTGGGCTAGTTGAGCTCACCTTTTCCTTTTGTTCCATTTTTCTCGGGAGGTGAGAACATAGCATGAACTAATGGGTAACGTAGTGATGGTTCTAGAAAGATGTTTTAGCAGTCCTCACTATTTCTGTAAAATAGTGTTTGAATAATTGTAACGAGGACTTATTTGAGTGTGGATATTGTCTAGAAGATAATATTTGTATTTAAACTCACAGTATGTGTTGTCGTATTTTGCACGACAATTGTATTATTGAAGTTGTAGTTTGCTTTCTGTACCATGTATTTGGCGACTCAAGAATGGGTGTTGTATACCTATTTTGGGGGCATCCAGTTGGTATCAGAGTTTAGGGATATGGTCTCTGGCGGAGATCGGGGAATAGAACTAGGAGGGGAGAGATGAGTAAATCCTTCGCTTATTTGTTGGTCAGTCATAATATAGGGATATTATGTGATATGTTAATTTGTTTAATTAACCCTTGTTTTATGGCAGTATTTAAGAATGGCCGCTGAGAACGTTAACAATGGAGTGTATGAGACTGTGGAACAACCTTTAGTTACAAACCAGGAGAACGTGCAACAGGAAGGCAATATTTCTCCTATAAACAACACTACCGAGCAAACGATGAATGATGGAATGTTTAGGAGCTTTTTGCAGTTCATGCAAAACCAGACGAGGGAGACTCGTGCACAAAATACGGGTGGAAATGATAGCAATATGAGGCTTGTCACAGCCAAGCAGTTCAAAGAGTTGGGACCGCCAGAATTTAAGGGAAAGCCGGATCCGATCATGGCGGAAATGTGGGTCAAGCAAATTACCAAGATATTCGATGTTTTGGGATGCACGGAGGAACAGAAGGTTCTTTTCGCCACCTTTATGTTCGCGGTGAAAGCGGATCATTGGTGGGGAGTTCCAGGAAGCGTACTCACCACCGCGACTCAAAGATGTCTTGGGAAACGTTTGAACTATTCAATGACAAGTACTTTCCCGAAAGTATTCGCGTCATATGAAGGAGGTGGAGTTTATCGACCGAACAAAATAATATGGCGATTTGTCCCAAAGACGAAGTGAGTTTGCAGAGTTATCCAGTTTGCACCTCATTTGGTTGAAAATGAGGAACGAATGACGAGGATGTTTCTGAGAGGTCTAAAGCCCGAGATTCGGCAATATCTTATATCTCATAAATTTTCTTTATATTCAGATGTTGTAAACAAGGCTCAATTATTAGAGCGAGATAATGAGTATGTGCAACCGAGGGACCACAACCAGGGTCATACCGGTGACAACAGTCATCAGAGCGATGATAACCAACGAGGAGGGAAAAATACGAACAAAGGCGGTAACCACTCGGGTGGTCATCGTGGCCATGATAATAGGAGAGGTGAGTCAAGTGGAAATTTCAGAAAGAGGAGATTCAACAATGATGGGAAGACATCAGCAGTAGCACCAGCACCAACAACAAATTCTAGGGGAGGAGAACGACCGCCAGTTAGATGTTACAAATGCGGGAAAGAGGGACATATCAGCCCAAACTGTCCACAACAATCCAAGGTATGTTACAACTGTGGAAAGGAAGGCCACATAGCTCGGGATTGTTCTGTAGCAAAACCAAGTTCAACGGGATGGTGACTCAAGGGTCATCCGGATAAGTCGAAATCGATGGTTCTCGGAAGAGCGTTTGTCGTGACTGGCCAAAACGCGAGGAACCCGAACGAGGTGATTACGGGTAAGCTAATCTTGAACTCTTGCGAAGTTTATACCTTACTAGATACCGGTTCTACCCATTCTTTTATCTCTCCTGCTTGTGCTAAACGTTTAAACTTGACTCCGGAGAAATTAGACTTTGACTTATCTGTTGAAACTCCGTTGGGTGAAACCTTCGTTACATCTACAGTTTATAAATCTTGCATGATCTAAGTTGGCACTATCACATTACCTGTTGATCTTATATCTTTAAAGATACTTGCTTTTGATGTGATTTTAGGAATTGATTGGTTAACCGCTCATCATGCCAAAATTGATTGTTTTCGTAAGGTTGTTAGTTTTCATATTCCTAACCAATCTGTCATACGAATTCAAACAACTAAACCACTAAAATCAGTCACTATCATATCAAGCCATAAAGCTATTCGTTTATTGAAAAACGGATGTCAAGATTTATTAGCCCATGTTATGGATTTGAACAAAGACAAGTCAGATTTGAATAATATTTCTGTTGTTAGAGAATTTTCTGATGTATTTCCTAAAGAACTTCCCGGTCTACCCCAAGAACGTGATGTTGAATTCTTTATTGACCTTGAGCCGGGTACAAAACCCATTTCTAAAACCCCATATCGAATGGCTCCTATTGAACTTCAGGAGTTAAAAGTCCAACTACAGGAATTGTTAGACATAGGTTTCATTCGTCCTAGTACATCTCCTTGGGGTGCTCCTGTTTTATTCATAAAGAAGAAAGATGGGAGTATGCGACTTTGTATTGACTACCGAGAATTAAACCATGTCACAATCAAGAATAGGTATCCGCTACCTCGCATTGATGACCTGTTCGACCAGTTGCAAGGAGCACAATTCTTTTCAAAGATCGATCTTCATTCTGGATATCATCAGCTGAAGATTAAAACTGAGGATATTCCAAAGATCCGCTTTGTAACTCCTAAGACAAGCATTATGAATTCTTAGTCATGTCTTTTTGATTGACTAATGCTCCCCGCCGCTTTCATGGATATGATGAACCGTGTATTCAAGGAGTATTTGGATCGCATTTGTTGTTGTCTTTATTGATGACATCCTCATCTATTCCAAAAGCCGTGAAGATCATGAGCACCATTTGAAGTCGACACTTGAAAGGCTTCGTGAAAACAAACTTTATGCCAAGTCAAGAAATGCGAAGTTCCGGGCTTGAGGAAGTAGCATTCCTTGGGCACGTGGTGTCAAAACATGGAGTATCGTCGACCTCTGGCGAAGATTAAAGCAAAGATAAAGTTCGAAGCAACCAAAGTCGGTGGATCAAGTGCGTACCTTTCGGGCTTATGGTGGTTATTATCGGAGATTCGTGGAAGGATTTTCTCGAATCGCTACTCCGTTAACTCAGTTGACTTGGAAAGATACAAAATTTGTATGGAGCGAGGAATGCGAGAAGAGTTTCCAAGAGCTCAAGAGGAGACTCATTTCGGCACCTGTTTTGGCAATACCATCTGGTACGGATGGATTTGTTATATACAACGATGCTTCAGGCAAAGGGTTAGGATGCGTTCTCATGCAACATGGGAAAGTCATAGTTTATGCATCACTTATTAACTCAAAGAATATGAGAGGAATTATCCTACTCATGATCTAGAGTTAGCGATGAGTCGATTCAGCGTTGAAAATTTGGAGACACTACTTATATGGGGAGAAAGTGGAGATTTATACGGACCATAAAAGCCTCAAATATTTCTTCACCCAAAAAGAACTCAACATGCGGCAACGACGTTGGCTTGAACTATTGAAAGATTACGATCACACTATTCAATATCATCCCGAAAAGTTTAACGTAGAGAGTCGATTTGCAATGAGTAGAAGATCATATAAAGTACGAAAGTGCGATATATTGTCAATGCAAAGGCCCATTCTGTATGACTTGCAAAGGATGGAGGTAGAATTAAAGACTCCAGGGACCCACATGATGATGGCTAATATACGAGTAGAACCGACTTTAATCGATAAAGTTAAAGTTTTCAAGCTACGGACCTGAGTCGATACATTATGAAGAAGAAAGTGCAAGAAGGAGCTATTCCGAAGTGAGAATCGATGAAGAAGGAATACTTAGATTCAACTCCAGACTTTGTGTTCCTAACGATTCTAACTTGAAGCATAGAATCATGATGGAGGCACACAACACCCCATTTGCAATCCATCCTGGGAGTACCAAAATGTATCATGATATTCGACATACATTTTGGTGGAACAATATGAAGAGAGAGATCGCGGAGTTTATCTCGAGGTGTTTAACTTGTCAACGTGTAAAAAGCGAGCATCAAGTGCCAAAGGGTCCATTACAACCACTTGAGATTCCGAAATGGAAGTGGGAACACATTACTATGGATTTCAATTATGTGTCTTCCCAAAGTTTCTCAAGGCATAAATGCGATTTGGGTTATTGTTGATAGATTAACCAAGTCTGTCCATTTCTTACCGATACGTGAGACTTATTCCCTTGAATGTCTTGCTCGTATGTACGTGAATGAGATTGTGAGATTGCATGGCATGCCAGTATCCATAGTTTCGGATCGTGACCCAAGATTCACTTCACGATTTTGGGTTAGCTTGTAGAAAGCTATGGGCACAGCATTTAAGATTCGATTCTAAGATACCATCCTCAAACGGACGGACAATCAGAGAGGACTATTCAAACCCTTGAAGATCTATTAAGACTTTGTGTCCTAGATTTTAAAGGAAGTTGGGATAAGTACTTGCCACTGGTGGAATTCTCCTACAACAACAGTTATCAAGCAAGTATAGACATGACTCCATTTGAGGCGTTGTATGGACGAAGGTGTCGTTCTCCAGTATGCTGGGACGAGGTGGGAGAAGCAACATTGTTGGGACCAGAATTAGTACGCATGACTACTGAAAAGATCCAAATGATTCGACAACGTATTCAAACCTCACAAGATCCACAAAAGAGTTATGCGGATCTTCATCGAAAAGACGTGGAATTTAATATTGGGGATCATGTATTGTTACGTGTTGCACCATGGAAGGGAGTTACAAGATTTGGGAAGAGAGGAAAGCTCAATCCACGATTTGTTGGTCCATTTGAGATTCTTGACCGAATAGGAAATGTGGCCTATAGACTCGCATTACCTCCAAGTATGTTTTGTGTTCATAATGTTTTTCACATATCCATGCTTCGTAAATATGTGAAAGACCCGAACCATATTATTGCGTTAGAACTGCAGAGATAATCAAGATTTAACGCACGGAAGAAGTACTGTTAAGATCTTGGATAGGAAAGAAGCATGTCCCACGCACCAAGGTTATACCACAAGTTAAGGTTTTGTGGAGCAACCATGCTATGAAGAAATGACACAGGAGTTGGAATCGTAAATGAAAGCGAGGTATCCTAACCTTTTGAAACACAGTGCACGTATGTCAATTTCGAGGATGAAATTTCATAAGGAGGGGAGGTTGTAAGACCCCAACTTATTATAAATAAAATTGAATTTTCTCTAATTATTATTGTGAATAATAAGGTATTAATTTGATATAATTCTCTGGTTATGGGTGAAATGTGCAAATTTTGCAAAATATGCAAATGGTTATAAAATAATCATTGTTGTCGAGGAATATTCATTTGGTCGTGGAATATTCTTGTTGTCAGAGAATATTCGTACGACGACGCAGTCATTTGTGGGCCCCATAACAGAATAATTGTCGGATGAAGAAAATGACAAGTTTGAGTTTTTATAAATAACGACGTAGTTGTTACCATTAACACTGTTGGAATACCCGGTGGTTAAAATACAGTAATACGCGTGGATGCACAGTATTGATGAATTATTGATCCTTACGTAAGAAGGCACTACTCAATAATTGTTACAGTAGTTACTATTCAATATTTTATTTTATTTATTCAATAATTGCTGCGTTGATATTTTATATTATTGTTGTTTCAATAATTGTCACTGCACAGTATTTCCCATTATCAGATCAATAATTCATATTATTTGAATAATATTATTAGATAGCATTATTGGCAATGTCTAGAAAGTTCTATCAAGGAGAGATTTGGTCACCTAATTGCGCGCCAATAAGGAAAAATTCTTATTGGAAAGCCCCCTCTTTCCTGGGAACGGTCTGGTTGTCATAAATGTGATTCTGTAATATTATTTGTGAATAATTAATTATTGATTCATATGATAAGGAAATATTTATTTTATGTGGATATAAATTTTGGATATATTTATTGTGGTTAAAATGAAGGAGTTAATGTTGAGGTGTTTTATCAATTATTTTTGCCGGAATGAAGGTATTAAAAATTAAACCGTTGTTTTTGAGATATATTGTGTGAGTTATAATTTAATCCAAACCGTTGGATCGTTGTAATTTTTGGATATGTTATACATATATAAGTTGAGTATATGTCCACAAACTTTGAACCGTTAAAATGAACGTATGATTTTTATGAATTTTAAGAGGTGACTGATTCGTAAATTAGGTTTATAAATAATTTTGGTGAAAATTCTAGAATTGAGTGGGCCCCACTTGTGGTTGGTGAAGAAATGTGTTGAATTTATTTCAAATGTGGTGGATGGGAATAGTAGCAGAGATAAAGCCATCGTGGGTTCAGCAGTCAAGTCTGCTAACATTTTCCTATAAATAGAGGGCTAAGTTAGAATTGAAAATCACACCGTAAACAAGTTTTTTCTCTCTCTCTCTAGATTATCGAGTGTATTTTGTGAGTATTTAGATACTTTGTGAGTTTCATTCATCGTGCAAGTTTCCTTCAACCTTATACCGATATTCCGATCGTAAGATCGATATTTTGAGGTAAGGATGTTATTTTCTTCATATATGATATTATTTTTTCAATATCATTATGCCAAGTATTGATCTCAATTTTTATCAAATTTGGAACTTTTTGTGTCCGGGGTTACTATTCACGATAATGACACTATTCACGAATCGACACTATTCATTTAAAAATGAAATTTTCTTCTTTTTTTCCAAGATGTCTATTATGGTTACTATCTTTGATTATATCCATGTTTTGATCTTTATTTTTGAATTCGCTTCAAAATTGGTATTTATGAAGTATTATTGATCTTGGATAAAACTATTATCTAATCCCTACTATTTGTCCTTCCGTTTCAATTGGATTCGTTTTCTTTAAAATATTTTTCATCATCCTCACCCTAAATGATGATATTACTAAATATCTTCTACCAGAAGTAAAAGATAAATGATTAACTAATGAATATCTTTGGCCCGTGAGTGCAAAGATGAATAGGTGTTGAGATGAACATGACCAAATTGGTGATACAAATGAATATCTTTGGCTGTAGTGAAAAAGATGAATATTTGATTAAAGATGTATATTGATTGTTATTACAGGATAAAATATTGATGATGGACTTTTAAATCTTAGAAGATAGTAGAACTCACTCTCTACTTGACTCTTCTAATGGATTGCTGTTTCCGCTGCAGTTGTTGATCTAAAACTTGTTGGCTATTATATTTTATCAGCTGTTGAAGACTAACGATAATTTGTTATATATTATCTTAGTCATAATATTCTTTACTGGGCTAGTTGAGCTCACCCTTTTTCTTTTTGTTCCATTTTTCTCAGGAGGTGAGAACATAGCAGGAACTAGTCGGGGTACGGAGTGATGGTTCTAGAAAGATGTTTTAGCAGTCCTCACTATTTCTGTAAAATAGTGTTTGAATAATTGTAACGAGGACTTATTTGAGTGTGGATATTGTCTAGAAGACAATATTTGTATTTAAACTTATAGTATGTGTTGTCGTATTTTGCCCTACAATTGTATTATTGAAGTTGTAGTTTGCTTTCTGTACCATGTATTTGGCGACTCAGAATGGGTGTTGTATACCTATTTTGGGGGCGTCACAACAGTTCAACAGCTATATGGAAATCTTCTGACATACGAACTGGAGCTAACTCAACGAGCTGAAACCCTATCAGAAGGTAGAAAGAAGGATAAGGGTGTTGCTCTCAAAGCAACAAAAAGTACATCCAAGGTCAACACTGAGATTGACTATGACTATGACGAAGACGATGATGAAGACTTTGCTATGCTGGTAAAAAGGCTAAGAAGGTTCATGCGTCAAGGCAAAACCAGCAAGCCAAAGAAGGTCAGCAACTACAGCATCCACGAGCAAATGAATGATCTATGCTACATAACTAAAGAAGCTCGCCACTTCATTGCCAATCGCAACAAACCTCTCAGAGAAGAACTAAAAAAGAAATCACATACAAAGAAGGAATACAAAGGCAACAAAAGGCCTCAGAAGAGAGACAAAGGCCTGGTAGCTGGAGGATCGTGGAGTGATTCAGACAATGACTCCAATCCTGAATCTGAAGATGATGAAGAACCACAAATGGCTAATCTGTGCCTAATAGCCAAACATGAAAAGGACAAACTAAACTCCAACATACATGAAGTAAGTCTCGATGAGGTATTTGATTTCAACTATCCTGATGTAGACATTAATGATTTAAGAACTGCACTGCATGGCATAACAAATGATCTATATCAATACATGAAGTGGTTCAGAGTTCTGTCTAAGGATCATTCACTTCTTCAAGAGGAGAAAAAGAAAGTTCAAGAAGACCTAGAAACAGCTCTTCTAAGTACTAACCTTCTCTCCAAGCTTGAGGCTGAGAATGAGATCTTAAAACAAACTAATGAACTCAATGCACTAAGAGAGTCTAATCTAACCTCTAAAATTGAGAAACTAGAAAAGACTATCTCTACATGGAACAAATCCTCATCATCCATGGACTCCTCGCTCTCTAGTCGTCGAGAAATGCATTTTAAGTAACATGCCCAGGCTTGGGGAATCCACTTCAGAGCCATGTGTGGAAAAGACAAAGGAAACTAGCACTAGTGCCTCAAGTTTTAGTAGAAGCATTACCTTTGTGAAATCCTCACAGAAGGAAGAACCAGTCCAACCTTGTTCTACTGTTTTCATCTATACTCCAAGGAGTAAAGGATCTCATGCTGGCCTGGGCTTTAGAAAAGAGAAGAGTAACTCATCCTCTACTCACCAACCTCTAAGG
This sequence comes from Panax ginseng, assembly GCA_020205605.1. Taxonomy (NCBI): domain Eukaryota; kingdom Viridiplantae; phylum Streptophyta; class Magnoliopsida; order Apiales; family Araliaceae; genus Panax; species Panax ginseng. The sequence continues at coordinate 71,082,000 of CM035142.1, read as the reverse complement.
ATCGTAGAGTTAAATAAAACCAACTCTACGAACCAACTGAGAAGGTACAGTAGAGGTAAAATACACTTTTCACATTTCATGAGACCCAAGGATATGTGGAAGAAGGAAAGTCAATTTAACAGAAGAATGACTAAAGAAAATAGATGAAATCACAAGAGATGGCTATCAAGAATATAGAAAATCAGATAGGACAGATGGCGTTAGCATTGAATAATAGACCACAAGGAACGTTACCAAGTGACATTGAGAGAAATCCGAAGGGTAGTCATGAGCAATGTCAAGCAGTTATGTTGAGAAGTGGAAAACATCTCGGGGGTAATAATGCAGAAAATTTAGCGACACCGGAGGAAAAAGTTGATGACAATAACGTGGTTGAAGGTAACAAGGGTGAGGATAAGCAATGTGAGGACATAAAATTAAACAATAAGCCAATTGTTTATCCTCCACCACAGTTTCAGCAGAGGGTTCAAAAACAAAAATCAGATAAGCAGTTCACAAATTTTTAGAAGTGTTCAAGAAACTCCATATTAACATCCCATTCGCAGAAGCCCTAGAGTAAATGTCGAGTTATGCGAAGTTCATGAAAGGAATTTTGTCGAGGAAAAAGAAATGGGAAGATTTTGAAACAGTGGCACTAACAGAGGAGTGTAGTGCGGTGTTATAACAGAAGCTCCCACCAAAACTGAAGGACCCGGGGAGCTTTACTATCCCATGCATGATCGGGAAAATGTCGTTTAACAAATGTTTATGTGATTTGGGGGCGAGTGTGAACTGATGCCATTGTCGATATACGAAATTGGGTTTGCAAATGGCCAAAGCCTACGAATATTTCATTGCCAAGTGGATAGGTCACCATATACCCGAGAGGCATAGTAGAGGACATTTTGGTTAAAGTGGATAAGTTTATATTCCCAATGGACTTTATCATTCGGATTTTGAGGAGGATAAGAACATCCCGATTATCTTAGGGAGACCTTTTCTTTACAGGAAGGACACTCATAGGCGTGCAAAAAGGAGAACTTACTATGAGAGTCCAAGATCAAGAAATCAAATTTAATGTGTTCGAGGCCATGAAATTCCCCACGGATGAGGAAGAATGTTTTCGGATGGATTTAATTGAGAAAATCATCAGTGAAGATATGAGCAAGAGTTTGGTCAACGATCCGTTAGAAACAACCTTTTTAGGGGATGAAGAAAATGACAACCCGGAATTTGTGGACTACTTACAGATGTCAGACTCATTACCACGAGTTAGCCGTTTCAGAGCACCGTTTGAACCTTTGCACACTGAGGAGATAGCTGCAGAAAAACTTAAACCGTCATTGGAGGAGCCACCAACATTGGAACTTAAACCACTCCCTAAACATCTCAGGTATGCGTACTTAGGCAACTCAAATTCTTTACCTGTAATTATTTCTGTTGCACGTAACGAATTGCATGAAGAAAAGTTGTTGAGGGTGCTCAGGGAACACAAATCAGCGATTGGGTGGACGATTGCGGATATAAAGGGAATTAGCCCGTCATTTTGCATGCACAAGATTCTAATGGAAGATGATGCAAGACCAACGGTGTGGAGCATCAATGTCGACTTAACCCTATTATGAAGGAAGTGGTAAAGAAGGAAATTCTAAAATTATTGGATGCTGGTATCATCTATCCGATTTCTGACAATAAGTGGGTTAGTCCGGTTCATTGTGTGCCAAAAAAGGGGGGAATGAATGTGGTACAGAATGAGGATAATGAGTTAATTCCAACAAGAACAGTGACAGGTTGGATGGTGTGCATCGATTATAGGAGGTTGAATAAGGCAACCCAAAAAGATCACTTCCCGCTACCCTTTATTGATCAAATGTTAGATAGATTAGCGGGACATGATTACTACTGTTTATTGGATGGATACTCGGGATATAACCAGATCGTCATCGCTCCTGAGGATCAAGAAAAGACAACATTTACGTGCCCTTACGACACATTTGCATTCAGGAGGATGTCATTCGGGTTATGCAATGCACCTGCAACCTTCCAACGGTGTGTGATGGACATTTTTTCAGATATAGTGGAGAAAAATGTTGAAGTCTTCATGGACGATTTTTCGGTCTATGGAGACAACTTTGATTCTTGCCTAGGGAATCTGGTCATGGTATTGCAGCGGTGTAATGATACAAACCTCATACTCAATTGGGAAAAATGCCACTTCATGGTTGAAGAAGGCATAATTTTGGGCCATAAGGTGTCGGCTCAAGGATTGGAGGTGGACAAAGCAAAGCTGGAAACAATCGAGAAATTGCCTCCACCGAGCTCAGTTAAGGGTATTAGAAGTTTTCTGGGGCATGATGGGTTCTACAGGAAGTTTGCAGTCTTTTAGAGAAGGATGCTACTTTCAGTTTTACTGCGGAATGCAAGTCAGCATTTGAATTATTGAAGAAAAATTAACTACAACCCCGTGATAGTCGCGACCGAATTGGAATATGGCCATTCGAGCTAATGTGTGATGCGAGCAACTATGCGGTTAACAATGCATTTTTAAATAACGAAAGACAAGGTGTTTCACGCCATATAGTATGCATGCAAAACACTCACAGAGACTCAAATGAATTATACAACCACGGAAAAGGAATTGCTTGTAGTGGTGTATGCGTTTGACAAATTTCGGGCATACTTGATCGGGACTAAGGTGATAGTCTACACGGACCATTCAGCGATTCGGTACCTAATAGCGAAAAAAGATGCTAAGCCACGCCTTATCCGATGGATTCTCCTTCTTCAAGAATTCAATTTGGAAATAAAAGATAGGAAGGGTACGGAGAATCAAGTTGTCGACCATTTATCAAGGCTGGAAAATTGGGATAAAAAGGAAGAAGATAGATGTGCAATCAACGAGTCATTCCCGGATGAACAACTATTTGGGTTAAATGCAGAATTTCCATGGTATGCGGATTTCGCGAATTATCTAGTGATTAACATGCTTCCCCCTGATCTTACACGACAACAAAAAAAGAAGTTTCTTCATGACGTCAAGTGGTGCATGTGGGATGAGCCTTATTTATTTAAACAGTGCGCCAAAAAGATGATTAGAAGGTGTATCCCCTACAGTGAAGTGCATAACATACTGCAGGAATGCCACTCATTGGTATATGGGGGACATTATGGGAGTGAGCGCACGGCGGCAAAAGTGCTTCAAGCTGGGTTTTATTGGCCAACATTGTTCAAAGACGCCCACCAATTTGCGAAAACATGTGATAGATGTCAAAGGGTGGGAAACATCTCTAAACGGAATGAGATGCCTCTACAAATAATTCTTGAAGTGGAAATCTTTGATGTATGAGGCATCAATTTCATGGGGCCATTCCCTTCGTCTTTGAACAATCAGTATATTCTACTCGCAGTGGATTACGTTTCGAAGTGGGTTGAAGCTGCAGCACTACCATCCAACGATGCCAAGGTGGTCCTCAAATTCCTACAGAAAAACATTTTCACGAGGTTTGGCATGCCAAGAGCAATAATCAGTGACGTAGGTAGTCATTTCTATAATAAGTCTTTTACAACTCTTTTGGCTAAGTATGGGGTTAACCACAAGGTGGCGACAACGTATCACCCTCAAACAAGTGGACAGGCTGAGGTATCAAACAGAGAAGTTAAGAAGATATTGGAAAAAGTCATAAATCCGAGTCAGAAAGATTGGTCACTTCAGTTGGATGATACATTATGGGCATACCGGACTGCATACAAAACACCAATCGGGATGTCACCATATCAACTCCTATACGGGAAAGCATGTCACTTACCAGTGGAGCTACAACACAAGGCCTACTGGTCAATTCAGAAATTGAACTTTGATCAAGCTACTGTAGGAGAAAAGAGGCTACTCCAACTAAATGAGCTCGATGAATTCCGACTTCATGCATACGAGAACACCAATTTATATAAAGAAAAGGTAAAAAGATGGCACGACCAGAAAATTGTGCATCAAACATTCGAGCCAGGTCAATCAGTCCTCTTGTTTAACTCATGGCTGCGATTGTTCCCAGGAAAGCTTAAGTCGAGATGGTCGGGACCATTCATTATAAAGCGGGTATTTCCTCATGGAACTATTGAACTCTACAGTCGTAATCCATTAGAGACATTCAAGGTCAATGGTCAACGGATAAAGCATTACTAGGGTGGCGATTCAAACTGGGATGTCGTCAACATCACCCTCACCGATACACAGTGAAACAGGGAGTAGTTAGGCTGAACGACTTAAAATCAAGCGTTAATTGGGAGGCAACCCAATATTTCATTATTTTTCGTAGTTTCATTTATAATTTTCAGAATGTAGTTTTTATTACGTATTAGGTAGGTATTATAGAGTAGAAGTTTTGTTGAATCTCTCAATCATACTCCAAATCATCAATAATCTAACATCTTGAATGTTTCTGGTTGCAGGAGGAGTCAAAAGTGAGTAATAACAATAATAGGCAAGAAAAGAAGAAGAAAAGGAAAATTTTGATTTGCACAATTTGGAGCCACAAATTAGGAGTCAGGGGGCATACCCGTCGGGGCAGGCTATATTAGCTTTGTACCCCCCGCCGGGGCGGGGTTCCTAGAACTTGGGCACGTAAAAAAAAATTGGCAGTTACATAAGTAGACTCCATAACTCCCATAACTTCTCCCTCAATTAAGACTCCTAATAACCACTACCCACCACCCACTACCCCCACGAATTCCAACGCTCCACTACCTCTCCCCACCTCTTCAATCCACCAATAAACACTATCACACCACCTCTATATATTATCACATCTCAACCCATATACATCACACCACTCTTCAATTACACTTATCCAATTTCGAATTAGGGACTTCATAGAGGTTAGTTGTAACCATTTGAGAGGCAAGCATATCACTATTCTCAAGTCATCAAGTTTCATTCACCATAGTGGATAGCCAAATTCATAAGTGTGGGAGATAACCATTTGTGCACACCAAGTGTTCGTCACTGTGTTTAAACCAAGTTTGGGGGAGTGCTAAGGCAAGTTGAGAAATAGAGAGAAACCACGGCATCACAACCAACATCTAAACGCCAAAGGGGAGAGAGTTCATGATCCGCACAACCCACACGAACCTATGATCGCCGGAAATTTGTGAGTGCCGCCGCCGCCGCCGCCGACCGATATGAGTACATGCTAACCAAATCCTTTACACCAGAGCGGGGATTGGCCCCCGAGGCAAATGATGGGGAGATGATGCCTCAAATCTATCAAAAGGGGTGGATCAAATTCACCGAAAATTTGGAACCCGCTGTGGTTAACATTGTCAAGGAATTTTACGCCAACGCTCAGGACAAAGCCCCATTCAACGCGTATGTCCGGGGTCGCTTGGTTCCGTTTAGTACCGATGCAATAAACAATTATTATCAGCTGCGGGTACCTCGCCAATGCCAATATGCTTAGCTACGTGATTTTGATCCGGACTTTGATGAAGTAATCACAGGGATGACAAAGCTGGGAACATCGTGGATAAAAGGTCGGAAGGGAGGCACAGTGTTCAATAGCAAAGACCTTAGCCTGTATGAAAAAATATGGTACGCCTTCTTATGCACTAAATTTCTTCCGTCCCAACACACCTCGGACGCCACCAAAGAGAAGGCGTTGCTGTTGTACACAATTGTGCATGATTTCATTATTGACGTCTGGGCTATTATCGCCTCCATCCGCCGGTGTTTACGTGAAATTTTTCGTGCAACTTGCCACACCCATCACTCATATATATGGGTTGTGCAATGCATTCAGGTGAGATGGTTCGACGATGAGCCCACACAAATGCCGCCGCTTTGCTTGATTCTAGAATGATAAGACGATATTCGATGGGGGGAGGCAAGTCACATCCACGACGTCTGGGCTTTATTTTTCCATCGGCTTCAGAAGACGAAGTTGATGCAGAAGATACCTCAGAGGATGAGGATGAGGTTATGGGAGATCAAGGAACCGAAAGCAGTACTGCAGAATCGAGGCACTATCCAATCCCTCGCCTTGAATTCCAAAATCGATGACGGCAAGACAACAAAGCAAAGACGACGGGAAATGGGAGATTGGCAATGTGATAAGATCACATGTTTGATGCTATGAACGATCTTCGCCTCACTCAACACAACCCTTCAAAGTTTCAACCCGGCGGCTCAATATCCATATCAGCAACCCGGACCACTGCCGACATTTCCACCAAGTGATTCTGATGAAGACGAGCAACAACCACCTCCCTAGACTTAGGCGATTGCAGGGAAGTCCTCATGCACTTAATTTTGATTTTTATCCAATGAGGGCATTGTGTTACTTAAGTTTGGGGGATTTAATTTCTTGTTTGCATGCATATGTTATTTTTGTTTACATTCTAGTTTGCATAGTAGCTTAGGTTTTTGCATAGTAGTCTAGGTTTTTTTGATATTGCATTGTTTTCATTTATGTTATTATCATATTTAAAAAAAAAGAAAAAATAAAAGAAAAAAATAGTTAAATATTGTGTTTGCATATGTCCAATAGTGCTGCAGTTTATGTTATTTGTGGGCCAATGATGAGATTGTGAACAAGTTAACCAATACAGTATTGATTATTACATCTGTGATATAATTTCTGTTATGAATCGAATCGTGCACTTGTTTGAAACTGTTATAAAAAGGTTAGCACGTTAATAACATCTTTGTTGACCGGTCAGTTCCAATTGATACATAAATAGTTTCTAAATGATAATGCTAGGGTAAATGAGAAAATAACAAGGATAGGCAGTAAATGCTAAAATTAGGCAAGAACCTAAGTTTGGGGGAGTATATGTGGGGTACATAAAAAAAATTTAAAAAATAGAGAAAAAAAAGAAAAAAAAATATATAGGAAAAAAGGGTATACATTGTGACTAGTCTTGTTTCGGGGCCTTTGTTACTTGAGCAAGTACGCCCGAGGGGATTGTCTTTACACCTAGCGCCCTAAGGTCTTTTATGGTCTGGGAGTCGTTGGTCGAAAGCTCGCTAAGGGGGTAAGATCTGTTAGCCTAATGGGATGAGGCATTGCATGTCATTTATGTATATATATATATATATATATATATATATATATATATATATATATATATAAAAGGGATAATAACAGAAAAGAGCAAAAAAGCCCCGTGAGAAAAAAAAATGAAATAAAAGAAGTATCAAGAGACTCGCATGAACCCTTGTATTTGTTATTGCGTAGTTTGAGTTTTAGTTGGAATGTGCCTATTCTTGACATTTTTAAGTTTGCACTGTATGATTCTTTCTAAGAAATTACTTATGTATTAAATTGGAGTCCGTATTAGTTATCATAGATGTTGAACACGCACGCACACTATACCAGTGATAATTGTTCAAGATTTGAGAATTAATATGAAACCGTGGATTGGTTTTGGTAATTCATATTGTAGAGTTGCTTGTTTTCTCTGAGGCCGATGGGATAATGTTGATTATGCAATATTGTTGGATTTGTAAGCATGTAGATTATATTTATTTCATTTCATTGCATTGCATTGCATAACATATAGTTTGTTTTGCGCTCGAGGACTAGCACAGTTTATGTTTGGGGGATTTTGATAAGTGGATTTCATATACACGAATCGATGTTCATTTCAAGCTTAAATTCATTGTTATTTTCTCATTTTGTGTTCGTTTTCACTTGTTTCATGTTCTTTTATGTGTAGGGTGGTCATGGAGGCAAGTGGTGAAGAAAGGCAGTCTTTTGGAGCAAAGTTGGAAAAATGCATGAAATAGAAAAATTTCTTTAAGATGGACATGCCACGGGAAATGCTATATTGCTTTAGCCCTCACGGGGCGGGTGCCGAATCCTGTAGTCTCCTGCTGCTTATTGAACTCTGCTGCCACATGGTTTTGGGACTTGGTTTTGCGCATGGACTCTAAGAAGCAAGGGACTTCGGCCAGAACATAGGGGGAGATATATATTACGTTACAAACAACAAATCGAAAGTGACGTGAAGCATAATATAGAGATTAATTCCAGGATTTGAGTGCAAGCTTTAGAGGAGTAATTTGAAGAGATTTTCGTGACGATTGTAATTCTAGGCTACGTGAAGGGTGTTCATCATTATTCTTCTCTTTAGTCTTTTATTTGTAATTGCAAGGATGTTTTCGTTAGATTATTCGGGCTTTTACTTCATTCGTTATGAACTAATTTACTTATTAGGCTTATGATGGATCTTTGGGTGAAACAATGATTTTATAATTTCGATTTCCAATTCAATAAGATATTTTCAGTTTATCTATGTTAATTTGAGCGTGAATTTATGAATTGCTTGATCAACAGTTCTTTGTGGATTTGTATGGAATCGAGAGAGAATATTCAAATCTAGACTTAGTTAATATAAGCGTGTGTCATGAATTTTGTGAATAATGATTCTTGATTATTGTTAAGGTAGAGATATGCTTGACATCACATGAATCTGGGGAGAGAACTTAAGCTTAAACCTTCTTTACTTTCAGGTTCACATAGAGATATAGTGAATTGGTTGATTTAGGTGTTTAACTTGTTTCTATCTAAATTATGGATTTAAGTTAATACTAAGATATTAGCGCATCGAGAGGTGGCTAGTACTACATTCATTTTCTTGATTAATAAACCTGAGATATTGAGTTGAATTGGAATGAAGGTTTGAACATCGAGTGAAGCTTAGGTGAAATCATAAGTCTAATTCTCCATTAATTGTTTGAAATTTTGATTTTGATATTTGTGATTGTTTTGTGATAATTTACTTATTTATTAATTTAGTTTCTATAATTTTAAACCATTGAATTGAGCAGGTTTAATAGAATTAGGATTAATAGAAAATTGATAATTGTGAAGTTAAAGTTATTGTTAATTTGTCTTTCGTGGGAACAATACTTTATTCACTACTATATTACTTGTTGACCACGTATACTTGCATGTTGATTTATGTATATAGATTTTACCCAACAATCACAACCCCAAGGTTAAGCCCAAGTGAGCTAGAAGAGATAGCCGTAAGGGATGAAGCAAGTAGAAAAGAAGAAATTTGAGGAGTATGCCAATCATCCACTTAAAAGACCAAAGAAATAGAGATAAGTGAAAGTTTAAATTCTTATTGATGTAAAGCTAAATTGTATTACTCTTTGAACATCAATAAATTCATGCTTATTCTCTAAAAATTTCAGCTGCTCACTGAAATACTAAGTCATGTTTACTTTCCTGCAATTGCATTTAGAAACTAATAATCATGAGAACAAATCTCCTTAGTTATGTAAACATCAAATAGGGGGAGATTGTTGGGAGAATGAATATTTTGATTTGATGTTTTAAATGTAAATGCTCATGATTATTTATAAAGTCCTTCATGGAACATATGTACAAGGACTTAGTGATAGATCAAATTTGTTAGGTTGATCTAAGCTCTTAACGTGTATCATTCTGTAAATGAATGTATAGATAAAAAGATCAAAGTTGTTAGGTTGATCTTGAGATGTAATAGATAGGTTTCAAAGAATTCGTAGTGTATCAATCTGATCAATATGGCAGAAGTCAAGGTAAAAACGTAGAGCCTCAAGGATCGTAGTGTGCTCGTCTTGAAGGGCCTCTTCAAAAATCGTAGAGTGGTCCCAACGTTTGCCGAGCAAACTCAAAGATCGTAGTGTGCTCTCGGAAACGTAGAGTTTACAACTCAAGCAAGCGAAGATCGTAGTGTGCAAGTATTTAAGAGAAATTGTAGTGCTCTCGGCTGATAGCATCAGACCAAGCACCAAGGCGACAAGTCACCACGATCTGAATCGTAGAGTACCACGATCTAAATCGTAGAGTATCATCTGTCTTGTGTCAGAAGCATCAAGCCTAACGCTTTGTGTGGAGACAAACTCCAACAAATGAGGAATGGATTCTAAACGTTGTAGTTCTCACCAGTCCCAAAGGCATAAGAGATATCCTTAGTATGCAACAAAGAAGCGTATTGAAGAAGCTAAGGCAAATACCATTGGTAAAGGGAAAAACACCTTTTCAGGTGTTAGGTGAGAAAGCAATCACTGTGTTAGGGCCGTAATGCAATTCGTAAGATGTGCGAAAAGTCTCCATCAAAGAACGAAATGTCAAACGATTTAATGCTTCAACGGATGGATCCAATCGGATAGTTTTCAAGATCACATATATGCAAATCATGCAGATGAGAGAAGTAAGCAAGCATTGAACAAAAACGTACAAGAACTTTCAACGCTCAACTCTACGATCTAAGAAAAAAAAAAGCTTGCTCAGCTACTCAGTTCTTTCAACAAGTGCTTAAACAACAACCGAGTGGCAACCATCAAGAACTCAACATCTACCAATCAATCTGAAGAAAAGTTCCAAGTCGGAAGGACTTGAAGAGTTCTAAGTGAATCAGAAAAGAGCCAAGTCTGCTGGACTTCAAGAGTCAAGAGTGAACTAAGAAGTTTCAGACAGGCCTGGTCTCAGAAGGAATCTAAATGATTCTCGAAAGTGTAAAAGACATCCTTAGTTGATTTCTACCGAGGAGTAGAAGAGTGGACTAGAGCTTTAAGTGCTCAACCACTTAAAACGATCGTGTCTCGTGACATTCTTACTATAATCAAGTATATCTCGCTATAATCAAGTATATCATCTCACTCTCATAAACTCACTATCTTAAGGGGAGATTAAAACTAATATTAATTCTGCTAAAGTTTAAATCATTATCTATTAACAAGTTAAAACGAAAATATTTTTAAATATCTATTCAACCCCCCCTTCTAGATAACTATTGTGCCTCTGAGAACTAACAAAAGAGATTAAATTAAACTGGATCAACGGGTTTTGCACATTTGTTTTTGTTGCTAATTTTAATTGAAATCAAACACACATTTTATATTGACCTAAGATTAAGGGGGTAAATAAAACGAGTCGAGTCGAGTCGAGTATTAAGTTGCTCAGATTTGATTCACAAAATTTATCGAGTATAAAATAAGGTTTGATTGAAGCTCGTTTAGATACCGAGTTGAGCACGATCTCGAATCAAGCCCAAGCAGTTTGAACTTTTCGAACGAATATGATCCGAGTATCAATAAAAAATTATAATTTGAGGAGGTTCGAGTAAATTATCGAACTTTAAAATTTGCTCATATTTAACTCATTTATATTTCGAGTCGAGTTCGAATCGAACTTTTTATCGAGCGGGTACGAATCGAGCCTGAATTGTTTGCTTATTTTACAGTCTTACCTAAGATCTTTTCATTTGTAAGAGGCATAGGGGTTGTTTGTTTAGAACTGAATACATCTGAATGATTGAATGACTGAATGACTGAATCAGTTAGCCATTAAGTGCGTTTGTTTTAGAAAAAAAATCATTTGAATGACTAAATCGGTCAGATGATTGAACTGAATGGCTAAGTTAGATTTTTTTGGCTGAATGACTGAATGAGCAACTGAATAAAGTAAAAAAAAAATTAAAAAAATTATAAAATTATTAAAAATATATATAAACTATTATATTAAGTAATATTAAATAAATTTACAATAACTTTAAATTTTTTCAGAGGGGTAAAATAATAAATTTTTATTATTCAGATATTTCAAACATATTAATTATCAAATAATTTTTTTCATTCAAATTTAAATTCAAAATCAATTCATTTAAGTCAAATTCAAATTCAAATTCATTCATTCAGTTTTTATGAAATAGCACCACCCTACTATCTGAGTTAGAGCTTTGGTGTGAGTTTTGCAGATTTGGCTGAGAATTTTATGGGTCATCTTATTCCTTGGGAAAGGAAGGTAAGCATTAAAAAACAACAAATGTTAACAGTTGAAACTTTAAATACCAATGCATCCTGCAGAAACCCAACAGAGGTCAAGTTCATCTCCTGCAGGCAAACCAATGCACGTTCCCATGTGACCTGCTTTTTTATCAATAATATCCAATGCCTACATGGTTGGACCCACATCACGAAATTCACGCACTTTTAAACCTTGATTTTTGCGATAAAGTTAAGATTAGCACATAATTTAGCATAACATAAAAATATTTCTTCTTTCTTTTTTTTTAACTGACATTATGATAAATGTATGTATTTTTCGACCTAGTATATAAAATAACAAAAATTTTATATAAACATAAAAATTAGACTCGAATATATTTAAATTTTATGTATTTGTATTTTGATCGGATAAAAATAAAGGGAAAGGACAAAAAAACTGCCTTCTTCAGACTCGCATTTTAACTTCTCTGAAAAAAATAAGTATCCTCTCCCCATTTTCTTATCGACCCCTAATTTGTCTTCACCATTTAACTGCACACAAATGGTGTGTGCTTGGAGAACTAGTAGTATTATATAATGGGAGAGGAGGTGGTGAACAGTTATTTTGGTGAAACTCTGCAACACCTCTATGGTAAAATAAAAAAAAAGGAAAACAAAGTGGTTAAATTAGAGAGAGTATATAAATATTTTTGAAAAATTTTGAACTTCTCTCATTATTCAGAGTTATCTTTATTCTTTAGTCCCTCCCTCCCCTCTTCTCTTTTTATTTATATCATTTTTAATAATTTTTATATTTATTTTAATTTATAAGTCATTATGAGCCGAACACATTTATAACTTATTTTAATTTAATTTTTAACATATAAATTAAATTGATGTTGAACATTTTTATTTGTAAGTCAATTTATATTTTAACTTATAAGTCATTTTCGATTAGAATTAGTCGAGAGTGGTTAGTATGGAGTTAATTTTGGTCAATCGATTAATCTGAAGATCGACACACGTGCCGGTAGGTGATCTTCCTCTTCGTGGGTGTCAAGACCTTTGATTGGTCAATCGATTAACTTACTACTACCTCCATTCCTAAAAGATTGTCGTTTAAAGTTTTTGCACATGGATTAAGAAAGTATCATTTACCAAGTAAAATTTGTTTGAAATTCCATCACTACCTCTTTATGGGAAATTGAAAACTATTAATACATGAGAGAGAATTTCTTGGGACAATTAGAGAAGGGAGGGGTAATATAGAAAAATAAATAATTTATTCTCCTCAAAAATTGTAAACGACAAACATTTTGGAACAATTTTTTTTCTTCTAAAACGACAATCTTTTAGGAACGGAAGAAGTATAAAATTAATTTCATAATAACTGAATCCGAATTAGTCCCTCACGTTACTCATGTTGGGAGGAATATCTTTTTTAACTATTTCTGTATTTTTTCCCATTATTGCACACACAATGCGTGTGTCCCAACAACAAGTTTATACTCCCTCCGTTCCTAAAAGATTGTCGTTTAAAGTTTTGACACATGGATTAAGAAAGTATCATTTAACAAGTAAAATTTGTTTGAAATTTCATCACTACCCTTTTATGGGAAGTTGAAAACTATTAATACAAGGGAGAGAACTTCTTGGGACAATGAGAGAAGGTAGGGGTAATATAGAAAAGTAAATAATTTATTTTCCTCGAAAGTTATAAACGATAAATTTTTTGGAACAATTTTTTTTTTCTAAAACGACAATCTTTTAGAAACGGAGGGAGTATTATAGTTGAGGACAAGATGAATCGATCCAATGTCAAACTAATCGTAAATACTCTTTCAATATTTTATGTTGTTTTTATGTAGACAAATTTATACTCCTTTCTCTCTATATTATTTGATTATTATTAATTTTCTTAAAGTTAATTTAAGAAATTATTAAACTAAAAAATGACATAAGTTCTTTTAATTTAATCAATACAGCGATGAATATTA